>CAWUFW010010556.1:52500-684091 GCA_963921515.1 Calotriton arnoldi
AAAAGCAAAGGTGCACCACTATAACAAAAACAAGGAAAAAATCATATCCATGTTCGATGATGTGTTCTTTTTAAATTCTTCTTTTATTCATATCAGGTAAAAAACTATCAAGATGCATGAAACAGCCGACGCGTTTCGTCCATAGACATGAACTTCTTCAGGGCAAAACTAGATACCGTATGCGGAATGACGTCAATCTGTCCACATCATATCAGAATAACAGGTGAAATCGTAAATCACATCCACTTCCCTTTTCAATCGGGCGAGCGGAACAACCTTCACTTAGGTTGTAAACACGTATACGGATTGAAGTATTGTGGAACTGAAGACCTGGTCCAGCCAGAATATGGTTGGTCCAATATTAAAGGCAAAATGCCAAGTACAACCTCAATGGGTCGGCAATCGTGGTCAGAGCGTCTCCCGTCAAGTCACGTCAGTTCGCCCGTATTCTGGCTGGACCAGGTCTTCAGTTCCACAATACTTCAATCCGTATACGTGTTTACAACCTAAGTGAAGGTTGTTCCGCTCGCCCGATAGAAAAGGGAAGTGGATGTGATTTACGATTTCACCGGTTATTCTGATATGATGTGGACAGATTGACGTCATTCCGCATACAGTATCTAGTTTTGCCCTGAAGAAGTCCATGTCTATGGATGAAACGCGTCGGCTGTTTCATGCATCTTGATTGTTTTTTACCTAATAGGAATAAAAGAAGAATTTAAAAAGAACACATCATCGAACATGGATATGATTTTTTCCTTGTTTTTGTTATAGTGGTGCACCTTTGCTTTTGTTTGAAACTGTGTTATTCCAGCCTTTGGATTGCACTGTGACAGTGGGTGCGTTAACAGTGTGCACACAGATCACTGGGTATTTCCGGAACATAATACACTACATAGGGATAGCGGGTTAGGTGCTGTTTTCCATAGGGTTCAACTGTCTGAGTTTTACTTGCTCAAATGTGTGTGTTTGTGTCATTTGTGTGTCATTTTCCCAGTATTGTTTTGTTAGCTGCATTTACTACAAGGTAAGCAAATAACTAGCACCTGGATATAGCAAAAACACCAGAGCTAACTGAATTATTTACATTTTATATGGGACAAGTGTGCTGAAGTGAGTGGATTACAAACGTTTTATAGGGTTTCTGCTGCAGCTGCCATGTTGATGATAATACAGACTACGCAGTGCATACTAAAAATTTGAATGTGTTTGGTGATAACAAGTGATGTTACCATTACCACTCAGCGCACTCATTTTAACACCATGAGAACGAAATGCTGAGTCAATCTGATACCTTAAAATCTTGGAGTTAGCATTTACATGCATATCTCTGCAGGAGGTATGTTAACTTCTGGGGCTATGTTTGAGGAAACAGTACTAAATTTATCTGACCCGGGAAGTGCAAGGGTGCAGCCATCTTTCACCTGTCAGACCATGTATTAAGATTCACCCTTCCTGTTCCATGATCCATGTTTCTTAGGGGCTTGAATTTAAAGGCAGAGAATGCTTACACCCTATGAGATGGTGAGTACTCAAGCAGAGTTTACAAAAGTGCAAATTACACTATACCAACAGCCCCACTCTATTTCCACTGATGTTCAACTAGTGCAAGTGTTTTACCTGAAAAAGGACCTATGAAATCAGGTGAGGCAGGAACCGGCTGCTGATCAGAAGTAACATAAGGAGGTTTTTCACACTAAGGTTGGTAACACAGAAAATCTTTACATCTCTACTTGGTGCACAGGTACCACATTTACCTGCACAGGTCCACGTAAATCATTTCACTCCTAGGAGTAGAAATTAAATCCTGCATGCCAAACCAAATCCCTGTTCTCGGCATGCAGTGCTCCTTTCCCTACATGAGCCCTGTGCTAGGTTGGGACTTCTGCTGTCTTTCCCAAGCTGCCCTTGAGAAACATCCTTTCTGCAAAGTGATGTTTCTCACAGCAGGAATCACTGGGGCTGGCTCCGAGTCAGAGCACCCAGGGGCAAAGAAGTGTGAGATCTCAGCCCCTGGCTGTTGTCATCTGGCACATGGCAGCAATCAGGGACAGACAAAGGAAAGACTTGACCTAGAAACTTCCTCACCATGAAAAAAAACTGCATCCCTTCTTCTAGCCATCAACTGAATGTTAGCGCTCGGGTAGACTAATATGCATCTCCTTGTTAAATGAAAGGTGTCACTGAATTCTTTTAATGTAGCCTGGTATCTCCCTCCTTATTTCAGTGTACTGGTCTCCTCCCTCCAACTACAATGCAATGCACTTCCACTCTCTGGGAAGCTATTCTCACCTCCGTTATGTGATTGCTAAACCAGGGGCATCAAATTGCTTTACTTTTGTACTTACTGAAAACACTTGTGAGGCAAATTTTAAGGGTAAACATCAGAAGACATAGCTCCAGCACTTGCAGAATCTCCTTTGCATTATTTAACCTGTATATTCTCTCACATTGCCTTTATCATGAGGCTACAGAGTCTTTCTCAGATAGCCTAAAGTGCTTGACGCCTCCCTATATATGCTTACAGCCATTACTTTATGCTTCGAATCCCAGAGCTGAACAGCTGTTCCATGTTCTCTGTGGTCTAAGATAAGCCTACCAGCAGACTGTTCGTCTGATTCTATGTCCTCTCAAATTTACTTAATATAGCGTGATCTCACATGCAAATAATGTTTCTTCCTACAGTTTTGCATCCGTGGAGAGCATGTATCTCAAAAGTCCACTCTTTGTGCCAGAAACCCTGAAAGAAACTTTTGACCTTCATTTAAAACTTTTGATTGTCATCTCTATTTTCTTCCCTTTGAATGACCCTCTCCTTGCTTTTCATCCTTTGCATGCCTCCTCCCTGAGTACAGTCTACTCTAAGTCATGTGCATATTTATCTTAATCTCTATTATTGTATTCATGCAAATTGCCCACACCTCATCTCAAAGATCGAAACCTGTCTTTCTTTGAACGTCAGACCGTACAACCTAGCAATACCTATCTCCTCTTGCTCATCTACTAATCCCACCAGCCATCTGCATGAACTCACATACCCCCCACTAATGAACATACTTACCTGATACTAATTTTTATCCACCTTAAAGACACTAGAGTGGTCATAAAGATAGAGAATGGTCTCCTTGAGAGAACTGTATTAAACTCTGTACCAACAATAACCAATAATCACTGGATTAACCATTTACCTTCAGTTTCAGAGCAGTGTGCTGCTTGGTGTAAAGCACTTCAACACCTTGTTAGGGCTAGTAAGTGCTATATAAATGTAATTGCAATACAATACTTCCAAAGCAATCTATTAACTTTTTGTAGTGTTCACCTCTTGCCCTTCCTTCCCCTACTGACTCATCAGTAGATAGTTGCTGAAGGGCTAAGGGTTAGACAAGGAGTCATCCCTGTGGTGTAATCTTGGGTTAAAGGGTGAGTGATCTCACTTCTGCCGAATACCACTGACTCTAGTAGCTCACTGGCTTGCTTAGTGAGTTGTCACATGTTTTTGATGCACATGGCCTTTGCTGCAGTGCACAGAGACCATTCACTGCCGCACACAGGGAAAAATAATTAGAGGGAACATTGGTGGCCACTGCAGAAGTTTTGCCGCTACCAGTCTCCAGGCAAAACAAAGGACACATCTAAGATAGCCAAAACCTGCACCCAAGTCTGACGAACCCAAGAGTGCTGTCCAAGTTTGCATTCATCATTCATAAGGGACACCATCCCCCAAAAGCATCATCGTCAGCACAGGGTAAGTGTAACAACATGGCAAGTGCTTTGTACATCTATCACCAAAGTATGTATATGTCAAGTTAAGTATCAAAAATGTCTTCTCCGTGCGGCTGGACAGGATTAAAGGAAAAGAGCCCCTTTGCGGGTGCCCGTCGGGCATTGCAGCACCGGCCCGACGAGGAGCAGGCCCAATGATGAAGCATGACATCCTTCGCTGTGTGTGAGGGCATACAGTTAAAGGCCTTTCCTTCCCCCTTCCCTTCCCTAAGGAACTGCACTCCCTTGTGATTACATAGTTGCCTTGGAGCACGTGTGCAGGACCTGTTTAAATATAGCTCCTGGTTCCCTTTGTTTAATACAAAAGCTTTTAAAGCAGCCTTTAGAGGGCAGGTAATAGCATATACACCGGCGCTACGGAAACAACGCTCTCAGGAGATGCTTTCCCTACAGGAGGAGGTTGAAAAAGTCAAAGCTATTTTAAAGACGGTTAGGTCTGAATCTCATAAGACGGGTCTCCTTCGAGATCTAGCAGAGGCTAAAGATAACCTCCGGCAATTTTTTTATCTTCAGGTAATTAAGGCGAGCAAGGCCTATAAACAAAAACTCCACAAAGAGAGTCAACATATAGGACGCTATCTGGCCTGGTTAACAAAAACTCAGAATAGTCAAAATACAATTACTCGGATTAGAGATCCGGTCCTGGATACAATTGTAGATTCCAAAGAGGAAATTGCAGGTTTTTTTTAATGACATTTCAGAATGATAAATGAGGAGATGCAGAAAATTACCCAAACATCATTTATAAACTATTTTTTATCTTTAGAAATTCCCTCTATCTTTAAGACCGTACAGGATTCTCTTGATAAATCTATTTCACAAGATGAAGTCAGTAATGTATTGAAATCCATAGCCCAGGCGAAAGCCCCAGGTAACGACGGTATCCCTGTTGAAGTTTTTAAGATTTTTGAACCTTTGCTTTTACCTTTTCTTACCAAATTATACAATTTGATAAAAAATGGTGAACCAATATCTAAAACTTTTAAGGAAGCGGTTGTGGTCTGTTTTCTTAAGAAAGATAAGGATCCCACCGCTGCTGGTTCATATAGACCCATAAGTCTTCTAAATATAGACTATAATTTTTTTTTTTTATTTGGGCAGTAAGGTTGACTCCGATTGCACAACAGCTGGTTCATATAGACCAGTCAGGTTTTATTTGGGATAGATATATGGCCTCTAATATATATTTTTTGACACAAGCCATCGATTACCTGTCAGTCAACAAGGTTAAGGCAGCAATTTTAATACTTGATGCAGAAAAAGCATTTGACCTTGTTGACTGGCAGGCTTTGTTCTTTATAATATCTAAGTTTGGCTTGTCTGAACGTTTGGTCAATATGATAAAAGATGTGTATTCAGGTTCAGAGTTGAGAATCTTGATTAACAGAGAATCGGCGGGTATAGTCAAGATTCGGCGTGGAACTAGACAGGGATGCCCGCTGTCCCCCCTTTTATTTGCACTGTTTATAGAGCCCCATGCAATTAAAATCCGCAATAATCTCCAGATAATGCCCCCAATAGCGGGCATGCCAAAAATGAAATTATTCGCAGATGATTTTATTTGATATCTATCAGCAGAACCATCTAATATCTTAAATGCATTTAAGAAAGTAGAAGAGTTTACACGAATAGGTTGGTATACACTAAATCGAGCAAAGACAAAGGTACTTTGTTTTAATGCTCCATCGGTGTCGCTGCCTTTCCTTCCTCAGCAGAATTCATTTAATCCTATTAGATATTTAGGTCTATATGTAAATGGTCACTATGATCATCTTTTTAGGCTAAATTATGGAAACACCCTGGAAAAAGTTAAGAGGCTATTAGACCGATGGTCTATTCTTCCTTTAACTTTAATAGGCCGTGTATCGTTGGTCAAAATGTCTATTTTGCCATTATTTGTATTTTTATTTATTCATCTTCCGATTAAAATTCCAAAATCATATTTATTGGAAGTACATGCATTAATTCGGAATTTTATATGGGCTCAGAAACAGCCTAGAACTTTCTTAGCAATTTTACAATTAAATACGTCTCAGGGGGGGCTCGCCCGCCCCAATCTTGAACTTTATTGCCAGGCTGCCTTATTGAATTTATTGGTTCAACTCCCATTGGTAGCATCAGAAATTGAGAACTTTTTATTAAAAAGTATGGTGCAGGAGAGTGCAATCCAGTTACCCACTTTTCTATGCTTCCCCAAACTCCCCGAAAAATCGACATATGAGGCATTAGCTGACCTTGCTTGTCGCAAACAAGTATTTTTTAATCTGCATCAAATTCCTAGATACCCTCTATATTCAAATATTAGTGAGGGTCAGCCTTTTAGACTGCAGCTTTCTCTGGAGACTTTTTCAATTATGGCAAGAGGTGGGTTTTAAACATTTGGGTGACTTTTTTAGTGCATCTAAGCTGATTTCCAATAAGATGTTGTCCCAGCAGCTGGGCCCTAAGTTTCCAGCTTTGGCATTTAGTTTTAACTAAATTTTGAGCTTCTTAAAAGCAAATTATGTGGCGACTAATAATGAAGCTTTAAATATATTAAACCAACTATATGGTCAGGACCTATGTGCAGTTGGCAATTGGTATTCTTGCCTAATTCAGTCGGGCCAGCAGAAAGTGCTCGATAACTTTTTTCCTAAACTGCTGAAAGAAACCAGCTGCAGTGTCAGCAAAAAGGAATGGCAGTCTCTATGTGAAATAGGCCACAAAGCGCTTAGAGCTGCTAACTATAAAAGAATGGCCTATTTTTCAAGATGGTTATCATATTATACATCTAAAAGATTGAATCAAATTTTTCCTGCTTCTTCTGAGTTTTGTTTTAGATGTGGGAACCCAGAGATAGGGTCCTGGAACCATATTTGTTTTTATTGTCCCGATCTATATCAATTCTGGTCCGATGTTATTTCGAGGATCAATCAATGTCTAGCTTTATTAGTCCACATTATTCCTACTATTAAATTAGCTCTCTTCGGGTGTTCAATAGAGGTCCAACATTTGTCTAAATACCAACAATATTTCTGTTCAATAGCTATTGCAGTGGCCAGGTCTTTAATTTTACAAAATTGGAAGTCGAAAAAGATACAGTTGATTCAGCAATGGCAAGAAAAGATGGTTAAGGCATATATATGGGAGGAGGCATATGCCAAATGGGTAGGGTCGCTTAAAAGATTTGTAACAATTTGGTCAGGATTTTTCAATAATGCACTCTAAAATGTTCATAGTTATTTATACCCTCAATGTGTTATGAAAGTAGATTATTATCTATGGGGTATTGGATTATTTGCACTTTATTTTCTCAGTATAAATAATTTACTGCTATTGATGTATTGCCTGACTTTATACTGTTAGCATTTTCATTTCTATAGCATTAGCCCTTTATGGATGTATTCATGAACAGATGGTTTTATTGATCATATGTTGTGATGCTTCTTATGCTCTCGATATTATTATGAAAGCAGATTATTATCTATGGGGTATTGGATTATTTGCACTTTATTCTCTGAGTATAAATAATTTACTGCTATTGATGTATTGCCTGACTTTATACTGTTAGAATTTTCATTTCTATAGCATTAGCATTTTATTGATGTATTCATGAACAGAGGGTTTTATTGACCATATGCTGTGACGCTTCTTATGCCTTCGATATTTCCGGGGGTTCAATTTTTAGCACTGTATTGATATTGTATCATCACTTTTCTGATGGATCTTTCAATCTGGCAAGGATAGCACCTTAGTCCAATGGCACTAGCACTTTATCATTATAATTATGAACTAATTACTAGTTTGGACATAAGCTGCTGAGTCATGTTTTATTTTTATATCTCCTGACGCACTATTAGCACTTTATTGTCTTTGCACTTTTGCTTTTACTTATGTATGCAGGAATTGATTGTTATACTGATATAAGCTGTATTATGCAATTGAGCTGCTTCTTTTTTTTTTTTTTTTTGTAATCCACTCAATAAAAAAAAATTATTAAAAAAAAAGTATCAAAAATGTATAGAAGTCACCTTTCAATATTTTGGCCTTCGATATTGGTGTAACAATTTTCTGTCCTGTTGAAATTCGAAATTCAATATTCCCAGCCGACACCTCCAGTATATACTGAGTGACTCTAATGGAATGATGCAGATACCTTTTTCTGCTGTCCTCAACCTGGTCCTGGATGCTATATTCAGCTGCATGATCAACTACATCCAGTTTCCCACAGAACATGCTACACTGAATAATATCAAAGTTGACATTGAAATGGTGCCAGCTCAAGACCAAGAATAAGTCTACAGCAGAAGGAAGCATTTCACTCCATCATTGGGCAGGTGGTTTGCACTGTGGACCTCTACATCACCAGTGTCTGTGTAACATTTCCAGGTTCCTCCCATGGCTTGCTGGCGCTGTGCAGCAACTGCATACCACAACAGGTAACAGGCCTTTCACTGAGGAACGAATGGCTTGCTGGTAAGTTCCCGGCATTGTGTTTATGCCATTTTTATTGATATTATGTGCCTATCCAAACATCAGTTTACTTATGTTCACTTTTGTGAATATTTATTACAGGAGACTGTTATCTGAGTTACATCTGGCTCTTAACACCACTGAGGAACTCAACAATACAAGGGGAAAACCTCTTCAGTGAGGCACATGTGCAAAAGATGCGTCATGCGGAGTTGGCTTTTGGGCTCCTATTCGCCTATGTTCAGGTGCCTGTACAAGACCAGAGGGGCCCTCTTCTACTCTCCTGGCAAGGTCTGCAAAATTGTTGTGTTATTTTGTATGCGTCACAACATTGCTCTCCACAGGACAATACAATCCGTCCCTAATGGCAACTATTAGCGGGAACCACACAATGATGTTGTTTCCTTACATCTGGAAGATGACAATTATGAAGCTGAAGGCAATGACCCCAGGATTTACCTCATTAAAAATATCTTTGTCTGACGATACATGACAGCAATGAAAGCATCTTTTGTTTGTCTGCCTATGGACATATCCTTTTAACCTGCTAAGAGGAGACAATGCACTGCAATGTTGACATGGCTATTCCTAGTGCTCACCCCAGCTTCCAGACAGAAGTAGACTTTCCAGTGGATCCTCTGACCTACTGATCCTGAGCCGGTCCGTGGTCCGTGGTTTTGTGGTGACCGACCGACCAGCAGCAACAGCAGTTGAGGACGAAGACGAAGACGCCGGCGGCGGAGGCAGTGAACACCGATCCTCCTTGCTTGCCTGCTCCTGCCTGCGCCCGTTGTTACGGCTCTGGGTTTTGCCGTACCGCTTATACCGACCGCATCGGCTCGTATCAAAAAGGTTTGATGCTGCTTTGACGCTACCGTATCGCACCTATTCGCATCGGCTCACATTGGCGGCTGCCCCTCGCCTTCATTAGCGGTTGGCGTGGTTGTGGTCTGCCTGTCTGCTGGTGCTGGTGCGGGCGGAGGTAAGCTGACTGCCTGCCTTGGACTGTGGTTTTGGTGGCAAAGGCAGAGGTAGTTCTGGCGGTTGCAGCTGCTGCCCAACTAAGTTCAATCAATCAATCAAGCAGTGCTGTGTGCTGCGTGTTGAGGGGGAGGAGAAGATGCAAATACCTGCATAACCTGCAGAAAAAAAACAAAAAACGGTGAAGGTGTGTGCAGAGGACCTGGACCTGGTCCTGGTCACTGCTCAAATCCAACCAGATTCTTGGTAGACGATTGGTAAGGATGTTTTTTGCTTTCTGATTTTGGTCTTTCCCTTGGCCCCCTGTTCCTGCTCTGTTCCTGCTCTGTGTAGAAGAAGCAGAGCAGAAGAACAGAGGAAAAAAACTTCGGAGGAGTAGAGGAGCAGAGGAACGACTGTATATGACTGCTTTGTGCCTCTCATATGCCTCTCATACATCTTCCATACGCATCTTATATACCCCCCAACATTGGTGGAACGAAAAGTTAATTGACAATTGATAACTGTTTTTAAATTGATTGATTTTATTTTATTTTCAAATTCACTTTAACATTTAACATTAAATAAATAATAAATAATAAATTAAACAGATTTTGGGAATGCGCTCTGGGAAAGAAAGGACTTCGGGCCCTCCCACAAGATGAACACGGAAAGCCCAAGTACCAAGAGTGATAAAAAAATACAAAGGCGCTGATAAAGGGTTCAAATCAAACGCTAATTTCGCCAATAGCACGGATGTTCGAGAAATCTGTAAAAATATCCCATAAGTTTGATTTTATGAGAGACCCAGCAGGAGCACTAATGTCAATGCAGCTAGAAGTGGAAACAAAACACTTACAATCTCTGATTAGCCAACCAATATCTTGGAAAGAAAAACTCAAGCATTCGGTCTTGATAGGGAGCAGGAACAAACTACTAACCCGCAACTTGAAAGTCTACAGGGAGCTATAACTGAACAAAGAGTGTACTTAGAGCCTTTAACACTAGCATCACACACTCAAAGAGAAATAAGTGATGAAGATTTGGGAGAGATTGAAATACTAACAGAAGAAACGGCACAAGAAATGGCACAAGTCGATAAGGTTATGGAGCCCAATGACTGAAGGGGTTCCTCTACCAATAGAAGTCAAGGTTGAAATAAGGGAAAATAATATTTACAACCTCAAGCAAGGAATGCAAGGAAAGTGAATACTGAATAAGTGGTAATAGTAACAATCAACTGGGGATGAGTATACCAAAAAGGTGGAGCAAGGAATAAATATGGAATCGAATCATAAAGAGCTGAAAAGTGATACTCCTGATCAATTAAAAACATTGTTCTTTAAGGAAAAACCCTAGGATTCAATGACCAATCAGTATTCAAAATTGCAAGCGGGAGTAAAAAATAAATAGACTGGATAATATACAAGATATACAAGATATACAATATATTAATCAGGTTTAGGCTAAAAGCCCTATTCATAACGAGGAAATATACTCTGGTCAAAAAGCAAAGAAACACAAAGACGATCAGGATCTGGGATCCATATGGGATATATTTTATCAAACATCAGTACTAACTCCTTGAAGCATTGACATTTCAGTCAAATAAAATGGATACCCAAATAGAAATACTTGGAGTGATGGCAAATGCAGTCTCTGGAATTGATCACAAGTTAGCGGAGTTAAACAGTTTAATAATTAAAGCACAAAAGGAAGCGGCCTCAGCTTATTTAGATTGTTCATGTGCACCTATAATAAATAAATTAGCGAGTATCCCGGAAGTTGTGCATATGATATTAGATGATGTTAAAGAAATTGTTCGGAAAAACATGATATTAAAAACAGGAGATGTGGCAATCAGAAAAAATACATCTGTTTCTGCAGCAGCTTAGCGACAGTTTGATCACATAACTAACTCTGATGACCGAATTAAACTAAGCTCGGAAAGAATGCAGAGCATTAAGCAAGAGTCAAATAAGTTAGTAGAAAAAAGAGATATTGCTTGATCAATCTGAACAGCGGAATAAAGAAGGAGAGGATAAGGAAGATTCAATAGCCTTAGTACAGCAGAAAAAGGAGAGGTTATGGAAGATTCAATAGTCCTTGAAGCAACCATGGAAATAACAAAAAGACAAAGGAAAAACTGCGCTAAAGCAAGAAATAAGGTCAAGAAAGAGTTTGCTGTAAAAATAGACTCCAAGGGGTCGATTCCGATTCGGGCCGGAAATTTCTCCGACCGAGCCGGACCGGAGAGATTTCCGACCGAATCGGACCCGTGCAGTCCGACCGAGCGAGTACGATGCGGCCGTATGTTATCGGACACGAGTCGGTCGGACTCCCATTGAACTCAATGGGAGCCGGGGTCGCTACAACGCGTACGCGGGCTCCCATTGCCTCCAATGGGTGCGAGGCGGACAAGGCGCCCCTACAGCGGGTACGCCGCGGCGCGCCGCGGCGTACACGCACAGGTAGGGGGACCCTTGGGTCCCCCTGTGTGCGCCTCGCACGGCTACGCGTACAGGGGTCCGACACGGACCCCCAAAGTACGGCTCCGACAGCTCTTACGAGCCGGAGTGCGCGGCTCGGTCGGACTGCTCGCGGCGCGCATCGTACTTACCCGGCCGGAAACGTCTCCATTGCGCGGTGCGAATCGGGTCCGACCGAGTCGGTCGGAGCGGTTCGAGTCCGAGCAGAGTCGGTCGGAGTTGTCGGGACGCCCGGACGAGTCGGTCGGGCGAGTCGCATCGTACTCGCTCGGCCGGACCGCGTACGGTTCGGTCGGGAAACAGGCTTTCGCATGGCTTTTTTCCCGACCGAATGGTATTGGGTGCGCCTCCGACCGAGATCGGAATCGGCCCCCAAGTTGGAAGCCCCTAAGGTTAAGGTTAAAGAAGAAAAATATTTGAAAATAGTAATAGAAAATGAAAAAGGTGATTTATTGGGGAGTCAGCCTAAAAAAACACTGCAAGAGAAAGAAAAGTATTATGATATCTTTATGAAACCTTTGAAACATCTCACTGACCAAAAACTCTCCACGATGAACAAAACTATATTAGATAATAAGGATCAAAGGTTTAGTGCATCACGAATGGAGAAAAATAAAGGATTAGAAAGAGACGAAAAAGTAGTCTGCAAAGAAACGGTTGTGTAATAAAGGAATCTATTGAAAATAATCAAAGCGATCAGATTGAAATAGCAAATAGCCCCTTGATCCCCGTTAAATTCAAATCCGCATCCTATAACTGTAAGGAGGGAACAAACGTGTACTGATCCAGTGATTCCGAGGACGATCCAAGGAGGGTGAATTACTGCACCAAGAACAGGCGGTAATTTAATAAAACAGAAGGAAAATATAGCTGCAATAAATCAGCGGAAAGAGGAAACTAAGAATAATTCGACAAAATCGGTAGAATTGTTAGAACTAAATGAGGATGTGATTCAAATACCAAAATGGGAGAACCTAGTAATTGTAAAAAGCAGTCAAGCTAAACACATTGTATATAACGAATATTATGATTGCAAGGAAAGAAAACAAGAAGTGCCGCTCCCCAAAAGGCCTGCCCAAATTATCCTTAATCCATTATACGACTCACGTGGCAGACAAGACATTTTGAATAGAGGAAACATACTTCGCTTGTTGAAATCAATACCACTATTAGAAAAAGTGACAACAGAAGATTTAGAATGCGTTGGATTTCAAAAAAATCCTAAAGGTGGGCATCCAATAACTCTGCTGACTCTGGCTAATGACGAAATAGCGGAACAAATTATTCATGAACAAGAAATCTTTCGTAGTTGGGGGATAATAATTAGTCAAGCAGCCCCAAAGGTATATCCAACACCGCTGATAAAAGAAGAAAGTCCAATAAAAAAAAAGGCAAAATGACGATACGGTCTATTCTATATTAAAAAATCCTCTTAGAAAAATAGATAGTGAAGAAGAAAAGTTGTTTAATGAAACAAAAGTGGATAAAGTCAACGGAATAAATAAAGAGTGGATTTTGACAGCATTACATGGAAATGAAGGAAAATGACAGAATACATTTGAAGATAATAAAGAAGAATGGAATATGGATAGTTTAATAATAGGAATGTGCTCTTGGAACATAAATGGGATATGTAAAAAAACAAAAAATGCTCAAATAGATAGCCTATCAAGTTCCTTTCATATCATATTATTGCAGGAAACGTGGGCAATGGACCCATTTTTGATAGAAGGATATAAAGGTTATTTTGAGCCTGCAACTAAAACTCAAAAATGTGGTCGCCCATGTGGGGGTTTGGCAATATTTATATCTATTGATCTGAAAGTTGTTCATGAGCAGTTAGCTATGAATAATTCTAATATTCAAATGGTAAAGTTGTGTTTAACATCAGGTGAACAAAAACAATTAAAAGCTCTAATTATAATAAATATATATATCCCTGCCAAAACAGAATTCGAGGAAGGATATGTGTACTGCCCTGATAAGCCTTCTATTGGAGCAAATGATGAAAGATCCTTCTGCTGATTTTATTTTAACGGGTGATTTCAATTTAAATCTATTAATACCCTTTTTACAAGATGATGTTGTACAGTTTCAGAACCAACAGTGGGCAATTCCTGAGCAAATATTGGATCCTGCTAGACATGCAAAACAGAACTTAATGGGGCGAAATCTATTGATGGATATAGAAGCACTGGGCCTAAGAATATTAAATGGTAGATTCACTTCAGATATACCACCGGCTTGGTCATTTTTTCACATTATACCAAATCACGAATTGATTACACAATGGTATCACTAAACATCTTTAATACCATCATGTACGTATCAGTTAAGGAAGGTGCCTGATAGCGACCATAGTCAACAGATAATTAATATAAAATTGTCGTGCTCGAAACATCAAAAGTATTTAACAATGCAAGGCCAGACGTGTACCATTAATTATAGGAAACTTATATGGAAAACAAATAATATGGATAAAATAAATGAAAAGGCGCAAGGCATGGTAAAAGAATGTTTTAAAGATAATACTCTGAGGTCGGCAATTGACCAATGGGAAAATTTTATACAGAAACTAGTTAAGTCTTTTGAGTCTACATCTAGCGTCGAGATTAAACAAGTGACTGAAATGAAAAAATGGGAAACTAAGATCAATTTATCATATACGGTTAGGAAAACAAGAAGGACCCGCAATAGACTTAGGAAACAGATTACCAAGTTTCCAAGCAATGAAGACATACAAATTCAACTAAAAAGGTAAATCAAAATCTGCGTAAACTAATCTGGAATGAAAAAAACAAAGCTAGGCAGGATTTGTGGACCAAAATATACTACGCAAGTAATCAAACAAGCTCAAGGGAGTTTTGGAAAATAATAAATGGCTTAGTTAGACCTAACAAAAATGCGGTAGTATCTGTATTAACTGAAGAAGAATGGTCTACATTCCTTATAAAACATCTAAATCCAGTGACTAAAGCAGATACTTTGAATACCAAACTGACTGGGATGGTTAAAGTAGATTTTGAAAATGATATAGAAATTAATATAACAAAAACCCAAGTGGCCAAGCTGATAAAGAAACAAAAAGACGGGGCACCAGGCCCAAATGGCATTCCGTTTTCTCTTTATAAAGAAGATCCGGACTTCTGGTCGGAATACCTATCAGAGGATTTTAATGAAGTTGTTCAGACGGGGTTGATTCCAAAATCTTGGAGAGGGTCATTAATAGCTCCTATTTTTAAAAAAGGAAATTGGGAATTGCCGGAGAACTATCGTTTGATAACCCTTCAGGATACTGATGCAAAGTTATTTGCAGGAGTTTTATTGTCAAGCTTAACAGATTGGGTAAAGGAAAAACGGGTTTTGCCTTTGAATCAAACAGGATTCATTAAAGGTCTAGGCACTTCTACAAACATTTTAACTTTATTGGTATTAATGAATAAGGCAATTTTAGCAAAACAGCCCTTGTATCTTTGCTTTGTCGATTTTAAATCGGCTTTTGACTGTGTGAATAGACATCGTCTGTGGCAAAAACTAAAAGAGCAGGAAATTCCGGGTTTATTATTAAAACTGGTTCAACTTTTGCACACGGACACTTGGACCAGGGTGAGGATCGGTGATGGTCGAGGGCTAACAAGAGAAATACCTACGGCTGGTGGATTAAAACAAGGGTGCGTCCTAGCCCCGCTCCTTTTTAACTTGTTTTTAGCAGATCTTACAGCAATTCTAAATGGTGTTAATGCGCATTCCCCAAAGCTAGCGGATAAGCAAATTTCCAATTTGCTGTATGCAGACGACGTTAACTTTTAAGTTAAACTAAAATTGGATTGCAATGGCTAATTGATTGTATCTCAACATATGCAAAGGACAACGATATGATAGTAAATGAAGTGAAGACTAAAGTAATGGTAGTTACAAAAAATACAAGAATAAAACATAAATACAAATGGTTACTGGAAGAATTTCAAATAGAGCAAGTTGAATCGTATAAATATCTTGGAGTCATATTTAATGATAATGGGAATTTTCTCCCCCAAAAAAAGATATCAACAGAAAAGCAAATTCTTTGGTAGCAGCATTTAGGATCATCCAGAAAGCAATAAGTGATCTGTCTTATTGTCCATTCTTAAAGGTTATTACAGCAAAATTGCTACCTACTTTGACATATGGTAGCGAGGTACTAAATGGGAAGGATGCGGAGATTATTAATAATGCGGTTGCAAGAATTTATAAAACCCTATTTCATCTGCCTAACAATGCCTCGCAAGCTCAAGTGAGGCTGGAATTTGGGTTAAATAACCAGTTATACGCAAGGAAAGGTCAATTTCTGAAAGTGTGGAATCGAATTAAAAATGATCAAGAAAACCAAATCTCTCAGCTACTATGGCACGAAGTAAAAGCTAATAGGAAATTGCAAGTGTGGACTTATTTAAATGCAGCGATAGAAGAATTTGGTGTTACACCAATTTGGGAAACTACTATTGCCCGGGAAAGTTTTAAAAAAACAATCAATAAACTAACCAATCATCTATCGCTGGCAAAAGATAAAGAAATATTTGTAAAAAGAAAACATGCTTGGCCGATAATAAATGGATTTCAGAAAAAAAAGGTCCAAGAATATTTAGAAACATCGTGGTCACAAAAAAATAAACATATTTTCATTAATGCTCGATTTGGCTTAACGCCGGGATTATGTCATTTACCGCCATGGAAGAAAACAGAATGTACTACTCAATGTAGGTTATGCAAAACAGGACAAGAGAACATATTCATTTACTGTGTCTTTGCCCCGAATTAGAAAACGAAAGGAAAAGTACACTTAAGAGACTATTTAATGATCGTGGACTAAGGACATGCAGGCAAGCCTTGATAGCATGTTTAAGCTCTGATGATATTGCCTTGAACTCTGCATTTGTAAATTTTTTGATTTTAATCGGGAAAAAATTATAGGAAAATAATTTGAAATTGTTATCTATTGTATTTTAAAAAATAATACATTGTGTACTGTATTTATCTGGCTATAATTTAAGGTTTTACAAACAATTGTTTTAAAATTTCATTTATCTATGGAAATTTTTAGTGGCTTTTGTAAGATTTTAATTAATCAAACAAATAAAAATAAACTTGAAACTTGCTAAGAGGATACTTACCTGCTAATCAACACATTTATTTTCAGATTGTGGTTTGTTCAGTTTTTTAAAAGTGCCATTGAGTTGAAGAATCAGTTTCAATTTAGACTATTATATTTTCCCAAACAAAAATATAATTGTGACTATACATGATGACATGCTACATTCTACAGCACTTGATGCTGGCTTGTGAATATGTTATTATCAAATTCACATGTCAATAGAGTGTTAGTTCAACCCTTAAAATGTACCTTATTAATCTCTCCTAGGCCATGGCATCCAGTCAACTGCTAGGGCTATAGCAAGTCATTTTTGAACAATTTAGACTGTTGCACCAATGCTGGTGTTGGAGAGGAGGTGCAAGTTGCCTAACGATTGGTGGCAAGGGTCTGAATCAGTTTGTGTAATCATTGCTTTCAGTCATGGATATTGAAATGTACATGCGTTTCATCAAAGGTACCTGACACATGTGGTGTGTGTCACAGCCTAGTACTTGGACCTGATGTTATCAGTTGTAGTTGATCTGTGAAAATTTGTTATAGCTTATTTCTGCATCTGAAGAAACAAGAGGGCAACCAAATTTGGAGCAGACAACCACCATTTGTGCTCATATGTTATTTCAAAGGCCAATTATCAGTGTTGTGTAAAATGTATTTTATATCTTCACAGCATATGGATTTCTAAACTACATTGCACTGAAATAGTCATATTTTATTTTTCTTTATGCCTCTGTAAGGAAATGCCTCGTTTTGTATGTTCACACCTACATTTTTGGACTGATGCTGCTGGTTTTTCGACTTTGAAAGTGCACTGAGGTCTGATGTCCAGACCTCAGTGCCAGTGTCCTGACCCATTGCAAAAGGTATGGTTAATTGGATAGACCCAATTGGCAAGTACTGACTTAACTGTAAGACCCTAGTATATGGTATTGAGGGTACCCAGAGCATGTAAGGCAGAGTTTTCACACAGGGCTGCAGAACTGTTTGTGCCACACTGAATGTGACAATGACAAAATGTACCAGAGCCTGCCACTGCCGACGAAAAGGGCAGTGTTTACACTGTTAGTTCGTCTTTGCCATTACAACTAATGGCAGAGCCCCCACTTTCCTTAATATTATATGTAAGTCTCCCCTAAGGAAGGCCTATAGAGCCCTATGGTAGGGAGCTATATATTATTAATTCGGACATGTATTTTCATATGTCAAAACAGCAACACTTCCAAATTGTCATTCTGCCGTGGAAAGGTTAGTAGCCCCATTGGCTATCAAATGGTTACCGACTTGAATCCCAGCCTGGCTAACCTCTGAATGGGACTACCTCAGTGGGTCAAGTAAGGTATCAAATTAATCGGGGCATTGAAACCAACATGATGCCCAGGTCGAATTTAATGTCACAATTAATGGAAGCAACTTTTAGAAAGTTATCACTGTGCACTACAGCTAGTCCAGCGACCTCACAAAGGCCCTGGCATGCAGAAAAATCTCTGCCCACTTGGGATGACATGTGAACAATCCCCAGACCTGAAACAAAGGCATTTGCCGCAGAGCAGGGTGTTGCCCCCTCTCCTGGGATGGCCCCTCGGGTGTTAGCTCAAAAGGTGAGCTTTGAAGAAGAAGCCACCTTTGAAGGGCCTACTGCAATAACACCCCTGAGCAGGATGCCTTTTGTTCCTGCCGACAATTAGGAGACAGAGCTAGAGCCAGAGAAGGAAAACCAGTCCACAAACTGGTTTTCCCATGGGTGTGTAGCCCACTGGTAGCCATACCTCTAGGGTTGTCTACCGTGCTCCTGCCAACAAATGAAGGGTCATGCCATTTTGAAAGGTGTAAGAATGGGGCACTCTGGGATACCTAAATGCCACACATTGCAAGATGCATATCACTTGGCAGGAGGGGACCGAGTAGCACATTGGATAGTGACTGTGTGTTGTCCCCTCGGGGCTCTTTCCTGGGATAAATCTTGCAACCCTGGCACCCTGCCCCTCAGATTATGCTGGAATAGAAGAAAGGACTTAAGAGGATTGCTCTACTGCCGTTAACCTGCACAAAGAAAGGCTACACCACAAGAGGACTGCACCTGCTGTATGTTTGTGCTATTGAGATTTGGACTGTGCCTGCGGCTCCTGACTTAGGGAAAGTTGGTTCCCAGCCTTCACCCACAGCAGTGACTCCAAGGATCAGTTGACCGATCCCCTAGAACTAGCTCCAGGGTCAGAAGAGCTGAAGAAGCCCAAACCAACAAGTTGTTAGCCACAGCAATAGTTTTGCTGCTACCAGTCGTCGGGCACACAAAAGGACAACTCTGAGATAGCCACAAGTTGCACCCATGTTTGCCGGACACGGGAGTGCTATCAAAGTCCGGATTCATTGTTCTCAAGGGAGGCTAACCCCCACCTAAGGATTTTGCCCCAACTGTGGTTTAAGGGGACCAGTAGCCCAGCATCTGCTGGCCTGCCACTGCAACATAGATGACTTTGAGAGACCCCGATCTCTGTGGCCAAAGTCGCCTCTCATCACCTGTGGACTGAGGGACCATGGCAGCTGCAACCCAACCAAGCATCCTTTGAGCATCTTTTGCTTGTATCCTCAGCATCAGGGGCACTCCATTGATGTCTATGCCGGTAGTCCTGTAAAGTTTTGAACTTGCCTTAAAAAATGCTCTGATGGCCAGGTAACTGTCCAAGGTATCTTCTCTGGCCCCTTGACCTTTTCCCTGCAGGATTTGGTCTCTCAACCTAGACCAGAGTACTTGCACTAACTCTTTCAAGCTTTTGAAAAGTATACAAACTTTTTGTTGACCACTTCTTGTTTGCAATTGAATTTGAAAGTGATAAAAATGTCTAAAATCTGTATCCTCGGAACCCTACGGTTGATTTTGATTAATCAAGGTCTCTAAAAATTCATAAACATATGCTCTATTTTGTATAACTTGTTGTTGTGTCTCATTATTGGTGTGTGACTTTCTTATTTCATTGTTTGGTGCTGTTAAATGCTTTACACTTTGCCAAGCCTTACTGCTTGCAGCCACAGCTACCCAGGGTTGAGCTAAGGTTAAGTAAACAAGACTGACTGGCCCCAAGATGGTAGCTGCTAGTGTACTCCACGATAAGGCCCCACAACCATATCATATAGTACACCCAAAGCCTCACAGCCTCATACAACTATATATATTCAGATCTTTACTTAATAATGTTTAGTCTACTATACATTGTCTGTATATAGATAAGTGCCTTGAAACATTGTTGGTATTTCCTTCTCCTTTGCTGGACTTATGGATACCTACCACATTTAAAGTACATTTGTATTTTGAAAAACCAAAATTGCTGTTGTTTTACTTGCTGATCTTAGTTTGCTATAGTTTTTTTGCGGTCATGAAGTGTATATTGTATGTGTAGACTACAAGATCATTATCATTTTAAATGTGACATGAACGATGTCTGAGTTGTGATCAAATAATTATTTCAAAAAGGATTATAGGAAGGATGTTTTACAAAATATTGGGCCCGATTCACAGAACTAACTTAAGACAAAATCCTAAACTTACTACCATTTTGGAATTCACAGAAGGCACTTACTCATTTTGGTATTCACAGAAGGCACTTACTCATTTTGGTATTCACAGAAGGCACTCACTCATTGATGAGTAAGTGCCTTCTGTGAATACCAAAATGAGTAACTCACTCATTTTGAGTAATCTTACTCATTTGTAGTTATTCACAGAAGGCACTTACTCATTGATGAGTAAGTGCCTTCTGTGAATACCAAAATGAGTAAGTGCCTTCTGTAAATACCAAAATGGTAGTAAGTTTAGGATTTTGTCTTAAGTTAGTTCTGTGAATCGGGCCCATTATTTGTATTAAATAATGAATTTGATTTGAATGATCTTTATTTAGTTTACACCCAGTAAGAGTCTTAGTGAATAAAGTAACATTTCTGTTGGATGAAAAATTTATGATTAGCTGCAACTTGTTTAGAGTTTTTTTCCAGACTATAATCCCCGAAGTTATGGGAACCATGCAGTTCATCAGGTAGATAAGGAGAATACTCCTGGGGCTCATATTAGAATATCACTTTTTCTGCCACTTGGTGGTAGTTTCTTTGGTGCTGACCTCAACTGGCCAGGTGATAGCCTCTCCTATGAGCCATTGAAGTGGCCTGAGTGTCAATAAGGGGACCGGTGACTCTATGGGCAGCAGTCTGCCGCTTTCTGTGACTGAGCTGGCACCAGATGGTACTTGACCCTGTAAAGCAGCAGTTAAATCGGACACTGCTGCAGTCATGTTCTGAAGCCATTCTGCACTGCCCCAGAATGTAGAGTTTGGGATACTCAGGTGACGCTCCAGGAGATCATTCTGGGCCTTCTGGATATCATTCTGGCCCTTCTGGATATCCTTCTGGCTCCTGAGGCAAATGTTTTAGGCTCTTAAAAGGTCAATAATCTGGGCCAGCTGATCCTCCTGTTTGATAGCTGTAATCATTAGGTTACTACTTATGATGTTCACATTAGTGACCACATTGTGAGACTTCCTTTCCTCAACATGCCTTGCCCCAGCCCTTTACAAACTGCCCTGTGACCTAGACTGGGTAGCCACAGGGCTTAGGGTATCCTGGCTGCACAACATATATTAAGGTTGTGTTTGACATGGGTTCCAGGATGGGGTGGCCACAGCTGTTGAGAGTGTGAGGTCACAGTGGGCTTGTGGGGGCACTGATGTGATACAGGACTCTGTTTAATGTTCTTGATATTGAATTATCAGTCAGAGGGAGAGACTTAGAGCACTGGCCACAAAACCCTGATTGGCCAAGTTGGTCTTCAAGTTCATCCACATCGAGTGGAGTGCTGCTACCACTGAAGGAGTAGGATCTTTTATACTCAGGAAGAGCAGACAGCCCTTTTCAGGCTGATACTGTGATCTTGAAGCTTCACCTTGAAGAAAATTTTAAATAAAATATTGTGACATTTTTTAAATAATGTTACTATATAAATTGCTAGTGCATGCTAGTTAACATTTGCCCTTTATTAATGTTTATAATGTAAGACAGCTCATCACTAATCTCCCTCCTCCATTCTGATGGAATGGAGGGGCCTGGTTTTAAACTTAAATTATAGACCTGAAAACTATTGAGTTGCCTATTGATGCAGAGTCAAATGACGGGATTTTGGGTGTCCTCAGGACAGAACTGGCTTAGGGAGCCTTAGCCATGGAATCTAGGGTTGTTTGGTTTCCCTCACATACAGCACCCTCAAGTAAAACCCCTCAAGCATTTGACAGACAGTATTAGTAATGGTGATCAACTCTAGGCTATTAAGTAACTTTATTGCGGGCATACAATACACTCATATCGCAGCATGCAGGCTAGAGCGCAGTACACAAATTGAGCATTACGATGATTACGTTTCACTAAAAAAAGAACATAATATTATTTTTAATATTAAAAAACATACAAACTAAATATTGGAATTTGAAAGTTATGGCCAGGTCTGCAGTCTTTAATATAAACACTAGCTATAAAAACCATAACTCACACACCAAATGCAATGACCTCACATAATTTATGTCAACAAAAAGTAGTACACAACAGCACACAAAAGTACAATTTAATTAAATAACAAGAGATAGTTCAACCAATAAATAATACTAATAATTTCATAGTCATGTGTTTGGAAGTGTTAAGGGTGAGAATGTAATTTAGAGATAATTCATTACATTTGTAATGGCATCTGACACATAAAGGGTGAGGTCATACACACTGCATTTTGCGTGGCAGCTATTGTTTGTCATAGCCACAACTTTGTTTTTTGAGTGAAGATAGATAGATAGATAGATAGATAGATAGATAGATAGATAGATAGATAGATAGGTAGATAGATAGATTGATAGATAACCGAGTTGCGCTTCTGCTGCTTGCTCATTGGTGCAGTGTTATATATTTTCTTTGCTTTCTTGAACAATTCTTTAGTATGGTTAGATGAAATACATTTTTTCAAGCAAACCCCTGCGTATATCGCTGCTTGTAAAATTGCAGTTTTTCATTCTTCAATTATATTTTACTCTGGTACAAAATATCCCCTAGCAAATTTATGATATCTTCACTCCCATTCAAGTCAGTTCATAACTCTCTATTTTTTATGCTGCTTGTTGCGAGGGGCATTTCATACTCATGATTTGAGGCTTTTTTGGCATTAGCCATTAAATACAACTCTTGGCAGAAGAATTACTGTGACAAAGTAAAAGCATGCCACAGTTTCTGCAAATAAATTATTTATAGACACTTTAACAGATGTTCACAATGCCAACAGACTATAAAGTAAAAACAATCCACTTGACCTGCTATCTTCTGCAGGGATGCTCAGATAGTTCCACGAAATAGATGGAAGGAAAGTTTTATGTAGTTTGCTAGTAATAAATGCTTATTTGCATTGCTCAAATACCAGCAAGTTTAGCCACTCTAATGATGTGTGTGTGCTTTAATTAACACATATGTATAAATAAGCGGCAGTAAAAGGACAGAACTCTTTGAAAATGAAAGAACAGTGAAAATCCTTACTAGATCTTAAACTTGGCAGGGTAGCTAATCCGCTCTGATTCTTCAAAAGCAAACAGAACAATTTATGATACTTGAACAGACTAAATCCTGGGATTCTATTGATAATATTGAGTAAAGTGAATATTGATGTCACGCTTTTTTTGTAAATATTGGTGCAGCAAAAAAGAGAACTATAGAGAAACGTACCTGAATTCTATATATTGTATCCAGCTGTATATGATTTAGATAATTTTGCGTGAGAAATAGAGGTCTTTCTTCGAGTGCGCAACAAAGTAAATGGTAGGGTCCCCTCCAGAATGTGATGAGGGGCCAAGCCTCCTTTGTTGCACAGATATATATAGGCTTTAGACTGAATTGTGGCCCCTTGAGTTGTGGGATCCTTCCTGTGCATCATTGAGGCTTCTTTTGTCTTATGTAAAGGTACCCTCCACATTTTAAGCGACATTAAGGCACAGATTGCCTTTTAAATGTGTTTGCCTACTTCACATACTAGCAACCACAACTTAATAAATATGAAAGTGCCCAGCTCTTCCACTTTTCTGGAGGTACACGGAGTGTGCTGACATGTTAAACCTTTCCCCAGCACTTCCCCTAAAAACCAATAGACACAACAACTGCGCAAAACACTAAAGAATTAAAGAATAAGAACGGATCACTGAACATTTTTGGCTGGTGTATGGCACGTCCTTAGTGCTACAGGGGCTTATTTACAAGGAGCTTGCACCACCAATGGTTCAAATATTTTGATGCATTGGTGGCGCTGTCAGTAATCCATATTTACAAGGATCTTGGCGGATGTGTCACTTTTTGGAGTCCTCCATCAAAGGAAACTTGCGTCGGAACTGCCCGTGTCATGTTTGTTTTAAAATATGCAAGGTAGGCGTTCTGTCATAATTTCCAATGTAAAAGAAATGCATGGATATTTACGAGATTTTACCAAAATGACACAGTGCCAGCTTGAGTCGTGCAGAGGTCCGATAATGTTAAAAATCCTGCACCTGTGAAACTCATGCATAAGAAATGATGCATTGACATTACTACATAAAGAGAAGCTAGACAGAACAGTGTGGCAACCACAACTACACCACGGAGGTGCTTATTTAGCATCTGAGAGTCAAGGAGATGACCACTACCATACCCCCCATCCCAACCACCTACCCCACCTCTCCTCACCACTACAAAGGCAACGCAGGAAAAGGGAGCATGTTTATCGCCTGCGGACTACCCTAATAGGACTCAGGGAGGATGAGGTCATCACCTATTACTGGCTGAAGAGAGAGTCAATTGTAGAGCTGATACACCTGATTGCGCCATGGCTCCAGACAACAGCTGCCAGGTCTACCAACATCCCTCCACAGGTGAAGCTCATGGTGGTATTACACATGCTGGCATCAGGGTCCTTCCAGATAACAGCCTCCAGAGTGACCAGAATCTCCCATCCATCTTTCTCCTCATTCCTTCCCTCCATCCTGGAAACCATCATCCATCTGACACCCCGCTACCTCCTCTTACCCAACACCCATGAACTGCAGCTGGAGACAAAACAAGGGTTTTATGCCATGGCTGGGTTCTAAAAACACTTGCTGGGTGCCATGCACTGGACACATACACAACCTGTTCCCCTTGCAGCCTCATCCCATCTCTACAGGAACCGGAAGCACACACACTCCATAAATGTCCAGGTCATCATGGACCATCGGAGCCTGTTCACTAACGTGCTGGCCAAATACCCTGAGAGTGTGCATGACGTATACATATTCAGGCACTCCACCATAAATAAGCTCTTCCAGAATGGACAATATGGGAATGGCCTACTTGTAGGTAAGCAGAACGTAAATTCAAAACACACCCACTAATAGCTAGAAATGGATGACATAATACAGATCTCTGTGTCTGTGGACGCAGATAGGGACATAAGTATGAACTGTGTGCCTCATACATGCATCATGGTACATTTGTCATGCAAGCCCCCAAGTTACGCATGTCAAGATACGAAAAGCCATTTTGGCTGCCGTTGAATTGTGGAAGGGTACAGAGCAATGCATTGCTGGACCAAATGCTGTGTAGCATCTCTGTGTGCAAGGGAGGGGTTCCATGTGGGTTGTGGCAGTATCTACATGCCACTCTCATGGTTCATCAGGCAGTTCATGTATCCCACCACCGACATCTGTGGTTTACCATGGCAATATGCATGTGTTAGTGTAACACTCAAACTTGTTCCTACTGCTACATGCTCATTGCTGTTACCTACCTAACCTTGTTAAGAAATATTTTGATACTTTGTCTGATCTTTTGTTTTGCTAAATGTTCTTTACTTACTCTGCTTTCCTTGTAAAGTGCTCTGATACCCTACCCTGGGTCTTGTTCGTGCTATAGAAAACTCTAAAAATATAATAAATAGAAAACTCTAAAAATAAAATAAATAAAAGAGGCATGTCTGCTATTTCACTACCTATCTAGGGAGAACCAACTACCCAAATGTTTTATCTCCAATCAGCCACTTCACTCATGTGGTGAGGGAAACATGACATAGATCGGTCAGGAGCATCTCCAAACAGATATCACAGAAAGCTATAGGATCAACATGACAGTCAGAATGTAGAAGTGTACAATGTATCATCCTGTGCTCTGCATTTCCCATTACACAGAGTAATGAAGGGGATGTGTTAACCCATGAACAACTGTGTGACTAACACATATTGTGAAACCAATGTTAGAAATCTGTATGACAATGTAATGACACATAACACACTTGGCTTGCCAGGTGTCTGTAACAGTTAAAAAAAAGTATTGACAGTTGTCCTTTCTTTTCACTTTTAGCTGACCAGGGATATGGGCTTCAGCTCTGGGTAATGACCCCATATGCACACCCCCAGACTGAGCCGGAGAAGGCCTACAACCAGGCACTCAGCAAGACATGGAATATTGTTGAGTGTACCTTTGGCCTGCTCAAGGCTAGGTTCTGCTGTCTGGACATCTCAGGGCATAGATTGCTGTACTCCCCCCCAAAGGTATGTAAAATAATACTGGTGTGTGCCATACAGCCCAATATATGCAGACTAATGTCCAGTGGGACGGGGACAAACAACAGCAGGACCCGATGGAGGAAGAGGAGGAGGATGCCAATGGTGGAGCCATATAAAACACTAGTGCTGGCAATGACAGATGTACACATATTGTGCAACATTTCTTTACTTGATCCACATGTTCAAGAATGGAACATTAACCAACATTTTCTAAAGGTCCAACACGACACTAAATGTTTGAAACCATTAGTTGTCTTTGTGTTTATGTAACAGTCCCAGGAAACATCAACTTACACACATCTCATCAATTTGAATAGCCCTCAAATGTTTACATTCAGGTTGGAATGAAGGCATCAACATAAATGCGGCAGAAACAATCACCGTGCTTTGTCATGTGTTGTGTGCGTAACTTGCGCCTTGCCCATTTCTGTAGCCATGTGTCAGTAAAAACATGCTTTAGTAGGAAAGGTGAATACAGAAAAAGGGGTTTGGCCCGAGACCAGTCAGGAAGGGCCCATGTAACTTATATCAAAAAGAGATCCTGGCCGGTATTTTTATAGGCTGTTTATTTAAACAGATTTAGACCATTAAATCATTTAATGAATCTGAAGTATTTCATTTACTTCTGTTTGTAAATTTTAAGCAAACTTAGCATGTCAATGAAAAAGACAGACTACCTATGACATTACCTAAATTAAAATAATTCTCAACATAGACATGAAACAAACATTGTAAACAACAACAAATAAACATATTGTACATCAACCAGTCATTTATAAACATTACAGCCTTATTGTTGGTTTTTACAACACTATTACTTTGTGTATTTATAAAGGCTGTACCCTGCTGAGGTACAGATTTTTGTATGTATCTATGAGGGCGAACAAGTTTTACACAATTGGCTCCGCATAGAGAAATATTATTTATAGTATCCCAGGAGGAAAAATTGCCGACGCGTTTTGATCCCCCTTCGTTAGTTGATGGGGTTTAATTCTCTTCAGGGTGTATGACTGGAGAATATCTGGAACAGAAAATTCCAGAAATATTCAGTTTGACCCTCTATTTTCTTTCAGAACCACATTGTATTTAATCAAGTTTAGAAGAAATTGTACCTGCATTCCTTCAGGACAAAAGAGTTCCTATATGGAATTTTATGTTTCCTAGTTTGCCGGTAATCTGTGAGTCGGGTTAAATTAATCTGAAAAAAGTGAATATCAAGTTTAAGAATCGTCATGTGAATCATATTGGATGAGTTTAGGTAGAAACAATGACTCGACTTACATTGTGCGATTTATTTCCAAAATGGACTGCCCTTCATTAATATTGTGATGGGGAGGGGAAACTTAAATCCTCCCTATTTCTGAGATTTCATTCAGGCCTCGAACTGTTGTGTTGAATTTAAAGATCAAATACGCCTCTTTCTTTAAAAGTGCTGCTTCAGTGTCACCACCCCTTGGGTGTGGTTTTATAACACAAAGAACTGTCCATTTTAGATCCCGTTCACTGTGGTTCATTTCCACGAAATGACTGACCATCCGTGCAGTCATCACCTTTGTTTTAATCCTCGAGCCATGCTGCAGCAGCCGATGGTGTACTTCTTGGTTGGTTTTGCCTATGTATAATTTTTGACATGGGCATACCACTGCATAGATTACATTTCTTGTTTTACAATTCGAAAAGTCTTTAAGAGTCCATTTGATGTTCCGGTGTACAAATTCTGTACCTTCAATTGTGCTATCGCAGACAGAACAGTTTTCACACTTATGGTGTCCAACAATGGGTTTTAGGTTCCATAGGGTCAGCAAATCATTCTTCCTGAAGTTTGCCGCAATGTCAGCCCGTACTTTTTTTTGGCCTATACTGGAGTTTTTTTTCATAGTAAAAAATGGTGGTTCAAGAGGATATTCCATGTTTTGTAGTAGATGCCAGTTTTGGAGGATGATGCTGCGGAATTTATTTGTGTGGGGGCCGAAGGTGGAAACGCAGACCAATTTCTTCAAGAAGTACCCTCCTATTTAAGAGAAACTACTGATTTTAGCAACAAAACAGAAGGAGTGAAATTTGATCCAACTAAACAGTGGCTTGTTTCCTTGGATGTGGTATCTTTATACACACAAATTCCCCAAGATGAGGCATTAGAAGCATTAGAATACTACCTGGAATCTAGAACTCGCCCTCAACAGGTTCCGACTGAGTTTATACTGCAACTGGCTTCTATGGCACTGAAAAAAAACTAAGCTGCTGTTACGCCGTGATCCTGTTTCCACGCCACTCGGTCCCGCCAGTCCCTCGACCGGGGGCCGTTCTCCGGTTATGACGCTCCTCGCCACAGGCCGACCCCTGAGCCACGGAGGTCCCGAAAGTGAGGTATATTACCCGCTTAGGAATTGCTCAGTTGAGCTCCAGCCGCCCCCCCCCCTTTGGACCATGGTGCTGGCTTCACCTGGTTGCACTAGGTTGACCCCCCTCATTGGGCAAGCTCGTGCACCACACGCCTCTGCTTGAGCCTGTGGGCCATGTCCCTTTGACTGCCACTACTTAGTTGAGCTTCAGCCCCCTTATGACCTCGGAGCTGGCCTCACCGTGTTGCAATGGGCCTGTTCTCCCCTTGACTGGACCAACTCATGTATCACACGCCTCCGTTTGAGACTGTGGGCTATGTCACATATGACAGCTACTGTCTCCTCCTCCACAGAGCGCCTTCGGCATACCTGGCGCCTACTGTTACCCTACTCCCACAAGCCATCCGGACCGTCATCCTTGGGTCACTCATGAGAAGGTTTAGCCCCTCTCATGCTCTCTCCATAACACAGGGTTTGTCTACCCACGTGAACTGACCTTTCTGTGTTTACCTCACGCAAACTGACCTTTTTAATTCACTCAAGTGAACTGACTTATCAGGGTTCACACTTTCCACAGCGGACACCAGCTGTGTAGGCCAATTTTGCACTTCAGTTCCTCTGCAAACTCAAGCCTTTGATTGCTCCTCTCTCAGTGGGCTCGCACACCTGGTCTTAAACTATCTTCTTGACCTTTTTCTTCACTTTAACGCCGCCACCTTTTTTTATTAGGTTGGATCGGCGTATGTACCTTTGGCTAATAGGCCAGGACAGATGCGGCAAACTTTCTAACCTATGTAGGTGAGTTTCGCATCCCTTAATCACGTATCATGTAGATATAGTGGTTTCACTACGTCCAGTGTCTTGACTTTAGTGACTGTCTGTTTTGTTGTGGCTCAACCATGTGATTCATGCTCTTTCTTGTTATTCTAAATAGTGCACAACGTTGTCTTTTTCTTTTATCACAGGTTTCACCGGTGAACCTACTGAACTACAGGACCACTGGTTCAGTATAATACACAGTTGTTATTTTACACACCTTTATATAGGTGCATGTATTTCACTTGTTGCAGTAGCTTCATGTCGATCCTGAGGAAGGCCACGATACTTTGACAGGTCCAAAGGCCGAAACATGTTGATCATACACTAATGCAGTTGTCTCTAATGACGGTGGCTGCACTATTAGCTATCTGTTTTAAATCCTGTCACAAGGTAGCTGAATAGAGCTCGCCATATAGCTAACCTTGTAGCCAGTTTTAACCACTTTCACTTTAGCACTGCACTTCACTCTGAGCACACCATGCTCACATAGGGTTTTAGATTAACCCTCCTTACCAACATAAAACATCCCTGTGTTCCTCCCTCGCAGCGAGGGGGTTGTAGCCCACGTCTTGAATAGGTTCTTGACGCGAGGAGGCACCCCTATGATGAAGCATGACACCTTTGGTGTGTGAGGGGAACCGTCCTTAAAAAGGGATCCCCCTCCAGCACATGGTTGATAAAACCCACTTGCGCCTCAGACCCTTACCCTGGACTTGTGGGTTCTTTTGTGATAGTTATTATGAGTGGGGAGGTTGCCCACGCAGGTCCTTAAATCTCCTCCTAGCCCTCCTTGTGTGTATTGTTACTCTCTTCTCCCTGCTCCATGGCTGCCTTCTAAGAAGTGTGCAATTTTTTTTTATTTTGCGTGAATTTTGATACCCTTTTTATGTTTGAAGCACTGAAAAGTAACACTAAGGTGATTTGAGTTACATTACGTGACGCAAATCTGCCTTACGACATTTTTCTGGCTGAAACGTCAGTTTTCGATGCGCCATCACACCCGCATCAGCGTAATTTATTTTCATGTAGCTTGGCCCTTACGCCATGGTGAGCCATACCATAAATATGGCGTATCCATGGCATTTTAAAATGACGTAGCGATTTGTAACTCATATTGATGCATCGGCGATGCAGCGATGTGTCACGTCTTGTAAATGAGGACCACAGTTCTTTGTGCAAGCACCCTTTGCCGCCATATTACAAAACCTTAATAATTGGGGTGGTATTGCATGACAAAAATAGATGGAGGAGAGTTGACTTCCTTGTTAAACTTGTATAATGGGGTCTTGTAAAAAAATTGCATATGCACACCCCTAACATCTGTTCAGCAAAAAAATGATGACATGTACTTTTTCTAATTTTTCCTGAGTTCAAATTATTCTTATACACTTGATGCAAGAAGCAGGAGAAAAGTGGTTGTAATGCACATTCTCTTTGCAATCAGGCATTCAGGGGCACATTTATGAATATTGTGGTGCAGGGCATATTCCTCTATTTATGTGTGCTGCAGAGTGCAGCACACATAGAAAGAGGAAGCAACAAGGAGAAATAAATACATTTTTCCTCATTAAGCCTCTCTTGGGAGGCATATCTTTTTGGTGCATTATCAGGTTTACCATGTTTGGTAAATTCGGAAATGCATCAAAATCCATGGGAGTTGTGTGTGAACATCCATGCAACGTGCATGGAATGCCTCTCTTGTGCAGAATAATGCAACACAGCGATTGTTGCATTGCTCTAGGTTTAGGAAGCCATTTTAAGCCACAAAAAATCTGACTTTTAGTTTTGTCTCACGCATGTAGCACGTTGCGTGGGGCAAGCATGATGCAAACCTCAGAAACATGCCCCTAAATTTGCTGCATATACTCACTAATTACCGGGGCAGGACTGGGAAGCAAAAGCAGCCTTCAAAAATTTTGTTTGATCAGCCCCCATACTACATGTAATAAGCGAGCACAGCGAGCAACCCTGACCACTGCAAGGAAGGTTTGGGGAGATTCTCCTCCCAAGAAATGTTTTAAAAAATTGCAAATATTGTGCATTTTACAACACATTTGTCATTGTAGAACCTTGGACAATCATTGAGTGAATGGATGGGTTTTGAAGTTGGGGGCTGCATGGCTCAATGAATAAATAGTTAGATGGTGACGAGTGGGTGGATGAACTAATTCAAGAATGAATGGCAATGATTAAAGACTTTTAACTACATGGAGCAAATTGTCTCAATGGACTGACCAAGGGTGGGCGCTCTGGTTTTCATTTTCTCTACTGCTTTAAATCATCACCCTAAATACTACCACCAGCATTGCTTATGAAACATGCATAGCTTTTTTTTTCCGGCGTTTTATATAGCCGAACTTGACCCAAAGGGATCAGGTATCAGAGCGCTTTACATGAGCACCAGTTATGTTACACAAGGACACATTCATTTTAGTTAGCCACAGGGAGATTAAGTGATTTGCCCAGAATCACAGGATTTGAGATCGACCGCCCTAGCCCGTTAGGCCACAGCTTGGATTTATTTAATACAGTACACGAAATTAGCACCTCAAAGGACCTAAGCATCGGACCCTAATGTTGTGGCTGAATTGCCCAAAAAACCTGCATACATCCATTCTTCACCCAACAACACAGTGTCTCCCCCTTCTCCATCACCACACAAGAGCACACTGAAACACATCAGGCTAGAGTATTTTCTGCACAAAAGCAAAATACCATACTGTTACTTTATCCACAGCAACACCCCAGGCCACAGACAAGGGACAAGCAGGTCTCTTCCAGGTCAACCAATAGCACCGTCGTCAGTGGGATCATGAATGTTTCAAAGCTCATAACTGAAATCTGTTTCTTCCAACAATTGCCACCCAGTGCAATGGTATAACCTAATACATCAAACTGAAATGCATTGCAAAAATCATGTTATAAAGAAAAACACTCTCTGCACCCGGAAGAGTCTCCATCATAAAAGTACTGGACACTCTGAGCCAAGCAGCAGCATACGCCTCACCCCTTTCCTCCCAAAGCCCTGAAGTTCAGAGTTGCTGGTAGTGACATAAAGGAGACAGGAATCATCTAAATGCAAAAACAAATTATTTTAAACCACGCTTAAAAGCCATTTATTTTACATTGTTTAATTTTAAAGTGCATAAGTGCTACAGGCAGGAAATGTGGGCTCCCCATCCCCAAGAGGGAAACTGGCCCCCATCCTTCCAGCACACCACGAAAACGCCTAATGCCCACTAGTACCAATCTAAACCTCATAATTACTGGCAGATACTGGCTGAAAGAGGACCATGAAATTGTTAAAAAACGTATGTAAAAGTGGAAAAGTGTCACTGCCTAAAAGTTCACAATAGAGCATAAGAATATACAGTTGTGAATGCATTTTTGAAAGAAACTAATATTGAAAGCTCAAAAGAAAAGAACATTAAAGAGCTCCGAGTAAACATAAATTTACCACTGCTAAGGGTGTTAACATGCTGCTGTTACAGCTCTACCACATTTTATCATGCTGATCGATCTAAAAACATGGTGCAGACCATGCATCAAATTAGCACTTCCCATGCTCGGTTTATGTGACACACTCTTTAATGCCAACACATTGCGGAGGCCAGTCGCTGTTACCTAAACTAGACATGACAGAGGCATGCATGCTGAACCACGCATGCCTCTACAATGCCGTCCTAACCACGAATGCGTGTATATCATGCCTTCCTTTACCACGCATGCCTTTACCACGCATGCCTTTAGCACGCAATTTCATGTAAATGCATGATTGGTAAAGGAATATGGGAGGTAAAGATTATCACTACCCTAACCCCCATCCCCACCCGAAGCCCTAAAATCCTATCCCCCTACCTTGCCTCCCAGCCCTGAGGCCTAAAATCTATTCCACCCTGCCATTAAAACTACCTCTTCTCCTCCCCGCCCTGAGGACTAAAATCCTGCCCCCTGCCAAAAACTACCCAAACACCAGGCCCCCAGCCCTGAGCTCTAAAACTTCCCCCCACGCTGTCTTTAAAACTACCCCTACCCCTTCCACTGCCCTCAAGCCTAAAACCCTGCCCCCATTTAATAAACTATCCTGACCGCCCCTGCCCTGAGCCCTCAAACCAACCCCCAGCCCTAACAACTCCCCCCAAAACCAGCCCTTAAATCTACCCCGACCCCTCCCTCCACCCTGAGCCCTAAAGATGACCCCATCCCTAAAACCTCCCCCCAAACCCCGCCACAGCCCTTAAAACTACCAGACCCCCTCCCACCACCCTGAGCCCTAAAACCCTGTCCCCCTTCCAAAAACAATACCAATACTCCTGCCCTGAAGCCTGAAAACCGACCACCACCCTTAAAAACTACCCCCTCCCACACCCGGCCCCAGGCACACTTACCTGTCCGCGTCTGGAGCATCCTGTTCCGACTCTTCCTCTTCTTCTACCCCCCATCTGAACACTAGACTGCTATCTGCCTTAACAACGGCAGATGCGTGGTTCAGGCAAGCGTGGTTACACTTGCTTGGAAACGGCACACGTGGTTCAGCCCGCGCTGTAAAAGCTGTTTCCTCACATGGACATGAAGTCTTACGAAACCCAAAAGCTACACTCAAAGGAGCTTATTTACAAGCCCTGTGCACTGCCAGAACATCACTTTTTGTGACGTTCTGGTGGCGCACAGGGATTAGCCATATCTACAAGGCCACGAAAAGCCAACCTGTTTGGCTTTTTATGGCCTTGTAGAGATGGAGTTAGTCAAAGCAGCGCAAGTCGCTGCGTCAAAGAGGTGTTCAATTGGTGTTGCTATGGGTTCTGCCACGCGATTCCCATGGACTTTGACGCTGCCCCAGGTTTACAATATCTTGTAAACCTAGGGCAGCGCCAAAAAATTGGGCTATCCTAGGGCAGGTGTTAACGCCTCATTTTTTCTTCTTTCCATGTGTGCTATATTCTGCAGCACACATAGAAAGAGGAAAACGACTCTCATGATTTTTTTTGTGCTGGAAGGTGTCCCTTCCTGCACAAAAACAATCATACCAGCAACACAGACACCTTTGCTCTGTGGTGCAAGGGTGCCTGCATTGGCGCATGGCTGCGAAATTGTGCGCTAGCTGAAAGGACAGGAATGCACCGTATTTTGTAAATACGGTGCATTCCTGCCCTTTTGAATTGGTGTAGTGCAGGACGGCAAAATGACTTGTCATTCTGCCCTACTCTAGTTCTTTGTAAATATGCCTCTAAGTGTACAAATAAGACACACTGTGATTAAAACACAAGAGGAATGTGTTATGATTGAAAAACAATGTCAGAAAAAAAGAGGAGTAATAACCTAAATAGCAGGACAAAGTGTGTACCCAAATCCAGATCGTGAGAATGGAAAATGGTTTACTTCAAAATTATCCTCCGCAAATGTTTAACTATGTCTTTTTTTTGCAAGAAGTATCCCTGTTCCCCAAGCATCAGCATATACACTCCAAGCAAACTTGGATACTATCATGGAACACAAAGCGAGTGATTGAGCCAGTAATGGAGCCAGTGCTTATCTTGGTCCATTAATTATATTTATAATGGTGTGAGAAAAGTAGATTAGTAGCTGGGGTGGTTGTAAGTCCTCACTAAGTAATAATGTTGCTAATCCGTATCAGGTACAGTTAGGTTTCTTTAAATCAAACACTAGCTCAGTCCTGCCGTGTTGTGGCACAGACCAGTCAGGCTTAACTCAAAGGAAGGCAAGTGTAAAGCATTTATCAGTACCAAAACAGTCAATATAAAAGAAGCCCTCTCCAATTCACAAAAAATGGGAGTATATTTGTATCTACAAATAAGCACCAAAACAAAAAAACATCAGAAGGAGGGAACTAGAGTTATAATTTTTCCAAGGTTTTCATAAATCACTGCTTTTACACCTAGTAGTAGTCTATGATCCTCTGAAGCTTGAGTCCAGCCTTGGCTTTGACATAGATGGACAGGCGAAGTACAGGGGTCTGGTAAAAGCCTTAGTTCTTGATGACATTCAGGTCTACCCACAAACAGGCGAGTTGCAGTAGTCTATGAGCCTTGCACTTTGTCAGGCTACCCCAGTGGAGTCCAAGGCAAGTACAGATCCAACTGGTCAGCTGGGCACTTTGCAAGTACAGTGCATCTTTATATTATGTGTCCCTGAAGCTTAACAGGAGGCTAGCCAACTAGCACTCGTTGGGCCTTACCATTAGTGGGAGCAGGTCCATCCCTTGGTGGTCTCTCTCCACGAGTTCAAAAGGAGGAGCAGCCCTTCTCATCCTTCCTTCCAAGAAGTCCTGTCTTGGCTCAGTAGGAGCAGCAGGTGCCATCTGTCTTGGTGCAGCCTTTCTTTCTGTGTTCCATAGGTTCTGTAGGTGCAGTCCTTCTGTTCTTTCAGAATCCAGCAGTATTCTGAGGCTGGACACCAGAGGTGTCACTTTTATAGCAATTTCGAGTTTGTGGGTTGAGAGAAGTCACTAGCCAATGAGGCTACTATTTCCATGGGCCAAACCTATCCACTTTTTTAATATTATCCTGTGAGGTTGGCACAAAACAATCCTACAGTGCATCTCTCTGCCAAAATCCCAGACATCAGGACCCTTCTTGCAGGGACAGAGCCATAGGCACACCCCAGAGGTGTGTTGAGCATAATTAGCCACTCCCACTGGAAAGCTCTTTCTGCAACAAGTTTCCCCCCTTGGAAGCGATACCAGCCTGTTGACCTGCACAAAGGAAAGGGCAGACTTCAGTGTAATTCGCTTTGCCTGTCTGAGCCAGTAGCCTCATTGAAGCAGGGCCATCTGTAGCCACTCTGGCCATCCTGCTGGAAGAGGTCACAATTCCTCCCTTCAATAGTCCTTTTCTTTTCCATTCCTGAGAGCCATTCACACATTTTGGCAGGATGGAAGCAGGCTGTCTCAGGTAACAACTGATGTAGCTAATTAGAAATGGCTACTAGAACTATAGGGCAAAAAAGTAGTGACTTTTTAAAGTCACCTTTGCATTAAAAGTTACTTCAAATATGGCTTAGCAATAAATGTGGTTTAACGTAACAATTAATTTGATAACTTGAAGTATATTTGGAAATTAGCACTTAGTGTATGGGCAAGTGAAAACCACATATTAGCCAATGGGACTCCTGGCCTTCGACAGTGAAAACAACAATTTCGATTTTACACGTTCATGATATGTAAAGCTTAAATTCATGATGTCCTTCTTTTTAATATCTGACACCCTGCCTTATGGGCTACTAAGGCCTGCCTTAGAGGTGACTTACAATATTAAAAAGGTAGGTTTAGGCATGGTAACAGGATTATCTTGCCATGTTGAGTTCACAATTTAAAAGCTGCCTGACTGTCTTACAATGGTAGTCATAGAGCCATGTTTTCACTCTGTCACAGCAGTAGTGGCAGAATAATTGCTGCAGCCTGTCGTGTAGTTCTATAGTACCCATGCAGGACCTGCACGTTTGTGTAACATAAGCTGTGGGCTTGGTGGCAGACTGACTCTGTGCACCCTCACCGCTTATGTTAGATTGTTTTGCATTAGCTAGCTCACAGTGCCACTAGTGTCTCCTCTTATCGGGGAGAGATTAGTTTCTGGCAACCTCAGAACATGACAACCCTGATTCCCTCAGAATCGTGGAAACAATGTACTACCTTTCGCTCAGTCACTCGTGCTCACTTATTCGGTTTGTCTCAGAGAGTTACACAGAATAAACGGTCTGGGCGTTTCAATAAGTATTTATTGAACAGTTGTTATTCTAGTGTAAAATATATGTGCTGCGGTAACCAGCAGACAATAGCAGAGATATATTATCAGCAGTACGATAAAAGCAAAGGGATAGAACAGTTCTACCATATTGCGACAATCATGAGTACATACATGAATATAAAAGCAGTATGCAAGTGCGCGTACTCCTACAATGCCTACAGGGCGACTGACGCTGGACGCTGGGGATCACAGTTCGATCCCTGGCTCCGGCGGCAGGGGTCTGCCCAGCACCATGCGACTCTGGGCAATAGCTCGCTTAATCTTCCCAACGGCCCCCAGCGCCGAGATACCCCTTCGGGGGTGATTCGTGCGCTATACAAGTACTGGATTTACATTTATTTACATTTTACCTAGACGTACCTGTGTGTACCTAGCATATGTGTGTAGGTCTTAGAAACTAAGAGGCAAGAATCCTCCTAGGATTTATTCGAACCCCCATACCGGAATAGAGAGAGTGTGGGACACCGTCCTGGTCTCGAGTTGGACACCCCGTCCGGGTTGTGTCAGACCACTGTCAGCTTGAGCGACTGCATGCAGGAGCCTCAGCGTCTCTGGTCAGTGTGTCAGCATGGAAGTCTCGGTTCCCTCTTTCTTATCGGGGCAAGATGTGGTGTATTTATACCCTAAAGAGTCTCGGTCCTCAGTATGGTTTGTATTGGACATGAGGAAGACGTCAGGGGTGAACTTTGTACATACATATTATGCCAGTGGTGTATTCTTAGAGAGCCATGCATAATTAATGAGTACAGTGTGGACCTGTGTTTGGAAAAACCCTGCTGTGTTCAAAACCACAGGATAGATAACGTTCAGCCCTCAGAGCTCGTTGTGTACTAGCTGGGACCAATGTAGGTGAAAGATCATGCCTATATAAGGAATCATACTATAATAGGACATGTACAGTTGTGACCATAATTGGGCATATGCGGCCATGACCATAATAGGGCAAGTACGAATATGTCCATATTAGGGTAAATATGAATACGTCCATTTTAGGGCATGTACGAACGGGTCTATATTAGGGCCTCTATGGGGGATATAACACCCACTCCTCTTCCGAACTGGATAATCAATGACCATACTCAAAATCTGGACAATTTAAAAACATTTTTTTAAAAGCAAGTAAAAACATGGTTCTAAAAAATCGTTAACATTTTTTGGGGCTTTAAAAAAAAAAAAAAAAAAAAAAATTTAAATTCAGCTTTTTCTAGTTGCCACTTAAAACTCAATATCGTCTCTCTATAGAAGTTGTATTACCATAAGCAGGAGAAGGCCATGCTTTTCTCAAGCGAAAGTGTCAATGTAAGAAAATGTTCCAAATTTAGATCGTTTATTTTGAAAGGAGTGAAGAAGCGGAATTCTTTCCCAGGACACGATGAGCCAATTCAAGATTACGCGTCCTGGCTGGGAAGCTCAATATTATCGGTATCAGCTGCTGTAGATGACAAATCCAACGCCTCACAGAGAACGTCACACGCACATAGATGGAATGTAGTACTGCCAACAGTCGGTGCTGCGGCAGCTTGTGCGGCAGTTGTTACCTGGGTGCCTGTGGAGGAGTCACCTAACCCAGCAGGAGCGAACGGCACCTGTGGATTCTCCAGGAATACATTCGTCAGAATCGGAAGCCGCTGAGGACAACGCAGAGCGTGGGCCTTTATGGGGTCCAGCAGTGCATCCGTGTCCGGAGGCGCGTCTGATGGAAAAGTTAGACAAAGATCCAACGTGCATTCTTCTCCGCAGAACAAGCATCGAAGAACAGGTAAGATGCAGTCTACCCAGACTGGTCTAAATGATAGAAACCAGGAGGCATTGACTTCTCGCGGGCAAGAAATGCCCAGAAGTTGTACCATGCGTTCACGGTATTTCCGCTCCAGGAGCATGTTCACCATTCCCTCGGCAAGTGGGCCGTCCATTGCGTAGCAGCAATATTACAATCAGGATTCCTGTGATTAGGAACAGGATGAGCGGGAATCCTCCAAATACACTTCCCAATACGGAGTGTATAAAATTTGGGATTATTCCGAGGACTGTCTGAAAGGTGTTTAACAGTCTTGACCCTATGGTCTTAAATAGGTGTACAATTCCGCTCGTATCAGACATATTAAAGATACGTCCCACCATTTCTGCGAAATGAATGGGGCAGTTTGTACGTATGAGTGCCTGTATCTCAGTTGAGGTCCTTGCAACTTGAAGTTCATAGGTTTCTCGAGCGGAGTTTAAGGGCACGGGTTGCTGTAAAAGCATGGCTTTCAATCTGCTCAGAGTATCAAACTGTATAAAAGAAACATTCAGCGAAGGCCATAACGGCGCCTCCCTGACTGTGTTCAGTGGCAGAAACAATACTTGCATACAGCAAGTAACCCTGGAGTTAAAAGTTACTAGATATGCGACGCCCGGAAGCATCCCACAACAACCTTGATCATTTAGCATTAAGTAACTCCCATTCGAGAGCAGCTGGAAAACCGGCGTGATCATGGCCGCTGGGGTCCCTGACATGTGACAAGATAAGTTCGCCACTGAACCACTGCAGGCTCCGTGTAGAGAAATATCCTGACACATGAGAGAACCGCTCAAAGCGTTCTTGCAGTTTGTACCACTCAGATACACTTCTCGATCCCCATTCCGGCATCGGTATCTATATGGTAACTTCCAAGTTTCCTTGATGTATCCCTTACCCATTTTTTCATATTTGCCTGCCTGCCTCTGCTCAAGGCAATATTGAAACTGAAACGTAGTGACCGGCAGAGTGATTTGGCCTTGAATTAGCCATTCTGTTGATGGTGATTCGGCTTCTGTGAATGGTAACCTTTCCAGTTTCTCAATACGCAGCATTGTATATTTGGCTCCCCTCTGTGCCATTTCTGTCTGTTTATCAGTTAGATTATATTCTGAGAACAGCGACGTGGTGTTTATAAAACGCCATGGCACATAGCCTGCATGCAAAGATTGCAGCGTCCAGCTTAACATCATAATAGAACGTAGCTGAGATTGCCCGTGTTGTAACAAGGCCAGATCTTGTTCTAATATGTCGATCGCCGAGGACACAATGTTGCCTTAGGAGTAAATCCTGGAGGTCAAAGTAGTTAACCCATTATCCACTACTGCTAATGCCTTTTCTAAGTTAATACGGTCTATCTCCCGTATTCTTTCTGCGGCCTTTTGTTGGGATATTTTCCAGTTTTCATTATAATAGGCATAAAGGCCTGCATATATGAAACGTTTCTGACGTTGTTTCCTGGGACCTAGTAGAAAATCTCTAAGATCCATGTCAGGTGTGAGTAAGGTCAAGTGGTGCTTTACTTCTGTCAGTGTTGAGGTCTCTAGCCAATCAAGGCACAACTTCCCAACACTATACAATGTCACCACCCCTGGGTGTTGTCTTTGTACATAGCGTGGATCTGGCCTATGGATACTAAACCCTCTGGTTGTATTCATAAATCTCTGTTGACATTTGTTTGTGTCAATGGGCCAAACCAGCCATTCTGTCCAATCAGGATCAGATCTGTTGTACTGGAAAATGTCATCTAATCATACCCCTTGTGTAGTTGAATTCTGCCCCACACCCATCTGCGATGGTGTTGGAAACTCCGGTGTGTTCATTTCCTTGCCTTTGGCTAATCAAAGACAGGATGTTTGTTGCACAGTTTCATTCAGAAATAAAATCTGCTGCGGAATGATGCATGCTCTAAAAAGTGCTTCTATTCCCTGGACTTGCCAGTCCCTAGAACCCCAGATCGATTTGGAATCTATTGTGTCTTTCCATAGATCGAAACCCTGTTTAGACAACTGGTTCAGAAAGGATGCAGAGTAAATATGTTTGGTGTTTGTTAACATAATTTTCTGAGCTGAAATTTTCTCCGCTTTATAATAAAATGACTTTGGGTCGGATGTGTTGAACCCTGAGAAGTATGTGAATTTCTGTGCAAATGCTTGCGAACTACCTTTTGGAGGTGTTGGGCAGTGTTCCCACTGGTGGTATTCAAATACATTTCTAGGTGTTATAGATTTGTGTAAGAAATGATGACCATATTGCTGATAACAGTACAATGTATCATAGCCTGAGGTACCTTCTAACATTTCATTGTTCGGAAATGCGGCAGTTTTTTCTAAATCAGACATCATAGCATTTACAGTTTCAGTGTCCCAATCATCAGAAAATGTACTGGAGGTATTGAAATCACTTAAAGAAATTTTAAATACATGTTTTAGCTTTAAAAGTTCAGTCGAACCGAATACATCATAATCAATCTTGTCCCATACTATACCGTCCGATATAGGAACTGCTGTAATGTTCACTGAAGACAAGTCTCTTGGTTCACGATGTGAAGACTGGTGTGGTTTTAAAATCAAATTGACTCTTTGGGCTGTAGAGCTTGGTTGGAGGTATCGTCCATTAATAAGCATACTAAAAATTATTATTAAACCTAGCCAGAAAATGAAAAATAAAATCCCAGTGATATACCATAGTTCTATCCAAGGTGACACCAGGTAAGTCTTTCTAAAAAAGTTCAAAAAGTCATTGAGTTTCTGTTGGAGTGATTTTTTGGGCTGGCGTAGTTTCCGGCTCGCTTGGATCCAGTGAAAACGTATCAAAGTTCATGAAATAGCCAGAAGCAGTTCGATCAATTGTTGGAATTGCATCGGGATTTGTTGAAATCGGATTTTGCTCTTGACGAGGCATGTTGACGTAGATGTCTGTATTAGGTCTTATTGCAACTTGGCTGTTAAGTTGATTTTCATTTTGAAGATGAATTTCTTGTTGAAGTTGAACGAGTTCCATAGCATTGTTGCTTAGTCCATCATTCCTTACAGGTGGCTCTTCAAACGTGATGAGTCTTTCTGTTTGGACTTCTTGGATTGTAGCAAGAGGAGGGCGTCTGCTACTGTGGAGTCCATGAGGCCTACTGTTTAGTATCGGCCACATAGTGTGGTTTGATTAAGTCAATTGAGACGAATCTGTTCTCCTTTTTTCTGGCAAGAGGTGGCAGAAGTACAGTTCTTGTGCCGTGGATTGCAAGGACCGGTACAGGCTTTCTGTAAGATGGCCCAAATTCTTTCTTGTCAGCAATCTTCTCTCTGACCAGATCCCCGATCTTTGGGATCCAGACAGGTCTTGCCGTTATTGCCTTGACTTCCTCAGTGTCGGCCTGTTTCTGGAGCACGTTACTCTGTTGTGTCCTGGATTCGTTTAGATCCTGCAAAACAGCCAAACGATCATGGATATCAAATGGTTTTTCATCCGCCAATGGGCCTTCACAATCAAGATCAGGTACCCACATTCTTGTCCAATATAGGACCTCGTAAGGGATGACACCTCCTAGAGAGCTCCTTGGCTGAATATTGAGCGCGCGCTGTACCCCATAAAGGTGATCGACCCATCTACCGCCCTTGCCTAATACCCTAGCTGTTAAAGATTGCTTTAAGTCTCGGTTTTTCCTCTCCACAACAGAATTTCCCTCGGGATGGTACGGAGAGGAGTACTGCAATGCTACGCCCATTCCTTCCATGGCCTCTTTGTAAGCCCGAGAGCTAAACGCCGGACCACGGTCAGAATGTAACGTGCCAACTGCGTATGTGCCGATAAAGACTCGAAAATCTTTTATAACAGTTCGAGCGTCAGCCGGGCGCTGAGGCCAAACCCATAGGAATCTAGAGCAGGAATCCACTGCAACCATAATATATTTCTTGGACCCATCAGATTGTAGGGGTCCGCAGTGGTCCAAATACACACATGCGAGAGGTTTGTCTGATTTCAGCAATGGTGTCTGTGCTGGGCGTGTTACTGTGGAGCCTTTTATCTGCTGACAGCTGTCACATTTCAAGACATACTCTTTAGTCTGCTTTGTTAACCCTGGCCACCAGTAGCGCTGATTCAATAAAGAAATAGTCGCTGTAACGCCTGTATGCGCAGATCCCAAACCCTCATGTGCTGCTAAAATCAAGCCTAGCCTACGATCCATATTTGGTATTAGTCTATCCCCCACTCCAGGAATCTGAGCACATGCAATGTTTTGTGCATCTAACTTGTAGGGGTACTTGAGTGGAACTTTTTAAGGTACTGCTGTGCTGCCCTTGCGTGAAGCATTGACAGCTACCATTATCTCGCCGTCTACCCTCGTCTTTGAACGAGTAACTGCAGCTACGGTGGCTGTGCGAACAGCCCCCTTTGCGGCTTCATCAGCCAATGAATTCCCTTCAACGTGAACGCCATCACACTGATGACTCAGTGTATGTATCACGTGAGCCCTTGGTAGTTCGTTTCTCAACTCCACTACCTGTTCCCATAGCATTTTATGCTTAATTGTGCCACCTTTTGCATCTTTGAACCCGTTTTGTTCCCAATGATGTAGATATTCATTGTACGACTGTACACAGTAAAAGGAATCACACACAATAAGTGTGGGGAATTTGTGATCCGTATTTATAAGTGCCAGTATAAGTGCTTTGAGTTCTGCCAACTGTGCAGTGCAGTCTCCTAGAGATTGCGTTTTAGTGCAACTCGGATGGAACTTGCCATCGTGCATGCGACCTTTAACAATCGCACACGCTGCGCTGTAAGCTTGCTTACTCCCTATGGCCGGTTGAGCAGAACCGTCAGTGTAAATAATGTATTCATACTGATCTAGAGGCAAAATTTCATTTGGTAGAGGGTATTCTTGTTCGTATTGCAGGAATGCCTGTGTTTTTAAACTTGGATCAAATCTGTATTCAACATCTGTTGCAGTAAGAGAATTAGCCCATTGTATCCATCTTGGATGTAAGGCTTTAGCATTTGGAATGCTAGCTTTTGTAACAGCTTCTAAAGCTGGTACCGGGGTCACAACAATTATGCGTTTTCCCTGAGCCAGAGCTCTTTCTCTTGCTACAGCGGTCTGAACTGCTGTCAGGATTTTTTCTGTTGAAGTGAAACGCATCTCTGCGTTTGTGTACAGCTGTGATTTGTATGCGATTGGTACTGTTTCACCTTCATTAAAAGTAAAATAAGTGCACCCACATTGACCCGCTATTACTCGGGTCACTAAGTTTTGTGCGTTTACGCGTGTCTGTAAATGTTTAGAAGCTATCATGTCTTCCTGTAGGGAACACAGGATATTTGTGTGTTCCTGTGTCCATTGTCTAACTGAAAAGTCAGGTTTTATTAGGTCGTAGAAAGGTTTTACTCTTTCTGCGTAATCCAAAATGTATGTTCGACCAAAATTTAGGAATCGCAGAATTGATTGTAAATTCTTTAATGATTTTGGAGGTTGGAGCAGCGCACACTTTTCTAAAAAGTTAGCTGCTAGGCTTTTTCCCTCACTTGACAACTCATATCCTAAAAACAGGACATTGAGGTGGGCAATTTTTGATTTTTTGAAATTAAATTTTTAGCCCTCAGAGGCGAATCCCATAATAATGGTGCTCACCCTGGTCAAGTGCCTCTTTAAGTCATCGTCCGTCAGATAAATATCATCCACATAGGACAATGCTTCTTCATCCAAATTTTTGAGTAACTCTGTTACCCTTGCTGAAAACAACCCAGGCTATTCTTGTTCCCTTGGGGAGTCAGCAAAATTGCCGTTTGGACCCTAACGCACTGAATGCGGTTAGATACCTGCTTTCAGGCGCTTTATTTTGGCAGAAAAATCCATTTGAGATATCAAGCGTGGTTTTGTATTTTTTGCGCACAATGTTATTCATTAATGTGCACTGTGTGCATTTTGAACTGCAAATGTCTTTGTGCAAGTGTTTAAATGTCTGTAATCTAAAACTAGACGATATGTATTGTCAGGTTTGGCTACGGGGAACAAAGGATTGTTCATAGGTGAAGTGCAATTTTCTATCACCCCCTGATATTCAAGTTGATCTAGAATCTCCCTGACTTGTTTTTTCGCTTCCTGCTTTATAGGGTATTGCCTTTGAGCATTTGGGGAAACTTTTAACGGGATCACGTGGTGGGTTGAATCCTCATCCCAACCAGCATGTTTTTTGTACAATGCTGGAGCTAGGGCAACCGCCCACTCCTGCGCATATGCATGTTTTAGGTGAATGGGAACACGGTCGGAAAAGGATGGAAAAATTACAATTTCTCCCCTAGGGCACTCCATGACGTATGCTGGCGGCCAGTCTTGTTCTGCTAATAGAATGTTATAACCAGATGACAGATTTTTCCAAAAGAGACCTTTAACTTTTCTGGGCTTGTCCATCTCCGTCCGGAGTGTTATCTCATGTAACTTATGTGGGACACTTACCCGAGTATCAGGTGTTTCCACCGAGATATACTCACTCAACTCCGCTATCACCAGAAATTCCTTCAGGTTCTGGCGAGCTATCGTTACTTCTGCCGCGCTGTCTAGCATCATCAGAGCCCATTCCCCATTCAGAAGCTGTGTCCTCAGAATTCTGGGCATGTCTGATCTTGAGACCTGCTACCTTCTTCTTTTGAACTGAGGTTTCGATTTTTGTTTATCCTCTTTTTTAGGTGCGTAGTCCGCAGCGTGTTGCGTGTCTCTGGACTTTGTACGCTCCTTTGACCGTCCTTCCCTCTCGGAGTTTCGTGATGAACCCTGAAAGGAACGAGAGGAGCAGTATCAGTATCCTGATACCTGTCTGGTTTTTAATATTATCCCTATTCCTGAGGTTATACCTCCTTTCAGACGGCTCCTGTTGAGGAGACCTACCTCTAGACTGAGATCTGGTGTCTTTAGACTTTTGTTGTTTTTTATTTTCCCACTTCTTTTTAGGAGAAGTAGGTTTCTGCTTTGTAGTGTCCTTTTCAGGACTGCCCACCAGTTGTGGTTTTAATGCTTTCCCACCTAGACTGTCTCTGCCTAATTCTGCATATGCAGTTTCAATTATTTTGGGTAGTTCGTGTTGTTGATCCTCTGGACCGATCTCCCTCAGGCGTTGGCGGATCGCCACAGAAGCTGCTTCCCCCTTAATGATAGCTAGTATTATGGCTGAGACCTGTTCAAAGTTGTTTAGCAACTTCATCCCTAAGTTAAGGGCAGGCTCTACTCCGTACTCATTTTGTATCTGTCTCAATACGTCAGGTACTACTGCTAAGGACGGGATACCATGTGTTCTGGTATATATGGCAGCAAAGACTGAACCCCAAGAGGTGCAGTCCTCTACTTGTGGTGTAAGACCCATGGGCAAGCAGATTGTTAGAATTCTGTGTTTATCACTGGTTGTAGTATTCGGGAATACTGCTTCAAGCTGAGTTATTTTCTGAGCTATCCAGAATGGGATTTGTTTGCGTTTTGCTGGCATTATGCCCATTATCGCGTGTAATGTTTGTGGAGTTATTTTATTAACTGTGCCTTGGACTGGAGTGTCTTGTGCTGCAGTTGGTGCAGGCTGAACTGTTAAAGCCCTCATCACAAATAGTGTGAGGTTTCTGTAGATTTTAATTAAATCTCTGTGTTGTACGAGTAAGTCTGGCTGTGGCATTGTGTCAATGTCAGGATGTGGTGTGTATGCCGCTAATATGGGCCATGTGGCTCCTGCTCCTCCGAGCGGGCCTAATCTTGCTCTTCCTCGTACATGGGGTAGGGCACCTTTAAACCAGTAATTATGCTCCTGGTACGTGAGCAAAACCTCTAACTCCTCAAAAGGAGTATAGTCCGCTGGTGTTTCACCTTCTTGGTAGTAGTGAAATACATTTGTAATTGCATTCGCTGCTGGGAATGTAACCCATGAATAGAACACCTCTGTTTTATTGGATTCGTGTGCCTCAATCACAAAAATTACTGTACCACCCCTGGCTCTTAAGCCATGTTCTATACGTTTTATGGTGACTGCCCATCTGAAATTTGGTGCAATTTGTATTGCATCTTCAGGGTTTTCTTCTAAACCGAAGAGGTTTGTTGTAACTCTCCCTGTTGCGTTTGTTTCTTCCACCATTTTTAATTGGAAGAAGGGAGGTTAAAGAATTTTTAAGATAAGGTGTAAATGCACAATTGTAGGAACTATATGTCCTTCAAGCTTGAATAACCAACAGCCAATAAATAGTATTCTCGTACTACTCAGCTGCGGCGGATTTTGTGCCCACCCACTCCAGACATCTCTGAGGTTTTGTGAGTAGGTTCTCTGAGAATAGCACGACTGAACTACTCAGATTCTACTGTTAAATAAGTACCAAACCAACGTTGGTGGCGCCATTTCGTGTAGTTCCTATAGTACCCATGCAGGACCTGCGCGTTTGTGTAACATAAGCTGTGGGCTTGGTGGCAGACTGACTCTGTGCACCCTCACCGCTTAAGTTAGATTGTTTTGCATTAGCTAGCTCACAGTGCCACTAGTGTCTCCTCTTATCGGGGAGAGATTAGTTTCTGGCAACCTTAGAACATGACAACCCTGATTCCCTCAGAATCGTGGAAACAATGTACTACCTTTCGCTCAGTCACTCGTGCTCACTTATTCGGTTTGTCTCAGAGAGTTACACAGAATAAACGGTCTGGGCGTTTCAATAAGTATTTATTGAACAGTTGTTATTCTAGTGTAAAATACATGTGCTGTGGTAACCAGCAGACAATAGCAGAGATATATTATCAGCAGTACGATAAAAGCAATGGGATAGAACAGTTCTACCATATTGCGACAATCATGAGTACATACATGAATATAAAAGCATTATGCAAGTGCGAGTACTCCTACGATGCCTACCTAGATGTACCTGTGTGTACCTAGCATATGTGTGTAGGTCTTAGAAACTAAGAGCCAAGAATCCTCCTAGGATTTAGTCGAACCCCCATACCTGAATAGAGAGAGTGTGGGACACCATCCTGGTCTCGAGTTGGACACCCCGTCCGGGTTGTGTCAGACCACTGTCAGCTTGAGCGACTGCATGCAGGAGCCTCAGAGTCTCTGGTCAGTGTGTCAGCATGGAATTCTCGGTTCCCTCTTTCTTACCTGGGCAAGATGTGGTGTATTTATACCCTAAAGAGTCTCGGTCCTCAGTATGGTTTGTATTGGACATGAGGAAGATGTCAGGGGTGAACTTTGTACATACATATTATGCCAGTGGCGTATTCTTAGAGAGCCATGCATAATTAATGAGTACAGTGTGGGCCTGTGTTTGGAAAAACCCTGCTGTATTCAAAACCACAGGATAGATAACGTTCAGCCCTCAGAGCTCGTTGTGTAATAGCTGGGAGATCATGCCTATATAAGGAATCATACTATAATAGGACATGTACAGTTGTGACCATAATTGGGCATATGCGGCCATGACCATAATAGGGCAAGTACGAATATGTCCATATTAGGGTAAATATGAATACGTCCATTTTAGGGCATGTACGAACGGGTCTACATTAGGGCCTCTATGCGGGATATAACAAGCCCACTAGTGGCATTTCACTTACCAGCCCTGGTTACACTTTGCACCATATACTAGGTACCTATATGTAAGTTAAATATGCCAATCAGGCATTAGCCAGTTGCAGATACATTTGAAGCGTCCAACCACATGCACTGGGGCCTGGACAGCAGATCCATTTCTTTACAAACAGTAATACAAACATACATTGTTTCAAATTTGGGAAATTCCGAACCTCAAGTAGTTTAGGTGCATGATTCACCAAAACATTCTGCTATTAAAAAGTACCAAAATACATTTATTACAATATCGTACCTTTTACTTGAGTAGACAGCAACTGAAGTAGCAGCTGGGGTTCTGCCAAAGCCCAAGAATGATACTGAGCAGGTTTAAAAAACAAACCAGTGTTATTAATACAAAATATATGCTAAATGTCAAGGTAAAAGATTAGTAGAGAATGTTCAATCTTTGTCCCGCCCCCCAAGCCAGCTGGGTTTTAAGAGCATTCCATTTGCAAGCCATAGTGTCAGGCTTGTTTATCACATGCTTAAAGGAGAACACCTACATCATTTGGCCTCAGACAGTGAAAAAGCCTTTTGAAAATCGTTCTTCTAACTTTAACAAAGGTAAGTGAGATTATTTGTTTTTTGAAAATGTTTTGTTGTCCTCTTTATGACACTAAACAGCATTTCAAGGGATGTATGGCTGTGAAGTGCACAATCTTTTTTTTTTTTTAAACTCTTTTTATTAAGCGAACGACTTGGAACATCATCTCATACAGAATTAGTTACATGTATACAAAGTTTGAGCTTTTGTGCTACAACTGAATTCTCTAGCATCCGTACACATTTGTCACGTGATTGTCTTTGTTAAATTTTCCAGTATTTGGTACAACGTTTCTTTAGCTGTCATCCAGCGAAAATTCTCCTGGTGGCAGCGTACAAATATTCCCTCTAAATTTGTTCCACCCTCCCCACACCCCCTCCCACTTCTTGGGACACCCTCTATGCACATATACTGCCTTTTCAGCCACCATAGCCCTGTCCATGTCGTTGCACCATTCCCCATATGTTGGTGCATTTTGCGCCCCCCAGTGTTTGGCAATGTTGAGTTTTGCTATTGTCATGCCAAGTGCCGCCCAGTCTTGGCCTTGCAATTGAGGTCTGTGGCTTCCCATATGTTCAGGAGACATTGTTTGGGTTCAGGTGGTACCGGAGCCCCGCTGACTCGTGTTATTGTGCTCATGATTGCTTCCCAGTATGTTTTAATCTCCGGGAACTGTGATAGAACGTGCCCACTGCTCCACATTTCCGCAAGCAGAGCCGGGTGTCAGCCCTCCCTATTTTGGCTAAAGTTACCCTAGATAGATACGTCCTGTGGAGCACTTTGAGTTGTACTAATCGTAGTCTTGAGGGTATTGCCACCTCTTGCGGGGATTCTAGCGCTTCCTGCCAGTCAGTGTCATCTAGTTCTCCAATGCTGGCCTACCATTTTTTGCTGAGATTCTGTGTAGGGTCTGGTTGGTTATTAATTATTTTCCGGTAGGTTAGAGATATGGCTCGTTTATCTATACGTTCCGTTAGTAGCCTATCCTCCAGTGGGGAGGCCTCTGGGAGGGTAGTGTCTGGTGGAATGGTGGCCTTGAGTGCATGTCTAATTTGAAAATAGCAAAACAGTTCTGTGGGTGCCATATCATACTTGCCTTGAAGCTGTGCAAATGTGATAACTTTCCTCTTGATCCAGAGGTTACCCACCCTTGAGATTCCTATTAAGTCCCATTGCTTAAACCCTTTGCAGCTGCTCAGTCTACCTAGTTTTCCGGTCTCCCAGAGTGGGGTAGATTGTGTCATTGTGTTATCCCAGCCCAGTTTTCTAAGTACTGTATACCATATTTGGACTGTGTGTGCAGTGGGTCCCATGAGATCTGTCCTGCGAGTTTTGTTGTAGAGTGCCCTCATGATCCCTCCCTCTCCCAGGACGTGCCTATCCATGCGGAATGTGGGTTCAGTCTGAGGAGAGTGAAGCCATTGGTTGAGCACAATAAGTTGGGAGGCCCAATAGTATGTCTGTATGTGCGGGAGTGCTATACCGCCATCGTACCAACCTCAAACCAGTTTGTTCATGGCTATTCGGGCTGGTTTCCCGTCCCAAAGGAGGCTGCGTACTTCTGTTTCTATCGCCCTGAAGTACGATGGAGGAACCGGAAATGGGGTATTCTGCAAGGTGTAAAGAAATCTGGGGAGTGTCATCATTTTAAAGAGCGCAGCTCTTCCTAGTAGAGTCAATGGTAGGGATTGCCAATGCTTGGTATCTCAACGTAGTCTTTTCAGGGGCTCTAGGAGGTTTTTACTCATAAAATCATCTGGGTTCACTGTGATGTAAATCCCCAGGTATTTAAAGCCGTCTTCTACCACTCTCACCTCACAGCCCTTAGGTATGACTGGCGGGGGGCCACTCAATACATACAGGATAGACTTGTTCCAATTGATTGTATACCCAGAGTACCTCCCGCACGTCTCACAGATGTTTAATAGTCTGGGTAGCGAACATCTTGGGGATGCCATGTATAGCAGGACATCATCTGCATACAAGGATATCCGGTCCTCCCACTCCTCTGTCCACCGGAGCCCGCGGACAATAGGGTCTCTTCTTATCCAGGCCGCCAGTGGTTCCAGTACTAGGGCGAAGAGGAGTGGGGACAGAGGGCAACCCTGTCGTGTTCCACGTCCCAAGGGGAATTCGCCCGAGATTCTTCCGTTTACTACCACTTGTGCAAGTGGCTTTGAGTATAATAGCCGTATCCAAGAGCAAAATTTGGGCCCAAACCCCATATGTTCAAGGACGGCGAAGAGGAATGGCCACTCGACCGTGTTGAAGGCCATACGCGCGTCGAGAGAGAGGATAATGGCATCTTCCTGAATAGTATGTCTACGGCCCAGCACACCGTGCAATCGTCTCAGATTGAGCACCGTATTCCTGCCCGGCATAAATTCAGGTTGGTCTGGATGCACCAGTTTAGTGAGGTGGGGGTCAATCTGTTGGCCAACGCTTTGGCCAGAATTTGGGCCTCTGCGTTGAGCAATGATCTGGGGCGGTAGGATGAGCAGTCTTGGGCCGGCTTCCCCGGCTTGCACATGGCCACTATTGTTGCCATGCGCTGGTCTTTCGGGAGCTCTCCTTCCTCTAGGCTGGTCTCATACATAGTCAGTAAATGTGGAATTAATTTTGTTGCTGCTTTTTTATATAGCTCAATGGGGATGCCGTTCGGCCCCAGGGCTTTCCCAGACTGTATGCCTCCTATGGCTGCCGCTTTTTCTTCTGATGTGAAATCAGTCTCTAGTGATTGGGTCTCGTCTATTGTAAGTGTGGGAACATGGATATCTCTAAGAAATGTTGTCGCTTCCCCTGGTGTTGCCGTGGCCACAGGGGCATAAATCTTTTCGTAGTGAAGTGCGAATGCGTCCACTATCTTTTGTGAGTCTGTCGTAATCTCTCCGGTGTCGAGCTGGAGTTCAGCCACCCACCGACCAGCCCGTTCTCATCTATCTAGCCAGGCAAGGAGCTTGCCGGCTTTATCCCACACTTCGTATATCTTGTGCCGGGTGGTTGCTAGCTTGACTTTCGCCTCCTCCCACATATGTTCTTTATATTCCTGTTTCTTTGTGTTCAGTCGAATCGTGTTAAGTTCGGAGGGATCTTGAGAGTGTACGGTTTCAAGTTGCCATACTTCTTGCTCTAGGGCTTCTGCTACTTTTGTTTTTTCTTTATTATGACCCGAGATTAGGGAAATTGCTTGCCCCCTAAGGACTGGCTTATAGGCCTCCCATAGGACAAGGGGAGAGGAGGCCGAATGCTCATTTTCCTCGAAATAATGTTGGGTGGTCGTGATCAAACCCTTCCAGATCTTGGGGCTCTTCAGGTATCCCGGGTATAACGGGAATATGCGGCGTTGGGCTGGGGCATGCAAAGTGTATGTAATGAGGATGGGGAGTGGTCTGAGATGCCTCTGGTCAGGTGGCTCGCTTCACTGAACCTCCCCACACTATCTGCCAGTGTGAGCACATAATCTATTCTGGAGAGACTATTGTGTGTGCCCAAATGAAATGTATATTGCTGTGTCTGGGGGAATCGGTAGCGCCAAACGTCCACCAGGCCTAGTGCCTCCAGGAAATCCGCGAGTCGGGAGTGTGTTCGGTGTTGCTGTCTGGGGGGCATCCGATCTACTGAGTCATTTAGCATAGTGTTGAAGTCGCCCCCCACTATTAGTTCTCCCTCTGGGAGTATAAGGAGAAACGCGCTTAGCGCCGGTAACGCTATCAAGTGGAGTGCTGGGGGGATGTATGCTGTGACTATATTGATTGTGCATCCCTCCCATTGGCTCGAAATGGCTGCAAAACATCCCTGGTCATCCATCCATGTTCGTTTAATAATGAGTGGGAATTTTTCTCTAACCAGGATCCCCACCCCTCGTGAACCCGATGTAAACCCTCAGTGTACCACTAAATGAAAGCCCCATCTATCAAGGGCCTTACACGTTGCTCCCACCAGGTGGGTCTCCTGAAGCAGGGCCACCGCCAGTGCACGGTGTTTGAGATACTGTAGGATAAGTCCCCTCTTCAATTTGTCCCTCAGGCCATTTACATTCCACGAAATAGGTGGTAGGTGTTGACCACCCGGATGGTGCATTGTGGGTGCAGATGTGGTGCAATTAATCAGTGCGGACGCCTGTGCCTTTGTAAATTGTCTGTATGAGAGGGTTGGATAGGATATCGAGGTTGAAGCATTAGGTGGACGCTTTCAAGTTGTACCATAAACAATATCGAACGATCATAACAAAGTAGAAAATAACTATATGTCCCTACCACCCGCCCCTCCCCACTCCCTGACTCCCTGCATGACAGATTCAAAACTACCCGCCTCCCCAACAGTGCAGAGCGCCTGTTACCCATTCCCTGGTACCTCTGTGGGGGAGCATTTCCAGTATCCCGTTTTGTCCATCCCCATGTCTCTAGCGTATTGGACTGGCGATGATATGGTGAATTTAACAGCTATCTAGGGGTGTAGAAAACAGCAGAACGAATAAGACTGTACATTAGTCTGGAGTTTGTCTCTTGTCGATCCTGGGGTAGTGCCGGGTTTCCGTAGGCGCCTGGACAGTGATTGTTGCTTCTGAAGTGTGGCACTGTTGTCACAGTCTTGTACTGTCTCCACTTGTGGGGAAGTCCATTGTATCAGTGGTTTGTTGCTGCATTCCTCTGTCTTCTGAGGGGGTCCTTCACTCTGAGCTTCCCAGGCCCTCTGCCACATTAATTGATACTGCCTCCTCCGTTTCTGGCTGTGCCACCGCCGATAGTTGTCTGGCCTGCTTTTTCCCGGACTTTCTGGGATTTGCGACCTGGCGCCTTCCCTCGAGCCATTCCTGGACCCCCTCTATCGTCATGAAGAACCATACCTTTCCCTCTGCCTTTACTCTCAATTTAGCAGGGAATAACATAGAGTATTTGAGTTCGCGGTTCCTCAGTTATTTTTTTATGTGGAAGAAACTGCGCCTTTGCTTTGTTACCGCCGCTGTGTAATCCGGAAAGAAAGTTATTGTGCTCTGCTCGAAGCGCAACGGTGGAGCCGCATGGGCCGTCTGGAGAATTAGGTCAAGGTCTCGGAAGTTAAAGATGCGGGCCAGTATAGGCCTGGGGGGGCCCCCGGTCTAGGTCTGCCGCCCGGGACACGGTGGGCCCTTTCTACTGAGAAGCAGTGGGATAGACCTCGTGGTTGTAGGTGTTTCTTGATGAGGTCTTCCACAAACAGGTCCGTTGCCGGCCCCCCGCCCCCTCCGGCACACCAATAATCCTGACGTTGTTGCGTCTTGAGTGGCCTTTGTAATCATCCAGTTTTGCGTCCATAACTTTACTTTCAGTTTGTAGTTGTTTTACTTGACGCTTGAGAGTGGCTGAGTCTTCGCGGAGGGTTGCTGTTGTAGTTTCCTTGAATGCGGATGATTATGTAGCAGAAGAGGGGGGGCCCTCTGGTCATGGAGCCCCCGAGGCAGTCACGCCACGAATCATGGGGCCCGCTTCATGGCGGTGTCAGTGCTGGGTCCACCAGTTCTTTGGGCTCCTTCTTTGTTGTGTCGCCCAGGCCGGGGCGGGCTGCACTCGACTTTGGCTCCGACGAGGCTACATCAATGCGCGGTGTCCCAGCCTCACAGTCAATCGAGGCCCCGGCTTCACAGCGTCGCTTGGGCCGCACCTGTATGGGCGGTCTAAACTGGTATGTGGGGGTCTTTGCCGGGCATCGGATCTACTCACTGGTATTGCGGGGTTCAGCTATTCTGCCACCGCCACCGACCACATTCGATCCCGCCTCAGGGGGGAGCCAACCGATTCGATTTGCGGTCTCTTCGCCATTCAAGGTCCCGTCTTCAGTCTGTCGTGCAGGCCGCAGTCGATCTCGACGACGTATTTGGTTACTCCGTCGTCCTTTTCGGGCTGCGGTTAGTTTGTTCTGACCCCGACTGGGTCCGATGCTTCTCCCACCTCTTTTTTGGGACTTCACCTGCAGATTAATGCTCGGATTTTTGGGGAATGGTTTGGAGGGATACGGAGCTGCTCTAGGCGGCGGCCATTTCCCTTGGCTGCCGGCCACGCCCCCGTGAAGTGCACAATCTTGACGTTATTTGTCCTATTGCAGAGTATATGATAGAGATACCCCTGATATCAATCTTGTTGATGTTTTATCAACACCTGTGACCTATTCAGTAATCTGGAAGCATTCAAAGAGTAGCAGATGGCACTGTGAAGTATACATTCATTTTTACAAAGATGATATCTGTAGAAACACCTACTTGGGATGATGCATGGAGAGACTCCAAAGCCCTAGCTACAGCTGAGCTCACAGACAGCACAGGAAGAGAATTCTACAGAGGAAAAATGGTTTATATTAGGAAATATTTCACACAACTTTAGTAGGTTGTCCTGAGAACCAAGACATTTCCCACCAGACAGCAAGTATTTAAATTCAAGCTTCACAGTAAGTTTAAGCTGAAAGAAGGGAAGTTGCTAAGAGTTAAAGCATACATGAAGAATGTGGATAAGGGGCTGAAAATATAAATAGAACATTGGTCAAGTTTTTTGTTAAGGACAATGTTTTGTATTAGTTGAGTGGCTTTGTGTGTGTCCTTGTGTGTGTTGCCCTCAGCTGTCCTAGAAAGAAAATTCCATAAGAAAGGGCTACATCTTGGTTTCTAACAATATGGAAGCTCTGAGTAGGACCTCCAGACTGCCTCAGCACAGTTAAGCAATACCATCAAAGAAGAGTGTTATGAAAAGGAGTTAGAATACTAAGTTTGCATTGCAAGCAGTGAACCTAAAAGATTTGGAAAACAAAATATTACCTGCTCGATACATTTGATCAATTTCCAGCTATTTAATTGCATCTTTAAGAAAACTTAGCTGCATGTTTGTCTTTACCACATGAGCAAAAAAGGCAAATAATTCAACAAAATTGCATCCTGAGAGCAAAATTAAAATAAATGAATGTTCAATGGTGATAAATGAATTAGCAGTAAGACATTCGAACAGCATACACTTCCAATACAATGAAGTCATAGACCATTAATTAAAATGTCATAGTGGCTAATGAAATTAATTTAAGGGCTCACTCTAGCTCTAGTTTAACAAAACAACTACTTGATGCTTCATCCCTTAATCCTAAGGAGAATACAATCAGGACATTTTAACAGTCCAGAAAATGCAATGGCCTGATGGACAGATTATACAAGCAATGGTATACCAAAAAAAGAACATGAAACCTAACGGTTAATGGGCAACCCCAGTTACCCCTCTCTCTGGGCCCGATTCACAAAGGTAAACTTACACTTTTGGGTAAGTTTACTACTTTTCGGTATTCACAAAGGTAAATTTAGACGAAAAGTCTAAATGTACTACTTTCGGTATTCACAAAGGTCAGTTACTCCTAGTAAAGTTAGACTTTTGGTCTAAGTTTACCTTTGTGAATACCAAAAAATAGTAAAGTTAGGGCCAGATGTACGACGGTTTGCGAACCCGTTTGCGCATGCAAAAACCAATAGGGGTATGTACCATTCTAAAATAGCGAGTCGCAATTTATTTGCTACTTGCTATTTTGGAATTGCGAGTCGCTATTAGGAAGGGGCGTTCCCTTCCTAATGGCGAGCGCAACCCCATGTACGAATGTTTTGCGACCGCAATTGCGGTTGCAAAACACTCGCAAATTACCACCCTCTTCAAGAGGGTGGTAATGAGAGTTGCAAAAGGAAAGGGTCCCCTTCCCCTTTGCAAATGCAGGGGGAAATATTTTTAAGGGCAGGCAGTGGTCCCAGGGACCACTACCTGCCCTTAAAAAATGAAATGAAAGCGTTTCATTTTTTCTTTTTAAATGCATCCCGTTTTCCTTTAAGGAAAACGGGCTGCATTAAAAAAACTGCTTTATTTAAAATCAGTCCCAGACATGGTGGTCTGCTGAGCCCAGCAGGCCACCTGCTTAATATTCAAGAGCCTCTCAATTTGCGACCCCCATCCAAAATAGCGCCTCGCAAATTGCGAGTCGCAAAAAACTCGCAATTTGCGAGGCGCTATTTTGCGCATCGTACATCTGGCCCCTAGACTTTTGGCCTAAGTTTACCTTCGTGAATGCCGGATGCTCGGCTATGAATTTACCTTAAAGTAATGAAAAGACAAGAGGCATTTGGCGAAACAGTAACAAGTTGGTGTAATAAATGCAGCGGCCGGGAAAGTCTCAACAGAATGCGTCTGAGGAAAGTCTCTCAAAGTTTCGGCTGACAATATATATATGCAATATATACATCTCATGAGGTACAGTAAAATAATTTCTGCATTGAAAAAGCATCTCAATCATAAATTCACAAGTTTAAGCATCTGATACGGACACAGATGACTCTCGACCTCGGGGAGAGCTAGTGTGGGCCAGTGTGTATGTGTCCAGATGTCTGGTGTGCGGAGCGCGTGGCCACTACATGTGTTGTGCATGTCGTGTCCTGACTGTCTGAGTGTTCCTATCTATATGTGGTATCTAGCTTTATGGTATTTTTGGGGAACACGCACCTTTGACCAAATGTGTTTTATTGGGGCCAATTTCCTCAGACCTGTTTTTGGTGCAACTATCTATCTCTAGGATCGATCAAGGATTTCCCTGGATGCGCGTTTGTCTATGGGCTAAGTGAGACCCCACCTGTGACCTGTCACTCGATAAGCATGAGTTAGGGTTGCAGGACCTGACTAACCACGTATCTCTGACTTGAGGTTGATTGGGCGGTCACCTTGGGGGTATCCGACAGCAATGATACAAGTTCATTAGAACTTCTGAAAATAATATGGCAGTCATTGATATAATTTTTATCGACATTCTCAACATTATGCGCACAGTTGTCATAGCGTACATCAACATTGTCTTTACTGATATTGACATAGTTATGCATACCTAGATCATGGCATACATCAAGATTGTTTCTACTGTAACAACATTGTTATGGTTGCATGGATTATGGCATACCTTGACATTGTTACTGCCGGTATCAACACTGTGATGCAGGCATAGATTATGGCATACATTGACATTTCATTTATGAGTATTGACATTCTTATACAGGCACAGGTTATGACATACGTTGACATTGTATTTATTGGTATTGGTATTGTCGGGTCTGTACATATCATGGTATTCATTGACATCGTATTCACCCATTCTAACAATCAAAAATAAGCAAAGTTAGACTTTTGATCTAAGTTTACCTTTGTGAATACCAAAAAGTAATAATCATACACAAAAGTGTAAGTTTACCTTTGTGAATCGGGCCCAGAGTGTCTAGTTCTTACGGTACATTTTGATGAACTGATGAGATGAGATCTTCCAAAAATAAAGCTTTCTGTGGCTCTACCAAAAACACTGTATATTACAAAAGCCTCAATGAATCCTGTATTAAATGAGTCCACATTACAAGCAAACATCGGTTCAAGATTGTATGCAGAGGCCAATAGCGCTTGAAGGGAACTCAGAAACGATGGCGCATCAGGTTGCTTCTCTTTTCTGATGCTTTTGGATGTGTTGGGTGGCACTTGAGCACAGGCTCGTATTGGGCAGGCGGGCATTAGGCCTGTGCCTGAGGCCCAATGCTCGAAGCCAGATGTGGGCCATTATTTCCCTGTACAATTGTCAGATTTGGGGCTGGCTTGCGCTGCTCCTCAGAACTAGAGAGGCTGTAGCAGCACCTCCCCAATGTAGCACAGACTGTAAGCCAACACATTGTTACATGCCGAATAACAATGGGCCAGCCTGAACAGGCACAGCATGGGGTGCACCCCAGCAGTAGGGTTTACAAGGAGGCTTACCATGGTGATGCTTATTTGAGCAGTCATGCTTATCTCCCAAAGGGAAGTGGTGGAGGCAATTGACAGGGTTCTACTTTTATACAGGGGTTAATTTTTTAAAATGTATTTGCAGTTTTATAGTCTGCGGATTTGACCCGAAGTAATTGGAATGCTTCACTTGAGCACAGATTACATCACACAAGGACATTCCAGTTTTTGTTGCCGTAAGTTGGGATTAAGTGATCTGCTAAGAATCACAAGATGTTGTCTTTAATACCTTCATATTTGTCTTGCCAGCACTCTCTGTTAACACCCCACAGGAACAGTCCAGATAGGGACCAGGTGGCTTTTTTTCTAAATAGAACAAATGTGCATACACCCTCCGACAGGCAAACAAAATCAAGATTGTTGTTATTTGCATTACATTCCGAGCTGCTAAATGGTCCCATGTCTTATATGACACAGCCAGCCAGTTTTGGCATTTCCATCAACAGCAGGTTGCATTCTGGAACTTTTATTTCCATACTGAAGCCATTAGTATGACCTTAAAATATAGATAAAAGTGATGTCAGTTATAAAGCTAAGTTGGCTGATGATGTCATACATGACAAAGGTCCAATTGGTGGATGTTAAATTGGAAATTTGCAGGTAGCTGTTTATGTAAGCTTGTAATCTCACTACCCATCTCACACCTTTTGAAGAACGATACAATGTGACTGCCCACATTTTTGTGGAATTCCGTTACTGTGATCTCGTAAATGTTTATACATTCTTATCCCAAGCCCTCTGAAACAGTCCAAAGGTGGCATCTTAACACTACAGAAAACACTCTGACAACACAATCTTGAGACAGGGCAAAGAGGCACAGTGGTGGATTTCAATACAGGTCACACAGCTCTCTAGCTCCCCCCATGTCAGATATGGGTAGCTCTTCTTTTTTCCTTTGGATTTGAGCACTTGTAGTTCTTCAATTATAGTACACAAACAAACTACAAGTGCGGTAATGCAAAGTAAAACCCATGACTGAATGAGATGTTCCTGCCAGATACATGAGGAGTTGAAAGCTTTGGGTTTAAAGAAAGGACTTGCAAAAAAAAGACATTTTGAGCCTCAAAATAATGCTGTGTGCTCTTTAAGACACATATGGAAGGTGCTTTAATCAATCAACACTTACACTTCAGGAGGTGGGCTGCTACTAGTTGAGGTCTTGTGATGAGTAGCCTGCTTATTGTAAGTGAGAATCAGTGTACTTTTGAATTTAGAAACCTCTTTGGTAGCATTCCATTTTTTCACTTTTTAAATGCATTCTGTCTTTCCATGTTCAAATATAATTTTACTCAGCTCTTGGTGTGTATACAAGGTAAAGTCCCTTTGATCCCCGAAACTCTGTTTCAGACTCTTAGAACCATCAATCCTCTTTCCGCTGTTGACCATAATTAACCTTGTTCAAGATCTTAGAGTGCAGGGTGTTAGTGGAGTTGAGGTTAAGGGAGGTAAGCAGGAGCTTCTTGGAATTGATGGTTAGCGAAAGCCTCAAGAACCTAAATTGAGAAGGACTTAAGCAGGGAACCTTAGTGTGAGAAGGAGCCTGTGGGGCTTAGATGTAAGTAGGTGCTTTGGAGTTCTATCAGGGAGTGGGAACTTCAGGGTCACAGTGTGTGCAGAGCACCAGTAGAGTTGAAAGTATAAAGAGGCCTCAGGGAAGCTCCTGGTAAACATGGCTTCCACTGACTTGAGATTGAGCAGAAGCTTCGGGGTAAGAGTGAGAAAGACATAAAGGGCTTAAGGGTCAACAGGGATCTAAGTGGACCTGCGGAAGAGCAGAATTCCAAGGCTCCTAGGAGTGAGCACACTTGAAAGGTCACCTGAAAGTGAAAAGGAGTCTCCTGGGTTCTCAATGTGAGTAGGAGCCTCAGAGATGTGAGATGTGAGTGTGACCAGGAGCCTTGTAGGACCATAGAGTAGAAATGAGTTTAAGGGCACGGAGGAAGAGTGTGTAATTTTAGGACCAATTGATGATCAGCAGGATCCTGAATTTCTTAGGGAGAGCGCATCATCTAGGTGTTTGAGAATTAACAGAAGCCTGCCCTATGGGTGAACACGATCCTTCGTGGACCTGTAGGTCAGTGTACAATGAGGATCCCCATGAAAGAGTAGGAGCTTTAAGGCCTAAGAGCAGGAAGATGTCTCAGGGATCTGAGGGTGAGCACAGACGAAGGGAGATTCATGGACCTGAAGATGAACGTGGTATACATTAAATAATTACATTTTCAGACCCTTCTAATGTTACTGGCCTTACAGGCTAAAAAATCCTTTATTTACCACAAAGTTCTTCTATAATTAGATCCCTGACACTAACCAAGCACTGGTTTGCAGAAGGCACGAACTGCAAACGTGGGCCACACTTTTTGTAGAGTGCCCGGGCCAATTTTTGTTCTCAGTCTGACTCGGCTTTAGCAGTAGTCATATTAGTTTCTTTTTGTAAATTAGATTCACAAAAATTCATGTTTCATGGACTACAGTCCTCTATAAATCAGTTGATATAGGACCCCTCATAATGTAGGATTCCCTAATAATCTAAGCTACACCTCTATTAAATGGGATCTTGTAAATTGGTCAGCATTCTCCTCTAATGCTGGACATTTTCCAAACTCTTAAAGGTTGTCCAGGTGCAAGTTACCCCATCAGGCAGCTGGCTGTGTCCAGCATTAATGGTTGAAAAGCTCTTTAGGCAAGGCAGAGGTAGGAATGGCTCACCCAGATTGCTCTAACAAGGATGGAATCTGATTAGCACAGCAGACAGGGAAGTTGTCTTCTTTCTTTTAACCATAGTCTGATTCTGAAGCTTGAGTGGTCCAATCATTGCTTTCTAAAACGATAACCTAAATGACATTTGTGGCCTACCTTTGCAAACATTTAACAATTCTCACACTTTACGCTAAGGCACTCATTTTAGGTTGTGGTGCTCACCCAAAACGATAACTGTCGGTAAAATTCCACATCTTGGAATTCTGAGTCTCTTCAGGTGGAAGCATCAGGTCTGCAAGCTCTGGAACCAATATTTCACTGTCCATAGACACAGAACCTGTCTCTACTACTGCAGAATCATGAGGTGTGCACATTATCACAGCCAGACCTATGCAGCAATTCAGGGGAAGAAAATAATGCAGGCACAATCCTGCCTTGCACCACTGTCCCCCACAATTCCCACTCCCACAAATTCTCCCACTGACACTTTCTACTTGTTTAGATAATTAATTAAATCTGGAGGGTAATCAACATTTACCTCCATTGTTTAACATTCCTTGATTGTTTTCTGTATGTGAAAGATCTCCATTGAATTTTCTCTTCAAATGGATATTTCAATTATCTTGTTTCACATTACAGTTGGCTGCTACAGGATACATTTCTGAAAGCACTGTTAATTTGGAAATGCAAATCTAAGGCACAAAATTGTAGTTAGAATACCATAATTGCATTTATAGGTATGAGTTATTAGGAATAATCTATTTTATCCAGGGACTGATTAAATAAATATAACTAATACATTTGTTTTTTATGGGAATGGCTAATTATCTTGTGCCTTGACTAGGGAAAATTCTGCTGTCTTACTTTCAATATAATTTCTACCGCAGGGTGGTGATCAATGAAAAGATCATTGGACCTCTTTCCTTTGGCATTTGGCCATCTGGCAGGATGTGGAAATGTGGTGTGAAACACAATGTACATTTAACTTTGTCTCCTAAATTGTTTTTGCACATTGCAATTCTTGACTCTTTACTTTGAGCGAGTGGGGAAAGCGTTTAAAGTTTAGGGGAAGGATAATTGATTCAAATGTAATTACCTATTGCCAAGATAGAATAATACCATTGCGGGTGTGAAGGTCATAGACAGTAAGCTTTTCCTGACCTTAAGTCAATTCTTACATAATTTTGCCAACATCATGTGGCAGTGAAATAGTACATCAAACACATCTAAAACATTAGGAAAATGACCTCACTTAGCCCTATAAAATGCAGTGTTGGTCCCACTTATTGAGTACAATTCTTAGGGGCTTGTAAATAGTTCCAGAAGAAACAAAAGTGATTTTGCTGAGTTGTAAGTGTATCCCTGCTGAACAAATAGTTTTTGCTATGTATATTGAAGCTTGCATCATGAATTGTTGCCCAGTCCTTGTGTCGTCTTTTCTGCACTAGAGTGTGCTTGTCTTCCAAGATTGGAAATGATTGGTAGCAGGATGCCTTTAGAGACCAAAAGATCTGCACCCATAAGGCAGTTCATACAGTCCTGATGTTGAGAAAGTGAGTTGGATGTTTGGAGCAGTTGCAGACTCTAAAGGGTTTTGCCATAAATCCAAAATCAATAAGCTAATGCTGCTAGTATCATCTGAATACTAATTAATATTTATGTTTTCCAGAGAACCATTCGATACCCAACCTGACACAGTGGTATGAATCCAAGAAAGAGGCAGCATTCTTGTACTGAGGACCGGTGGACCTGCATGAGTTTCAGGAAATTAAAAACATGAAAGCCAACAAGAAGAAGAAGGCACTAATGGTGACCTCATACTCTATGTGAGAGGTCATAAGCACTGTATTCAGGCATCAAGTTGTCTTAAGATTTCTTCTCTTTGCCAAGAGATTGCATTAAGTGTTTCTAAAGCTGTGGCAGTCTGGTTAGAATCCAATTTCAGATTCACAAATGTTGAGCTTTTGTCTTCCACTTTCAAGCTAAATTGTATACAAGCATAAATAGTTTACAATAAAAATAAAACTCTGCTTATAAATGGTATGTCAATTGAGCAATTTAACAAATGATGAAAACATTTTACAAACTATTTCTGATGCTCATAGGTTTGGTAATACTGCTAATTTGAAAATGCAGCACTTTGCATTTTTTATCACACTCCTAGAAAGATCCAATCCTGGGGGTGCTGATTAGATTCTCCTTTCTTCCTTGGGGGTTGCTAGAGGCAGATATAGTCAACATGTTTGCAAGATGTCAAGCCTTGGAACAATTTTCTGTTATGATTTTTATGGAACTTAAGATAGTAACTGAGGTTGAATTATTACCTTTTACAAAAGTAATAATTCCAGGGACATTTAACTGTGCATTACTTGTGTTGAGGGGTATATACTTTGTGGGCTTTAATATCGGTCTTCCTTGAGTTGCCAATTGTTGACTGAATCACAATCCCCCATGGTTTCAACAGCTGTAAAATGTATTCATGGATTTCTGTGGCATGAAAATAGTTGTGGATATAAGAACAAATGCTCTTACAATGCCCTAACAATGCTATATGGTTTTTCTTCTCGTTGATTCAGGCATTGAAGGCCTCTGCTCTTATTTTGGAAGGATATATGAAATTATATATGGCAGGTCATAAACCAAATGATTAATTGTGGTGTCAAATAATTAATTAAGGCAGAATGTTTTTGTTCTACGCTTTCCTAAAAAATGGAAATGTTTGTGAACAATAAGAATTTAGTTGCTCTAGTTTTAGGTTGTAACTTGACTTTCATTTTTTGGAAATCAGCTGTTTAATACTGAATGCCATTGGTAGAGTAGATTTTGAGCTTTTGAGGTAGAGCCACGTATCCATGGCATGTTGATTGATCTTGGTGGCTTTGTCATTGAGTATGGTTTGGAGAGTTTTCATGTTAAGGTAAATATGATGAGGGAGAAAATGGAACCCTGAAGTAGTCCATAGAAGATGGGCAGTTTCTGTGATCTTGACTTTCCTATCTCTATCAATCAATCAATCACAGAATTTGTAGAGCGCACTACTTACCCGCGAGGGTCTCAAGGCGCTGGGGAGAGGGAAGGGGGGGGTGCTGCTACTGGTCGAACAGCCAGGTCTTGAGTAGCCTCCTGAAGGTCAGCAGGTCTTGGGTCTGTCGTAGGCTTAGTGGAAGGGTGTTCCAGGTCTTGGCGGCGAGGTGTGAGAAGGATCTGCCGCCGGTGGTTGTTCTTCGAATGCGAGGGACGGTGGCGAGGGAGAGGTCGGCTGAGCGGAGCTGGCGGTTGGGAACGTAGAAGAAGAGTCGTCTGTTGAGGTAGGCTGGGCCAGTTTTGTGGAGTGCCTTGTGTGCGTGGATGAGGAGTTTGAAGGTGATCCTCCTGTCGATGGGGAGCCAGTGCAGGTTCCTCAAGTGGGGGGTGATGTGGCTGTGGCGTGGTACGTCGAGGATCAGGCGTGCGGAGGCGTTTTGTATGCGTTGCAGTCGCTTGATGAGCTTGGCCGGGGCTCCCGCGTAGAGGGCGTTCCCATAGTCAAGTCTGCTACTGACGAGGGCCTGGGTGACTGTTCTTCTTGTGTCTGTCGGGATCCACCTGTAGATCTTGCGAAGCATGCGGAGGGTGTTGAAGCAGGAGGAGGAGACTGCGTTGACTTGCTTGGCCATGGAGAGCGTTGAGTCGAGGATGACTCCCAGGTTGCGTGCGTGGTCGGTGGGTGTCGGGGCTGCTCCCAGCGTCGTTGGCCACCAGGAGTCGTCCCAGGCTGAGGGGTTGGAGCCGAGGATGAGGACCTCCGTCTTGTCCGTGTTCAGCTTTAGTCGGCTGATCTTCATCCAATCGGCGACGGCCTTCATTCCTTCATGGAGATTGGCTTTGGCGGCGAGGGGGTCCTTGGTGAGGGAGAGGATCAGTTAAGTGTCGTCGGCGTAGGAGATAATGTTGAGGTCGTGCTGTCTGGCAATGCGTGCGAGTGGGGCCATGTAGATGTTGATCAGTGTTGGGCTGAGGGAAGATCCCTGGGGTACGCCGCAGATGATCTCGGAGGCTTCGGATCGGAAAGGTGGGAGGCGGACTCTCTGGGTTCTGCCGTCGAGGAAGGAGGTGGTCCATTCCAGGGCCTTGTCTCGGATCCCTGCGTCGTGGAGGCGTACGCGTAGAGTGCGGTGGCAGACAGTGTCGAAGGCGGCGGAGAGGTCCAGCAGGATGAGGGCTGCGGTCTCACCATTGTCCAGCAGGATCCTGATGTCGTCGGTGGCGGCGATGAGGGCAGTCTCAGTGCTGTGGTTGCTGCGGAACCCTGATTGGGATGGGTCCAGGATGCTGTTTTCTTCGAGGTATCGGGTTAGCTGTTTGTTGACGATCTTCTCGATGACCTTGGCTGGGAACGGAAGCAGGGAGATGGGCCGGAAGTTCTTGAGGTCTCTCGGGTCCGCCTTGGGTTTTTGAGTAGGGCGTTGATCTCTGCGTGTTTCCAGCTCTCTGGGAAGGTCGCGGTCTCAAAGGAGAGATTGATGACGTTGCACAGGTGGGGTGCGATGGAGCTGCTGGCTTTGTTGAAGATGTGGTGCGGGAAAGGGTCTGACGGGGAGCCGGAGTGTATTGTGCTCATGGTCTTGATGGTGTCCTCGATGTTCACGCTGGCCCAGGCTGGCAGGGGGTCGTGGTCGATGGTGTGTGGCGGGTCTGGTGCATCGATCTTAGTTGGGGCTGTCTGGGTGTTGAAGCTGTCGTGGATGTCGGCGATCTTGCGGTGAAAGAAGGTGGCGAGGGAATCGCACAGGGGTTGCGACGGCGGGATGTCGTTGGTGTTGGAGCTGGGATTGGAGAGTTCCTTCACGATGTTGAAAAGCTCCTTGCTGTTGTGTGCGTTGTTGTCGAGGCGGTCTTTGAAGGAGATTCTCTAGGCGGACCTGATGAGGTGGTGGTGGTTACGGATGGCGTCTTTGTGGGCTGTGTGGCTGTCCGGTGTCTTATCACTGTGCCATTTCTTCTCTAGTTTCCGGCAGGTACGCTTGGAAGCCAGGAGTTCCGAGGTGAACCAGCTGGCTCTTTTGGTGGTGTCGCTGTAGGTGAGCTTTTCAGCGGGGCGAGGGTGTTGGCACAGTCGTCCATCCATCGTCTGAGGTTGCAGGCAGCGTCGTCGGTGTTGGATGGGTCGGAGGGAGGGCTGAGAGCGAGGGTTGCCCGAAGTTGGTCTTCGGTGACTTTGCTCCAGCAGCGGCGTGGGATCTGTTGGGTGCGGTGGTGTGTGGTGGGTTTCTGGAAGGTGAAATGGATGCAGCGGTGGTCGGTCCAGAGGAGTTCCGTGGTGTGGCTGAAGGAGACGTGGGAGCTTGAGGAGAAGATGGGGTCAAGCGTGTGGCCGGCGGAGTGGGTCGGTGTTGTGACGAGCTGGCTCAGACCGAGGTTGGCGAGGCTGTCGATCAGGGTGGTGGAGTTGCTGTCGTTGTTGTTCTCCAGGTGAAAGTTCAGGTCTCCGAGGAGGATGTAGTCGGTAGAGGTCAGGGCGTGCGTGCTGATGAAGTCGGCGATGGAGTCGCTGAACTGGGGTCGGGGCCCAGGGGTCTGTAGACAAGGGTGCCTCTAAGGGTGGTGTTGGGGTCCGTGTGGATCTGGAAGTGCATGTGTTCGGCGGTGCTGAGAGTGTCGTCGGTGCTGGTCGAGACCCTGATGGTGTTCTTGTGGACGATGGCGATTCCTCCTCCTACTGCGTTGATGCGGTCTCTGCGGGTGATCTTATAGCCTTCTGGGATGGCTATGGCGATGTCGGGGGCGGAGGAGTCGTTCATCCAGGTCTCACTCAGGAAGGCGACGTCTGGTGATGATGTGTCGAGCAGGTCCCAGAGCTCGACGGCGTGTTTGCGTGCGGAGCGGGTGTTCAGTAGGATGCACCGGAGGTGGTTGAGGTCCTTCTTGGCGGGCGCCTCGGTGGCTCTGAGGCTGGTGTAGCTGCAGTTCCGGCAGGTGAAGGGACCATGGGTGCGTTTCGGGGCGGCCTTGAAGCAGTTGTGCGTCCGTCCGGGGTTGAGAGCGTGGAGTGTGGTGGCATCGTATCGGCGTCGGTCCTTGAGGCTGGAGCGGGGGGCGTGCGGCCCAGGGGTTCTGGTGCTGGGCGCGGTCCAGTCGCAGACGGGCGCAGACGGGCTTGCCTTAGGCGCACCTTCGGCGCGCCAGCGGTGCGCCCGCTGCGCACGTCCGCCATATATGGGGAGGTGGGAGGGAGGAGCAGCTGGGAGGCAGGGGCAGCGAATGGGCAGTCAGGGGGTCGGGGCCGCAGGGGACGCAGCGGCGGGAATGGAGAGAGGCAGCGAGGGGCACAGAAGGCAAAATGGGCACAAGGGGGGTGGGGGCAGCGAGGGAAAAACAGAAGAAAACACGGGCACAGTACAGTGGGGCAGCGAGGGCACAGAAGGCAAAATGGACAAAAAACTGAAGAAAACACGGACACAGTACAGTGGGGCAGCGAGGGCACAGAAGGCAAAATGGACAAAAACAGAAGAAAACACGGGCACAGTACAGTGGGGCAGCGAGGGCACAGAAGGCAAAATGGACAAAAACAGAAGAAAACACGGGCACAGTACAGTGGGGCAGCGAGGGCACAGAAGGCAAAATGGACAAAAAACAGAAGAAAACACGGGCACAGTACATTGGGGCAGCGAGGGCACCGAAGGCAAAATGGACAAAAAACAGAAGAAAACACGGGCACAGTACAGTGGGGCAGCGAGGGCACAGAAGGCAAAATGGACAAAACAGAAGAAAACACGGGCACCAAGGCCACAAGCGGAGGGGCGAGCTTACCAGCAGCAGCAGCGGGCGGACAGCATAGGTGGAGCTGTGTGGTGGGGGAGCGACCTACCTGGCAAGGTCAAGGGTCGCTCTCCTCACCGCGCAGCGGCCCGCCATATATGGGGAGGTGGGAGGGAGGAGCAGCTGGGAGGCATGGGCAGCGAATGGGCAGTCAGGGGGACGGGGCTGCAGGGACGCAGCGGCGGGAATGGAGAGAGGCAGCGAGGGCACAGAAGGCAAAATGGGCACAAGGGGGTGGGGGCAGCGAGGGAAAAACAGAAGAAAACACGGGCACAGTACAGTGGGGCAGCGAGGGCACAGAAGGCAAAATGGACAAAAAACAGAAGAAAACACGGGCACAGTACAGTGGGGCAGCGAGGGCACAGAAGGCAAAATGGACAAAAACAGAAGAAAACACGGGCACAGTACAGTGGGGCAGCGAGGGCACAGAAGGCAAAATGGACAAAAACAGAAGAAAACACGGGCACAGTACAGTGGGGCAGCGAGGGCACAGAAGGCAAAATGGACAAAAAACAGAAGAAAACACGGGCACAGTACAGTGGGGCAGCGAGGGCACAGAAGGCAAAATGGACAAAAAACTGAAGAAAACACGGGCACAGTACAGTGGGGCAGCGAGGGCACAGAAGGCAAAATGGACAAAACAGAAGAAAACACGGGCACCGAGGCCACAAGCGGAGGGGCGAGCTTACCAGCAGCAGCAGCGGGCGGACAGCACAGGCGGAGCTGTGTGGTGGGGGAGCGACCTACCTGGCAAGGTCAAGGGTGGTTAGCAAGGTAGCATGTGCGCCATTGCAGGGAAGGACTGTGTAAGGTTTCATCCAAATCATAAGTGTTTTGACAGCTAGATAATTGATTACGTACTGCGCAAAATCCATAGGTTTTCAACCAGACAAAAAACTAAACCTTTAATCCCACATAAATAACTTAGACCAAGGAGTACAACTTAAAATCAAGATCCTGTGCAGAATGATACATTTTCTCCCATCTGAGGACTTCAAACAAGTGGTCCAATCTCATGTTCTTTCAAAATTGGATTATGGTAATGCACCTCTAACAGGGACACCCAAACTCCATTTGGGTCCTCTGAAAGTAGGGCTCCATTCCACTGCTAGACTACTAACAGGCTCAAAGACACACAATCACATCACTCCCATCTTGATTTCATGAAACTGGTTACCAATTGAAACTAAAAGTATCTTGAGCCTTCCTTTCATTATTCATCAAGCTCCTCAAACAAGGACCCCAAACTCCTTTGTAGCTCCAATACACTCCTAATACAGGTTCCTACCTGCCAAAGAAAAAGAACACTTAAAAAAGCCTTTTTAGGTAAAACTCCCAGGTTATGGAATGGCATTCTACCATCAATCAGATTCAGGCCTTCCCTTGAGGTCTTTAAAGCATAGGGGAAAACTCTACTGTTCCCAAAATTCCTCCTAAATCTCCCAATTATCTTTATTTTATAGTCAACTCTGAGAGATATGGGATACTCTTTTTTATTAATGTCTAACCTCACTAGGGCAGGACATGAAAAGAATACTATCACAGTCTACATGCCACCTACTTTTAGGACATTTCCACTTGGTATCTTTTGGCACATCCCATTTATAATTTCTCATTGTCTAAAGACCTGCTAATTGAACAGGTCTCAATGTGATTGTCATCCTCAACATTCTGTAATACCCAACTTTTAAGTATATTCCTTCAGATTTATAAACCTGTCATGTACCATATAAAATGTCCTGTATTATATGGTTTGTTCTGAATACTTTGCATGTTCTATAAAATGATTAAATTTGATAAACTGCCTAGACAATTATGAGCGATTGGAATATTAGTTGAGGAGGTAAGTAACCCATCACAAATAATAATCACAATCCTTGTCAGGGTGAACCACAAAAATCACTGAATAAACCTATGCTTAACCCTCTGGTAGCTTGGCACAAAGCAGTCAGGTTAACTAAGAGCCAAAGTGTAAAATATTTAGGCAGTAGTCCAACAGTAATAAAGAAAAATCTTAAATCAATTTTGAAGAATAGAGTACATTTTAATAAAGAAATGACACTAAAATCACAAATGCCAATGAGTAAAATGAAAATTATGAAAGTTTGAAGTTTAAGGTTCAAAATAGTACCAGCAAGTGTTAATCCCCAACTACTGTCATCTGATCGCACCTGACCAGGACAAGGATAAGGTTTAAGGCTCACTGCAATGGAGCACAGGTGGGATAAAGGGACCAAGAGATCAGGCTTTGTAAAGTTTTAACTTCTGACTTGTACTCTGGAAAGGAAGACAAAAATCCTCAGCGGGGCAAGACAGCAGGCTGTGCCCAAACAGTAATCTACAATGCCATACAGTCGCTGAACAAGGTCTCAGTGAAGGGTTCACTGAAGCCAGTGACTTTTGGCTTGAAACTCAGTATGGGAAGATTAGAATTTTGTGCCCAGAGAAGGTCACTCGCTGGCCAGGTACTTTCATACCTTCACCCAGTGAAGGTTTCCACCGTTGGACTTAGTCACGTTTTTGGAGCCCAGATTCTTACAGCAGGGCAAGGATGCAGATTGTTTCCAGGGATGGCTCCACAAGACCGTATGTCGCACTGAATCAGATTTGCTGCTGTGGAGAAGAATGTAGCAGGAGCAACCTTAAACTTTGGCCCAGCAGTAACGGACCTTTGTCGGATTTGTTTGGCAGGTTGATCCCATTCCCCTTTCGGTTCTCAGAGCAAAACAATTGGCAAACACTTTCTAAGTCCCAGGTATCAAGAAATGTCAGGAGGTTTATACATTGGAAGCAGACAAGGGTCCAGGACCTTGGGGAAAAACACCACTTGGAGATCAAGACTCATTCCATGCAGAAGACAGCAAAGGAGGCTTAGGAGAGTCTAGTTGAACTGGTAAGCTGGGAATGCAGGAGAGGGCCTCTGGGAGCTTGTTGTGTCCCTGTGGCCCAATAGGAGGTGAGCCTTATGATCCTTAGAGTCCAATTCTTTGTCCTAGGTACAAGAGAAAGAGCAGATCCAGTCTTCAGGGCTCTTCTCAGATCACAGACAGCAAGTAAAGTTCTCTTTTGTACTTGCACAGGTCCCAATGTGATTTGAGGAGGGTAATGAGGATGCCACATGTATGCCCTATGCCTGCCTGTAGGCAGGGGAAACTCCTAGTGACTCCCTAGCCAATGGTGTGTAAGTCCCCACAGGTGACCCTATGCACTTTTGCAGCACTTCCTGTGAGTTTTACTGTACACTATCCCACAGTGCCTCGTTCTCCTTAAATCCAACATGCCAGAACCCTTTCTTCCCCTGATCAGAGCTCCCTGTGCGCATCCAAAGGTGTGGCTATGATAATGGGCAAACCCTCATTGTGGTGACTCAAAAACCGCTATGGGCAGCCCCTGCATATATTTTGGTTCAGAGCCTAGCTGTCTAGGAAAACAAAGGAGGCATGCCAAAGTGTGAGCTACATCTGCTAGTGACAGGGTTGACATACTTTAAAGCTCAGGGAGGGGCACAGTCCCCAGACCATTATGCTCAAGCAACAAAAACACCTCCCCACTCCCCAGAGCTTTGTACACTGTCTGGGAGTAATCCACATCCCACCAAAGGGGAACTGTTAGACCTGGCATCTTTTGGCCTGTTTCCCCTGTCTTTTTGCTTTCTGACCTCCTGGTTTTTACTCTGTTTTTGTCTCTGCCCACTTTCTCATTGCTGTTCAGTGTTAAAGTGCAAGTGCTCCTACTGTAAATTGTGTTAATGGATTGGTGTTTCCATAGCTGACTTATTTGATTTAACTTTAAGTCCCTAGTACAGTGCACTGTGTGTGCCTGGGCCTGTAAATCAAAGGCTGCTAGTGGGCCTGCAGTACTGGTTGTGCCACCCACACAAGCAGCCCTTCAAAGGTTTCTCAGACCTGCCACTGCAGTGTCTGCAAGCAGTTGTGACTGCCATGTCGACCTGGCAAGTGCACCCACTTGCCAGGCCCCATACCGTCCTTTTTCTTACATGTAAGGCACCACTCAGGTAAGCCCAAGGCACCCCCATGGGCAGGGTGCGGTGTATGTGAAAGGTAGGACATGAACTGGTGTGTGTGACATGTGCTGATAAGGAAATATAGTGTATTTCGTTTTCACTATTGCAAGGCTATCTTTCCCATAGGATAGAATGGGAGTCACTTTGTAACATCTTACAAGTATACCTTCCCATTGGGACAAGATAGAGCAATGGAGTTTGGGCTCTCTGAATTCAGGATTTAATAACACATCTTTTAGAAAAGATGTTTTTTAAATTATGGGTTTGAAAATGTCACTTTTAGAAACTGCTCATTTTCTTTTATAACCATTCTGTGTGCCTCAGCTGGGTTGTGTGTTGAAAGTCTGGTATTGGAGTGGCAGGGGCTGGGGATGTGCATTTACTGTAGACAGCCACTGGGGCGGTGAGGTGTGTCTTGCCTTTCCTGGATGAGTCAGGGCTGGGCTGAATAGACCTGGCCTGCACTTAAAGCAGTGGGAGGAGATTTCCTTGCACCTGAATAGGCCCTGTATGCCTTGCACAATGACGTCTCCACCTCCTGCCAGGAAGCTGGACCAGAGAGGGCAGAACTGGTTTGGACTAAGCACAGAGACTCTCTGCCACAGGAGGACAAAGGGAAGTGTGGTATAAATATTGGGGCCCAGACCCCAGATCTTTAAAACTCTTTTGGATCAAGGAACCTGCCAAGAAGAAGAGCTGTAGAAGCTGTGAGGAGGAACTACCGCTTTGCTGTGTGCTTTGCTGTGTTGGCCTGCAGTGGCTGCTTCTGTCTTGGGCAGAGATCGGACCGGACTGGACTTTCTGCAACTTCTTTGTTTGAGTTTCTCCAAAGGCTTGAGGTAGAGCTTGCCCCCTGTTCAAGAAGTCCCAGGGACAGCAAAGACTTCGAGTTCATCTGATACCAGCACTGGGAACTGTGGGCCAGATGTATGACCATTTCATTTAGCTCCTCGCAATTTGCGACACATTGCGAGTCACAAATTGCGAGGCGCTAAATGAAATATACAACAATGTGTTTAAGACTGTATGCGATTCCCAATGGGGTCGCAAATTGCGAGGATCATTAATATTAATGAGCCTCTCGCAATTTGCGAGCCCATTGGGTATGCCAGCCCTCCCAGGCATGGTGGCCTGCTGAGCTCAGCAGACCACCATGTCTGGGACTGCTTTTAAATAAAGCAGTTTATTTTAAAAATGTAGCCCGTTTTCCTTAAAGGAAAACGGGATGCATTTAAAAAAAAAAAATGAAACATTTTCATTTAATTTTTTAAGGGCAGGCAGTGGTCCCTGGGACCACTGCCTGCCCTTAAAAAATAATTTTGCATGCATTTGCGAATGCATTACCACCTACTTGAAGTAGGTGATAATTGCAAGTGTTTTGCGACCGCAATTGCGGTCGCAAAACATTTGTACATGGTTTTGAGATTCGGTATTTGGAAGGGAACGCCCCTTCTAAATAGCAAGTCGCAAAAACTATTTAGCGAGTCGCAAAAACACGGCGACTCGCTAAATAGGCTATGTACATGGCCCAATAGGTTTTTGCATGCGCAAACGGGTTCGCAAACCCGTTTGCGCATGTAAAAACAGGTCGTACATCTGGCCCTGTGAGTTTTGTGCTGCAACAGAAGAAAAAGCAACCCGACACCATCACTGACGTCGCTGCCAGCTCCGTGTCCTGAAGGCACCGCAGAGGAAACCTCCGCTTTTCGCACCGCAACTCTGGTCTAACCGACGACAACGCCACCAAGCCGCTGCTTGCACCGCAACCTGTGAGTACCGCACTTTGCACGCCTCACTTCACATCATTGCCCTGATATCCCCGATGACGATGCTCCACGCCGACATCGACGCCGCTGCTTGCACCATGGTTCAAGGGCACCAGAGCCTTGGCATACCGACACCGGTGCCATTGACTCCAGCTCTTCAGACGATGTCAGCGCCTCAGCAATGACGACGCAGCTGCTTGCACTGTGACCTGCCGGCACTGTGACGAGCACTGCATCACTTCGAACCACAGCCCTGGTCTCACTGATGCCGCTGGATGACCGTCACTGAGCAACTGCCTGCATCGCGACCTGAGGGCACTGGATGCCGTACTGCTGCACTTTGCAACACCGCCCCGACGTCTGCTGGCACTCCTGACTTTAACCGCAAGGAGTTCTCTTTGCAACACGTGTGACTTCAGGGGTCCGGTGACTCCGGAACCAACCTCCAGAACTGACCCCTGCCGAGGCCGGCTCTTTTGAGCTCACCGCAAGGTCCCCGATGCCCTGCACTTCTAAAGGTACTGTTTTGAGGGTCTTCCCGACATTGTAGCTGGCCCACAATGCTGCGGTCAGTCAGAACTGTTTGGATTTGTTGTTCACGACACTGTGATAGCCCTGGACGGAGCTGTTAACTTCAAGGAACTGAATATTAAGTCTATTTATGCTTATTGATATTTCTAAGAACTTTATGATGGATTTTTTATCATTTTTGGTCTTGTTTTGCACAGATAAAATATTGGATATTTTTCTAAAACTGGTGTGTTCTTATGTAGTGCTTTCACTGTATTACTGTTGGTTATAAGCAAATGCTTTACAGACTACCTCTTAGGCCTGACTGCTGATGCCAAGCTACCAAGGGGGTAGGCAGGGGTTATTTTAGCAGTGTATCCCCCTTATCCTGACTAAGAAGAAGGGTCCCTACTTGGACAGGGTAACAACTTGCCAACTAGAGACCCCATTTCTAACAGGAACTCTTTTGGCTAAGCAGAAAAGTGACAATTCTCTAAAATTGTCATTTCTAAATTGGTATTCTAAAATCCAACTTGACCTTTAAATTGAATTTTAAATTACTAATAAAATGTTGTTGAATAATTTTTCTAGCAACTCCCAAACTGAAGTTAGCACTTATTAGGAGACTTAGGGCCAGATGTACGACCTGCCAATTTGCGAGTCGCAAATTACATTGCATTTGCGACTCGCAAATTGGGATGCACAACAGTGTCTGAGACACTGTTTGCGATTCTCAATGGGGTTGCAAATTGCATGCCTCATGCATATTAATGAGGCAAGCGCAATTTGCGACCCCATTGGGAATGGCTGGCACTGCCAGGGATGGTGGCCTGCTGGGGTCAGCAGACCACCATGTCTGCGACTGCTTTTAAATAAAGCAGATTTTTATTTTTTAAATGCAGCCCGTTTTCCTTAAAGGAAAACGGGCTGCATTTAAAAAATAAAAATGTAACTTTTCAGTTTCATTTTTTAAGGGCAGGCAGTGGTCCCTGGGACCACTGCCTGTTCTTAAAAAATATTTTGAGAGCCACCCCTTCCTGTTTGCGAGTGGTTTACCACCCTTCTGTGAAGGGTGGTAAACTACGACTGTTTTGCGACAGCAATTGTGGTCGCAACACAGTCATACATAGCTTAAGGAGTCGCTATTAGGAAGGGACGCCCTTGGAATGCCCCTTCCTAATAGCGAGTCGCTAATCATATTTTGCGAGTCGCAAATTGATTTGCGACTCGCAAAGTAGGATTAGTACATGGGCCACAGGTTTTTTGCGGGCGCAAACGGGTCTAAAACCCATTTGCGCCCACAAAAAACCTTAGTACATCTGGCCCCCAGTGTAAACCAATTTTAGCCTATGGGAGAGCCATCCTTGCCGAGGTGAAAAAAGACTTTGGAGATTTTACACTGCCAGGTCCTGTAAAACATTATATATGCTTGCCCTGTTTTTAAAATACCATGCTGCCTGCCCAATGAGCATTTAGGACTGACTTAAAAGTAAGTAAAAGGAAGGTTTAGGCCAGGAAAAAGGTTTATTTCGCCAGGTCAAAATGGGTGTTTAAAATTGCACACCAAACAGCAGTAGCAGGTCTGGATACATGTTTTACAGTGTTACAATAGAAGGTGGCATGATGAGTGCTGAAGCCTACTAGAAGCATTTAATTTACAGACCCTAGGTGCCAATGGTACCATATACTTGGGACTTACAAGTACATTAAAGATGCAAATTAGGGGTATACCAATTCTAACATTAGCAAGAGCACTTTACCACAGGTTAGCAGTCGCAAAGTGTGAATAGTTCTATGGCCAGCAAAAATGGCTTCAGCAAAAGAATGCAAAAACCTGGGGGGATATCACGCAAAAGATGGGCATCTTAAACAACGTTGTATAGCTTATGTTTTTATGTACCTACCCGATACAATATGTCTTCACTATATTTAATGGTTTGTTCTGTTAACTCTACTCTTTAAAGCTCTAAGACATCTCTTAGGGTCAGGTCACTCTATATGAAAACCCTCAGTAAATAAATAAATGAATGAATAAATAAATACATTAATTAATGAATCTTCGCTCATATTAAACTCGCCATCAGTGTGACCTTGTTAACAAAGGTTTATTTTAACAACGCCAGGATGGTGATTTCCTCCATGAATTTTGCAGTGTATTTAACTTTGATGTGTATGCGAGGCTAAAAAACGAACGATCGCAGCAAGGGGAGCATCTTACAGATAAGTGTTCAAATGTTGCATGGCCTGCTATTTCTGAGCACTTCTGCTAATTGATAAGGAGGGATTCCCTTCTGATACACAATCTGTTTTTGAAGATATGGGGCAGAAGAGAATTCAGTAATGTGGCCAACTAAAGACCTCATGTTGCGGTTTTGATGGTTTTGTTTGTTCGGCTGGGGGTTTTAATGGTATCTTTTTAATCAGCGTTAGCATCGGTCTTTGAGTTTTGATGAGTTTCCTTAGAAAGTCATGAAACTTGCTTATTTAGAATCTGAGTGCATTCTGTTCTCATGGTTATTTGGCATCTGGAGACCTGGTCTTTGTAGGGTGTTAGGGCTCTAAAGCAATGACTTCTTGAAGCAATGTTTCTTTGATGGTTGGTAGAGTAGGTCTGGCGCATTTGAGTGTAAGACAGCCTGGATAAAATTAATCGAACTGATGTCTGTGAACAAAAAGTTGTTATCCATTTCTGCATTAGTTTGTTACTGTACGGGTGCTGGAACAGTAGTTTGAACAATGTTTATTGAGTGTGGTAAGCATGAACAACTAATGAGCCTGTCACATATACATGTGTAGTGAACTCTCCTTTTAATCTCAAATAATTTTTTTGTGCCATAATTCCTTGGAGAGGTGTTTTGGGGAGGACCATGAAAGACCTTGAGAAACAAAAAGATAGGGGCATATTAGCAAGGGCACTATCGCCGCTTTAGCGGCACTTTTTGCTGCTAAAGCGGCGATATTTATATCGCCCTATCAGCAAACTGTCTCTAACAGCAGTTAGCGACAGTTTGAGGGCATTAGCGCCCGTTTTTACCGCTTTGCATGTCAGCGATATTTATCGCTAATGACATGCAAAGTGGAGCGTTCAGACGAACAAACCTGGGAAACACTCGCTAACAGGCCTATCGCCTATTAGCAAGGTGGCCATGGCCCCAGTTAGCGACGTGAAAAGTCGCGCTAACCGGGGTCATCGCCATTTATTTAACACCTGCAATTAGCAGGTGTTAGCCATACCTAACATGGGGGGGTGGATTATGCTGATACGACCACAGGGTCGTATCAGCAAGGTGTTCTCCCTTCTCCATGCAACATCGCTGTTTTTTCAGCGATGTTGGCCCATTTCCCCCGCTATCGCTGGAATATTCATCGCCATAGCGCTAATCGTTGCTAATACAGCGTTAGCGTGGCGATATATTTCAGCAGTAGCCGGCGATAAAAAAAATCACGCTAAGCAGGGTTAGCGATGATTATCGCCTCTTCTTGCTAATATGCCCCATAGATTTATATTCAAACCTTTTTTGAATGACAACTGCATTCGTAGTGTTACCGCTTATCTACAGAAGTAATGTGATCAGATACTTTAAGGCATGTGAGAGAGAACTCAGGGGCATATTATCAAGAACGGCGTTAAAATTATCGCCGCTTTAGCGGCAGGAAACTGCCGCTAAATCGGCGATAATGGGCTTGATAATATGCCCTTGAGAATTCCAATAGAAGCCCATGTTCACACCAGAACATGGGCTTCTATTGGAATTCTCAAGGGCATATTATCAAGCCCATTATCGCCGATTTAGCGGCAGTTTCCTGCCGCTAAAGCAGCAATAATTTTAACGCCGTTCTTGATAATATGCCCCTCAGATTTTGCACTTTTTGAACTGCTGACGATAAAATTAATCCTGAAAACAATTCTGATGTTCCAAATGTATGTCTTTCTCACTGATTTGTAGAAAGACGATTGGACTAGAATGTTAAACTAGGGGGCATATTACTAAGGGCTTTATCGCCGCTTTAGCGGCACTTTTTGCCGCCAAAGCGGCGATTTTTTTTCCGCCCTATTAGCAAGCTGTCGCTAACAGCTGTTAGCGACAGCTTTTAGGCGATAGCGACCGGGTTGGGTGCCGCTTTGCATGCCAGCGATATTTATCGCTAATGACATGCAAAGTAGGCGTTCCCTAACCTGGCAGCGACTGGAAGCAGTCGCTAACATCGCTATCGCCTATTAGGGAGGCCAGCGAGGCGATAAAGAAACCAGTGGTAAACACGATTAGCGCTTTTTTTACACCTGGTCCAAACCTGACTTAGCCATGTAATCCAATGGGAGGTGGATTACATGGCTAAATCCCCCTGCCCTATCAGCAAGCTATCGCCGGTCACAGTGCGATTATCGCTGGATTTCCAGCGATAATCGCACTGTTTTCCAGCGACAGCAGGGGTTTCTATCGCATTGGAGATAAGCGTTGCTGATAGCACGCTATCTCCGCGATAGAAACCGGCGATAGCCGGCGATAATTATCCTAGCGCTAAGTGCGCTTAGCGATAATTATCGCCGGTTATTGCTAATAGGCCCCTCGGTCTTTTGATTCATACAGAATTGTCTGATTAAGCCCTATATCAAAGTGCTTGTAAAGTTGGATCTTGGTTGCTCATCCACTTTTGAATGTTTACAGGGAGAAAGTCCATGAACAGTTGAATGTCATCATCCTAATTAACACCATGTAGATGCAATAAGTAATGGGCAAGTGATCTCATGCAGATGGTAAATAGCATTGGGGGTGGGGAGCCCTGTGGATCACCACAGACACATTTAATGCTATTGGATTTGAAGAGTGATAGGCTCTTAGATTGAGAGTGGTATGAAAGAAACTGACCCAAAGATGCTCACCTCCTTCAGTCTTAGTCACAGGGTGTAATGGTTGACTCACTGGTGCAGTGAGGGCCCCTGCAGCCTCTGCAGCGCAGGAGGGCCCCAACCCTTCAAGGGGCCCCAAACCTTCAGAGGGCTCCCATTCAGCTCAAAGCCAATGTATATATGTGAGGTATGAGAGAGTCAGGGGTCCCTCATGACATTCTGCAGGAGGGCCCCATCATTTTATGTTCCACCACTGGGTTGGCTGTGTTGAATGCATCATAACGGTGTGATAGGATCAATCCAACTGCATCACCCTTATCAAGAAAACCTCATAGATCATCCACTGTGAGGCCCAGTGCAATTTTAGTCTCTGCTATTCAGCCTGGATATGGCATTGCATCTTCACTCCAGACCATGTTCTGTGGCATTTGGGACTAAAAATAAGGTTGTTTTGGATCTGAAAAGACAGTGGTTCTAGGTGTACTACATTTTTCACTTTACTTCTTTACTAAACACATTTTGTATATCCGTTTTGAGTCAGTGGGGGATCGGTGCGCTTCAAAAACAAAAAGGTCACATAATACCAACCTTATATGAAGGCCCACGTAAATAATTGAACCAATCATGGATGTGTGATAGTACAAGGCAGGTAGAAGTAATGAGGAAAATTACTTTATTTTGATTATCGTTGTAGGCAGTTTCATGAAAAGTTATTTAATGGCACATTTGTGGTTCTGATGATGATTTGGAAAACCACAAACCCTTTTTTATATAATCATTTTTAGGTGACATCTTCCAAAAATGACTCTTGAATGCCAGTTTAGGCAAAAATATAGAATAAAATGTTGTGTACTGAAAAATGCATATAAAATCCTGCATAATTCAGCAGCTTGCATATTGTCACTTATTCTGTCCACATATCACAAGTCTGTTTGACCTTTAACAGAACAATAACCGGCCTTGGATGTCGATTATTATTAAGTAGGGGAGGCAAAGCTCCAGCATCATTACCTATTAGCTCTAAAAACATACTGCACAAATGCATGTGGGTTTCTAGGATTATTCTGATGACTTCGGTTTTATACTTACTAAAGAGTCAGTTCAGTTCAATTCAAATATCTTTATTCGCTGCATTTCTGCAGCATAAAAGCACAAGTCAAAAGACAAAAAACATGCAAATATAATCAACAATCATCGCAATAATTATAATACCATAGTAACAGGAAAAAATTCATAGAATAGGAAGTGAAAACAAACAGTGCATATTCAACTAATGTTACTCACCCTTCCTTCACCCCATACATCTGCCAATTCTCAAAATAGATAATATATCATATACATAGTAAAAGGCACCAACATAGAGATGAATGTATTTTAAAAGCCAAACAGAATTCTACAATTCATAAAATAATAGCGCAGAGCTCACCTATCGCCTAACTGCAAATTGCATTCCTCCTAAGTTTCAGTATCTGCCATATACAATTCGCCAAAGAGAAACATACCAGAGGGCAATGCCATGGACATCAATTCACCAAATGCCAAGGGTAGTGGAAGTGACTTCACATGCCCCTTGACCTTGACTTTCACTCCCACATACATATGCTTATACATACACATGCATTCACACATACAAACACTCTCTCTTACATAAACACACTCAAAACTGCAAGCATGCACACAGCATACACACATTTAAAAGCATTATTTTTTACTTACCTCAGCTGCCAGGGAAAGTCATATTCCAGCTATTTGTACTTCATTTTTATTAAAATAATAGGGAATAATGTGATATTATTCAGTATTAGTATAATACAAAATTGACAAAAAATGAGGTGAATGAAGCCCCCAATGACGTCCATAAGGGCGAGCTGCTTTTGTTCCTGCCACTGATTTTGCCACTGCTGACGCTAGGGCTCACAAAGGCAGAGCCAAGGGTCTCAAGGGGCATGCCAGGGGTTGCAGTAGCGTCCTCTGGAGACCCCTAAATGACGTCCGTGGGCAATGCAGTTGCTGAAGGAATAGTAGCAATGGTCTGCACTGACAACATTTTAATAATTTAAAAAGTGGTAAAATTGTCTTTTTCCTGGGTGTCTTCCAAAAGGGGGAGAAAAATACAATGTGCATATTCGATTGAGTGGATTCTCCATTACAATGGCAGGGGCAAGCTATGATATTGAATAGTAATTCGATGATATCCCACCATGACAAGAAGGTAGTTAAAATGAAATCTTGTTAAAACAAATCGATGTTGTTGGTTCTGGCCTATGAACTTGGTGGTCACACTCAAAGCTAGCGCCGCCGGGACTCCTTTTTAGGTAGCTGTGCGGTTTATAAATGTATTGTATTGTATTGCATTAGATAGTAGATAAGTACAATTGAGTACATTCCTGTGGGGAATCTGTTTGTAGATGGACACCTGTAGGCTTATGTTTGTCAGCAGCTACTCTATTTGTCAAAAAACATCTTTATCAACCTTGCTTTTGGGCAACCTCTACAGGAGATGGGGCAGGTAAATAGCTCAGATAACCCAATCTCCTCCAAGGATGTTTTAACATACGCTAGCCAGGGTGTCTCATAGGCTGCATGTAGTTTGTAGTTCTCAATGACAAGACGATTTAACAGGTGAGACTCCATGGCCCAGATGGAAAGCAGGGGCTAATTTGATTTTGTCCTTTATGAGACACCAAGCACATCATGGTGCATAGAAGTCGTACAGACAAGCGGGACTTCTAAATGTTTTTTTAGAAAGGAGTTTTCAACCCGCTGAATACCATAGGTATCCACCATACCCCATATACCCGCCCCATTTGTATCAATTGACACTGATTTTGCTGTGTAAATAGTAAACAGCTCCTTCATGGGTTTGATACCCAGTTTTTTGCAAAAAATCTGTATCCCCACTATTGTCTTTTCGAACATAGCAATTCTATTAGATACCATTGTTATCGTAGAGGACGCCTAGATAAGAGAAGGAAGCTGTCTCAGTTACTCTAGAGTTATTAATATTGAGTGCAGATCTTTTCCCACGTCATGATAAATATTTTTCTTTCATTAACCTATAGATCCAGGTCCCTCATAAAGCTTATGTAGTCACCAATTAACCCTTGAACTGTCCTCCCAGTTCTTGCAACTAAAACTGCGTCATCTGCATAAAGGAGGATCAATGGGGGCGGGTTCCCACATAAGGGGTATATCTGGATCTTAGGGTAAGAGCTGCTTTGATTCTGTTTGTATATAGAGAGAAGAGGAAGGGGGCAAGGACGCAACCCTGCCTCACTCCTCGCTTTATTTTGAACAGATCCGTACACTCGCCTTTCCTTCCATATCGAACACTTGCTTTGGCCTCCGAGTACAGTTGTCTTATAAAGATTATATTATCTTCCTCAGTAACCATCTCAACCATGACAGCCCAATGTTTAGAGTGAGAGACACAGTCAAATGCTGCTGTTAAGTCCATGAAAGCCATGAACAAAGAACATTTCTTAACAACAGCATACTTAGCTATTATCAGGCTCAAATTCAAGCTCTGGTCTATTGTGCCCATCCCCTTCTTGAAACCATATTGGATGTCAACACGTATGCTATTACTGGTTGCCCAATCCTCTAATCTATGGAGCAAAATAATTCCCATTATTTTAACAGTAGCATCCAAGAGGGATATTGGTCTGTAGTTCTTAGGTTGTGTTCCATCCCCTTTTTAGGTGGAGCCCTGAGCCAGCGCGCAAGCGCTGCTCTGGTGTTGATCTGTGGTAGTTCACTACGTGAGGGAAGCCCCGCCCACTCCCCGCCCATCTTTTTCATTGGCTTGTGTCTTTGTCCTTCCTAAATACTGCCTTCTGATTGGTTTATAGGCTTGTTAGTCCCTCCTTATGACAGCCATGTCGTCATTTGTATCCTTCCATGGTTACTGGCCCCTTTACTTCGAGTGTTGCACGGTATGTGTTATTTAGATTGTAAGCACTATTTTCTTTAATGAGGTTCTCTTACTGCCTGTGCCTTCTCCCCCCGCAGTCCGTGCCTTCTCAACCCCCCCGCCCGCACTCCCGTTGTTCGTGCCTTCTCGCCCCACCACATGCCCGCACTCCCGTTTGCAATGCAATAGGTCTTGCATAAATGCAAGTCCTATTGCATTGCAAATGCTTGTTTTATTTTATTTCGGCCATATGGCACGCTGTAACGCACTTTGATGCCCCGCCTCCATGGTGCTACAGACGCCAGTGACGCAGGGGATGACTGGCAGGCTTCTCTTCAAAATCGGCTACGGTTACAATCATGAACGCCCCACTTTAGCTATAAACAACTTAAGCTGCGAGGGTGCCGCTTCAAAAGTAAATAATTTTTAAAAAATGATACGCTTGTGCGTTACTGCTTATTTTCGTATCTAATGTTGCAATGAAATGGACACCATCGGGACATGCTTAGTATAATGCTCATGCCTATTTCAGATGATGCCTTCCTGGGGCTTAATAAGTTGGGTTTGCTCGTGGAAGGCAAGTGTACATTCGAGGAGCTGGGGGGTGTATATATATGTGGGGCAGGCAGTTGATGTTATCAGTTACCTGTCTTACCTCTGCTGTACATGTTGTCCTGCAAATAAACACCAAACATAAAGGATTCCTTCTCTGCCTGGGAATTACTTCATTTGCGTGCCTTTCCTACACTGAATACGAGCAGGCACAGATTAACGTGAAGAAATTGCCGTAATTGGATATTCCTTGTCATTGGATTATTGTTAGTTTTTTATTGGAACATTGGATAGCCTCATTGGAGCAACATCGAGGTTTGAAATTTGGCCATTAGTGTTGAACGACGACTGAGGTTTGTTAACCTGACGCCTTTTTGACTTTTTTGACTACGTCATGCATTGCTTCGGTCTTATTGGCCATTGACGGCGTTGTGTGTCTTCTTTGGTGGACTGTTCTTAGACAGCGTTTCGTTGCTACACACGCTGCCGGCTGCTACGGCCTCACAGGGAGACTTTAGACAAATAATTTATTTTATATGTTTCATCTTTTTCTATTCTCTCAAATCCTTCATTACTTTAGCGACACATGTAAATAATAAATGTGAAACGTAGTATACTGCTTTGCTGAGCTGCTTTTAAAACAAAGAGGAACTATATTATTGCTGCATAATTTTCATTCTGTTGCCTCATAACTTAGTCACCCTGCCGCATAATTTCAGACTCCAGTTCAGTATAAATCCAGTGGCCCTCCTCTTACTGCGCTAGGCAATTCCCTGCCTGCGACAACTCGTAACATCTCTGTTGACTGCTTCTTTCTGCTATTGCATCACTTACACTTCTAAAACACAGGTCTGTCAAATGTAGCATTCTAGCCCCACCTGCATGTATCCCACTAAATTGAGGGTTCTTATTTAATGGCCCTAGAAGATAATAAGTGTGTTCTCTCTATCCCCACTTCAGTTTCCTCCCAATTCTCTTTCTCTTCCCAGTTACTCACCACACACTATATACTCCTCTACAACTTCTTTTTCCCCAACTTCTTTTCTTTTGTTAGTTTACTCTCTCACTTAATAAAATGTGTTTCTTCCTTTACTGCACCTTTTCCTCCCTCTTCTACACTTTCTCCTTCAGGGCTCTCATTTGGTGCCCTTGATTTCCTTTGACAAGTTGCTTCTGTTCACACTCTCACCACTCTTTGTCGTCCTCCTCAAATGGCTTTTTCACTGTCACCTGCCCACTGCACTCTCCTCGGCACCCATTCCTCACTGCATTGTTTCCTCTCGGTTCCTTGCAACCCTTTCCTCGTTCTCAGTTCATAACTACATTCTCTCTTCCCGATCCCTTCCTGAGTTATTTTTTGTATTTTCCTTCCGCTATACACTCTCATTTTCTCTTATCCTCACTGCACCAACTATTAAATGTTACTGGCTTACAGCACTTTTCCCCTCTTGCACTCTCACACCCTCTTAACACTCTATCTCTTTCTTCTAACCTCCTTAAAACACTCTTTCTCTTTTACCTTCCCCTTCCTTCTCCACTTTTTCTTTCTTTTTCACAGCTATAATATAGCGCTAAATGCTGACTTTCCATTTCACAACATTTTGCATTTTTTTTTTAAATGACCATGTTAAAATCTAAGGCGCGGGTGCCACAATGGTCTCGCATTTGCTTGAGTTTGAGGTATTGGCATTGTAAATGAAAATGCCTTTTATTTATGTTTTTACAAAACCTGCAAGCGGTGTTTACGTAGCGCTTGCAGGTTATGTAAACATATAAATAAAAGGCATTATCATTTACAATGCCAATAGGTCCAACTCTCGCAAATGCGAGACCTACTGCATTGCAAATGCTTGTTTATAGATAGGGACGATAACTGATCTTTTCCATGACAAAGGGGGTCTGACCCTTGTGATAGCATTAAAAACATTCATGATTAGTGGCCCCCACAGATCCTGACATTCCAAATGCATATCAGCAGGACCCCATCTGGCCCAGGTGCCTTGCCTGTACAACTTCCCCTTAGGGCCATTATCACCTCCTCCACTTCAAACACCAGAGGTGGGGTATCAGCACATTTCTCCAGATCAACCACTCCCTCAGGCAACTCCGGGTTACTTGAATTAATATTGAGAAGTGCTTGACCCATTGCAAGTCCGTGACATGGACATCTGTTGAGTGGTCTGACAGAGCTCTAAATAAGAGGAGTTCAACACCCTCCAAAAGGCGGTGCTGTCTTTTATTTGGCTGGCTAACTGGAGGTCCTTCCACACTTACTCCTTAATCTCCCTTTTCCTTACCTCCCTAGTTTCCTGGTGTACCGCCCGTACACTTTTAATTGGATCTCTATCTCTCGGCACGTAAGGCTGCATGAAGCTTTGCAAGGACTCTAGTACAAGCTGAATTAAACCAACCCCCAGAATGCGATTTTGCTGGATCAAATTCTTTTGTCAAGGCTTGTCTTACAGAATCTGTAATGTCCTTAAAGGCCTCCATAATCTCACAGGAATCGGCTTCCAGGTCTAGGCATAAGAAGACGTCTGACTGTTCATCATGGAGGACAGTGGACATAAGGTTAGCCTAGTCTACCTTATCCCATTTAATAGTGAACCCATTTTTCCTCCCTAGAGTCGGCCTGAACCCTACTCTCATTCAGGGCATTCTAACTCCCTCCACCTTCAAGATGCAACACAGTTTTGTGTTGTCACTGAAACCAGTAAATTCAGCCTCAAAGTTAGCCAAAAAGGCTGGTAAATTCTCCGAGCTGAAAATATAGTCAATAGTGGAGGAGCGATCCCTACCCAGAAAGGTCCGTGCCAACCCTCTTGACTCCCTTATCTCATTCACCATTTTGTGATTGTGTTTTACCACAAAATTGGCACTACCATGCCTATTGTGCCTAAAATGCACCAATGGTTCCTCCTTTTTATCTATTATGCCCCACACCGCTTTTGTAAATATTGGACAATAATGGGAATTAAAATTCCCAACCCTATAGGAGCTCCATTGGTTTCTGACGGTCAATACTGATCAGCTGGATAGCTGCTTCTAAAGCTGCCACCACCTGATGAGCTGTCCCATGAAAGCAATTATTATAAAAATGAATTATTAAAAGGTCCCAATCTCTTGCTAGATCACAGAGCATGCACTGAAAATTTACCAAATAGTTATAAATCTTTATAACTTTCCAGGGAAGGAATTCCCAATAAATGAGACCAAACCCCCCTTGACCCTGCCAGCATTTGAGTGGCAAGCTGGTGAGAAATGTGTGCAATACCCATCTATGTGACATGAGTCTACCTCCCATGTTTCTTGCAAACATATAACATGGTAGTTAGCCACTAACTCTAACCACTCAGAATCGCTCACATTATTTTTTAACGCTGCAATTTTCCATGATAAAATTTTGATTGTATCAGAATCAGGGGCATTTAGTATATGAGTGTTCCGATGCCTGGGTCCCTGTCCCATTCTGAGAGGCTCTGTATCAAAGGCTCTCGCCAGTCAATTGCAGCACTCCATTCCCTCCAGCGGTTCAAATCTATTACTAAGCAGGAACCGAGATGTTCTACCATTCTGACCTACATTATTGTGCACCACTGGGGTCCCTAAGCTTGTGCTACAAGATTGGGTAGGAAGGTTGCAGGGTTTGTAAAAGTAGCCAAATAGGAAAACAGTGATTGAAGAAAACCATGGATGAGAGGGCTTTCTTTGATTTGCCACAACACTCAGATTTTTTTTAATTGACAACTACACAATCACCAGTAACTAACTTGGGGGATGAACCCACCCAGTCCACCCTTATGGGCATAAGAATTTGTGTTGACAGGGAATAATCAAAGCAGAAAAATTACTTTAGCCAATATAAAACTTTAGAAATCAGCTGCGCTGTAGATTCAGACTGGATCAATTTAAGCTATGAGACATTTGCAAGAATCAATGCATATGGGCATGAAGCCGGGGGGAGATGTAATATTTGTAATCTCTCGCCCATGTTCCCCTATGAAGCACCCCTATCAGGGTATTTCATCTTCTTACTAAGGTGGCACTGCTCAGTCGGTGGCTCGTTTGTGGATTTGTGGGTTGAGCTGGAGGGGGGAAGAGATGGAACCTTGGGAACATTAAAAGCCTTAGCAACACCAACTTGTGAAGACACAATGCCCCCCAATGGTGCCGCTCCCCCATCCAACACAGGCACATGTGCACATGTGTATTTGTTAGTTGTGGGGAATTCACAGCACTGACCCTATTATACTGCCCACTTAAGTCACTGGTGGAGTGTGGAGGGGCCAACAGAACATTTGATGTGGGACTGATGGTAAGCTGAGCATTTTTGCCTCAATACAGTCAAGGCGGTCCTGCAGAGGTTTCAAAGGGAGTTTCATCATTAATTCAGCCCTGGAGCAAAGTTCATCATTATTTGATGAGGCCGAGGAAGATTCTGCCTCCATCTGCTTGTCACTGGCCTCCTTATGTGGTGAAGCATACTTAGTGCGCTGGGCCCCCCTTTTTTCTTTTTGACTGGGGATGCACTAGGTGAGGCGATAACACCTTGGAGTCAACCTGCCTCACCTGGGGTCAGTTGGAGAGTACGGAGCAAGGCTGAATTCACTGGTTAGATCCCACCCTGCGGATCACACCCCACTCACATGTAGGGAGGTTATGTCCCTTACGACCTTCAAAAAGAGAAGCCTCTCTGTTAGTTCAATTTCTTTCGACAAGAGCCCTGCTGCATGAACCAAAAAGGAGATTAAGATGGTTATAGTATCCCCCTGCACTAGTACTTGATGCAATCTTCCTTTTCCACATGGTCCAAGGATGCCAGGTCCCAGCAGATGATAAACACTGGTAGTCAAGACCTATGGGGGCTCGGCCCAGTCTCTGTCGGTTGTGGACGGGCGCAGACGGCCACTGTGGGAGTCACAGTGCCCTTAAGAGGGTTGGGGAACCAATGAGAAGCTGCCTGACCTCCTCCGGGTGGTAGCTTGCAGCAATGCCTGATGTCGAATGGAGTCTCCCTCATGCTGGCCACAGGTGCAGAGTAAGTGCGTCCCATGGTGCAGGAGTCACAGTGCGCTTAAGAGGGCTGGGGAACCAATAAGATGCAGCCTGGCCACCTCCGGAAGGGAGCTTGCAGCAGTACCTGATGGTGGTTGAAGTCCTCACGCTGGCCACAGGTTCAGAGTTCGTACATTTACGCTGCGAGAGTCACAGTGCCTTAAGAGGGCTGGGGAACCAATGCGATACTGCCTGGCTGCCTCTCGAAGAGAGCTTGCACAGTACTCTATGGTGGTTGGAGTCCACCTCAAGCTGGCCACAGGTGCAGGGTTAGCGCATCTCACACTAGGGAGTCACAGTGTCCTTATGAGGGCTGGGGAACCAATGCGATTCTGCCTGGCTGCCTCAGGAAGAGAGCTTGCACAGTGCTCAATGGTGGTTGGAGTCTCCCTCAAGCTGGCCTCAGGTGCAGAGTTATCGCATCCCACACTAGGGAGTCACAGTGCCCTTAAGAGGTCTGGGGATCCAATGAGATGCTGCCTGGCCACCTCCGGGCGGGAGCTTGCAGCAGTGCCTGATGGTGGTTGGAGTCCACCTCACGCTGGCCACAGGTGCAGAGTTAGTGCGTTTGCATATAAAATCCTGTATAATTCAGCAATTTGTATATTGTCACTTATTGTGTGCACATATCACAAGTTTGTTTCACCTTTAACAGACTAAGAACCAATCTTGGATGTCAATTTTTATTAAGTAGGGAAGGCAAAGCTCCAGCATCATTACCTATTAGCTCTAAAAATATACTGCAAAAACACATGTGGTTTTCTAGCATTATTCTTATGACTTCGGCTTTTATGCTTACTAAAGACTCAAGAAAAGCTCAACGAGTGAAAAAGCTAAATTGGTACTAGGTTAAAGAAGTTACACTCAAATCACACTTCTGTTATTTTAGTAAAGTACAAAATGTTGTACCAAGCAGTAAGCAAGATCAATGTACTAATGTAAAATTATTATTATTATTAATATTATTATTATTATTAGTATTATTATTATTATTATCATCATTATCATTAGTAGTAGTAGTAGTATAGTAGTAGTTGTAGTAACTGTAGTAGTGGTAGTAGTAGTAGTATTTGTTTACAATTATTAGTAGTAGTAATAGTAGTAGTGGTAGTAATAGTAGTAGTGGTAGTAGTATGTGTTTACAATTAACATTATTTTGTATTATTATTAGTAGTAGTAGTAATAGTAGTAGTGGTGGTAGTAGTGTTATTTGTTTACAATTAGCATTATTATCATTAGTATTTTTATTATCACAATTTGCTGTTGTTGTTGCTTAAGGCAATGCATCTACTCATATATTTATTTAATCATCTATTAAGGCGTCTATACATTAGCACACAGAGAGAATACGTCTTCAATCAATTTCGTAGTTGAAGGCAAAGACAGAAATAGATGCTTAACTACACCATATAAACACATAATTGTAAGCACTGAACCTGTAACAGTTTACATGTACTTGCTTAAACTGTCCATCCTCCACTGCGACCCCTCTGACATGCCACGATGTTCTTTGTTTCCTGATCAGTCGAGGAAGAGAAATGCTATATACCTGAGATATTTTAAAATGTGTAGCTCTCCCTAGATGTGTCTCCTATCTCAGTCTTTTAGTCATAAAGTAGATGCCATGGTTTTATAGCAGGAATGAAACTGTGTATTAGTTTTTATTTTGACAAAATCTTTAAGTATCTTGAAGCTTGAAAAATGAAGCAGGAAGTACTAAGTCAGCTGCAGGAGATTGTAGTTCATAAACCAAATTGCTCACATGGGTAACATCGAGGTGAAGTTATGGATTTTCTTACACAACTCTGATAGATAGCACCAATATAACTTCAATAAAATGTCACGATATGTCAATATAGGAAAATGGCAACTCCGAAAAGTAAAACCCACTTCAAGCTATACCTCGAAATATGACCTATTCCTGTAAGAGCAGTAAATTGTTCACCGGGCTGCACACAGGCACAGGCAGTGCTACAAGTCATCTCAGTTTTATAGTCTGGGAAGGCCGGGCTGCTGCACCTTCTAGTAATTCAGTGCTGTCGTGTTCTCCTTCCGGCTTGTGCTGCATATTTATTGAGTGCGCTTCTAAACTTTACTAAACAATGTACGGTAATAAAAAAAAAAGTGTCACCCTGGTTCGTATTCTTGAAATAATCCATAAATTAGCCTGTATGATTTAAAATGTTGCTTTAGTTGAAGATGCCCAATAAAGAGTTTATTAAATGTTTTGTTTCGAAAATAGCAGATTTATGGGACTTGTAAATTAAAGGTTTTCCACCCCTGTTTGAGTTTCAGAGGAAGAAAGGGCAAAAATGACGGTGCTCTCAACCTACTGCTGCACAAGCAAATATTTTTGGGGGTGTTCAAATATTTTATTGTATTTGGAGAAAAAGAAGTACAATGAAGGTAAACTGTGATACATAGATGCCAACATTGATGCATACATGTAAAAAGTTAAACATCGTCACAACAGAGAATACTCATATTAGATTGATGCTGGGACAAAATTATAATATGAATATGGCCAGATACATAGTGACAGAACGCAAATAATTCAAGGCAACCAGATACTAATTATCATCCCAAAGTAGATTTGACATAAAAACAACGATATGGGCTGCAATAACTCTGGGCCCGATTTACACAGGTGATGACTAACATTTTCAGGTTTATGACTAACATGCTATAAACCAGAGTTGGGGAGAGGATGTAGCCTTAGGGCTAGAGCGATCAACCTCGAAGCTGGGGAACCGGGGATCGAGTCTCAGCAGGGACGCTCAACATCCTGTGATTCTGCGCAAATCACCTAATCTCTCCGGGGCAGATTTACAAGCCCCTTGCGCCACTTTTGCGCCGCCGTTGCGTCACTTCTGTGACGCAACGGCGGCGTAAAGCCAGCGCCATGCTGCGGGGTATTTACAACGTGACGCATCTAGGGAGATGCGTCACGTTGTAAAGCCCTGCGCCACATGAAACCTGCGTCAGGTTTCATGTGGGCGTTCCGGAGCAGGGGGCGTTCCGGCGCAGGAACGCCTCGCAAAAGTGGCTGAGTGAAATCTACTAGATTTCACTCAGTCACTTTTCCGACCCCGGTGCGTCTAAACCTTGCGCCTGCTTGAAGCAGGCGTAAGGTGTGACGCACCATGTGCAAGATAGGCCGGGTCGGCACAGTGCTGGAGTTGCGTCGCGCCCGCGCACAACTCCAGCACTGCGCCAACGTTACTGACGGCAGATGCGACACGCATCTGCATTTCCTTGCGCCATGATGCGCCACATTGTAAATGCGGCGCATCAGTGGTGGCGCAAGGATGGTGATGCATGTCGCAAGTTTCCTGGCGCATCCCTGCTGATTTGCAGGGATGCGCCAGGAATTGTAAATCTGCCCCTCCGTGCCTAACAAAAATGAATGTGTCCATCTGTAACGAAACTGGTGCTCATGTAAAGCGCTCTGGTACTTGATATCTTGGGGTCGAGTTTGCGCTATATAAAAAAAAAAAAGTGCATTATGATATACAGGGCAAAATAAAATAAGGGGCAAATAACAGAAGTGGGACAAGGAGGGGCAGGTTGGGTTAGATGAAAAGGGTAAATAAAAGTGAATGTCAGGGTCAAGGAATGGACCAAGATTCAGAACAGCAAAAGCACCTCTGCAGTGCTCTTGAATTTGGAATTCTAGATATTTCTCGACCAAATCATAATTCTGCTCCTAAAATATATGAGGAATCCTACCTCCACCAGAAATAAAAGCAGAATATTGGGTCATATTATCAAGGGCTTTATCGCCCTATTAGCAAGCTGTCTCTAACAGGCGTTTGCGACAGCTTTCAGGCGTTAGAGGCCGCGTTTACCATCGCCTTGCATGTTAGCGATAATTATCGCTAATGACATGCAAGGAAGGCGTTCCCTACTAAAAGCAACTGGAAACAGTCGCTAACTCCACTACCCCCTATTAGCAAGGCAGGCGAAGCGATAAAATAATTTGCGCTAAGCGCGTTTATCGCTAGATTTTATCTCCTGCTAGTGAGGATGACTTACCTGTTTAAAGTATAGGAGGTGGATTCTAATGCTGAATCCACCTTAGCGATAATGCGAGAATATCGCTGCTTTTCCAGCGATATTCTCACATTTTGCCGCTATCGCTGGAAATATTATCGCTATGGAGATAAACCTTGTTAATAGGGTGTTATCTCAGCGATATTTTCCAGCGATAGGCGGCATTAACCAAAGTCGCGCTAAGCGCAGTTAGCGATAAATATCGCTATTCCTTGCTAATATGCCCAATAGTTTTACGTTTTTTGTGAACAGTTTTATTCGCCGCGGTGTTCTGGAGCAGAAGAATGCTAAATGTGTTCTGCCAAGTATATGTTCAGCGCTAACATTTTTTGGGTTGAAAATAATGAGTACGAGTGCAGTTTTTTTTCGATTCCAGATTTTCACTTTGACATTAAAAGTTACATTTTTCACGCCGAAGACGCAAATATCTGCATATTTGATAAAGTTCACAAAGGTTTCAAAATATCTATATGAAAGTTGCAAAAAACCTCCTACCCCTATAAAATCAGATGAATTACACTGCTTGTATTGGGGATTAGCCAATATAGGCAGCTAAGTAGTAGACAAATAATGAATAACATTTGAATCCCATATTTTGGAATATATTCTACATATACAAATGTCACGCCAAATTCACAAAGTCATTTGTTCACTTAACTGAGCGTTAGGTGGACCAATGGCTTGACACTTTGTCCCATTGAATATCCAGTTCCGGTTTACATTCTCAGACCTACGTTTATTAGTCACTATATAGGAAAATATTTGTATTTTTTTACTGATTCCAAAAGCAATATCATATAAGAAGTGAAATATTGTTACATCTGTGTTGAAATCGGAACAAAAAAAAAAAAGCTGAGTTGGATTCAGAGCCGACGGGAACTAGCAGCCATACCAACACTCATTTGCATATCTTTGATCACTTTTTGTAACCAGTGCTTAATTTGTAATAAAATAAGTGCCAGGGCCCAAGGTATAACCCAGAAGTCCACTGCAGCTTCACTACCAACTGCTCTTGCCATAACTGCCAAATGCCAGTATAAACCACCCTACTAAGCAACACATTCCTACAAATGTGACAGTTTGCACAATTTCAGGCCAGCCACAGGTGTAAAAATTGTTTGGACACACTGGAGTTATTTTTTAAATGTGCATTTAGTTGGTAAACTAATATGGTCTGCTAAAAATAGACAGACAGCACCACCGTATGGTGGACTGGCATAAATAAATTACGATATTAAGAATTAAGGGCCTGATTACGATGCCGGTCGGACTCTCGCCCGACTGGCACCGTGGCGGAAGCAGGACCGCCCGACTAGAGGTTGGCGGTCCCGCTGCCTGCATTATGATAAGACCACCTTCACAGCAGTTGCAATGTGTATATTTTGCATTACGGCGTGTGCTGGCGGCTGCAGCACACGCCGCAATACAAATTAAACACATTTGAAACATCCCTGCACTATGTGGCAGGACCCAAGCATTCCTGCCACATGGTGCAGGGATGATTATGGGGGGGCACCATAGGTGCCCCCCAAGCCCCATTGCGGAGGGACAGTGGGGGCCCTGCTAGAGGCCCCCAAAGTCCCTTTCTGCCTGCCTTTTCATGATGGGTGAACCGCCATGAAAGGGCAGGTGGAAAGGGACATCCTAATCCCTACTGTGGTGCCTGAGCAGGCACCGCCGACTTTGCACAGAATAGGAGTCTGACCGCCGCCCTGGTGAGATCCGTGATCCTGTCGGACACATCGGTCTCCCCCCCCCCGACAGCCGAGCTCCGACCAGCTGCATCATAATGCGGTGATCAGATCCAATGGGCTGGATGGTGGTGGGACCACCACTGACGGGCTGGATGGTGGTGGGACCACCACTGACGGCCTGATGGTGGCGGTCCCACCGCCATCATAATCAGGCCCTAAGTGCTGATGCTGAGCACCGGCAAACACTGGCACAAATTAAGCACTGTTTGTAATGCAGGAGTGAGATAAAAAGATGGAATGGAATGTGCTTAGACCAATTACTGAGATTAATTTAAGGATTCTATTCATATCTGTTTGTGCTCTATGACAGAGACAGGGTTTGCAGCACCACACAATTCACGTTATTTTATATTTTGTAAATTTCAAAAATTATTTGCAGTCAGTATGTCCCTTAAGCAAGGGTCGTATTTTTTTATTTGAATGTATGTTTTCTAGCTGCTTTTAAATTACCTGCTACTTAAAATACCCAAAGAATGTACAGCACATTTTTGCTAAAAGTGATGTTTCTTTCAAAGGCAGTGCTACTTAAAGCCTACAATCATATGCCTTTCATTTCTGTAACTATCATTCCATAATGGATACATGATCTCTTTCCTACTGTGAAGAAATAAATACATATATGAGCTGAAACAACTCCAACTTGTGTTTTCCAGTACCGAATCACCACACTCCTTTTAAATTATTTTCATCATTATTTCAGGCAGTGATCTGCACATGTTAATGTGAATCATTAATGCAGATTTTGCCCACGATATGCCCCGTTAGTTTTTATTTAAGTAGAATATTCCTGTATCTGCAAGTGAACACAATACTCAGCTGGTCTTATAAAGTGCATGCAATGGTGACCTTAGATGAGTTTTTCAATTAATGGCTATTGAGTTGGATTTACCACGAAAGCCAGTAAATCAAACGTTCTCAATAAGTCATCTGACCATGAACATATGCTGATCTGTGATAATTAGTCTTGTATTGTTCAATTTGCAAACGTATATGTTTAATGAAGATATAAGTGCTAAAACATGAGTACGTGAAATTATTCTATATAAAATTGTGCTGAGCAAGTGACCAATAAAGAGCAGTTCGTTAACATGCAAATGAATAAGGCATTTATCATGTGAAAGCTTGAAAAATCAAATATATCCCCCTTAAATGTGATATTTCTTGGGAAGGCTACACATAACTCCAAACAAAAAGTCAGTGAAGGGAAAAGTCTGATATTATCGTGCTGTACATTAATGAAATACAAACAAAATGTGCATAAATGCATAGTCAAAGTAAGTGGGTAGTACACAATCATCAATTTTTATACATAGCTACTGTCAGTGTGACGGTAAGAAATGAAAAGCAACTAAATTATAAAATACAATTTTTATCGATGTCACTCCATGAAGTATTTGGGTCTCAGAAGCACTAAGTTAACACCATAATAATTTAATAATAGTGTTTAGAATTAAATTTTCCTTACAGCTACAACTAAGATATCTATAAATCGCGCTCTCACCATGCAATGCTAATTACCCCACATTTCACAACAGTGATGACATCTTCTATGACATCATTGATCATATCACTGCAACATTTACAATAAAATTATTGATGAGAAAACTGTTCATGGCGGGCGCGACTTATAGTTACCTTAAGGCACGACTTATAGCTTTGTGACATAACTACAACTATAACTGCTGAATTTCTATGGTTTTATGTGTGTAAAATCTAAACCTATCTATAAAATCCCAGCAACCTTTGTTTTTTTGTGAAAAAAAAAATATATATATGTGTATATATATATGTTAGAAGGTGGTTCTGACACTATGGGCCGCCCGGATTTTTCGCTTTTTGAGCAACAAATTGTTGAGCTTTTACTGTGGGGGAGCCTCATAAGTTGGGACTCACCCACAGTGAACTCACCATGAAAGAGACTGCATGGGGATTTTACTGGTGTCCCCCTGGCTTGACCAGGCCACTGCGCAGCAGCTGGAGTAAGGGACACCGGGCTGGTTACATGCAGACACATGTGTACATTCGTGTGCACACGTGTAGGGGCTGTGCAGGGGAGATTCCTAGCGTGCGCAGCCAAGGAGCAGGTGCAGATGGACTGGTGTGGCCGGACTTACGCAGAATGGGGTGGTGACATGGAATGGGCTTTATACGGTGGGAAGAAACATGCCAGGGAAAGTCAGTGTGCTTTACAGTGTGTATTCCATTATTTTCTTATGGGGATAGGGAGCACATGGGCTGGTTTTACTTTCCTAAGGCCTACAAATTCCAGACACGCACTAAAGTCCACGGTAACGGGTGTGAGAAGAAGTATTCTGCAGAGTCCAAAGTCATATGTGTACTGCTTTTGGGTCATCCATAAATGTTATAGTTCTCTGAGTCAGCTCCTAACCAGGACCTGGCTGGGGTCTGGCCCTGGCAGGTTAGATTAATGACCTTTCTTCCCAGAGCGAAGATCTTCCCTCCAAGGAGAGAAGATGGGTGGAGCTGCAGGCTAATCCATCAGCAGCTGTCACTGGGTGCCAGGCACCAAGCTGCACAAAGGGAAGGCAGCTCTGGGGGGAAGGGGCTTTCAGAGACCATGTGGCAGGAGACCCTGGACGACGCCATTTTGAACAAACCCAGAGGCCTGGGCAGGAAGGAGGGAGCAGGGGCAGAGAAATGATGTGTCGCTGTGTGATAGGGCAAACAGAGACTTCCTGCCAGCCCCCTCCCCAACTTCTTAAAAGAACTTGCACAGGAAGAGGAGCTCTCTCTGGGGTGTGGTCTGCTTAGGCAGGGGGTGCTGGAGCCTGGCGCAATGGGCAGTTGGAAGGAGGAACCCCCTGACTGCACCAGAATCCTGAACAGCACCAGGAGAAGAGTCCAGGACCAGTGCGCAGAAGCAGGGGCCTAGGAGGAGAGCCAGGCGAAAGGATGGCGCAGGGAGCCAGTGAAGACAGCTCCCTGCTGAATCCCCCCTCTGTGTGACCAGGAGGGCAAAGGAGAGTGCTCCCAGTGGCTGGGGAGCGCCACCAGGAGCAAGAGGAGGCAAAAATGGCACAAATCGGCAGCCTGGGGGCCGACATATGCCCCCCAGAAGGTAGGCGACCTTTGACCTCCAAGAAGACCGACGACGAAGCGCGTGGGGCTCTGCCACTGGTCTTGAATGGGCCCCCAGGGTGGGTCAGGTCTTGGGGGCTGCCCCCGCAAAGAAGCCAAGCCGGGGAGCGCCGTCGCGCTCCCCATGAAGCTGGTAAAGTGGGGTGCCAGGAGCCCACCCTGGCACCCGAGAAGAACTGGAGCAGGGGAGCGCCATCGCGCCCCCCTGGGAAAAGTGCCAGGGGCCCGGGATCCCAACTCCAGGCCCCGTGTGCAGTGGAAAGATGGGGGAGCGCCGTCGCGCTGCCCCCCACGAAGAAGACGCTGGGGCCCGGGATCCCAACTCCGGGCCCCGCCAAAGCCGGGGAGCGCCGTCGCGCTCCCCATGAAGATTCGCAAGGCGGGGTGCCAGGAGCCCACCCTGGCCCCCTCCGGAACAGCCAAAGACGGGGAGCGCCGGCGCGCTCCCCGTGAAGAGGAGGAGGGGGCCCGGGACCCCATCTCCGGGCCCCGAAGAGACGAGGAGGACGGGGGAGTGCCGTCGCACTCCCCCGTGGCTGCAGGAAAGTGTGAGTCTCTGTGTCTGCCCGCAGAGCGGGCAGACCACAATAACAGCGCTGGCTCCCACGTCTGCACCTCAGGGTGCAGGCCAGGCAGGGAGCCAGCCGGAACGGCCAGAGCAGCCGGGGGTGGGCTCCCCGAGCTGCGTTGGGCACCAAGGATCACCGGTGGCAGCAGGGGTCCAGGTGGAACCAGACCCCCAACGCGAGGCAAGACGGGGTGCCCGGGTGGGACCGGGGCCCCAAGGAAAGTGAAGAGCGGCCGGGGTGGGCTCCCGAGCCGCAGGAACACTCACTCTTGGGAAGCAGGGGTCCGGGTGGGACCGGACCCCCAACGAATGGCGGATGCGGCACCAGGCCGCTGAGAAAAGGCTGAGCGGCTCTCCCCAGCACAGCGGGAGAGCTGCTGTTATGATATGCACGCTCTGGCCACAGAGCGCCCCACAATGCCTTGCAGGCCCGGACTGGCTTGCAAGGAAAAGCAGCGTTTTCTCCATTCGTGGTGACCCCAGGAGGACGGGGTCGCCACCAAGTGAGTGCCAGAGGTGCAGGGGGAGCTACAGGAGCAACACAGCCTCCCCCAGCACGAAGAAGAAAAGTCCCACCCTAAGTCTCCTGGGGACTTGAGAAGAATAACCCCTCAAGGGCTCAGCCAGCATATTAACTCCTCTTGGGCTGGAACTTTTGTTCTACAGCTGGAGGAGGTTTGACAATTGCATCCAGGAGTGAAGGGCTGAGTTGGGGATGTCTGGAGAAGGGCATCCCCTGGAGGTGAAGAGGTGTAATTGCACCCATAGTGCATTTACTAATGTTATTTCTTTTAGGGGGACTGGAAGTCACATGTGTAATGTGAAGTACCTGTGTAAGGTGATGTCATAAGCAAAGTGGGGTTATGTTGCCAGACATTCCTGCTAGGGTGTCTGGCTGTATATGCATAATCCTGTGATTTCATCTGTGATGCCTTTAGGGGCTCTAATTGCAATGCATTCTAATGATCCACAAATGTGATGAGTACTGTCATTCTAAAGTGATGCTTACACATGTATTCTTGCTGCTGCGCTTAGGTGAAGAACCCAGACTGCTAGCCCTTAAGATGTAGAGGTGTATACTTCATGGTCAGTAGGAAATGCTCAGTCAGGGTTATGTGTCACCAAGGCAGGGTTACCTATTTTAAATGCTTGTTGAGATAGTAGGGTGGGTCGCCACTGGGATGGTGCCAGTGCGCAGGGCCATCGCTCCAGGTTATGTTCAACTAACTGCATTTGGGGCAAGAGGATGTGCATACATGGGAGTGGTGGTACTAGACCCCACCCCCGCTGCGGGAGGGGTGGAGATGTTATGCAATGTCACAAAGTAATTCCAACAGCTTATGTATATTTGTAAATTGGTGCATAGTATTGAGTAGTGTGTGTGTTTACTAAATGTACTCTTACTTTTATAAAGCAAAGTACAGACTGGACAATCAATTATTGACTGTTATTTCTGCGCACCTGCAAATGGCGATTACTAGCCCACACCACCTCCCTTGAGTAAGCCTCAAACTGCTCTGCAACGCTACCCTCTGAGAGTCAGGCGCTGCAATTGGGTGTTTGGTTCCCAGTGAAGGACAAATGTAGTCATGTTATTTGTGCAGGCCTCACAGATGCTGCCTCGTTTTCCAACAATATATATATATATATTCAATGAAAAAAAGAAAAGGTTACAGTGACGCTATAGTTAGAAAATAGAATTAAAAAACCTTAGAAATTCACTGAAAAAACAAAGGTTACAGGGACATTATATTTAGGCTCAGATTTCCTTCCTACAAAACCAGTGAAATTCAACAGGTATATTTACCTGAGCTAACTATAACTTACGACCCCACAATGCACTGCTTATGACGTCACATATTACATCACTCATGACATGGTCAGTGACATCACTGATGACATCTCAAATGACATCACTGATGACATCATCCAGCGAGTGTAAGTATTTTTTAAGAGTTTATGATTGTTATACATATATACTAACCTACTACAAAAGTTAAATTATTATACTATGTGCCTTACTACTGAGTGATACTGCTTCTAACATATATTATGTGAGTGGCTGTGCGACTGTATGTATCCTTGTGTGTATGGGTGTGTGAGTGGCAGTATGGGTGTATAAGTGGTATGTGAGTAGCTGTTTGAATGAGTGAGATGCTGTGTTAGTGGCTGTATTGGTGAGTGAGTGGGTGTGTCAGTGGCTTTATGGGTGAATGAGTGGCGGTCTGGGTGGCTCTATGGATGGGTGAGTGAGTAGTGACTGTATGGGTGAGTGAGTGGGATCTGAATGGCTGTATGAGTGAGTGACTGGGTGTGTAAGTGGCTGTATGGGTGAGTGAGTGGCTGTTTCAGTGGGTGTTTGGTTATGGTAGCTTGTGTGTGAGTGGCTGTATTGGAGAGTGAGTGTCTGTGTGTATGGATGTATGGGTGAGTGAGTGGATGTGTGAGTGCTTGTATGGATGTATGAATGGGTATGTAAGTGGTTGTGTGGGGGTCTGTGAGAGTGCTTTAATGGGTGAGTGAGTGGCTATGTTGAAAGGCTGTATGGGTGAGTGAGTGGATGTGTGAGTGACTGTGTAGGTAAATAGTGGGTGTGTGGGTAGCTTAGATAGCAGTATGGGTGAGTGTGTGTCTATGTGAGTGGCTGTACGGGTAGGTGACTGGTTGTATGAGTGGCTGTATGGGTAAGTGAATGGTTGTGAGAGTAGCTGTACGAGTGAGTGTGTGGGTACCTCTGTGGCAGAGGGAGTGGGTATGTGAGTACTGGTACGGGTCTGGGAATGGGTATGTGAGTGGTTGTATGGGTGTGTGAGTAGGGGTACGAGGGGTTGTATGGAAGTGTGAGTGGGTGCATGAGTGGTTCTGTGGATGATATCATGAGTGATGTAATATGTGAGGTCATAAGCAGTGCATTGCGGTGATATAAGTTATAGCTAGCTCAGGTAACTATAACTGCTGTATTTCACTGGTTTTCTACGAGTTAAATCTGAGCCTAACTAGAACATCCCTTTAACCTTAGTTTTTTACTCTAAATTTCAAAGTATTTTTAGCTCTATTTCCTAACTATAACATCCCTGTAACCTTTTTTTTTAGTGAATTTCTATGTTTAAAAAAAATCTATTTCCCTATTTCCCAACTATAACATCCCTGTAGCCTTTCTTTTTTTAAGTGAATATATATATATATATATATATGTGCACACCAAGTACTGCCAGTGAATGCCGCTCGCCTGCCTTTGAGCGCCGGTGCCAGCCGTGGCGGCAGACAGCCACGAAAGTCAGCAAATCAACTCCAATAGATATGAGGCGGCACACCAACTCCAATTCGGATAATTTTAATCACAAAACAACAACGCGTTCAGCCGCAAAATGGCCTTTGTCAAGTTGTCTGAGTTCTTCCCGGTCACCATTTTGTAACAGTGACGTCACAATCAACATAGAAGAAATATTTCGGAACATGATCACACTTTTTTTCGCTTTTTGGTATAATTTGATTAAAATACCAGGTCTCTTAATTGTAAAGCATTAATCCACAATAATTTACATGATTCCTTTCATACCAGTCTTGTTTCACGTTCTTAATAAAACATTTGAAAAAAACGGTTTCGTTCGTGAATACATACAAAGGACATCATTCAATTCTAAATCATAGAAACTGAAGAAAGCACCTAAAGTCGGACTTATCTTTTCTTTTAGGCATGACTCAAAATTGGCACTAAAAGATTTCCTCATAATTATTTGGAAACAATTTATGTTTAAAATGTAGCATTTTGCAGAAGTACTTATTGATTTCATAGTACTTGAGCATAAGCCATTATTTATGCTATTACTAATGCCAAGTGGCGTAAAATCCATTTTGTCCAAGCCATCAATTTCGCACATTAGTATGCATGGTATTATGTTTTACCCAAAGTACATTTCAACATCCTGGTGCTCAAATACGTACTATCGTAGTTCTATCACAATTTGCCAGATGGTACAATTTCATTTTGTGTAGATCAACAATATTGGTTAAAGATATCCCTTGTACCACATATGAGAGACCTATTGCAAAACCACTCCAATCAAATTCCAAATATTCTTCTAATTCATATTTTTAAATAAAAATACTGGTGATTCAGGAAGGAATGCGTGTGGATAGTGATAAATGCCCTTAGATTTAAGTGTGAGGGTATTTCAAGGGGATGTGAGAATTCATAAAATAGTGCCTTATTTAGATACATAAGATACGTTTATATGAGTATCTGGTGCTAAAATCTATGTAATAGTAATTTTTTCCTTCGTTTATCTACATGTCCTTTTGTATCTAAATAAGGCATTATTTTATGAATTCTCACATCCCCTTGAAATACCCTCACACTTAAATCTAAGGGCATTTATCACTATCCACACGCATTCCTTCCTGAATCACCGGTATTTTTATTTAAAAATATGAATTAGAAGAATATTTGGAATTTGATTGGAGTGGTTTCTGCAATAGGTCTCTCATATGTGGTACAAGGGATATCTTTTAACCAATATTGTTGATCTACACAAAATGAAATTGTACCATCTGGCAAATTGTGATAGAACTATGATAGTACGTATTTAGGAGCTTTCTTCAGTTTCTATGATTTCGAATTGAATGATGTCCTTTGTATGTATTCACGAAGCGAAACCGTTTTTTCAAATGTTTTATTAAGAACGTGAAACAAGACTGGTATGAAAGGAATCATGTAAATTAATGTGGATTAATGCTTTACAATTAAGAGACCTGGTATTTAAATCAAATTATACCAAAAAGCGAAAAAAAGTGTGATCATGTTCAAATATTTCTTCTATGTTGATTGTGACGTCACTGTTAAAAATGGTGACCGGGAAGAACTCAGACAACTTGACAAAGGCCATTTTGCGGTTGAAATGCGTTGTTGTTTTGTGATTAAAATTACCCGAATTGGAGTTGGTGTGCCGCCTCATCGCTATTGGAGTTGATTTGCTGATATATATATATATATATATATTTTTTTTTTTCACAGACAAAGCCACAGGTTATAGTAACGTTATAGTTAGGCTGACATTTCACTCATACAAAGCCAGAGAAATTCAGCCATTAACTCATGCCCCCGCAATGCACTGCTGATGACGTCACATATTATATCACTCATGACATGGTCAGTGACATCACTGATGACATCCCAAATGACATCACTGATGACATCATCCAGTGACTGTGAGTGTTTGAGTGTTTCTAAAAAGTTTAAGAATGGTTATATAAATATCACTAGATTGATAAAGGCTGCTGTGTCAGCCGAAATGCGTCTCTCTTGACTTCTTGGGCTGAGGAAGGCCGGATGAAATAAAGAAGCTTTTTACTTTGCAGCCTCATGTGGGTGCTCGTTTTCCTTTTGGAATAGGAGTTGTGTTGTCATATATATATATATTTATATATATATATATATATATATATATATATATATATATATATATATATATTCACTGAAAAAACCATAGGTTTTAGGGACAGTTATAGTTAGTTGGACATTGCACTCGTACAAAACCCCGTGAAATTCCCCTGTTATAGTTAGTTCAGCTAACTATAACTCGCGCCTCCGCAATGCACTGCTGATGACGTCACATATGACATCACTCATGACATGGTCAGTGACATCACTGATGACATCACTGATGACATCTCAAATGACATCACTGATGACATCACTGATGACATCATCCAGTGACTGTGTGTTTCTGTAAAGTTTAAATATGTTTAATATATATAGGGAAAGGCGTATTGAAGAATGAGTGGGTGTAAAAGTGTCTGAATGGATGATTTAGTACGTGAGTGACTGACTCTACAAGTGAGTGATTAAACGTATCTTACTGAATGCATGGGTTAGTGACTAAACCGTGTGAATGTCTGTATCCGTCTGTTTGTTGGTGTGTAAGTGGATGCATGGATTTGCGAATAGCTACATGAGTGTCTATATGGGTTATTGATTGGTTCTCTGAGTATCTGTATGGCTGCCTGAGTGTTTGTGTGGGTGGGGTGTGTGTGACTCTATACATAGATGTGTGAGTGGGTGATTCACTGGGTGCATGATTTCAAGAGTGCATCTGTGATGGACTGCTTGGGTGGGTGAGTGTGTGTATGGGTGTGTTAGTGAGTGAATGCAATCAATCAATCAATCAATCAATCAATCAATCAGTCACGGCATTTATAGAGCGCTACTCACCCGGGATGGTCTCAAGGCGCTGGGGGAGGTATAGTTACTGCTCGAACAGCCAGGTCTTGAGCTGCTTCCTGAAGGCGAGATGGTCCTGGGTTGCCAAGGTGAGGGAGGGAGTTCCAGGTCTTGGCCGCCAGGTAGAGAAGGATCTTCTCCGGCGGTGGTTCTGCGGATGCGTGGTACGGTGGCGGCGTGGCTGGTTGATCGTAGCTAGCGTGTGGGCGTGTAGAAGGACATGTGGTCGTTGAGGTACTTTGGGCCCAGGTCAGTGGAGGGCCTTGTGTGCGTGGGTGAGGTCTGAACGTGATTCTCTTGCTGACGGTGAGCCAGTGCAGGTCTTTCAGGTGTACGGTGATGTGTTTGTGTCAGTGACTGACTAGGTGAGTCGTGCGGAGGCTGAGCGCTGTCCTATTGGATGAGTGGCGGTGTGTGAGTGTTTATATAGGTGTATGAGTGCATATGATAGTCCTGTACTGAGTGACTGTAAGTATGAGTGACTGTACAGGTGAGTGAGTGGATGTGTGTGTAGACCTAAGAATCAGTGAGTGGGTATGTAGTTTTTGGTGTTGGAGTGTCTATGGTTTTGAGAATGGCAGTCTGTAATTTAGAGTGGGTGTATCAAAAGTTATATTAGGGTGTGAGAAGATGCATGAAATTATCACATGGATGATGTCATCAGTGATGTCATTTGAGATGGAATTTCACGGGTTTTGTACGAGTGCAATGTCCAACTAACTATAACTGTCCCTAAAACCTATGGTTTTTCAGTGAATTTCAAAGGTTTTTAAATGCTAATTTCTAACTATAACGTGTCTGAAACCTATGGTTTTTTCAGTGAATTTCAAAGGTTTTTTAAATGCTAATTTGTAACTATAACGTGCCTGAAACCTATGGTTTTTTCAGTGAATTTCAAAGGTTTTTAAATGCTAATTTCTAACTATAACGTGCCTGACACCTATGGTTTTTTCAGTGAATTTCAAAGGTTTTTAAATGCTAATTTCTAACTATAACGTGCCTGAAACCTATGGTTTTTTCAGTGAATTTCAAAGGTTTTTAAATGCTAATTTCTAACTATAACGTGCCTGAAACCTATGGTTTTTTCAGTGAATTTCAAAGGTTTTTTAAATGCTAATTTCTAACTATAACGTGCCTGAAAACTATGATTTTTAAGTGAATTTCAAAGGTTTTTTAAATGCTAGTTTCTAACTATGCCAACAGAGGTAGGACATGTGAAGAAAGAAGAAAAAACTCACAGAAAGAAGCAAAAGATGTGCAGAAAGAACCAACAGAGGAGCAGAAAGAGGCCTTGTTTCAAAATCATCCTGCGCCCACAACTTTTTCAGACGGGTACTGGTGGTAACTGACTCTGACTAACCAGAGCCAGTGCGCGTTTGCACAGTGGTGAAGGGAGGGGGGGCCTGAGGTGACATGTGTGCAAACGCGCCCCGTGGTGCGTTTTAAGTTGCGGGATTAAGTCCCCTTGAATCCTGAGGGTCCCTGGGGCCCAACTAGCCCCCAGGTACCTACAGTTAGGACCACAGAGCTGAGTTGCAGAGAGGCGTTCCGAGGCCACGCACCTTTTTCACCTCTCTGCAACGCACCTCTGTTGTGCTTACTGAAGGTACCTGGTGGGCTAGTTGGCCCCCAGGATTCAAAGGGAATTAACTCCCCAACTTAAACGCACCACAGGGTGTGTTTGCGCACATGTCACCTGAGGCCCCGCCCCCTCCCTTCACCACTGTGCAACGCGCCCCGTGGCGCGTTTTAAGTTGGGGGATTAGGTCACCTTGAATCCTGAGAGTCCCTGGGGCCCAACCAGCCCACCAGGTACTTCCAGTAATCACCACAGGCCTGCGTTGCAATGCCTGTAACAAATTGTGCAGTTGTGTTTAGGTAGTGAAGAGGGTCGTGCTGGGGGTAGTGTTTTAGGGTTTAGGGTAGTGCAGTGGTGTTTGTGTAGTGTAGGGGGTCATGCTGGGGGTAGATTTAGGGTTTAGGGTAGTGCAGTGGTGTTTGGGTAGTGTAGGGAGTCGTGCTGCGGGGAGTGTTTTAGGGTTTAGGAGTAGTACAGTGGTGTTTGGGTAGTGTAGGGGGTCGTGCTGGGGTTAGTGTTTTAGGGTTTTAGGATTTAGGGTAGTGCAGTGGTGTTTGGGTAGTGTAGGGGATACTGCTGGGGGTAGTGTTTTAGGGTTTAGGGTAGTGCAATGGTGTTTGGGTCGTGTAGGGGTACTGCTGGGGGTAGTGTTTTAGGGTTTAGGGTAGTGCAGTGGTGTTTGGGTAGCATAGGGGTACTGCTGGGGGTAGTGTTTTATGGTTTAGGGTAGTGCAGTGGTGTTTGGGTAGTGTAGGGGTTCGTGCTGGGGGTAGTTTTTAGGGTTTAGGGTAGTGCAGTGGTGTTTGTGTAGTGTAGGAGGTCGTGTTTTAGGGTTTAGGGTAGTGCAGTGGTCTTTGGGTAGTGTAGGGAGTCGTGCGGGGTATTGTTTTAGAGTTTAGGGTAGTGCAGTGGTCTTTGGGTAGTGTAGGGGTTGTGCGGGGGTAGTGTTTTAGGGATTAGGGTAGTGCATTGGTATTTGGGTAGTGTAGGGGGTCATGCTGGGGGAGTGTTTTAGGGTTTAGGGCAGTGCAGTGGTGTTCGGGTAGTGTAGGGGGTCGTGCTGGGGGGAGTGGTTTAGGGCAGGGCAGTCGTGTTCGGGTAGTGTAGGGGTCGTGCTGGGGGAGTATTTTAGGGTTTAGGGTAGTGCAGTGGTGTTCGGGTAGTGTAGGGGGTCATGCTGGGGGTAGTGTTCTATGGTTTAGGGCAGTGCAGTGGTCTTCGGGCAGTGTAGGGGGTCGTGCTGGGGGTGGTGTTTCAGGGTTTAGGGCAGTGCAGTGATGTTCGGGCAGTGTAGGGGGTCGAGCAGGGGGTGCTGTTTCAGGGTTTAGGGCAGTGCAGTGGTGTTCGGGCAGTGTAGGGGGTCGTGCAGGGGTGGTGTTTCAGGGTTTAGGGCAGTGGTGTTTGGGCAGTGTAGGGGGTGGTGTTTCAGGGTTTGGGGCAGTGCAGTGGTGTTCGAGCAGTAAAGGGGGTAATGCTGGGGGTGGTGTTTCAGGGTTTAGGGCAGTGCAGTGGTGTTCGGGCAGTGTAGGGGCGGTGCAGGGGGTGGTGTTTCAGGGTTTAGGGCAGTGAAGTGGTGTTCGGGCAGTGTAGGGGGTGGTGCAGGGGGTGGTGTTTCAGGGTTTAGGGCAGTGCAGTGGTGTTCGGGCAGTGTAGGGGGTCGTGCAGGGGGTGGTGTTTCAGGGTTTAGGGCAGTGCAGTGGTGTTCGGGCAGTGTAGGGGCGGTGCAGGGGTGGTGTTTCAGGGTTTAGGGCAGTACAGTGGTGTTCGGGCATTGTAGGGGGTGGTGCTGGGGCTGGTGTTTCAGGGTTTAGGGCAGTGCAGTGGTGTTCGGGCAGTGTAGGGGGTCGTGCTGGGGCTGGTGTTTCAGGGTTTAGGGCAGTGCAGTGGTGTTCGGGCAGTGTAGGGGGTCGTGCTGGGGCTGGTGTTTCAGGGTTTAGGGCAGTGCAGTGGTGTTCGGGCAGTGTAGGGGGTCATGCTGGGGATGGTGTTTCAGGGTTTAGGGCAGTGCAGTGGTGTTCGGGCAGTGTAGGTGGTCTTGCTTGGGCTGGTGTTTCAGGGTTTAGGGCAGTGCAGTGGTGTTCGGGCAGTGTAGGGGGTCGTGCTGGGGCTAGTGTTTCAGGGTTTAGGGCAGAGCAATGGTGCTCAGGCAGTGTAGGGGGTTGTGCTGGGGGTGGTGTTTCCGTGTTTTGGGCAGTGCAGTGGTGTTCCGGCAGTGTAGGGGGTCGTGCAGGGGGTGGTGTTTCAGGGTTTAGTGCAGTGGTGTTCGGGCAGTGTAGGGGGTCGTGCTGGGGTGGTGTTTCAGTGTTTAGGGCAGTGCAGTGGTGTTCGGGCAGTGTAGGGTGTCGTGCTGAGGGGTGGTGTTTCAGGGTTTAGGGCAGTGCAGTAGTGTTTGGGCAGTGTAGGGGGTCGTGCAGGGGTGGTGTTTCAGGGTTTAGGGCAGTGCAGTAGTTTTTGGGCAGTGTAGGCGGTCGTGCTGGGGCTGGTGTTTCAGGGTTTAGGGCAGTGCAGTGGTGTTCGGGCAGTGTACGGGGTTGTGCTGGGGCTGGTGTTTCAGGGTTTTGGGCAGTGCAGTGGTGTGCGGGCAGTGTACGGGGTCGGTGCTGGGGCTGGTGTTTCAGGGTTTAGGGCAGTGCAGTGGTGTTCGGGCAGTGTAGGGGGTCATGCTCAGGGTGGTGTTTCAGGGTTTAGGGCAGTGCAGTGGTGTTCGGGCAGTGTAGGGGGTGGTGCTGGGGCTGGTGTTTCAGGGTTTTGGGCAGAGCAGTGGTGTTCGGGCAGTGTAGGGGGTCGTGCTGGGGGTGGTGTTTCAGGGTTTAGGGCAGTGCAGTGGTGTTCGGGCAGTGTAGGGGGTCTTGCTCGGGGTGGTGTTTCAGGGTTTAGGGCAGTGCAGTGGTGTTCGGGCAGTGTAGGGGGTCATGCACGGGGTGGTGTTTCAGGGTTTAGGGCAGTGCAGTGGTGTTCGGGCAGTGTAGGGTGTTGTGCTGGGGCTGGTGTTTCAGGGTTCAGGGCAGTGCAGTGGTGTTCAGGCAGTGTAGGGGGTCGGGCTGAGGCTGGTGTTTCACGGTTTAGGGCAGTGCAGTGGTGTTCGGGCAGTGTAGGGGGTCGTGCTGGGGCTGGTGTTTCAGGGTTTAGGGCAGTGCAGTGGTGTTTGGGCAGTGTAGGCGGTCATGCTGGGGCTGGTGTTTCAGGGTTTAGGGCAGTGCAGTGGTGTTCGGGCAGTGTACGGGGTCGTGCTGGGGCTGGTGTTTCAGGGTTTAGGGCAGTGCAGTGGTGCTCGGGCAGTGTAGGGGTCGTGCTGGGGGTGATGTTTCAGGGTTTAGGGTAGTGCAGTGGTGTTCGGGCAGTGTAGGGGTCGTGCAGGGGCTGGTGTTTCAAGGTTTAGGGCAGTGCAGTGGTGTTTGGGCAGTGTAGGGGGTCGTGCTGGGGCTGGTGTTTCAGGGTTTTGGGCAGAGCAGTGGTGTTCGGGCAGTGTAGGGGGTCATGCTGGGGGTAGTGTTTCAGGGTTTAGGGCAGTGCAGTGGTGTTCGGGCAGTGTAGGGGGTCTTGCTGGGGGTGATGTTTCAGGGTTTAGGGCAGTGCAGTGGTGTTCGGGCAGTGTAGGGGTCCTGCTGGGGGTAGTGTTTCAGGGTTTAGGGCAGTGCAGTGGTGTTCGGGCAGTGTAGAGGGTCGTGCTGGGGGTGGTGTTTCAGGGTTTAGGGTAGTGCAGTGGTGTTCGGGCAGTGTAGGGGTCGTGAAGGGGGTGGTGTTTCAGGGTTTAGGGCAGTGCAGTGGTGTTTGGGCAGTGTAGGGGGTCGTGCTAGGGGTGGTGTTTCAGGGTTTAGGGCAGTGCAGTGGTGTTCGGGCAGTGTAGGGGGTCATGCAGGGGCTGGTGTTTCAGGGTTTAGGGCAGTGCAGTGGTGTTCAGGCAGTGTAGGGGGTCATGCTGGGGGTAGTGTTTTAGGGTTTAGGGTAGTGCAGTGGTGCTTGTGTAATGTAGGGGGTCGTGCTGGGGTAGTGTTTTAGGGTTTAGGGTAGTGCAGTGGTGTTTGTGTAGTGTAGGGGGTCATGTTTTAGGGTAGTGCAGTGGTGTTTGGGTAGTGTAGGGGGTCGTGCTGGGGGTAGTGTTTTAGGATTTAGGTTAGTGCAGTGGTGTTTGGGTAGTGTAGGGGTCGTGCTGGGGGTAGTGTTTTAGGGTTTAGGGTAGTGCAGTGGTGTTTGTGTAGTGTAGGGGGTCGTGCTGGGGGTAGTGTTTTAGGGTTTAGGGTAGTGCAGTGGTGCTTGTGTAGTGTAGGAGGTCGTGCTGGGGGTAGTGTTTTAGGGTTTAGGGTAGTGCAGTGGTGTTTGTGTAGTGTAGGGGTCATGTTTTAGGGTAGTGCAGTGGTGTTTGGGTAGTGTAGGGGTCGTGCTGGTGGTAGTGTTTTAGGATTTAGGTTAGTGCAGTGGTGTTTGGGTAGTGTAGGGGGTCGTGCTGGGGGTAGTGTTTTAGGGTTTAGGATAGTGCAGTGGTGCTTGTGTAGTGTAGGGGGTCGTGCTGGGGGTAGTGTTTTAGGGTTTAAGGTAGTGCAGTGGTGTTTTTGTAGTGTAGGGGGTCATGTTTTAAGATGCAATGCTCCAATACCTGACCAGTCTGCACTACATAAAACTGCAAAAAAACTAAAAATAAAAAGTGTTTTGCACACTTTTGTCATTGGGCTATATGTGGGCTACATCTGGGTAATATTTGTGCTACATTTGGGCTCTTTTTCACTGGTGGCCATCTTGGAAGACTTCAATGTTATGAAGTTTCCTAATTTCTTCATTTACTGCAGTCTCCTCAGTAGGAAATGCTGTCAGTTTTTTACTTTGATTCCATCAAGAAGGCATTCAGATGTCTCACATCTGCCATAAATTCAGAATGTTAGCACTCTAGTTGCTCATTAGATCACTGGAGTAAAGCTACTGCTCACCAGGGAGTTAACTGGTAGTCTGCTGCTGGTATTGAAAGTGATTGTTTCAGTCTGCATGTCAGAATTTTCTAATGAAATAGAAGAGGATTTGAGATCTCACTTAAAACATGCCCTAATTTTTCTTTCTGCAGCACTAACCATCATTTTGTTCCTTTTTAAATTAAATGTTTTAAGTGTTACTGGTTTATTCCAATCAAGATGGCTTCAGGTGTGCCATACTTTTGTCATAAGTAAGGCTGTTAGCGCTCTAGTTGTTCTTTAGAACACTCTGGGAAGCTGCAGTAGAACACAAAGGCATCAACTGGCAGGCTGCTCCTGTTGAAATATAACAGGAAGATATTTGAGATCACACTTGAAACATGTCCTAATTTTTCTTTCTACAGCACTAACCATAATTTCTATGACAAAATGAACCCCATCATTTTGTTCCTTTTTAAATTAAATTGTTTAAGTGTTACCAGTTTATTCCAATCAAGATGGCTTCAGGTGTGCCATACTTTTGTCATAAGTAAGGCTGTTAGCACTCTAGTTGTTCTTTAGAACACTCTGGGAAGCTGCAGTAGAACACAAAGGAATCAACTGACAGTCTCTGCCCTTGTTGGATGTACATGTTTTACTGAGAATGTCAGACTTCATTCTCACAAGAGTGAGAAAGATAATGTGAATTTACAGAAAATATGCTCTCATTTTAGCTTCTGGAGCACCTTCCAAACCTCCATGGGACAAGCATGAGAAAATAGTGTTCTCTCAAACATGATTCATGATATCCCAGCAGAAGGTTTTTCACATGGTAAAATCACCTTAGAATACACCACAATTCCTAAAATTAGCATGGTACCATCAACAAATAAATTCTAATGTAACTAAAGCCTGTTATCACCCTTTATAGTTCTCCTTTTGGTGACCCTCAAAATCTTCTATTCACTACAATGCATTTCAATGAGGTACTATCATTTATATTGGTCCCAAGATGGCTGCCAGCAATTCCAGGATGAAGTGCTGACAGCCAATCAGATCTCACGATGACATGTGTGGTTAGGCTCCGCCCAGATATATATGTGACTTTACTTTGATTTTCTCAGGAACTACTGAACGGATTTACACCATTTAAGCAAAGGCACGACACTGAACCAAGGGCTACCTCTTTGCCAAATTTGGGGTAATTCCGTTCAGCAGTTCGGGCTGTAGCTGCGACTAAAGGTTCCTATGGAAAAATGAATGGGGAAAACGCGTTTTGGGACCCCCCTTTTCTCGGCCCCGCTGACGTATCACCCCGAGACTTTCAGGATAGGAGCGGACCGGAGCGCCCCAACAAGTTGGAAGCTTTCGCGAAGATTTGTCAACCGGCGCCAACATTATTGCAAATAGAATGTTGCGGATTTCCTATGGATAATAGGTCTTAACTATAACTATCTACTGGCGACCGCCAATAGATAATATATATATATATATATATCTATATTATCTACTGGCGGTCGCCAGTAGATAGTTATAGTTAGGACCTATTATCCATAGGAAATCGGTAACATTCTATTCCCAATAACTTTGGCGCCGTTTGACGAATCATCGCGAAATTCTCAAAACTAGTGGGGCGCTCCGGTCCGCTCCTGTCTTGAAAGTTTCAGGGTGATTCATAAAGCGGGGGCCGAGGAAAAAGGGGGGTCCCAAAACGTGTTTTCTCCATATTAATTCCCATAGGAAATTTTAGCCACGGCTACAGCTCGAACTGCTGAACGGAATTACACTAAATTTGGCAAAAGGTAGCGCTTGGTTCAGAAAGCGACTCTTTTTTAAATGGTGTAAATCCGTTCAGAAGTTGCAGAGAAATTAAAAAAATAATAGTGAAAAAATCAATTTCCCATAGGAAACTTTATTCAACGCTACAGCAAAAACTGCTGAACGGAATTACACCAAATTTGGCAAAAAGGTAGTGCTTGGTTCAGAAAGCACCCTTTTTAAAAATGGTGTAAATCCGTTCAGTAGTTGCTGAGAAAATCCAAAATAAATGTTTCGATATCTATGGCCGCGGTGGATCCGCGCACCTCCCGACCACGAGCTGCATGCTAATTGGCTGTCAACACTCCAAACCAGGAAGTGTTGGCAGCCATCTTGTTCCTCGGTAGAACCGAGGAACAAGAAAGCAGTAAAACAAGTGCACAAAAAGGGGGCAGGGTAGAAACACCCTGACCCCCTAGGTCTGCTCAGGGGGTCCCACAAGGACCCCCATGGCAGAAAAAAGCATTTTTTTTTTTAAATCGGCGGGATGCGCTTAGGGTGCGCGGATCCCGCCGATTAAAAAACACAAGAAACAAGTGCGCAAAACGCACAAAGGGGGCAGGGTAGAAACACCCTGACCCCCTAGGTAGGCTCAGGGGGTCCCACAAGGACCCCCTGGGCAGAAAAAAGCAAAAAAAAAAAAAAAAGACCGGCATCGTGCCGGAGGCCCCACCCCCTCCCTGCAGCAGTCTGCAAACGCACCCCCTGTCGCGTTTTAAGAAGGGGAAGTAATTCCCCTTGAATACTGGGGGTCCCTAGGGGCCAACTATCCCACCAGGAACCTCCGGAATGCGCCAGAGGCTGCGTTGCAGAGAGGGTGTACAGAGGCCATGCCCCTTTTTACACTCTCTGCAACGCAGCTCTAGTGGCGCTTTGGAGGTACATGGTGGGCTAGTTGGACTCCAGGGACCCTCAGTATTCAAGGGGACTTAATCCCCCAACTTAAAACGCGCCACGGGGTGCGTTTGCACAGTGGTGAAGGGAGGGGGCGTGGCTTCAGGTGACATGTGTGCAAACAGGCCCCGTTGTGCGTTTTAAGATGGGGAATTAAATCCTCTTCAATCCTGAGGGTCCCTGGGGGCCAACTAGCCCACCAGGTACCTCCAGTAAGCGCCACGGAGCTCTAAGTGTGGAGTTTTGGAACTTTATAATATTCCTCTAAAATCAGCCGAACTACGAATTCCGATTTACTCACCGGTTATCAGGAGAGACCTCATTGCAGCATCTTTGAGCCCAGTACTGATCCTGAAAAGTAATTTTAACCGTACTTACCAGTAACTTGAATTTCCTTCCATAGGATATCATTGCCTGCTTTTTGCTGAAAAAGTTTCTAAGTGTCGTTTTTTGAAACATACAAATATTCCTCTAAAATCAGCCGATCTACGAATTCCGATTTACTCACCGGTTATCAGGAGAGATCTCAGTGCTGCATCTTTGAGCCCAGTACTGATCCTGAAAAGTAATTTTAACCGTACTTACCAGTAACTTGAATTTCCTTCCATAGGCTAACATTGACTGGTTTCACTTGGAAATTCTTCTAAGTGTGGAGTTTTGGAACTTTATAATATTCCTCTAAAATCAGCCAAACTACGAATTCCGATTTACTCACCTGTTATCAGGAGAGACCTCATTGCAGCATCTTTGAGCCCAGTACTGATCCTGAAAAGTAATTTTAACCGTACTTACCAGTAACTTGAATTTCCTTCCATAGGATATCATTGCCTGCTTTTTGCTGAAAAAGTTTCTAAGTGTCGATTTTTGAAACATACAAATATTCCTCTAAAATCAGCTGAACTACGAATTCCGATTTACTCACCGGTTATCAGGAGAGACCTCAGTGCTGCATCTTTGAGCCCAGAACTGATCCTGAAAAGTAATTTTAACCGTACTTACCAGTAACTTGAATCTCCTTCCATAGGCTAACATTGACTGGTTTCACTTGGAAATTCTTGTGTGTGGAGTTTTGAAACTTTATAATATTCCTCTAAAATCAGCCGAACTACGAATTCCAATTTACTCACCTGTTATCAGGAGAGAACTCAGTGCTGCATCTTTGAGCCCAGCACTGACCCTGAAAAGTAATTTTAACCGTACTTACCAGTAACTTGAATTTCCTTCCATAGGATATCATCGCCTGCTTTTTGCTGAAAAAGTTTCTAAGTGTCGATTTTTGAAACTTACAAATATTCCTCTAAAATCAGCAGAACTACGAATTCCGATTTACTCACCTGTTATCAGGAGAGACCTCAGTGCTGCATCTTTGAGCTCAGTACTGATCCTGAAAAGTAATTCTAACCGTACTTAACAGTAACTTGAATTTCCTTCCATAGGCTAACATTGACTGGTTTCACTTGGAAATTCTTCTAAGTGTGGAGTTTTGGAACTTTATAATATTCCTCTAAAATCAGCCGAACTACGAATTCCGATTTACTCACCTGTTATCAGGAGAGAACCCAGTGCTGCATCTTTTAGCCCAGCACTGACCCTGAAAAGTAATTCTAACCGTACTTACCAGTAACTTGTATTTCCTTCCATAGGAATCCATTGTCTGGTTTTCAGCAGAAAAGTTTCAAAGTGTCGATTTTCACAAACTACAAATATTCCTTAAAAATCGCCTGTATGACTTAAACGCATTCTTTCAACTGTTTACAGGAGATGCACCAGTGCTGGATCCATAATCCACCACTGAGTAAGAAAAAGTAACGATAACACTACTTACCTGCTAAGTGAATTTCCTCCCATAGGATAACATTGGTGATTCTATGTGAAAAAGTTTCTAAGTGTCAACTTTTAAAATACAATAATATCCCTTAAAAATCACTACTGTAACCAAAACGCTTTTACTCAACTGTTTACAGGAGATGTCCCAGGACTGAATCTAGGATCCAGTCCTGTGGTTAGAAAAGTAATCCATAAAGTAACTAATTGCATTTAACTAGAAATTCACATTGAGCTCAATGTTGCATTGTGTTTGAAATTGTGTTGCCCATTGCAACAACTGTAACTACTGTACTTAAAAGTCTATTGCCTATTTGCAAAGTATTTAAACTAAAGTAATTCATTCTGAGAAAGTATATTTTGTAATGTAATGTATAATGTAATTACAATGTAATTTAAAAAATAAAATATGTAAAAATAAATAGTTTAAAAAAATGTAGTAAATCAGTATCAAAAAAATAAATATAACAATTAATACATTTAAAAATTGTCATTTACAAAACCTTTGAAATTCACTGAAAAAAACCATAGGTTTCAGACATGTTATCGTTAGGAAAAAGCATTTAAAAAACCTTTGAAATTCACTGAAAAAACCATAGGTTTCAGGCACGTTATAGTTAGAAATTAGCATTTAAAAAAACTTACAAATTCACTGAAAAAACCATAGGTTTTAGGGACAGTTATAGTTAGTTGGACATTGCACTCGTACAAAACCCGTGAAATTCCCCCGTTATAGTTGGTTCAGCTAACTATAACTCACGCCCCCGCAATGCACTGCTGATGACGTCACATATTACATCACTCATGACATGGTCAGTGACATCACTCATGACATCACTGATGACATCTCAAATGACATCACTGATGACATCACTGATGACATCATCCACGTGATAATCTGATGCACCTCCTCACACCCTAATATAACCTTTGATACACTCACTCTAAATTACAGACTGCCATTCGCAAAACCATAGACACTCCAACACCAATAACTACATACCCACTCACTGATTCTTAGGTCTACACACATCCACTCACTCACCCGTACAGTCACTCATACTTACGGTCACTCAGTACAGGACTATCATATGCACTCATACTCCTATATAGACACTCAAACACCGCCACTCATCCATAGAGGTACTCACACACCTAGTCAGTCATGCAAATAATTAAACACACTGCCATTTGCTCACCTATACAGTTATACACACACCAGCTCACTTACTCATACAAATACTAGCACATTCTTACGCTCTTATACAATCACTGATACAAGCACACACTCATCCATACAGTCACTCTCACAATCACACACTCCGCTTATAGCTATTTATATACTCCAACACACATATATACTGCCTTTCACATATGTAGTTACTCACACATGTACCACTGGGACATACATTCACTCACTAACACACTCTTACACACACTTACCCACCCATACAGTCTATCACAGATGCACTCTTGAAACCATCCACCCAGTGAATCACCCACTCACACATCTATGCACAGAGTCGCACACACCCCACCCACACAAACACTCAGGCACCCATACAGATACTCTGACAACCAATCAATAACTCATATAGACACTCATGTAGCTATTCACAAACCCATGCAGCCACTTACACAGCAATAGACAGACGGATACAGACATTCACCCAGTTTAGTCACTAACCCATGCATTCAGTAAGATACGTTTAATCACTCACTTATAGAGTTAGTCACGCACCTACTAAATCATCCATACAGACACTTATACACCCACTCATTCTTCAATACGCCTTTCCCTATATATATTACAAATATTTAAACTTTACAGAAACACACAGTCACTGGATGATGTCATCAGTGATGTCATTTGAGATGTCATCAGTGATGTCATCAGTGATGTCACTGACCATGTCATGAGTGATGTAATATGTGACGTCATCAGCAGTGCATTGCGGGGGCGTGAGTTATAGTTAGCTGAACTAACTATAACGGGGGAATTTCACGGGTTTTGTACGAGTGCAATGTCCAACTAACTATAACTGTCCCTAAAACCTATGGTTTTTTCAATGAATATATATATATATGTGTATGTATATATTATCTACTGGCGGTCGCCAGTAGATAGTTATAGTTAAAACCTATTATCCATAGGAAATCCGCGACATTCTATTTGAAATAACGTTGGCGCCGGTTGATGAATCTTTGCGAAAGGTTCCAACTTGTTGGGGCGCTCCGGTCCGCTCCTATCCTGAAAGTCTCGGGGTGATACGTCAAGCAGGGGCCGAGAAAAAAGGGGGGTCCCAAAACGCGTTTTCCCCATTCATTTTTCCATAGGAACCTTTAGTCGCAGCTACAGCCCGAACTGCTGAACGGAATTACACCAAATTTGGCAAAGAGGTAGCCCTTGGTTCAGTGTCGTGTCTTTTGCTTAAATGGTGTAAATCCGTTCAGTAGTTCCTGAGAAAATCAAAAGTAAAGTCACATATATATCTGGGCGGAGCCTAACCACACATGTCATCGTGAGATCTGATTGGCTGTCAGCACTTCATCCTGGAATTGCTGGCAGCCATCTTGGGACCAATATAAATGATAGTACCTCATTGAAATGCATTGTAGTGAATAGAAGATTTTGAGTGTCACCAAAAGGAGAACTATAAAGGGTGATAACAGGCTTTAGTTACATTAGAATTTATTTGTTGATGGTACCATACTAATTTTAGGAATTGTGGTGTATTCTAAGGTGATTTTACCATGTGAAAAACCTTCTGCTGGGATATCATGAATCATGTTTGAGAGAACACTATTTTCTCATGCTTGTCCCATGTAGGTTTGGAAGGTGCTCCAGAAGCTAGAATGAGAGCATATTTTCTGTAAATTCACATTATCTTTCTAACTCATGTGAGAATGAAGTCTGACATTCTCAGTAAAACATGTACATCCAACAAGGGCAGAGACTGTCAGTTGATTCCTTTGTGTTCTACTGCAGCTTCCCAGAGTGTTCTAAAGAACAACTAGAGTGCTAACAGCCTTACTTATGACAAAAGTATGGCACACCTGAAGCCATCTTGATTGGAATAAACTGGTAACACTTAAACAATTTAATTTAAAAAGGAACAAAATGATGGGGTTCATTTTGTCATAGAAATTATGGTTAGTGCTGTAGAAAGAAAAATTAGGACATGTTTCAAGTGTGATCTCAAATATCTTCCTGTTATATTTCAACAGGAGCAGCCTGCCAGTTGATGCCTTTGTGTTCTACTGCAGCTTCCCAGAGTGTTCTAAAGAACAACTAGAGTGCTAACAGCCTTACTTATGACAAAAGTATGGCACACCTGAAGCCATCTTGATTGGAATAAACTGGTAACACTTAAAACATTTAATTTAAAAAGGAACAAAATGATGGGGTTCATTTTGTCATAGAAATTATGGTTAGTGCTGTAGAAAGAAAAATTAGGACATATTTCAAGTGTGATCTCAAATATCTTCCTGTTATATTTCAACAGGAGCAGCCTGCCAGTTGATGCCTTTGTGTTCTACTGCAGCTTCCCAGAGTGTTCTAAAGAACAACTAGAGCGCTAACAGCCTTACTTATGACAAAAGTATGGCACACCTGAAGCCATCTTGATTGGAATAAACCGGTAACACTTAAAACATTTAATTTAAAAAGGAACAAAATGAGGGGTTCTTTTTGAAAACAGAAATTATGGTTAGTGCTGCAGAAAGAAAAATTAGGGCATGTTTTAAGTGAGATCTCAAATCCTCTTCTATTTCATTAGAAAATTCTGACATGCAGACTGAAACAATCACTTTCAATACCAGCAGCAGACTACCAGTTAACTCCCTGGTGAGCAGTAGCTTTACTCCAGTGATCTAATGAGCAACTAGAGTGCTAACATTCTGAATTTATGGCAGATGTGAGACACATCTGAATGCCTTCTTGATGGAATCAAAGTAAAAACTGAAAGCATTTCCTACTGAGGAGACTGCAGTAAATGAAGAAATTAGGAAACTTCATAACAAAGAAGTCTTCCAAGATGGCCACCAGTGAAAAAAGAGCCCAAATGTAGCACAAATATTACCCAGATGTAGCCCACATATAGCCCAATGACAAAAGTGTGCAAAACACTTTTTATTTTTAGTTTTTTTGCAGTTTTATGTAGTGCAGACTGGTCAGGTATTGGAGCATTGCATCTTAAAACATGACCCCCTACACTACAAAAACACCACTGCACTACCTTAAACCCTAAAACACTACCACCAGCACGACCCCCTACACTACCCAAACACCACTGCACTAACCTAAATCCTAAAACACTACCCCCAGCACGACCCCCTACACTACCGAAACACCACTGCACTACCCTAAAACATGACCCCCTACACTACACAAACACCACTGCACTACCCTAAACCCTAAAACACTACCCCCAGCATGACCCCCTACACTACACACAAGCACCACTGCACTACCCTAAACCCTAAAACACTACCCCCAGCACGACCCCCTACACTACACAAACACCACTGCACTACCCTAAACCTAAAACACTACCCCCAGCACGACCCCCTACACTACCCAAACACTACTGCACTACCCTAAAACATGACCCCCTATACTACACAAACACCACTGCACTACCCTAAACCCTAAAACACTACCCCCAGCACGACCCCCTACACTACACAAGCACCACTGCACTACCCTAAACCCTAAAACACTACCCCCAGCACGACCCCCTACACTGCCCGAACACCACTGCACTGCCCTAAACCCTGAAACACCAGCCCCTGCATGACCCCCTACACTGCCCGAACAGCACTGCACTGCCCTAAACCCTGAAACACCACCCCTAGCACGACCCCCTACACTGCCCGAACACCACTGCACTGCCCTAAACCCTGAAACACCACCCCTTCACGACCCCCTACACTGCCCGAACCTCACTGCACTGCCCTAAACCCTGAAACACCACCCCCAGCATGACCCCCTACACTGCCCAAACACCACTGCACTGCCCTAAACCCTGAAACACTACCCCCAGCAAGACCCCCTACACTGCCCGAATACCACTGCACTGCCCTAAACCCTGAAACATCACCCCCAGCAAGACCCCCTACACTGCCCGAACACCACTGACCTAAACCCTGAAACACCACCCCCAGCACGACCCCCTACACTGCCCGAACACCACTGCACTGCCCTAAACCCTGAAACACTACCCCCAGCATGACCCCCTACACTGCCCGAACACCACTGCTCTGCCCAAAACCCTGAAACACCAGCCCCAGCACGACCCCTACACTGCCCGAACACCACTGCACTGCCCTAAACCTTGAAACACCAGCCCCTGCACGGCCCCCTACACTGCCCGAACACCACTGCACTACCCTAAACCCTGAAACATCACCCCCAGCACGACCCCTACACTGCCCGAACACCACTGCACTGCCCTAAACCCTGAAACACCAGCCCCAGCACGACCGCCTACACTGCCCGAACACCACTGCACTGCCCTAAACCCTGAAACACCAGCCCCAGCACGACCCCCTACACTGCCCGAACACCACTGCACTGCCCTAAACCGTGAAACACCAGCCTCAGCACGACCCCCTACACTGCCTGAACACCACTGCACCGCCCTGAACCCTCAAACACCAGCCCCAGCACAACACCGTACACTGCCCGAACACCACTGCACTGCCCTAAACCCTGAAACACCATCCCCAGCACGACCCCTATACTGCTCGAACACTACTGCACTGCCCTAAACCCAGAAACACCATCCCCAGCACGACCCCTATACTGCACGAACACCACTGCACTGCCCTAAACCCTGAAACACTACCCCCAGCAAGACCTCCTACACTGCTCGAACACCACTGCACTGCCCTAAACCCTGAAACATCACCCCCAGCAAGACCCCCTACACTGCCCGAACACCACTGCCCTAAACCCTGAAACACCACCCCCAGAAAGACCCCCTACACTGCCCGAACACCACTGCACTGCCCTAAACCCTGAAACACCAGCCCCAGCACGACCCCCTACACTGTCCGAACACCACTGCACTGCCCTAAACCCTGAAACACCACCCCCTGCACGACCCCCTACACTGCCCGAACACCACTGTACTGCCCTAAACCCTGAAACCCCACCCCCAGCATGACCCCTACACTGCCAGAACACCACTGCACTGCCCTTAACCCTGAAACACCACCCCCTGCATGACCCCCTACACTGCCCGAACACTACTGCACTGCCCTAAACCCTGAAACACCACCCCCAGCATGACCCCTACACTGCATGAACACCACTGCACCGCCCTAAACCCTGAAACACTACCCCCAGCAAGACCCCCTACACTGTCCGAATACCACTGCACTGCCCTAAACCCTGAAACATCACCCCAGCAAGACCCCCTACACTGCCCGAACACCACTGCCCTAAACCCTGAAACACCACCCCCAGCAAGACCACCTACACTGCCCGAACACTACTGCACTGCCCTAAACCCTGAAACACCACCCCCAGCAAGACCCCCTACACTGCCCGAACACCACTGCACTGCCCTAAACCCTGAAACACCACCCCCAGCACGACCCCCTACACTGCCCGAACACCACTGCTCTGCCCAAAACCCTGAAACATCACCCCAGCAAGACCCCTACACTGCCCGAACACCACTGCCCTAAACCCTGAAACACCACCCCCAGCAAGACCACCTACACTGCCCGAACACCACTGCACTGCCCTAAACCCTGAAACACCACCCCCAGCAAGACCCCCTACACTGCCCGAACACCACTGCACTGCCCTAAACCCTGAAACACCACCCCCAGCACGACCCCCTACACTGCCCGAACACCACTGCTCTGCCCAAAACCCTGAAACACCAGCCCCAGCACGACCCCCTACACTGCCCGAACAACACTGCACTGCCCTAAACCCTGAAACACCACCCCCAGCAAGACCACCTACACTGCCCGAACACCACTGCACTGCCCTAAACCCTGAAACACCACCCCCAGCAAGACCCCTACACTGCCTGAACACCACTGCACTGCCCTAAACCCTGAAACACCACCCCCAGCACGACCCCCTACACTGCCCGAACACCACTGCTCTGCCCAAAACCCTGAAACACCAGCCCCAGCACGACCCCCTCCACTGCCCGAACACCACTGCACTGCCCTAAACCCTGAAACACCAGCCCCAGCACGACCCCCTACACTTCCCGAACACCACTGCACTGCCCTAAACCCTGAAACACCACCCCCAGCATGACCCCCTACACTGCCCGAACACCACTGCACTGCCCTAAACCCTGAAACACCAGCCCCAGCACAACCCCGTACACTGCCCGCACACCACTGCACTGCCCTAAACCCTGAAACACCAGCCCCAGCACAACCCAGTACACTGCCCGAACACCACTGCACTGCCCTAAACCCTGAAACACCAGCCCCAGCACGACCGCCTACACTGCCCGAAAACTACTGCACTGCCCTAAACCCTGAAACACCACCCCCAGCAAGACTACCTACACTGGCCGAACACCACTGCACTGCCCTAAACCCTGAAACACCACCCCCTGCACGACCCCCTACACTGCCCAAACACTACTGCACTGCCCTAAACCCTGAAACACCACCCCTCAGCACGACACCCTACACTGCCCGAACACCACTGCACTGCCCTAAACCCTGAAACACCACCCCAGCATGACCCCCTACACTGCCCAGAACACCACTGCACTAAACCCTGAAACACCACCCCCTGCACGACCCCCTACACTGCCGGAACACCACTGCACTGCCCTAAACCCTGAAACACCACCCCCAGCACGACCCCCTACACTGCCCGAACACGACTGCACTGCCCTAAACCCTGAAACACCACCTCCAGCACAACCCCCTACACTGCCTGAGCACCATTGCTCTGCCCTAAACCCTGAAACACTAGCCCCAGCACGACCCCCTACACTGCCCGAACACCACTACACTGCCCTAAACCCTGAAACACCACCCCCAGCACGACCCCCTACACTGCCCGAACACGACTGCACTGCCCTAAACCCTGAAACACCACCCCCTGCACCACCCCCTACACTGCCCGAACACCACTGCACTGATCTAAACCCTGAAACACCACCCCTGCACCGCCCCCTACACTGCCCGAACACCACTGCACTGCCCTAAACCCTGAAACACCACCCCCAGCATGACCCCCTTTACTGCTCGAACACCACTGCACTGGCCCAAACCCTGAAACACCACCCCCAGCATGACACCCTACACTGCCCGAACACCACTGCCCTAAACCCTGAAACACCACCCCTGCATGACCCCTACACTGCCTGAACACCACTGCACTGCCCTAAACCCTGAAACACCACCCCCTGCATGACCCCCTACACTGCCCGAACACCACTGCACTGCCCTAAACCCTGAAACACCACCCCCAGCACGACCCCCTACACTCCCCGAACACCACTGCACTGCCCTAAACCCTAAAACACCACCCCCAGCAAGACCCCCTACACTGCCCGAATACCACTGCACTGCCCTAAACCCTGAAACATCACCCCCAGCAAGACCCCCTACACTGCCCGAACACCACTGACCTAAACCCTGAAACACCACCCCCAGCACGACCCCCTACACTGCCCGAACACCACTGCACTGCCCTAAACCCTGAAACACTACCCCCAGCATGACCCCCTACACTGCCCGAACACCACTGCTCTGCCCAAAACCCTGAAACACCAGCCCCAGCACGACCCCCTACACTGCCCGAACACCACTGCACTGCCCTAAACCCTGAAACACCAGCCCCTGCACGGCCCCCTACACTGCCCGAACACCACTGCACTACCCTAAACCCTGAAACATCACCCCCAGCACGACCCCCTACACTGCCCGAACACCACTGCACTGCCCTAAACCCTGAAACACCAGCCCCAGCACGACCGCCTACACTGCCCGAACACCACTGCACTGCCCTAAACCCTGAAACACCAGCCCCAGCACGACCCCCTACACTGCCCGAACACCACTGCACTGCCCTAAACCGTGAAACACCAGCCTCAGCACGACCCCCTACACTGCCTGAACACCACTGCACCGCCCTGAACCCTCAAACACCAGCCCCAGCACAACACCGTACACTGCCCGAACACCACTGCACTGCCCTAAACCCTGAAACACCATCCCCAGCACGACCCCCTATACTGCTCGAACACTACTGCACTGCCCTAAACCCAGAAACACCATCCCCAGCACGACCCCCTATACTGCACGAACACCACTGCACTGCCCTAAACCCTGAAACACTACCCCCAGCAAGACCTCCTACACTGCTCGAACACCACTGCACTGCCCTAAACCCTGAAACATCACCCCCAGCAAGACCCCCTACACTGCCCGAACACCACTGCCCTAAACCCTGAAACACCACCCCCAGAAAGACCCCCTACACTGCCCGAACACCACTGCACTGCCCTAAACCCTGAAACACCAGCCCCAGCACGACCCCCTACACTGTCCGAACACCACTGCACTGCCCTAAACCCTGAAACACCACCCCTGCACGACCCCCTACACTGCCCGAACACCACTGTACTGCCCTAAACACTGAAACCCCACCCCCAGCATGACCCCCTACACTGCCAGAACACCACTGCACTGCCCTTAACCCTGAAACACCACCCCCTGCACGACCCCCTACACTGCCCGAACACTACTGCACTGCCCTAAACCCTGAAACACCACCCCCAGCATGACCCCCTACACTGCATGAACACCACTGCACCGCCCTAAACCCTGAAACACTACCCCCAGCAAGACCCCTACACTGTCCGAATACCACTGCACTGCCCTAAACCCTGAAACATCACCCCAGCAAGACCCCCTACACTGCCCGAACACCACTGCCCTAAACCCTGAAACACCACCCCCAGCAAGACCACCTACACTGCCCGAACACTACTGCACTGCCCTAAACCCTGAAACACCACCCCCAGCAAGACCCCCTACACTGCCCGAACACCACTGCACTGCCCTAAACCCTGAAACACCACCCCCAGCACGACCCCCTACACTGCCCGAACACCACTGCTCTGCCCAAAACCCTGAAACATCACCCCAGCAAGACCCCCTACACTGCCCGAACACCACTGCCCTAAACCCTGAAACACCACCCCCAGCAAGACCACCTACACTGCCCGAACACCACTGCACTGCCCTAAACCCTGAAACACCACCCCCAGCAAGACCCCTACACTGCCCGAACACCACTGCACTGCCCTAAACCCTGAAACACCACCCCCAGCACGACCCCCTACACTGCCCGAACACCACTGCTCTGCCCAAAACCCTGAAACACCAGCCCCAGCACGACCCCCTACACTGCCCGAACAACACTGCACTGCCCTAAACCCTGAAACACCACCCCCAGCAAGACCACCTACACTGCCCGAACACCACTGCACTGCCCTAAACCCTGAAACACCACCCCCAGCAAGACCCCCTACACTGCCTGAACACCACTGCACTGCCCTAAACCCTGAAACACCACCCCCAGCACGACCCCCTACACTGCCCGAACACCACTGCTCTGCCCAAAACCCTGAAACACCAGCCCCAGCACGACCCCCTCCACTGCCCGAACACCACTGCACTGCCCTAAACCCTGAAACACCAGCCCCAGCACGACCCCCTACACTTCCCGAACACCACTGCACTGCCCTAAACCCTGAAACACCACCCCCAGCATGACCCCCTACACTGCCCGAACACCACTGCACTGCCCTAAACCCTGAAACACCAGCCCCAGCACAACCCCGTACACTGCCCGCACACCACTGCACTGCCCTAAACCCTGAAACACCAGCCCCAGCACAACCCAGTACACTGCCCGAACACCACTGCACTGCCCTAAACCCTGAAACACCAGCCCCAGCACGACCGCCTACACTGCCCGAAAACTACTGCACTGCCCTAAACCCTGAAACACCACCCCCAGCAAGACTACCTACACTGGCCGAACACCACTGCACTGCCCTAAACCCTGAAACACCACCCCCTGCACGACCCCCTACACTGCCCAAACACTACTGCACTGCCCTAAACCCTGAAACACCACCCCTCAGCACGACACCCTACACTGCCCGAACACCACTGCACTGCCCTAAACCCTGAAACACCACCCCAGCATGACCCCCTACACTGCCCGAACACCACTGCACTAAACCCTGAAACACCACCCCCTGCACGACCCCCTACACTGCCGGAACACCACTGCACTGCCCTAAACCCTGAAACACCACCCCCAGCACGACCCCCTACACTGCCCGAACACGACTGCACTGCCCTAAACCCTGAAACACCACCTCCAGCACAACCCCCTACACTGCCTGAGCACCATTGCTCTGCCCTAAACCCTGAAACACTAGCCCCAGCACGACCCCCTACACTGCCCGAACACCACTACACTGCCCTAAACCCTGAAACACCACCCCCAGCACGACCCCCTACACTGCCCGAACACGACTGCACTGCCCTAAACCCTGAAACACCAGCCCCAGCAAGACCCCCTACATTGCCCGAACACCACTGTATTGCCCTAGACTCTGAAACACCAGCCCCAGCAAGACCCCCTACACTGCCCGAACACCACTGCACTGCCCTAAACCCTGAAACACCAGCCCCAGCATGACCCCCTACACTGCCCGAACACCACTGCACTGCCCTAAACCCTGAAACACCAGCCCCAGCACGACCCCCTACACTGCCCGAACACCACTGCACTACCCTAAACCCTGAAACACCAGCCCCAGCACGACCCCCTACATTGCCCGAACACCACTGCACTGCCCTAAACCCTGAAACACCAGCCCCAGCACCACCCCCTACAATGCCCGAACACCACTGTACTGCCCTAAACCCTGAAACACCACCCCCTGCACCGCCCCCTACACTGCCCGAACACCACTGCACTGCCCTAAACCCTGAAACACCACCCCCTGCACAACCCCCTACACTGCCCGAACACCACTGCACTGCCCTAAACCCTGAAACACCACCCCCTGCACCACCCCCTACACTGCCCGAACACCACTGCACTGATCTAAACCCTGAAACACCACCCCCTGCACCGCCCCCTACACTGCCCGAACACCACTGCACTGCCCTAAACCCTGAAACACCACCCCCAGCATGACCCCTTTACTGCTCGAACACCACTGCACTGCCCCAAACCCTGAAACACCACCCCCAGCATGACACCCTACACTGCCCGAACACCACTGCCCTAAACCCTGAAACACCACCCCTGCATGACCCCTACACTGCCCGAACACCACTGCACTGCCCTAAACCCTGAAACACCACCCCCTGCATGACCCCCTACACTGCCCGAACACCACTGCACTGCCCTAAACCCTGAAACACCACCCCCAGCACGACCCCCTACACTGCCCGAACACCACTGCACTGCCCTAAACCCTAAAACACCACCCCCAGCATGACCCCATAAACTGCCCGAACACCACTGCACTGCCCTAAACCCTAGAACACTACCCCCAGCATGACCCCCTACACTACCCGAACACCACTGCACTACCCTAAACCCTAAAATACTCCCCCAGCACGACCCCCTACATTACCCGAACACGACTGCACTGCCCTAAACCCTAAAACACTCCCCCAGCACGACCCCCTACACTACCCGAACACCACTGCACTGCCCTAAACCATAAAACACTCCCCCCAGCACGACCCCCTACACTACCCAAATACCAATGCACTACCCTAATCCCTAAAACACTACCCCCCACACAACCCCCTACACTACCCAAAGACCACTGCACTACCCTAAACCCTAAAACACGACCTCCTACACTACACAAACACCACTGCACTACCCTAAACCCTTAAAAACTACCCCCAGCACGAACCCCTACACTACCCAAACACCACTGCACTACCCTAAACCATAAAACACTACCCCCAGCAGTACCCCTATGCTACCCAAACACCACTGCACTACCCTAAACCCTAAAACACTACCCCAGCAGTACCCCCTACACTACCCAAACACCATTGCACTACCCTAAACCCTAAAACACTACCCCCAGCAGTATCGCCTACACTACCCAAACACCACTGCACTACCCTAAACCCTAAAACCCTAAAACACTAACCCCAGCACGACCCCCTACACTACCCAAACACCACTGTACTACCCTAAACCCTAAAACACTCCCCCAGCACGACTCCCTACACTACCCAAACACCACTGCACTACCCTAAACCCTAAATCTACCCCCAGCATGACCCCCTACACTACACAAACACCACTGCACTACCCTAAACCCTAAAACACTACCCCCAGCACGACCCTCTTCACTACCTAAACACAACTGCACAATTTGTTACAGGCCTTGCAACACAGGCCTGTGGTGCTTACTGGAAGTACCTGGTGGGCTAGATGGGCCCCAGGGACTCTCAGGATTCAAGGTGACCTAATCCCCCAACTTAAAACGCGCCACGGGGCGCGTTTGCACAGTGGTGAAAGGAGGGGCGGGGCCTCAGGTGACATGTGCGCAAACACGCCCTGTGGTGCGTTTTAAGTTGGGGAGTTAATTCCCTTTGAATCCTGGGGGCCAACTAGCCCACCAGGTACCTTCAGTAAGCACAACAGAGTTGCGTTGCAGAGAGGTGAAAAAGGTGCGTGGCCTCGGAACGCCTCTCTGCAACTCAGCTCTGTGGTCCTAACTGTAGGTACCTGGGGGATAGTTGGGCCCCAGGGACCCTCAGGATTCAAGGGGACTTAATCCCGCAACTTAAAACGCGCCACGGGGCGCGTTTGCACACATGTCACCTCAGGCCCCCTCCCTTCACCACTGTGCAAACGCGCACTGGCTCTGGTTAGTCAGAGTCAGTTACCACCAGTACCCGTCTGAAAAAGTTGTGGGCACAGGATGATTTTGCAACAAGGCCTCTTTCTGCTCCTCTGTTGGTTCTTTCTGCACATCTTTTGCTTCTTTCTGTGCGTTTTTTCTTCTTTCTTCACATGTCCTACCTCTGTTGGCATAGTTAGAAATTAGCATTTAAAAAACCTTTGAAATTCACTGAAAAAATCATAGGTTTCAGGCACGTTATAGTTAGAAATTAGCATTTAAAAAACCTTTGAAATTCACTGAAAAAACCATAGGTTTCAGGCACGTTATAGTTAGAAATTAGCATTTAAAAACCTTTGAAATTCACTGAAAAAAACCATAGGTTTTAGGGACAGTTATAGTTAGTTGGACATTGCACTCGTACAAAACCCGTGAAATTCCCCTGTTATAGTTAGTTCAGCTAACTATAACTCGCGCCCCGCAATGCACTGCTGATGACATCACATATTACATCACTCATGACATGGTCAGTGACATCACTGATGACATCACTGATGACATCTCAAATGACATCACTGATGACATCATCCATGTGATAATTTCATGCATCTTCTCACACCCTAATATAACTTTTGATACACCCACTCTAAATTACAGACTGCCATTCTCAAAACCATAGACACTCCAACACCAAAAACTACATACCCACTCACTGATTCTTAGGTCTACCCAGACATCCACTCACTCACCTGTACAGTCACTCATACTTACAGTCACTCAGTACAGGACTATCATATGCACTCATACACCTATATAAATACTCACACACCGCCACTCATCCATAGAGGTACTCACACACCTAGTCAGTCATGCAAAAAATTAATCACACACCCATTTACTCACCTATACAGTTACACACACACCAGCTCACTTACTCATACAAATACTAGCACATTCTTACGCTCTTATACAATAACTGATACAAGCACACACGCATCCATACAGCCACTCTCACAATAACACACTCTCACTTATAGCCATTTAAATACTCTAACACACATATATACTGCCTTTTACATATGTAGTTACTCGCACATGTACCACTGAGATATACATTCACTCACTAACACACTCATACACACACTCACCCACCCAAGCAGTCCATCACAGATGCACTCTTGAAATCATGCACCCAGTGAATCACCCACTCACACATCTATGTATAGAGTCACACACACCCCACCCACACAAACACTCAGGCAGCCATACAGATACTCAGAGAACCAATCAATAACCCATATAGACACTCATGTAGCTATTCGCAAATCCATGCATCCACTTACACACCAACAAACAGACGGATACAGACATTCACACAGTTTAGTCACTAACCCATGCATTCAGTAAGATACGTTTAATCACTCACTTGTAGAGTCAGTCACTCACGTACTAAATCATCCATTCAGACACTTATACACCCACTCATTCTTCAATACGCCTTTCCCTATATATATTAAACATATTTAAACTTTACAGAAACACACAGTCACTGGATGATGTCATCAGTGATGTCATCAGTGATGTCACTGACTAACTATAACTGTCCCTAAAACCTATGGTTTTTTTCAGTGAATATATATATATATATATATATATATATATATATATATTCACTGAAAAAACCATAGGTTTCAGGGGCATTATAGTTAGTTGGACATTTCACTCGTACAAAACCATAGAAATTCCCCCGTTATAGTTAGTTCAGCTAACTATAACTCGCGCGCCTGCAATGCACTGCTGATGACGTCACATATTACATCACTCATGACATGGTCAGTGACATCACTCATGACATCACTGATGACATCTCAAATGACATCACTGATGACATCACTGATGACATCATCATTGTGATAGAGTGGCAGACCTCCTCTCACCCTAATATAACCTTTGATACACACACTCAAAAATACAAACTAACATTTTCAAAACAATGGACATACCAATACCAGTTACAACACACCTATTCAGTAATTCCAAGATCTACACACACATCCACTCATTCACCAACAGTCCCTATACAGTCACTCATACATGTACTCACTCATCATATGTACTCATACACCTATACATCCTGTTACACACCGCCACTCATCCATAGAGTTACTCACATACATAGTCACACATGCAAACAAAGTATCAAACATCCATTTACTTGCATATAGAGTTATACACACACTACCACACTTACTTCTACAGAAACTTACACATACTTACTCTCTTAAACAATCACTTATAGAAACACCTACTTATTTGTACAGGAACTCTTCCAATCTCTCACTCTCACATATACTCACTTATATACACCAATACTCACATATACTAGTTTAAAACATATGTAGTTACTCATAAAGACACTATTGAGACAGTTATTCACTCACTAACACACCCATACACATACTCATCCACCTATACAGTCCTGCACACATGCTGTCTTCAACACATACAAACAGTGAGTCACTCATTCATGCATCTATGCACTAAGTAATACCCCCACCGAACCATAGAGACACTCATACTGATACTCAAAAAACCAACTAATAACCCATATAGACACTCATGTAGCTACTCACCAACCCATGCAGCCACTTATACACAAAGTGAGAGACTGATACAGATATTTTCATATTTAAACATTACTCACTAACCCATGTATTCACTAAGATACACTTGTCAGTTATACAATCAATTTTACAAAAAAAATCATCCATTTAGACACTTATATACCCATTTATTCTTCCATCGACCTTGAGATATACATATATAAAACATATTTAATTTTCAGAAAAACACACATTCACTGGATGATGTCATCAGTGATGTCATTTGAGATGTCATCAGTGATGTCATGAGTGATGTCACTGACCATGTCATGAGTGATGTAATATGTGACGTCATCAGCAGTGCATTGTGGGCGCTCGAGTTATAGTTAGCTGAACTAACTATAACGGGGGAATTTCTATGGTTTTGTACGAGTGAAATGTCCAACTAACTATAACGCTCCTGAAACCTATGGTTTTTTCAGTGAATTTCTAAGGTTTTTTAAATGCTAATTTCTAACTATAACGTGCTTGAAACCTATGGTTTTTTCAGTGAATTTCTAAGGTTTTTTAAATGCTAATTTCTAACTATAACGTGCCTGAAACCTATGGTTTTTTCAGTGAATATATATATATTTATTATACTATGTATACATGTGAAAATGTCTCGGTCCCCTGTTTGCCTCGGTGGCATGGAAAAAATGGGTGGAACTGACGTCAGCACGCCGACGAGGTCCTCTTATGGCTCCGATGACGTCATACGGTGTCGCGAGCGGAGCCGTGCTCGTTGACGTGGGAGAGCTAGGAAAGAATTTCCGTGGAATGCTGGTGCAGGGGATATTCACCTAAGTGTTCAGGCTAGTCCTTTGGGAGCAACTGTTTATGTTGCCACTCCAGAAACTGAAACCAGTGATCCGAGGGCAGAGGCCCTGCAGATGGCACACGAGGTGGGGTGCCCAGTCGTGTGCACCGGCGGGGCAGCGAAGTGACAAGCACCACAACCCACAAAAAAGGTAACGAGGGCACTGAATAACACAGGATCTTCTCTTTGTATCTGGCAGGAACAACGAAGTTAAAATGCCATGGCTGGTTTTTCTTCCTATCACTGAAACAAAAAGAAAAAAATTAAAAGGCTGAACATTAATCGACATCCTTGAAGAGATTTCCTTTCTGTTTTATGTATTTTTACTGTAGCACTTACTTTACATACTGTGGTAACTTAACATTTATGTGTGCCTAGGTTTCCATTTTGCTTGTTTAGTGAGGGTTTCTTTACCCACACACAATTGGGGGGTTACAGGGTCCATCCCCTCTCCTAGCTGCACCATACAGATTAAAATTTTTAGTTTGGATTTTGTGCGTATATAGGGCAGAGCGCCTAGGATCTTTCCCTGATTACTAAAACCCTTCTCTGGAATTTCATTATATGTCACAGGGCAGGTAGCCGCTACGCAGTCACAACACGAGTTACGAATTTTTCTAGTTACCATTTCGTTCGTCCATAAGATGGATAGAACTAAAGCTGCAGAAGAGCTTTTTGACAACTTAGCAAGAGGCGTAAGCACCCAGATCGCCTCCACCAGTGGTAACCCTTTATGGAAAGAAGGATTGAGAGATAAATTTGTGAAATTAGAGAAACTAAAAAGTTAGAAAACTCTAAATGGTGGGACGGCACCACTTTGAAACAATATTTAAGATTGAAACGTATACCATGGGGACTTAGAGCCCAAATATTCCCCATGTATGATGACTTGGACATAGACCTATTGGAGAAATGGGAAGAGGCGTTGACATGCAACTCCAATACTCTTATGGATATCCTAATTGAGAGTGCAGACCGGAATGTCAATAAACTCCAAACTGAGATCACCTCTCTAGAACAGGAAATTAAAGATCTTAACTTACCAGAGGCGACAGTGAAGAACTACGCTATTCTAGAAGACATATTAGTGAAACATCAGAATGATATTAAGAATAGAAAAGCGAGACAGCTTAAAAGGGATGAAATAGACTACAAAGAGGGTAGGATATTCACCTATGCCAAGAAATATGATTCGCTAGTTCGTAACACACTACAAGTGGATCAAACAGTTAGAACAGGGACAGGACAGACATCTATCTCGTCCAGCTCCACCTCACTAAGTGCTATAAGCGTTAATGAGAGTGAGGCTGAGAACTCTGATGGCGCTAGCCAGAATAAGTCCTCTTTTTTACGGGAGGTTCAGAGAATGAGGAGAGGCAACAGATCGACTTTACCGCTAGGAAGATTAGATCCAAAACTCGTAGTGTAGAAATAAAAACCTTCTTAGGGGTTCACTGATACATCTGGTCCTTAAAACCAACAAAGAAGAGATTGGCACAGAAGCTGTAATATCAAAAAACATGTTTTATTAACCTCAGATGAGGGAGATTGCATCTTACGGTACCCGCAGGCCACTGTAGGAGGCATTCTAATGAGTGCAGAGAACAGGGTCCTTATATATGCATTTGTTATATAGTCAGCATAAAATCAAGGGAGGTCCTAGCACATACAAGCATGCTTATTGACTAATATGGGCATACAAAATTTGCTTGCTCCACAAAGTGGGAGGGAGACTAAACTGCTTACATGAGTAAGAATAGCTTGACAGTTGTATACTAGGAGCAGGTGCATTCTACCAGCTAGGCCTCTCTGAGCATGTGCAAGACTCTGGAAGAAGGAGAAAGCACATGGCGAGCACATGGCTAACTAAAATGGCTGCCAAGTACAAAATGGCTTTCAGCTCATGCTAACAGCGATTCCTGCAATCTTTAACAGACGATCCTTTTAGCATGAGCTAAAGACATTGCCATGATCTAGTAGAGACATAGAAAATATTTTGCACATTTTCTTCTCATAAATTCATCAATATCCTATGCTAGGTGGGCATTTACATTCTAAACATTTCATTAAGCAGGTATATACAAGGTATAAGCAGGAGTACAAAGTGAACAGAGCATTGGGTCATACAGGTAGCAAGAGAGAATAATGACTATTATCTCAAACAGAAATCTCAATATTTTCCAATCCTAAGCAGAAAGCAAATACCAAAACCATCTAGTCTAATTTTAAGTTTCAGGGCTCTGATGTATTTCAATGACTATTAATGTCAATTTCAAAATAGCCAACAGCACATACCTAATAAAAACATTTTCAATAGACTTTCTCAGTATTTTATGAGGGCTGAATTATCAATAAATATACTTAAGAAAAGAGTAAAGTAACATGCTCAGATGAACTTTTCTCGTGCAGAATAAACATTACTCTTAAAAAATATTAAAGCAATCAGACATATTATTACAAAAAACAATTGTGGCTTCGGGGACCAGGAGGACCACACAAGACCATAGGAATTAGGACAAGGAGCCGCAAAGGGCTGCTCCTCCTCAAAAATGGGACGACCAAAGGGGTACATTACTAACAAAAAAAAGAGTCCTTGGGAAAGTTCTAGTACAACCACCAGCCAGAGGGGAGTCTTCTCCCTGTGTCCGTTTTGAGCCTCACAGGCAGGCTCTTGTTGTTCCCACGGTGGAGCTGCACAACTTGCAACTCAAGAATCACGGAGAAGAAAAAGTCTTTCTTTCAGGATAGGGCAATCACCCCCCCAGGGCAAATACCCTCAATGATCCTATCCAGTGTCTCAGGCAGTGCACCAGTTTTCTTCACTTTAATCTAACAGGCACCAAGGGCATAGCACCTGTACCCTAAACTCAAGTCCTTCCCTAACTCCTGTATTTGCACCTCTGGCGCACTGCTCTTTTGTTGGGGCACAAATTGTACCCAGTGTGCTCGGGCATCTTTTGATCAACAAACAAAGGCGTAGACTTGCATTCACTTTGGACCAGGACTAAGAGGCCTGATGCTAGGATCTCTGAAGCAACCCTTGTTTCAAAGGGGGTCACCTCAAGCAAAAGCCTCCTTGCCGTCCTTGTCGTTCTGTGACTCTCTCAGCTGGGCATCAAAAACTGGATCCACACAAAGATTTCTCCATCCTGATTTGTAACCCCGTCTTTCGCCCAAGACAGTGGCAGGGGTACACACTTCACGTCCCAGTGCTTCCGCCTTCACTGAGGTCCTAGTTGCCAGCAACGCCTATGCTGGTTACCTTCACTTTGGCTTCAAGCTGCAGTGGCGCTGACTCCCAGGCTGGATCTGATGTCCGGGCCCCTCTGGCAATGGTTGTAAGGCAGCAAATATCTATTGGTGGACAGAACAAGAGGTCTTTAGACAAGGCACAGAAATAATCTAACAACAGAGAGGATAGTCTCAGAATACTTCCTTAGTCTTGGGGCGCCCCATACATTAGCAAGGCACCCAAGAACCACTTCATCTATCTGAGAGTAGAAAACCCTGGACCTATTGGCAAGTATAAAAGGAACGTTTTGGTGAACTGACAAGAGTAATACATCACCCAATCCCAAACAGCCAAGGAAGTCTGTGTTCATTTACTAAATTCTGAGGAAAAAGAAAAACAATACAGACATACTCCAAATACTTACATTGGTGTATTCCTATATTACTAATCTGAAGAACCCTCAAGAAAAAGGAAATGTTCTACACTTTTACTCATAGATTTTACATTACTTGTACAGGACTGCAGACACTTGTAAAATAATTTCTCTTACAGGTTATGCTTAGGACCATGCTCTCATGTTATAGGTGCAGCAGGAAAATCTAAAACTGCTAATCTAACAGGGATTCTTATTGCAAAAAGAACTAAACTTCAACATAGTGGGTACTTTTTCTCCAGCAGAACATGTTATGACAAACAAACTCCTATAAAACAATATTTTCCTTCAAAATGTTTGCTAAGGATCACATGAGCGTCTTTCCTGCATTGTACTTTTCACGATCTGGACTATGCAACATCATTTTCAAAAGGAAAAAAAACCTATCTCCAGCTCTAATAAGGGCTGTCAGCTTATTTACACAGGCTAGCTAATAAAAGACTAGCAATGCCCTTGCAAAACTGTATAGAACATGAGAATAACATAAACAATAATAGTGTTGCCACCTGAGATTTTTGAACAGAAACCCCCATTATACAGTTCTCCTTAAAGATCAAATAAGGGAACATCAATCTGTTCTACTCATTCTTTCATACAGGATGGGCAGTAACATAGCTTATGTGTTTCATCTTTTTATTAATTCTAACAATTTTAAAACAGTATTACAGAATAGCCAATTGTAATTGTAATTGTAAGTAGCATTTATATAGCGCAGCTGTCACCCAACGGGCATCCTGGCGCTGGGATTACCTAAATCACTGTGCAGCTATAAAACTATGAATCATCATGCGCCAATCTCTCAAGGCTATTCTTTTGGAAAGAGCCTGGTTTTTAGCTTTTTTCTAAACTGCAGTTAGTCATCAGTCTGTCTGAGTTCACTTGGTAGTTCATTCCATAGCCTTGCGGCTGCATAGCCAAATGATCTACCTCCTAGTCAGGTTTTCTTGACTCGTGGGGTACATACTAGGTGGGCTGCCAAGGAACGAAGACTTCTAGCTGGGGAGTACCAAGTAAACATTCTCTGTAATGGTTTAGGCCCCATTTTGTGTGCCGCCTTATGAACAATGCAAAGTGCCTTAACTGTCATATGGCCATTTCCTAGACAGCTTTAGACAGACTCAAAAAAAGTGAGAAAAAGAAGAGAGAAAACATAATTTTGCCTACCCTTAATTTGTAGAGGAGCTAGCCTCCTTCCCCCATTTTGACAGTAGGAAAACCTGAAACAGGTTTTACTTCTGTCAACACTTTCAACCCCTATTTGTAGCAACTGGGCACAAACAAACTTGTAGGAGATATCTTAGAAAGTGGCTATTCTCTGATTCAGTCTAACATAATGCAAATTGAGTTAACTTTAAACCAATTTTTCTACAGCAATTGTACTAGAGTAACATGAGGGCGCATGAATGCAAACTAAAATCCATTTCTTCCTTATCGTAGCCCCTACACAGTATTCTTTAAAACTAAAACCATTATTTTATATAAATGGCAGATCAATGTTCAACTGAGGGTTGTCTTCCTTTCGTGGCATAGGACTGCGCAAAACGTGTGTTTGCCAAAAATAGGAAGCAAAGCTTCTCTTTCTGTCTTTGCGCTATCATCTCGTCTTTCAAAAAATCTTTCGAAGGTCGAAGTATCCAAGCAAACATTACCCTTCAGCCTGCTAAGAAGCTAAATACAGAACTCTGACCTTTGACCCGTTCAGCAGCTGCTCATTTTTGTGTGCAAGGCTTGCCATGCGGTTTGTAATGCAAAGCAACTCTGGAGAATCACAGCGAAAAGCAGTCCTATACTTATTTTCATTTATGTACAGTGGTGTGCAATCTAGTAATGCAGAGGCAGCTGTTTATTTTATACTTGCATATGTATACTTTTATTGAAGCCTAAGAGCACGTTAAAACTGCCTTGAGTGGTAGAACTGCTTGTAAAATTGTGAATTTAGCTCAATTTCGACTTTGGTGGTAGGGGCACTTAAAAATGAATATCCTACAATATTTTTGCATAATAGGAACCCCCAGAGTGTTCTCTAGATAGCCCAGGAATGGGAAATCAGAAATGCATAAGATATACCCTTATAAAAACAAGTTTTGTACGGCTGGGTAAAGTGACATTTCACATTTAAGTTCCCTTTTTCTCGGTACAGCACTGCTTAAATTCAACTTTGATGCTAGAAATTCACAGTATGATGATTAGGCTTTATAAAGATGAAAAAACGAATTTAAAGCATTTGTTTTTAACAATATATTTTTTCCCATATAATAATTATTATTTTTTATCAATAAAACCAACCATTTTAATGATTCCACATTGGAAAAGCAAGCTTCATTCGTAGCCTATCATATTTAAACGCATTCATTCATAACCCTAAGCACAGAAGCCTTACTTGAAACAGGAAAAGTCTGCGCCACTTTTAATGGACAGTTATCATTTAACATCGGAACCACAGATATACTTATGTAAAGAAGGCATTAAGAAAGAAAATCCCTACTTTCAATTTTGTTCTCTGTTATCCAAAATAATGAAACTGGTTTTTAGAAACTTTTAAAATAGGGCAGGCCCTTATACCAGGTTTACACTGACTTAAAATATCGCTGACGCAGCATTCCTGTCTGTGGCCGTGAGCAGGAATAGCCATATGCTATTTATGCAGCTGTTGTGTGTCAGCAGGCGTCGAATTTTCACGCCTTTCTCAGGAAAAAACCCCTTTATTATTTGAAATACCCTGACAGAGTTAAATCCCCATTTGCTGTGTCAAACGGTTTCTTTTTAGTTAGTTAGTTTAAACACAGCTGTCGGAAAGCTTTTTCTCGGGTGCTGAGAGAAAAGCATGTCACAGTCTATTTAAAAACTGAGGCATTTCAATGCAGTCAAATCTATCTTTCTATAATGTGTATTTAGTTCAGCAACGACCAAATTCACTCAAATGATGTGCATGCCTTTTAATGTCTAATACAATATTTAAAGAAAAGGCTGTAACATTGTGTATTTAAGTCTATTGATTACAAAACACACAATTTCGTTTTTCTACCTCTCTGTATGAGGCCTATTTTAATCCTATTGAATACGAATTCTAATTTTATGTTTAGCATTGTGGCAAGTTGCACACATGTATAGTGTCTTACTCTGTCAATTTAATAGTAACATGCAGCTGTTTAGCATATGTTACATAATTTATTTCTGGATTTTTATTTAATATGTAAGTAACTAAATGACATTTTGCATAACAGAATAATGACAGCAAAAAAAAACATAAACAAACTCATTGAGCTCATTCAGACAGTTACAGAAGGACACAACACAGCACGCTTAAAGCCAGCCATTTGTACACAGAGTACTCACACAAGTATTACCAATGTCAAACCAAAAACCCCACATAGACATTTAAACACACATTGAACCCACAAATCAACACTTAGGACTGCTTACAAAGTGTACGCAAGACCAACCTATTTGTAAATACTAATTGTAAGTCATATTTACAAGAAGAGCTCTCAAAAGTAGCCCAAAAAACTGTTCCATGGTCAAATTCGCCAGTTTTGGCTGGTAGAACACTCAAAAAGCGCTCTGCATATCACCACTTATGAATGTTACTAAGTGCGCAGATCCGGATCCGTTTTATGTACATATTTAGTTCCATGGCGTACTTAGTCACCAAGGAAGAAATATCTTTTTACTATACCTAAACCTATTTAGGTATCCCCTCTGAGGGGAGTCAACTGAGTACTTCCTAAATCCATATCGGTACCTCCAAGACAGCAACACTTTCTGCAAAGTGTGCTGGTAACAGGCATGCCAAAAATATTATAGCATATATAATATTATACTCCAAGTGACACTTAACACAATCTGTGTCGTTCAAATTTTCAAAATTAGAGAAAAATCTCCTCATTACCTGCCTATATGAATTGCAATGCATATATAACTTACAAAACAAATTCCAAAATTGGCCAATCATACAAACAAAGCCACAGTAAGTGTTACTAAAACTACCTTACCAATCAAAGGCATCAAACCAACAGCAAGTGCCGCAAAACGGCTCTTACCAATCAAATGGTGTCCAGGTTCCAACTGCCAAGTTCTGAGTGACCTAACGGTCGTTTTAAAATACTCACGCCAAAGAAGTTCTCAGTCGGGAGCGGCAAACACTTGGAGGATCAGATCAGGAAGACCAGAAATATACTGGGCTGGAAAACAAACAATCTCCGTGCGCTGGGTACCTCCTCAGTAGATTCCTGTCCTGTACTCCTCAGTAGATTCCTGTCTCCCTTCAAGACCACTCCCTTGGATAGCCGCTGCACCGATGAGTCCCTATTCGGGCGCCATTTGTAGAAATAAAAACCTTCTATGGGGTTCACTGATACATCTGGTCCTTAAAACCAACAAAGAAGAGATTGGCACAGAAGCTGTAATATCAAAAAACATGTTTTATTAACCTCAGATGAGGGAGATTGCATCTTACGGTACCCGCAGGCCACTGTAGGAGGCATTCTAATGAGTGCAGAGAACAGGGTCCTTATATATGCATTTGTTATATAGTCAGCATAAAATCAAGGGGAGGTCCTAGCACATACAAGCATGCTTATTGACTAATATGGGCATACAAAATTTGCTTGCTCCACAAAGTGGGAGGGGAGACTAAACTGCTTACATGAGTAAGAATAGCTTGACAGTTGTATACTAGGAGCAGGTGCATTCTACCAGCTAGGCCTCTCTGAGCATGTGCAAGACTCTGGAAGAAGGAGAAAGCACATGGCGAGCACATGGCTAACTAAAATGGCTGCCAAGTACAAAATGGCTTTCAGCTCATGCTAACAGCGATTCCTGCAATCTTTAACAGTAGGGGCAGGAGAGCAAGACGCAGAGGATTACAAAAGGAGGCTGAGATCAGGGGCAGCAAAGAACAAATAGATACTAGAGATGAAGAGGTTCAGGTCATCAACCTCTCTTCTAAACCACTGACTTCTGATATGACTTCTCTTTTAAGCAAGGGACTTAGCTTTAATACCCTTTGCTCAGGGGACATTTGTAGACTAAAGATAGACTTATTCAAATTTGTCAGAAGTTTTAAAATAAAGAAACATTTTGCATGTAATCAATTGATGAATAAAAATGTTAAGAACATTCCCACTGAATTCGGGTCTGATGTTTTAACTATCAAGGACATACAGGCGACACAGTTACTCTTATCCTTAACAGATCTTGAGCAGCCACCATATGACATGGACTTACTACTAGAAGAACTTAACATTGAGTCAGATTTCAGTATAGCGAGTGGTCTAAAATCTAAATCTAAATGGGTGCCGACTCTTCCCTGGGGTAATGCAATTGACAACTTTCACAGGCGTGTATTAGAAGACCTTGACAAAATGGACAGAAAGAGTACTAAGACTGCCTTCCGCCATAGAGACAATTTGACACAAGGGGAACGCCTTGCACTCAAAACTCTCAGTAATGACCAAGAGATCATAATACGAGAAGCGGACAAGGGTGGGAATGTGGTGATTATGAACCAAAGTGACTATAACAACGAAATTCTGACCCAGCTGGGGGATAACACCTGTTATGAGCGTCTTACTTTTAATCCAATGGACCCACTGACAATTGATATAAACAAAAAACTTGACATTTGGCATAAGGCTGGACTACTTAATGAGGAAGAATGTTTTTACCTAAAGGTCTTCAGACCTACCTACCCATGGCTGTACACTCTTCCCAAAGTCCATAAACACCTCCCATTTCCGCCTGGTAGACCTATAGTGTCAGGAATGGGGGGTCCCACGGAGAGGCTGGCCGAATATATTGATCTATTTCTGGGCCCTCTGGTCCGCAACCTGCCTTCCTACATACAGGACACAAAACATATTCTTAGTTTATTGGCTGATCTTCATTGGCAGCCAGGCACCATTTTGGCTACTTTTGACGTTATGTCTCTATACACCAGCATTAGACCAGACCTAGGAATGCATGCTATCACTAAACTACTACAAAACAGACCTGCTACCCAGTATCAACATACGAATATGCTAATCACCATGATGGAGTTGATCTTAGAGAATAACTTTTTCATGTTTGACAAACATTGGTACAGGCAAATAAGGGGAGTGGCCATGGGATCAAAGTTTTCGCCATCCTTTGCGAATCTTTTCATGGGCACTTTAGAGGCAGATCTAATTTGGGGTAAGAAGGGGCTCAATGGATTGACTCCATTATTTTTTGGGGTCGATACATTGATGACTGTCTCCTCCTATGGTCAGGCACACAGGAACGGTTGAAGGAATTTTTCACACACCTTAACAACAACACATGGGAAATGCAATTTACCATGGAATCAAGCACCACGAGAATCGAATTTTTGGACTTAGAAATATATGTCAAGAATGACCAACTTCACAGTAAGTTGTTCAGAAAGCAAACTGCATGCAATGCAGTTCTGCATGCAGAAAGTTCGCACCCTCCACATCAGATCCTAGCAATACCGTATGGTGAATTCTTAAGGGCCAAGAGGAATTGCAGTGAAGACACAGAATTCCAATTGTGCCACACCAACATGAAAAAGAGATTTTTAAGAAGGGGCTACTCAACTAAAACACTAAGGCAAGCGGAAGACAGAATAGCCAAGGTACAAAGAGAGGACACACTACGAACCCAGACTCACACACAGCATCTTAAACAACCAGTGAGAATGGTAACCGATTTCAATGCTCTACATTACCAAGTAAGGAGAAGCTTCAAGAGACACTGGGGCATCTTACAATCAGACAAGTCCATCAAAGAATACATCGCTAACCATCCTCAGATCACATTCAGGAGGGGCAAAACTCTAAAAAATAGACTCAGCCCCACCATCCCACATGGAACAACGGGGGCAACCTGGTTGAGACCACATACTCTGGGTTTCTACAAATGCGGTTTTTGTGGGCTGTGTAGGTGGGCGAAGCATGGCATTAAACAATTTGCAGATTTTGATGGAAGGAAGTATGACATCAGGTGTAACATTACATGTACCACTAGATTCGTAGTATACGTCATAGAGTGTTTGTGTAAAAAAATCTATGTTGGAAGTACTATCAGACCATTGAAAGAGAGAATCACAGAACACATCCGAGCCATAGACAAACAGGATCCTAAATACCCGGTAGCATTACACACAGCCACATGTCCTTCACAGGGAATAGAGAAGAATGTGTCCTTTTTTGGTATAGATGTGATACAGCCCAACGTTCATGGGGGCAACAGAGAACTCAGACTTAGACGGACAGAAGCTATGTGGATTATGCGTTTACGTACAGTAGAACACGGCCTTAATTATGATCATGAAATGCAATACTTTTTAGGCGACTAACTGGGCCACCACAGATTTTCAGCAGGTCCCTTTGTGTGGTTTTCAAGAGACAGGCACCCATGTAATCTAAACATTTTCTCTGCCTTGTCAAATAATGAAATATGTCCCGGTACATGTGCATCAAGGATAAACGATATGAATTGTTTTGTATCGTAATGTGTACTCAGATCAGACACAATTAATCAGAATATTATAATTCATATGCCTCATCTGATTGGGCACAATTGGTCATAATACATGCTCCAAGTGTTTTATATGTATCTCGAGAACTACAGTGTTTCTTTTTCATCTTATATGTACAAACAATTATTTTACAACATAGCTCAGAACCACATGGTATTTTTTGTTTTCTATGCAAGGTATATAAACTTTGTCATGTGTTTGTATCTAATCTATGCATATGTGTATTGTAGACATTTAAAATTTAAAGACAGGTTTTAATAGAGCCAACTTTATCCACACGGAACACACTAACCTGATTTTCGTTTTCTGCTCTGAATTCTGTTACGTGTTCATATCTTTTGTATGTACTGATAAATGCTAGCTTTCAATGTTGCATACAGATTGTAATGGAGCAAGCTATATTCACCTGGGATACACTAATTCGGCACTGCACACATGAGCATGGATCAAACCACGAACCAATTGGTGGTTCATACTTTACTTTTAACTGTCCTATTCCCTCTGTTATCTTTGCATGAATCCGTTTTTGATATATGTCTTGAGGGTTCTTTGCACTATTAGTGCTTTTAAGCTTTTTCCTGACATTGGTCCAGGACGTATGCTACCATCCTTCACAAGCATAAATATGCAGACATTTAGAATGATGTTTAATAAGTCCTGCATGTCCGCATTTTACTAAAGGATTGATCACCTTTTTATTTAAACCTAATCTGAACCTCGTCTCGACAATATCCTGTGAATTCCAGTTTCAACACCGGGTATTCCCCTAGTCTTTCCTCTAAAAATCTCCATTGTTTTGCATCGAGCAATGGAGGGTTGACGTTTCAGTATCCATTTCTCAGGAGGTTTAACCTTCCGACGGTATAAAACCACTTCCGGTGTCCCGATCACGTGTCCACAACCCGGAACACAGTGATCCGCCAGAGGGGCTCCCCGGGCGTACCCGCCTCGAGGTAAGATTTTCCAGCAATTGTGGTTCCCCTACTTGTTGGTACTGGAACAGACACTTAAGATCTTGACCTTCTAACTAATACATGATTGATCTGTTTTCAGATCTATTATAACGCTGGAATTACCTGTTCCAGTTTCTCAGCCCCCTCTCGGCATCCCAATATGCAGTTGGTCCACCGTGACCTGATGGGATGATCTCCAATCTCTAAGAAATACTGTCACATTTTACACTTTGTATGCGGGATACTCGACATTACCGCAGTTTTGGTGAGCATTTACTCTTTTTCATTCTTGTCGACTAGTACTAGCGTCTTGGTTTTAAATACGCAGTTGTCCTAGTGTATGTCGTGGTGTTTGACATACATTCTTGTCTCATAGGCACTTCCTTTCTTTTCTCAACACTGCCAGATACGTCCTGAACGAACAGACTTATCCCTGACTGTTTTTTTTGCCCAGCCGGGTTGGAATTATTACCGGCTGAGCGGTAAGCTCTAGGGTCCTTTTTTCTTGGTACAACCTCATCTTTATCTCTTTTTTACCCTTACCTTTGGTCTTTAACCTCCCTCGACTTAGCTCTTTACTTAGTGCATAACTACTTCGTACGCTTTCTCCCTCTATATAACCCTCCTTTTTATTTTTGCTATACTCAAGCTCACAACCTTTTTTATGTTGACAGTTTGCTCACTCCCTCCTTTCTATTTTCCGTTCCCTTTTTCCTTTCACAGACAATTCGAATACTCTTCTTCTATATTCAGGTATCATAAATACACTATGTCTAGTCTAATCAATATAATTTATCGTGATTTTGATCGTTTTTTTCTTTACATATTTTCGTTATTTTGTGTGGGATTAGTCTCATACTCACAGTTAGGATTCTTTCCATATTCTTCAAATGCACTACCACTAACGTAACACTCACTTCTTAGGATGTACAAATGTCATATTGAGCTAGGACTCTTTTCATATTCTGGATATGCACGTCCACCATCTCAACACTGGCTGGTATTACGTTTTAAATTTTACAATGCTATTTAGAATTAATTAGATGATAATATCATCTCACTTTTGGGTGTTGTGGGTTTCCACTTTTATGTAACACACGAGCTTGAAGTTCCAGAAATTGCCTTTTTAAAGAAAATCTTTACAATGAAGTATTATGATGCATATATCATCTATATCATTTGTATCCCTTCCCAGCCGTGAGGAAGTCGCGGGAGTAATTTCCAAACGCAACGAAACACGTGTAAAAGGCTGGTTTTTCTTCCAATCACTGAAACAAAAAAGAAAAAATTAAAAGGCTGAACATTAATCGACATCCTTGAAGAGATTTCCTTTCTGTTTTATGTATTTTTACTGTAGCACTTACTTTACATACTGTGGTAACTTAACAATAATGTGTGCCTAGGTTTCCGTTTTGGAAGTTAAAATGCCCTAGTACCAAAATGTAAAATTAGTGCTACAACGGTCTTCAAGAGGACCTGCGATGCTGCTTCTGCCTCCCGTACCCTGGAGGCGGCACATGGGTCACGCGGTACGGTCATACTGCGGTGGGACGCACACTCGTTGACCTCTCATGGCACTGCTCCACACTTCAGGGAGGACACTTTCCATTAGCTATGTTTTCTGATGACATGTCGCACCGGCCCCATCCAACAACAGAACTCCTTTAGATCCAAACAGACTCTTCCACTCTCTCACCGGAAGTGAAACCAGGCCACGCGGACACTTTCACAATACAACAGCCGGGAATGCACTTTTTGGTAAAAAACACATTCCTTACTCCTAATTAATCAAATAAACGTCTCACTGAAGAACAGGGGCCAGCTTCGATCGTTAAACAGCCGTTACAATGACTTTTTAAATTTGCGATACCATTACAACGCATGCATTACCACGCATGCGTGGTACATCACGAAGTCATTACTACGCATTTTTTTAGAACGCATGGTCATTTACCACGCATGCCTTTACAACAAATTTTGTTGTAAAGGTATGTATGGTAAATGACCATGCGTTCTAAAAAACATGTAGACGATCCATGTCATTGTAAGGAAACAGAGGCTGTTCCGTTTCCTCACAACGACGTGCACTGCCCCTCAGAGATGACGTGAAGCAGGAACCACGAGGAGAGAGGAACCATGAGGAGTGAGAGGTAAGGGGGATTGGGCATGGGGTGGGGGATTCTTTTCTAGGGTTTAGGGTAGTGCAGTGGTGTTTGGGTGGTGTAGGGGGTTGTGCTGGGGGTAGTGTTTTAGGGTTTAGGGTAGTGCAGTGGTGTTTGGGTAGTGTAGGGGGTCGTGCTGGGGGTAGTGTTTTAGGGTTTAGGGTAGTGCAGTGGTGCTTGTGTAGTGTAGGGGTCGTGCTGGGGGTAGTGTTTTAGGGTTTAGGGTAATGCAGTGGTGTTTGTGTAGTGTAGGGGGTCATGTTTTAGGGTAGTGCAGTGGTGTTTGGGTAGTGTAGGGGGTCATGCTGGGGTAGTGTTTTAGGATTTAGGTTAGTGCAGTGGTGTTTGGGTAGTGTAGGGGTCGTGCTGGGGGTAGTGTTTTAGGGTAGTGCAGTGGTGTTTGTGTAGTGTAGGGGGTCGTGCTGGGGGTAGTGTTTTAGGGCTGAGGGTAGTGCAGTGGTGCTTGTGTAGTGTAGGGGGTCGTGCTGGGGGTAGTGTTTTAGGGTTTAGGATAGTGCAGTGGTGCTTGTGTAGTGTAGGGGCCGTGCTGGGGGTAGTGTTTTAGGGTTTAGGGTAGTGCAGTGGTGTTTGTGTAGTGTAGGGGTCATGTTTTAGGGTAGTGCCGTGGTGTTTGGGTAGTGTAGGGGGTCGTGCTGGGGGTAGTGTTTTAGGATTTAGGGTAGTGCAGTGGTGTTTGTGTAGTGTAGGGGGTCGTGCTGGGGGTAGTGTTTTAGGGCTGAGGGTAGTGCAGTGGTGCTTGTGTAGTGTAGTGGGTTGTGCTGGGGGTAGTGTTTTAGGGTTTAAGGTAGTGCAGTGGTGTTTGTGTAGTGTAGGGGGTCATGTTTTAGGGTAGTGCAGTGGTGTTTGGGTAGTGTAGGCGGTCATGCTGGGGGTAGTGTTTTAGGGTTTAGGGTAGTGCAGTGGTGTTTGTGTAGAGTAGGGGGTCATGCTGGGGGTATTGTTTTAGGGTTTAGGATAGTGCAGTGGTGCTTGTGTAGTGTAGGGGGTCGTGCTGGGGGTAGTGTTTTAGGGTTTAGGGTAGTGCAGTGGTGTTTGTGTAGTATAGGGGGTCATGTTTTAGGGTAGTGCAGTGGTGTTTGGGTAGTGTAGGCGGTCGTGCTGGGGGAGTGTTTTAGGATTTACGTTAGTGCAGTGGTGTTTGGGTAGTGTAGGGGGTCATGCTGGGGGTAGTGTTTTAGGGTTTAGGGTAGTGCAGTGGTGTTTGTGTAGTGTAGGGGGTCATGCTGGGGGTAGTGTTTTAGGGTTTAGGATAGTGCAGTGGTGCTTGTGTAGTGTAGGGGGTCGTGCTGGGGTAGTGTTTTAGGGTTTAGGGTAGTGTAGTGGTGTTTTTGTAGTGTAGGGGGTCATGTTTTAAGATGCAACGCTCCAATACCTGACCAGTCTGCACTACATAAAACTGCAAAAAAACTAAAAATAAAAAGTGTTTTGCACTCTTTTGTCATTGGGCTATATGTGGGCTACATCTGGGTAATATTTGTGCTACATTTGGGCTCTTTTTTTCTCTGGTGGCCATCTTGGAAGACTTCTTTGTTATGAAGTTTCCTAATTTACTCATATACTGCAGTCTCCTCAGTAGGAAATGCTTTCAGTTTTTTACTTTGATTCCATCAAGAAGGCATTCAGATGTGTCTCACATTTGCCATAAATTCAGAATGTTAGCACTCTAGTTGCTCATTAGATCACTGTAGTAAAGCTACTGCTCACCAGGGAGTTAACTGGAAGTCTGCTGCTGGTATTGAAAGTGATTGTTTCAGTCTGCATGTCAGAATTTTCTAATGAAATAGAAGAGGATTTGAGATCTCACTTAAAACATGCCCTAATTTTTCTTTCTGCAGCACTAACCATAATTTCTATTTCAAAAAGAACCCCTCATTTTGTTCCTTTTTAAATTAAATGTTCTAAGTGTTACCGGTTTATTCCAATCAAGATGGCTTCAGGTGTGCCATACTTTTGTCATAAGTAAGGCTGTTAGCACTCTAGTTGTTCTTTAGAACACTCTGGGAAGCTGCAGTAGAACACAAAGGAATCAACTGACAGTCTCTGCCCTTGTTGGATGTACATGTTTTACTGAGAATGTCAGACTTCATTCTCACATGAATGAGAAAGATAATGTGAATTTACAGAAAATATGCTCTCATTTTAGCTTCTGGAGCACCTTTCAAAACTCTATGGGACAAGCATGTGAAAATAGTTTTCTCTCAAACATGATTCATGATATCCCAGCAGAAGGTTTTTCACAGGGTAAAATCACCTTAGAACACACCACAATTCCTGAAATTAGTATGGTACATCAACAAATAAATTCTAATGTAACTAAAGTCTGTTATCACCCTTTATAGTTCTCCTTTTGGTAACCCTCAAAATCTTTGATTCACTACAATGCATTTCAATGGGGTACTATCATGTATATTGGTCCCAAGATGGCTGCCAGCAATTCCAGGATGAAGTGCTGACAGCCAATCAGATCTCACAATGACATGTGTGGTTAGGCTCCGCCCAGATAAATATGTGATTTTACTTTTGATTTTCTCAGGAACTACTGAACGGATTCACCCCGAAACTTTCAGGATAGGAGCAGACCGGAGCGCCCCACAAGTTTTGAAAATTTCGCGAAGATTCGTCAACCGGCGCCAAAGTTATTGGAAATAGAATGTTGTGAATTTCCTATGGAAAATAGGTCCTAACTATAATTATCTACTGGCGACCGCCAGTAGATAAATATATATATATATATATTATCGCCAGTAGATAGTTATAGTTAGGACCTCTTTTCCATAGGAAATCCGCAACATTCTATTTGAAATAACGTTGGCGCAGGTTGACGAATCTTCGCGAAATTTTCCAACTTGTTGGGGCGCTCCGGTCTGCTCCTATCTTGAAAGTCTCGGGGTGATTCGTCAAGCGGGGGCCTTTAGTCGCAGCTACAGCCCGAACTGCTGAACGGAATTACACCAAATTTGGCAAAAAGGTAGCCCTTGGTTCAGAGTCGTGCCTTTTGCTTAAATGTTGTAAATCCGTTCAGTAGTTCCTGAGAAAATAAAAAATAAAATCACATATATATCTATGGCCGCATAGGGTTCGCGTACCCTCCCGATCACGAGCTGTATGGTAATTGGCTGTCAACACTCCAAACCAGGAAGTGTTGGCAGCCATCTTGTTCCTCGGTAGAACCGAGGCACAAGAAAAGACAAAAACAAGGGTGCAAAATGCAAAAAGGGGGCAGGGTAGAAACACCCTGACCCCCTAGGCCTGCTCAGGGCCCAATTTTTTTTTTTTTTTTTTTTTTTAAATCGGCAAAAAACGCGCTGGGTGCGCGGATCCTGCTGATAAAAAAAAAAATGAAGTGCGGGCTCCCGCGCTTTGTGGTTAATTGGCCCCCGGGTGGGCCAAGTCCCGGGGGCATGCAGGGTTTATCGAATAATAACATGGGGGGAGGCCCCCCCAAGCCCCGGGGACCGCCACCCCCGGGGCTTTAAACAAAATGGTGCGGGAGGGCTCTCCGCCCTCCCGCAGCCCCGGGGACCGCCACCCCCCGGGGCTTCTTTTAAAAAAAAAAAATTACCTGTGTGGGGGGGCTTGAGCCCCCCCACATGCCCCGGGGACCGCCACCTCCCCGGGGTACTAAATAATAAAAAAGGGGAGTTAATCCCCGACTTAAAACGCGCCATGGGGCGCGTTTGCACAGTGGTGAAGGGAGGGGGCGGGGCCTGAGGTGACATGTGTGCAAACAGGCCCCGTGGCACGTTTTAAGATAGGGAATTAAATCCCCTTCAATCCTGAGGGTCCCTGGGGGCCAACTAGCCCACCAGGTACCTCCAGTAAGCACCACGGAGATGCGTTGCAGAGTGTTGTAAAAAGGGGCATGGCCTCTGAACACCTCTCTGCAACGCAGCTCTCTGGCGCATACTGGAGGTATCTGGTGGGCTAGTTGGCCCCTAGGGACCCTCGGGATTGAGGAGGAATTAATTCTCCAACTTAAAACGCGCCACAGGGCGTGTTTGCAGACATGTCACCTCAGGCCCCACCCCCTTCCTTCACCATTGTGCAAATATTCCTCTAAAATCAGCCGAAATACAAATTCCGATTTACTCACCTGTTATCAGGAGAGACCACAGTGCTGCATCTTTGAGCCCAGTACTGATCCTGAAAAGTAATTTTAACCGTACTTACCAGTAACTTGAATTTCCTTCCATAGGATATCATCGCCTGCTTTTTGCTGAAAAAGTTTCTAAGTGTCGATTTTTGAAACTTACAAATATTCCTCTAAAATCAGCAGAACTACGAATTCCGATTTACTCACCTGTTATCAGGAGAGACCTCAGTGCTGCATCTTTGAGCTCAGTACTGATCCTGAAAAGTAATTCTAACCGTACTTAACAGTAACTTGAATTTCCTTCCATAGGCTAACATTGACTGGTTTCACTTGGAAATTCTTCTAAGTGTGGAGTTTTGGAACTTTATAATATTCCTCTAAAATCAGCCGAACTACGAATTCCGATTTACTCACCTGTTATCAGGAGAGAACCCAGTGCTGCATCTTTTAGCCCAGCACTGACCCTGAAAAGTAATTCTAACCGTACTTACCAGTAACTTGTATTTCCTTCCATAGGAATCCATTGTCTGGTTTTCAGCAGAAAAGTTTGAAGTGTCGATTTTCACAAACTACAAATATTCCTTAAAAATCGCCTGTATGACTTAAACGCATTCTTTCAACTGGTTACAGGAGATGCACCAGTGCTGGATCCAGGATCCACCACTGAGTAAGAAAAAAGTAACGATAACACTACTTACCTGCTAAGTGAATTTCCTCCCCTAGGATAACATTGGTGATTCTATGTGAAAAAGTTTCTGTCAACTTTTAAAATACAATAATATTCCTTAAAAATCACTACTGTAACCAAAACGCTTTTACTCAACTGTTTACAGGAGATGTCCCAGGACTGAATCTAGGATCCAGTCCTGTGGTTAGAAAAGTAATCCATAAAGTAACTAATTGCATTTAACTAGAAATTCACATTGAGCTCAATGTTGCATTGTGTTTGAAATTGTGTTGCCCATTGCAACAACTGTAACTACTGTACTTAAAAGTCTATTGCCTATTTGCAAAGTATTTAAACTAAAGTAAATCATTCTGAGAAAGTATATTTTGTAATGTAATGTATAATGTAATTACAATGTAATTTAAAAAATAAAATATCTAAAAATAAATAATTTAAAAAAATGTAGTAAATCAGTATCAAAAAATAAATATAACAATTAAAACATTTAAAAATTGTCATTTACAAAACCTTTGAAATTCACTGAAAAAACCATAGGTTTCAGGCACGTTATAGTTAGAAATTAGCATTTAAAAAACCTTACAAATTCACTGAAAAAACCATAGGTTTTAGGGACAGTTATAGTTAGTTGGACATTTCACTCGTATAAAACCCGTGAAATTCCCCCGTTATAGTTAGTTCAGCTAACTATAACTCACGCCCCCGCAATGCACTGCTGATGACGTCACATATTACATCACTCATGACATGGTCAGTGACATCACTGATGACATCACTGATGACATCTCAAATGACATCACTGATGACATCACTGATGACATCATCCACGTGATAATCTGATGCACCTCCACACACCCTAATATAACCTTTGATACACCCACTCTAAATTACAGACTGCCATTCGCAAAACCATAGACACTCCAACAACAATAACTACATACCCACTCACTGATTCTTAGGTCTACACACACATCCACTCACTCACCCGTACAGTCACTCATACTTACAGTCACTCAGTAGAGGACTATCATATGCACTCATACTCCTATATACACACTCAAACACCGCCACTCATCCATAGAGGTACTCACACACCTAGTCAGTCATGCAAATAATTAAACACACTGCCATTTACTCACCTATACAGTTATACACACACCAGCTCACTTACTCATACAAATACTAGCACATTCTTACGCTCTTATACAATCACTGATACAAGCACACACTCATCCATACAGTCACTAACACAATCACACACTCTCGCTTATAGCCATTTATATACTCCAACACACAAAAATACTGCCTTTCACATATGTAGTTACTCACACTTATACCACTGAGATATACATTCACTCACTAACACACCCATACACACACTCACCCACCCATTCAGTCCATCACAGATGCACTCTTGAAGCCATCCACCCAGTGAATCACCCACTCACACATCTATGCACAGAGTCACACACACCCCACCCACACAAACACTCAGGCACCCATACAGATACTCAGACAACCAATCAATAACTCATATAGACACTCATGTAGCTATTCACAAACCCATGCAGCCACTTACACAGCAACAGACAGACGGATAAAGACATTCACCCAGTTTAGTCACTAACCCATGCATTCAGTAAGATACGTTTAATCACTCACTTATAGAGTTAGTCACGCACCTACTAAATCATCCATACACCCACTCATTCTTCAATACGCCTTTCCCTATATATATTAAAAATATTTAAACTTTACAGAAACACACAGTCACTGGATGATGTCATCAGTGATGTCATTTGAGATGTCATCAGTGATGTCATCAGTGATGTCACTGACCATGTCATGAGTGATGTAATATGTGACGTCATTAGCAGTGCATTGCGAGGCGTGAGTTATAGTTAGCTGAACTAACTATAACGGGGGAATTTCTATGGTTTTGTACGAGTGAAATGTCCAACTAACTATAACGTCCCTGAAACCTATGGTTTTTTCAGTGAATTTGTAAGGTTTTTTAAATGCTAATTTCTAACTATAACGTGCCTGAAACCTATGGTTTTTTCAGTGAATTTCAATGGTTTTTTAACTGCTAATTTCTAACTATAACGTGCCTGAAACCTATGGTTTTTTCAGTGAATTTCAATGGTTTTTTAAATGCTAATTTCTAACTTTGCCTACAAAGGTAGGACATGTGAAGAAAGAGGAAGAAAAGCACAGTAAGAAGCAAAACAAATGCAGAAAGAGGCAACAGAAGTCCAGAAAGACGAAGAAAAGTGCAGGAAGAAGCAAGAGATGTGCAGAAAGAACCAACAGAGGAGCAGAAAGTCCTCCTGTGCCCCCAACTTTTAGTGACGGGTACTGGTGGTAACTGACTCTGACTAACCAGGACCGGAGCCAGTGCTATGCTAAAAGACACTTAGAATACTGTGAAAACACCTACATACACTAGGGAACACTATGCGTTGGGGTACCCCTGTAATAAGCATGACCTCCTCTGTATTTGCCATGAGTTAGTGCTGGGTAGTTGCATGAGTACATGGGTAGTGACTGGATGATTAGAGTGCTGCAAGGACAGTGCATGGTGATTTTATAACTGCTTGGGTTTTGGCGGAGTGATTGGATATGTACATGATGCTAGATGGGTGATTGGAGGAGTGCATGGGTAGTGACAGAGGGATTTCTGGAGTGCATGGGTACAACCTGGGTAATAGGAGGAGTGAATCAGTACTGTGTAGGTGGTTAGAGGTCTGCATGGGTACTGCTCAGGGTATTGTAGCAGTGCATGAGTTAGTGCATGGGTCATTGCATGAGTGCATGGGTAGTGACTGGATGATTAGAGTGCTGCAAGGAGAGTGCATGGTGAATTTATAAGTGCTTGGGTTTTGGTGGAGTGATTGCATAAGTATACACATGTCACACCAGGCCCGCCCCCTCCCTTCACCACTGTGAAAACACGCCCCCCGGCGGGTTTTAATTTGGGGAGTTAATTCCCCTTGAATCCTGAGGGTCCCTGGGGGCCAACTAGCCCATCATATACCTCCAGTAAGTGCCACAGAGCTGTGTTGCAGAAAGGTGGTCAGAGGCCACGCCCCTTTTTACACCTCTCTGCAACGCAACTCTGTGGCGCTTACTGGACGTACCTGGTGGGCTAGTTGGCCCCAGGGACCCTCAGGATTCAAGGGACTTAATTCCCAACTTAAAACACGCCACAGGGCGCGTTTGCATAGTGTTGCTGGGAGGGGCGGGGCCTCCGGCGCGATGCCGGCTTTTTTAAATTTAGTTTTTAGAAGGGGGCTGTGTGGCCCCCTTCCTTTCCTATTTTGTGGGCCCTGGGGACCCCATCCCCCAGGGCCTGACCCCTAATTTGTTAATTTAATTTTTTTTAAACGGAAGGGGGCCGCGCGGCCCCCCTCCCGAGGCCATTTTTGGCCCCGGGGACCCCATCCCCCGGGGCATGGCCACTATATATATATTTTTTAAATATATTTTCAAAGGAGGGGGGCTGCGTGGCCCCCCTCCTGAGGCTTCTGTTAGCCCCGGGGACCCCATCCCCCGGGGCTCTGCTTCGTTTTATTTTTTATTTTACTGCAGAGCGGGGCCACGTGGCCTCCCTCCCGGGCCACTTCTGGCCCCGGGAACCCCAGCCCCCGGGGCCGGCCCTCTCCTTTGGGGACCGTGGGGGGCCCCAATGCCCCCACGGTCCCTGCTGGCTCCCCGCCTCCTGCGGGAGCCGGCATTGCTTTTCCACATGGGGAGCTGCTAACATGCAGCTCCCCGTGTGGAAAAGCAATCTGCTTTGCTTCATTGAAGCGAGAGCAGGTTTCCCTGCTCTCGCTTCAATGAAGCAAAGCAGAGTTTGCTATGGTAGGGCGGGAGCTGTGCTCCCGCCCTACCATAGCAAACAGCAGTGTCCCGGGGGTGGGCACCCCAGGACACTGCAGGAGCCGGCCCTGGGGGGTGGTGGTCCCCAGGGCCATCACGCGCTACAAGAGGGGGGCCGTGTGGCCCCCCTCCCTTCAATTACAAAGCCCCGGGGAGGTGGTGGTCCCCGAAGCTCGGGGGTCCGTAACGGACCCCCAAATTTGCATTTTAGTGCCCTGGGGAGGTGGCGGTCCCCGGGGCGTGTGGGGGGGCTCGAGCCCCCCCACACAGGTTTATCTTTTTTTTTAAAAAAACAAGCCCCGGGTGGTGGCGGTCCCCGGGGCTGCGGGGGGGCCATGTGCCCCCCGCAAATAATTAATGAGAGCCCCAGGGGGTGGTGGTGGTCCCCGGGGCTTGGGGGGCCTTGGAGGCCCCCCACACATTTAAAAATTAGCCCCGGGGGGTGGCGGTCCCCGGGGCTGCTGGGGGACTGCGTGCCCCCCGCAACTCATAAATCAAGCACCGGGGAGGTGGCGGTCCCCGGGGCAGTGTGGGGGGGATTGGGGCTCCCCCCCACACATTTTTGTCAGTGCCCCCGGGACCTGACCCACCTGGGGGCTTCAATACAACGAAGCGTGGGAGCCCGCGCTTCGTTTTTTAAAAAAAATTCTCGCCCGGATTTGCGCACCCAGCGCGAATTCGCCCGATTTAAAAAAAAATAAAAAATGCTTTTTTGGGCCCTGGGGGTCAGGGTGTTTCTACCCTACCCCCTTTTCTTGTTTTTCGCGTTTGTTTTTCTCTTTTCTTGTGACTCGGTTCTACCGAGTCATAAGATGGCTGCCAACACTTCCTGGTTTGGAGTGTTGACAGCCAATTAGAATAAAGCTGGTGGTCGGGAGGGTCGGCGGATCCACCGCGCCTCTAAATATCGAAACTTTTATTTTTTGATTTTCTCAGCAACTACTGAACGGATTTACACCATTTAAAAAAAAGGGCGCTTTCTGAACCAAGCACTACCTTTTTGTCAAATTTGGTGTAATTCCGTTCAGCAGTTCGAGCTGTAGCCGTGTCAAAAGTTTCCTATGGGAAATTCATTTTCCGACCTCTTTTTTTTGAATTTCTCAGGAACTACTCAACGGATTTACATCATTTAACAAACAGGGCTCTTTCTGAACCAAGGGCTATCATTTTGCCAAATTTGGTGTAATTCCGTTCAGCAGTTCGGGCTGTAGCCGTGTCTAAAGTTTCCTATGGAAAATAACACGGAGAAAACACGTTTTGGGACCCCCCTTTTTTCTCGGCCCCCGCTTGGTGTATCACCCAGAAACTTTCAGGATAAGAGCTGACCGGAGCGGGCCACAAGTTTTGAAAATTTCGCGAAGATTCATCAACCTGTGCCAAAGTTATTGGGAAAAGAAAAAATGCTTTTCCTATGGAAACTAGGTCCTAACAATAACTATCTACTGGCGACCGCCAGTAGATAATATATATATATATTACCTACCGGCGGTCGCCAGTAGGTAGTTATAGTTAGGACCTTGTTTCTATTCAAAAAGCGTTTTTTCTTTTGCCAATATCTTTGGCGCCGTTTGACGAATTTTCGCGAAATTTTCAAAACTAATGGCCCGCTCCGGTCAGCTCCTGTCTTGAAAGGTTCGGGGTGATTCATCAAGCGGGGGCTGAGAAAAAAGGGGGGTCCCAAAGCGCGTTTTCCCCATGTTAATTTCCATAGGAATTTTGAAACAGATTACAGCCCGAACTGCTGAACGGAATTACACCAAATTTGGCAAAAAGGTAGCCCTTGGTTCAGAAAGAGACCTGTTTTTTTAAATGGTGTAAATCCGTTCAGTAGTTCCTGAGAAATTAAAAAAAGAAAAATATCGATATCTGAGCACCGAGGAGGGTTCGCAAACTCTCCCGAACACGAGCTTCACTCTGATTGGCTGTCAACGCTCCAAACCAGGAAGTGTTGGCAGCCATCTTGTGACTCAATAACCCAGTCACAAGAAATCAGTAGAAAAAAATATGAAAAACAAGAAAAGGGGGCAGGGTAGAAACACCCTGACCCCCTAGGCCTGCTCAGGGGGTCCCACAAGGACCCCCAGGGCCCAGAAAAGCTGGGAGCGCGAATCCAGCCGAACATTTTTTTAAAAACAAAGCGCGGTCTCCCGCGCTTCGTTCCGGGGGCAATGAAGAAATATAGGAAGCATGACATGATGAGGAGCTAGCCCCAGTAAGATCTGCCAGTAATAAAGTGAAAGGGCACCATTAAGTGAGACGTCCACGTTTTCAAAGACTGCTTATTAACATCTTGCATAAAGGACAAGTGAGGCCAAGCTGTTCCTAACAGCATCTCTGCATCTCAGATGTAGCCAGGAAAGGGACGAAGAGAACATGAAATGGGGAGTGTTGTTTTATCTGTTTCTGGGTAAATTGCTGCTGCTTCTGACTTCATGTGAAGCATGGAATGCATGAGCTTTCATTATGAGCCCCCACCCTACACGAGCAGCTTTGGCTGGCGGGGCCTCAGAGACGCCTGACCAGGGATTCTTTCGTTTTTCAACGCGTGCCCTTTGTGTGCCAGGGTTTGGTCTCTGTAATTAAGGGTTCATCGCGGCTGGGCATTGCCTCCCATTGTTGATGAGACAAGAGCTATTGTGCTGTGAATGTGTGACCATGCAAATGCAATGTCTTTGAAAGAGAACTCGACTATTCAGTGTAAAGTAAGCATGCCCGCCTTGACTGGATGCGAAGCACAATGACCATGTGTGTCTGCAGCACCTGAACCCCCAAGTAACCTATCCTTTCGTTTCACAGGCAAAGGCAACTACTGGACGCCGGACTCTAACTGTGAGAAGATGTTCAACAATGGAAACTTCAGCAGGAAGCGGAAGAGGAAGTCCAACATGAACTCCAGCACAGGAGCGCTGGCATCGGACAAACCAGAGGACAGCCAGCTGAGCGGCAGCCCGAAGAGCGGCGACAACCAAGACATCCAGGAGCTGGCACCGCCGGGAAGCGAGAACTCACCCGAAAAGAGGGCCTCTCCTCCCAGCCTGTGCCTCAGCAGCTTCCTGACCAGCATGACCGCAGCCTACATGAACAGCGCCAGCGCAGGGCCCCACCCCGTGGCCCTCGGACTCACCAATGACACTCCGGACAAAATGGGACAGACCATGGTTGGCTTCAACTCCTACTCAGCGCTTACCACCATCCCAAGCCACGGTGGTTCTGAGTGGTCCAATTCAGTGTTCTCCAACCCCTACGGCTACGGCGGCTCAGTGCTGAACCAGTTCAGTCCCCATTTTTACAACAGCCTCAGTGCAAACAGCGCAATGTACCCCGGAGAGGGGACCGAGGTGTAGCCTTGGGCCGCCGCCAAGGCTCACAAAGATAAGGCAATAAGCAAGCCACTGGAAAGCCAAGACGCTTTGACTTTTCACGCACAACCTGCCGCTCACCTCCGAATAAGGGACAAGAGAAGTGAGTTTTGAGGGCACCACCCTGGTCGGCAACATACATTTGGCCCCGCTTAAGATTGGGTGGCCCCCGGTTGAATAGGGCCTCCCTAATATTCAGGTCATGAACATGGACGGGCTGCCGTGGACAAGAGGTGGACAAAGACTGAGGGGCAGGGAAGCTTCCACCTTGCCTCATTTGGGGTGGGGGGTGCTTTGCTGCATCCCGCTCCCTGGACAGTTCAGAAACCCAAATACTGCCAATCCACCCTGATCCATTTACTTCTGCTGCTTTGTAAAGAGCGAATAAGTGTACATTTTGCAAATACTGCCCGACATGTTAGAGAGAGATTGTATAGAAAAGGCAGATTACATTTTGTAATAATATGAACTATGTCTGTACTGTGCACCGTTTTGCTTAAGATACTTTTACTTAGAAATCGCAGAAGTGAGTAATCTTCATTACAAAAGAATGTAATAATCTTCAGTTCAAAAGCCTGTACATTTTTCCCTGGACTCGCCCAGGGTATACAAATATGGTGTGAAACTGCATTTTCCTATCTACTCCCATTAAGGAGATGACTTCAACAAGCTCCTTCAATTTGTGTTCTGACAAGACTTTAGTGATAATCTGCCTGTCGGCATCTTTTCACATTCATATGTATTGTTCTATTTAATGCAAAACAAAACTCACGTTTACCTCCTGTAACAGTGGGTGTACACAACATGAATTGTACAGAGTCATTTCTGCAAATGAGCTTCAATTATGACAAGCGTTTTCCAGGTGTATGAATTTGCATATTCGAGTACACACATTGCCACAACCTAAACACTGTTTGCATTCTTTTAATGAAATAATTACGCCGTGGGTCAAAGTGGGGAGTATTTTTGTACTAATAAAGTATTTGTAAATAACTACCCTTGCTTCTTAGTATTTTACCTATCTTATCTGGCAGTCATCGCCTTCCCTGGCTCCTTTCCTGCAGCTCGCCTGTTGGGTGAGGCCCAAGCAGTACAGTTCAGGTCAAACAAGAAATGTTGAATGAGGTAAAATTGGCACAGCTATTCATTTTAGAGGAAAGCAAATACTCGTAAAAATCCTGTGTACATTGACAAGGGGCCGGGCACTCACCAGATTCTCGAAGGGTGCTTTCACACTTCTCCCGCCATTGTTCCTACAGAAAGTCCACTGCTGGGCAGACAGTCTTTCCTAAAACGGAAGAAACCAATAGGAATGCACTCCCCTCGCATGGTTTTGGTACCGCTCAGTACCCAGGAAGTAATAATACAATTAAACTGTCAGTAATGAGTACTTGAAACGAAAAATATGAGCTCCCGCTTCTACTGTGCTGCTGTTTCTAGCTTCTTGTGTGAACAGTGTAGGAGGCGTACACTATGTGGCTGCACGCCACTCCGGCCCCACCAACAAACACATTGTAGTTTTGAGTCAAAGGGGTTCAGTCAACAAGCACACTTTCTTCAAGCAAGCACCGACAAGGCCAATAGGTTTGGCTTTTTTGTATAGGGCATGCCAGTTCTTAATTAGTGAAAAAACATAAATGCAGGTAACCTGAAGTGTTGCTGGTGAATACCAGAGTTGTCAAACCGTGTGCTCTCCTCATGCCTCTTTCTTCCACCATTGTACACTCACTATCTCATTGTCTCACTCTTGCAGGTTCTTTTCATCCCTTCTTTCTCTACTTGTCACCATTTTTTCTATCTTTCTCTCCCCCTGCTTCTTCCATATTTTGCCTTTCTCTCTCTTGCCTTGGGTCAAAGTTTGATGAGGAGAAATAAGACCCACACCACAAAAATGAGTGCTGATGCATTATTACACAGAACTACACACAACCATTCTCTAAAAGTCCGTGAAAAATGGCGGCACAGATGGCGCACTAAGAAAAACAGCCACACATGCACCAATCCACAAAGACAACTGCCACCTATTGCCATGTGCAGCAGGATGCACAGGGTGATGTGGATCAGCAGAGCACAGGAAGACGTGCAGCATGGTGCACAAGGTGAAGTGCAGCAGGAGAGCACAGACTATAGTGCTTCAGGGACAATCAATCTGATGTGCAGATAGAGCACCATTGACGCATCTCAGGGGAGCATGGAGTTGTGTGCCTCATGTGAGGACACGTTCAGTTGCCTCATGAGACCACTGCTTGATAAACAGTTCAGGGGATAGAGCTGTGTGTATTATGGAGGGCGCTGCACAATAAGGCAGTATTGTATTGTATATAACATTTATAGAGCGCACTGCAACCCCACGGGTATCCTGGCGCTTGAGCACATAGGTCAATTATCTTAGAATATGAGAGCAGTTGAAAAAAACCACTATATTATACCCTGGGAAAGAGCCAGGTCTTCAGTTTCTTTCTGAAAGACAATAGATCATCTATCTGTCTAAGTTCAGTTGGTAATTTGTTCCACGCCGAAGCTGCTGCAACGCAGAAAGCTCTTCCACCAGATCATGTTGATGCGCACCCATTCATGTGTGCAGTTAAAGCCATTCATAGTTTGTGTTGGCTAGATGTATTTTTGCAGTGTAGGATTTTTAGGCCTACACATTTAATGGTAAAGTGAAAATAGTATGCTGCAGAAAGCAAACCTTTATGACATGGACCACTTGGCAGCTGCACACATGGACAGATGGAAAACAACCCCGTGACGCTTTGAAGACATGTATGCATTCTTTATGAAAATATGAAATCGAGTTTTTCTTTGCAGCATTATATATTTTCTCTGTTTTTTCAGTGCCCCACATACTGAACAAAAAGGTCTCTCTTAAGTAACACTTTCAATTACCTTCATTTATCGTTCTCCTCTTTGTGTTTGCTCCATACACAAAGGGTCTCATACAATAATTATTTTAATAGGATCTGTAAAAGGTAACAAATGCAATGAACCTTGTTGCCACCAGCAATGCACCCTCAGATTGGAATGCATCCGATCTGCGCAACAACAAATGCTGTTAAAAGCATACAGTGAAGATGAAAAAAATCTTGCCTTATCGATGAAGAGGGCAACTTAACCAGTTTCAAAGCCTGGAATTCCACCTTTTCACATAACTAACCATCTTAGATATTACCCTAGGATGACGTCCCGGAGTTACACGGACAGACCCGGTTTTAACAGCTCTGTCCCGGTGTCACTACACTTTTAACTATTTTAAATATATGTCTCGGTTTTTAAAGAAAGTGGAGTGAGTTTTCAATTATTGTATATTCTCTCACTTTCACATTCACCTCTGTAGTGTGAAATAGAGCTAATTATTCCTTAAGCTGGGCTGCATCAGCCTCATTCAAGCACAACAGCAGAATCCTCAGCTTGAACTTCAGTTCATGACCCTGTAGAGGGGAGGAGAGTATTGGAGGAAGGGAGGAGGTCCTCTCTGCCTTTATAAAAATATATATATAGTTAGGACCTATTTTCCATAGGAAATCTGCAACATTCTATTTGAAATAACTCTTGCGTCGGTTGACGAATCTTCGCGAAATTTTCAAACTTTATGGCCCGCTCCGGTCCGCTCCTACCCTGAAAGTCTCAGGGTGATTCGTCAAGCGGGGCCGAGAAAAAGGGGGGTCCCAAAACGTGTTTTCCCCATTAATTTTCCCATAGGAAACTTTAGACACGGCTACAGCCTGAACTGCTGAACGGAATTACACCAAATTTGGCAAAGAGGTAGTTCTTGGTTCAGAAAGAACCCTTTTGTTAAATGGTGTAAATCCGTTCAGTAGTTGAGGAGAAATTAAAAAATAAGAGTCAAAAATCAATTTCCCATAGGAAACTTTATGCAAGGCTACAGCCCGAACTGCTGAACGGAATTACACCAAATTTGGCAAAGAGGTAGTTCTTGGTTCAAAAAGAACCCTTTTGTTAAATGGTGTAAATCCGTTCAGTAGTTGCTGAGAAAATCAAAAGTAAAAACACATATATATCTGGGCGGAGCCTAACCACACATGTCATCGTGAGATCTGATTGGCTGTCAGCACTTCATCCTGGAATTGCTGGCAGCCATCTTGGGACCAATATAAATGATAGTACCCCATTGAAATGCATTGTAGTGAATCGAAGATTTTGAGGGTTACCAAAAGGAGAACTATAAAGGGTGATAACAGACTTTAGTTACATTAGAATTCATTTGTTGATGGTACCATACTAATTTCAGGAATTGTGGTGTGTTCTAAGGTGATTTTACCCTGTGAAAAACCTTCTGCTGGGATATCATGAATCATGTTTGAGAGAAAACTATTTTCACATGCTTGTCCCATACAGTTTTGGAAGGTGCCCCAGAAGCTAAAATGAGAGCATATTTTCTGTAAATTCACATTATATTTCTCAGTCATGTGAGAATGAAGTCTGACATTCTCAGTAAAACATGTACATCCAACAAGGGCAGAGACTGTCAGTTGATTCCTTTGTGTTCTACTGCAGCTTCCCAGAGTGTTCTAAAGAACAACTAGAGTGCTAACAGCCTTACTTATGACAAAAGTATGGCACACCTGAAGCCATCTTGATTGGAATAAACTGGTAACACTTAAAACATTTAATTTAAAAAGGAACAAAATGATGGGGTTCATCTTGTCATAGAAATTATGGTTAGTGCTCTGGAAAGAAAAATTAGGACATGTTTCAAGTGTGATCTCAAATATCTTCCTGTTATATTTCAACAGGAGCAGCCTGTCAGTTGATGCCTTTGTGTTCTACTGCAGCTTCCCAGAGTGTTCTAAAGAACAACTAGAGCGCTAACAGTCTTACTTATGACAAAAGTATGGCACACCTGAAGCCATCTTGATTGGAATAAACTGGTAACACTTAAAACATTTAATTTAAAAAGGAACAACATGATGGGGTTCATTTTGTCATAGAAATTATGGTTAGTGCTGTAGAAAGAAAAATTAGGACATGTTTCAAGTGTGATCTCAAATATCTTCCTGTTATATTTCAACAGGAGCAGCCTGTCAGTTGATGCCTTTGTGTTCTACTGCAGCTTCCCAGAGTGTTCTAAAGAACAACTAGAGTGCTAACAGCCTTACTTATGACAAAAGTATGGCACACCTGAAGCCATCTTGATTGGAATAAACTGGTAACACTTAAAACATTTAATTTAAAAAGGAACAAAATGAGGGGGTTCATTTTGCCATAGAAATTATGGTTAGTGCTGCAAAAAGAAAATTTAGTGCATGTTTTAAGTGAGATCTCAAATCCTCTTCTATTTCATTAGAAAATTCTGACATGCAGACTGAAACAATCACTTTCAATACCAGCAGCAGACTTCCAGTTAACTCCTTGGTGAGCAGTAGCTTTACTACAGTGATCTAATGAACAACTAGAGTGCTAACATTCTGAATTTATGGCAAATGTGTGACACATCTGAATGCCTTCTTGATGGAATCAAAGTAAAAAACTGAAAGCATTTCCTACTGAGGAGACTGCAGTAAATGAGGAAATTAGGAAACTTCATAACAAAGAAGTCTTCCAAGATGGCCACCAGTGAAAAAAGAGCCCAAATGTAGCACAAATATTACCCAGATGTAGCCCACATATAGCCCAATGACAAAAGTGTGCAAAACACTTTTTATTTTTAGTTTTTGCAGTTTTATGTAGTGCAGACTGGTCAGGTATTGGAGCGTTGCATCTTAAAACATGACCCCCCTACACTACAAAAACACCACTGCACTACCCTAAACCCTAAAACACTACCCCCAGCACGACCCCCTACACTACCCAAACACCAATGCACTAACCTAAATCCTAAAACACTACCCCAAGCACGACCCCCTACACTACCCAAACACCACTGCACTACCCTAAAACATGACCCCCCTACACTACAAAAACACCACTGCACTACCCTAAACCCTAAAACACTACCCCAGCACGACCCCCTACAATACACAAGCACCACTGCACTATCCTAAACCCTAAAACACTACCCCCAGCATGACCCCCTACACTACACAAACACCACTGCACTACCCTAAACCCTAAAACACTACCCCAACACCACTGCACTAACCTAAATCCTAAAACACTACCCCCAGCACGACCCCCTACACTACCCAAACACCACTGCACTACCCTAAAACATGACCCCCTACACTACACAAACCACTGTACTACCCTAAAACACTACCCCCAGCACGTCCCCTACACTACACAAGCACCACTGCACTACCCTAAACCCTAAAACACTGCCCCCAGCACGACCCCCTACACTACACAAACACCACTGCACTACCTTAAACCCTAAAACACTACCCCCGGCACGACCCCCTACACTGCCCGAACACCACTGCACTGCCCTAAACCCTGAAACACCACCCCCTTCACGACCCCCTACACTGCCCGAACACCACTGCACTGCCCTAAACCCTGAAACACCACCCCCAGCATGACCCCTACACTGCCCGAACACCACTGCACTGCCCTAAACCCTGAAACACTACCCCCAGCAAGACCTCCTACACTGCCCGAACACCACTGCACTGCCCTAAACCCTGAAACATCACCCCCAGCAAGACCCCCTACACTGCCCGAACACCACTGCCCTAAACCCTGAAACACCACCCCCAGCACGACCCCCTATACTGCCCGAACACCACTGCACTGCCCTAAACCCTGAAACACCACCCCCTGCACGACCCCCTACACTGCCCGAACACTACTGCACTGCCCTAAACCCTGAAACACCATCCCCATCACCACCCCCTACACTGCACGAACACCACTGCACTGCCCTAAACCCTGAAACACTACCCCAGCAAGACCCCCTACACTGCCCGAACACCACTGCACTGCCCTAAACCCTGAAACACCACCCCCAGCAAGACCCCCTACACTGCCCGAACACCACTGCACTGCCCTAAACCCTGAAACACCAGCCCCAGCACGACCCCTACACTGCCCGAACACTACTGCACTGCCCTAAACCCTGAAACACCATCCCCAGCACGACCCCCTACACTGCACGAACACCACTGCACTGCCCTAAACCCTGAAACACTCCCCCAGCACGACCCCCTACACTACCCAAACACCACTGCACTGCCCTAAACCCTAAAAACACTCCCCCAGCACGACCCCCTACACTACCCAAACACCACTGCACTGCCCTAAACCCTAAAACACTACCCCCCGCATGACCCCTACACTACCCAAACACCAATGCACTACCCTAATCCCTAAAACACTACCCCCGCATGACCCCCTACACTACCCTAAACCCTAAAACACTACCCCCACATGACTCCCTACACTACCCAAAGACCACTGCACTACCCTAAACCCTAAAACACGACCTACTACACTACACAAACACCACTGCACTACCCTAAACCCTAAAACACTACCCCCTACACTACACAAACACCACTGCACTACGCTAAACCCTAAAACACTACCCCCAGCAGTACCCCTACACTACCCAAACACTGCACTAACCTAAACCCTAAATCACTACCCCCAGCAGTACCCCCTACACTACCCAAACACCACTGCACTACCCTAAATCACTACCCCCAGCACGACCCCCTACACTACCCAAACACCACTGCACTACCCTAAACCCTAAAACACTACCCCCAGCACGACCCCCTACACTACCCAAACACCACTACACTACCCTAAAACACTCCCCCCAGCACAACTCCCTACACTACCCAAACACCACTACACTACCCTAAATCTACCCCCAGCATGACCCCCTACACTACACAAACACCACTGCACTACCCTAAACCCTAAAACACTACCCCCAGCACGACCCTCTTCACTACCTAAACACAACTGCACAATTTGTTACAGGCGTTGCAACGCAGGCCTGTGGTGCTTACTGGAAGTACCTAGTGGGCTAGTTGTGCCCCAGGGACCCTCAGGATTCAAGGTGACCTGATCCCCCAACTTAAAACGCACCACGGTGCGCGTTTGCACAGTGGTGAAGGGAGGGGGCGGGGCCTCAGGTGACATGTGCGCAAACACGCCCTGTGGTGCGTTTTAAGTTGGGGAATTAATTCCCTTTGAATCCTGAGGGACCCTGGGGGCCAACTAGCCCACCAGGTACCTTCAGTAAGCACAACAGAGTTGCGTTGCAGAGAATTGAAAAAAGGTGCGTGGCCTCGGAACGCCTCTCTGCAACTCAGCTCTGTGGTCCTAACTGTAGGTACCTGGGGGCTAGTTGGGCCCCAGGGACCCTCAGAATTCAAGGGGACTAAATCCCGCAACTTAGAAACGCGCCACGGGGTGCGTTTGCACACATGTCACCTCAGGCCCCCTCCCTTCACCACTGTGCAAACGCGCCCTGTAGCGCGTTTTAAGAGGTAGTTTTTATCCCCCTGCCCTATTATGTACTACGGACTTGCAGAGGAGGTCATGCTAATCACAGGGGTACCCCAACGCATAGTGTTCCCTAGTGTATGTAGGTGTTTTAACTGTATTCTAAGTGTCTTTTAGCATAGCACTGGCTCTGGTTAGTCAGAGTCAGTTACCACCAGTACCCGTCTGAAAAGGTTGTGGGCACAGGATGATTTTGCAACAAGGCCTCTTTCTGCTCCTCTGTTGGTTCTTTCTGCACATCTTTTGCTTCTTTCTGTGCGTTATTTCTTCTTTCTTCACATGTCCTACCTCTGTAGGCATAGTTAGAAACTAGCATTTAAAAAACCTCTGAAATTCACTTACAAAATCATAGGTTTCAGGCACGTTATAGTTAGAAATTAGCATTTAAAAAACCTTTGAAATTCACTGAAAAAACCATAGGTTTCAGACACGTTATAGTTAGAAATTAGCATTTAAAAACCTTTGAAATTCACTGAAAAAACCATAGGTTTTAGGGACAGTTATAGTTAGTTGGACATTTCACTCGTACAAAACCATAGAAATTCCCCGTTATAGTTAGTTCAGCTAACTATAACTCGCGCCTCGCAATGCACTGCTGATGACGTCACATATTACATCACTCATGACATGGTCAGTGACATCACTGATGACATCTCAAATGACATCACTGATGACATCATCCAGTGACTGTGTGTTTCTGTAAAGTTTAAATATGTTTAATATATATAGGGAAAGGCGTATTGAAGAATGAGTGGGTGTATAAGTGTCTGAATGGATGATTTAGTACGTTAGTGACTGACTCTACAAGTGAGTGATTAAATGTATCTTACTGAATGCATGGGTTAGTGACTAAACTGTGTGAATGTCTGTATCCGTCTGTCTGTTGGTTTGTAAGCGGCTGCATGGCTTTCTGAATAGCTACATGAGTGTCTACATGGGTTAATGATTGATTGGAATAAACTGGTAACTCTTAAAACATTTAATTTAAAAAGGAACAAAATGAGGGGGTTCATTTTGTCATAGAAATTATGGTTAGTGCTGTAGAAAGAAAAATTAGGACATGTTTTAAGTGAGATCTCAAATATCTTCCTGTTATATTTCAACAGGAGCAGCCTGTCAGTTGATGCCTTTGTGTTCTACTGCAGCTTCCCAGAGTGTTCTAAAGAACAACTAGAGCGCTAACAGTCTTACTTATGACAAAAGTATGGCACACCTGAAGCCATCTTGATTGGAATAAACTGGTAACACTTAAAACATTTAATTTAAAAAGGAACAAAATGAGGGGGTTCATTTTGCCATAGAAATTATGGTTAGTGCTGCAGAAAGACAATTTAGGGCATGTTTTAACTGAGATCTCAAATCCTCTTCTATTTCATTAGAAAATTCTGACATGCAGACTGAAACAATCACTTTCAATACCAGCAGTAGACTTCCAGTTAACTCCCTGGTGAGCAGTAGCTTTACTACAGTGATCTAATGAACAACTAGAGTGCTAACATTCTGAATTTATGGCAAATGTGTGACACATCTGAATGCCTTCTTGATGGAATCAAAGTAAAAAACTGAAAGCATTTCCGACTGAGGAGACTGCAGTAAATGACGAAATTAGGAAACTTCATAACAAATAAGTCTCCCAAGATGGCCACCAGAGAAAAAGAGCCCAAATGTAGCACAAATATCACCCAGATGTAGCCCACATATAGCCCAATGACAGAAGTGTGCAAAACACTTTTTATTTTTAGTTTTTCTGCAGTTTTATATAGTGCAAACTGGTCAGGTATTGGAGCGTTACATCTTACTTGGACCCCTTATTGCGTATTTTGCACGAAGTACATGAGATTGATCTTGCGAAACATTGAACTTTACGATTCTGTTAACCTGAAGTTGCTCTGAACTGGGCTTTGTAACACCCGTTTTTACCTACTGGTTTTAATTAATTCTCACTGTATTGTATTAGGAAAGAGGATTTACTGTTTTTATGTACACTTTTATGATCTATGTTTCTAAATCAGATCAAATAAAGTTTAATGAATTCTATGGCAGGACGGAGGCGAGGATTATGCATATCTTTCCTCACTTTATTTGCATAGCAGTTCAAAGAAAACGTAACACAACAATCATTAAACAAAAGACTACACAACCCATGAACCATTAGGGGGTAGTCTCCAAGGCAACTATAGTCCAATCATATCACAGTCCATCGTATATAATATCGTGACGTCCCTTCCGCTTCGTCTTTCTTCACTGCTCGTCAGTTAAGTGCATTCCTTACATTCTTGGCTTAATCTGACGTTGTTGCTGTTTGTATAGTGGTTTCTTGTGCACGTTATTAGCATTATTGCCTTGGTATTGTTTCATATTCCCGGCGCAGCAGGCTCTTGCCTGAGCGCGTTTTCCCCTCGCAGTTTCTCCCGCTGTGTGCTCTGCGCGCGGTGAGATCCTGTCAGTCGCGTCTGTTCCGAGCGAGGCAGCTCCGTCGAGCGCTCCCGCTGGTCTTTACGCGCGTTTGGGAATTTGGTCACTCCTTTAGTGTCCGCTTGATTCCCGACCAACCCTCGCCAAATTTTGACACCGCTACGCGGTGATTTCCCCACACGGCCACGTTAGTGACCAGCGCCACCTGGTGGTGGTAATTGGTATTGCGCCTCAGTCTATTCTTATAACAGCTTCGGGGAAAGCCCAGCTGTTGGAGCACCGGCGAAGGGGCTGCCTTAAGGATTTTAAGGGCATTTGTTCTGTGCTCACACCCTCTGCTATCATGTCTTCTCCAGAAGACCATTTTTACTCCTCCTAGCAGGAAGTGGAGGAGGAATGGCCCCCCAACTTCTCCCTCCAGCAGTGGACCAAGCCCTCTCTCTGGCTATTTCTAGGGCGTTGGCTCCTCTTAGGGATCAGGTTGATAAGCTGGCGAAAAGCATCCCTGGGGTGTTCAGTGACCCAGATCTGGTGGTGGCGAAGTCCCAGTAGCTCCCCGATGGGGAATAAAAGGGCCGTTAAGCATAACGTGGGGCACTTGGAAGGATTTGATAAACTTACGGAGACCTTCCTCAAGAGTGCGCGAACGCTAAACATGCACCCTGCCGGGAGATGGAGGGGCCCGGAGAAAATTGCGACACTGTCACCACTATTGTAGACCCCGACGGCGGGTTTCCCTTAGAGGGAGAGGGTGTATCGGAGGACGATTTCTCCACCGATGAGAATAAGGACTCGGGGCATCCCTGGCGTCCAGAGTCCCACTCCTCTCAGTCCCCGGTTGAGGACGGGGTCCACTCGGACATGTTCGAGCCTACCCAAATTTACCATCCTAGGTCGGCGGAGTGGACACCTGACGCCAAAGTGGCAGAGTATGTGGTGGGGATAATCCATCAACCCTTTGAAAGGGAGGTCAGGAATAGGATGAGGGGAGAATGCCCCAGGCCCTCACTGAAGGGGAAGGTGGCACACACACCTGAAATTGATGAGAAACTATGTACCTTTTTCTCCAAGTATATGAGGGATCCCAAGAAAGGAATTGATAGGTCTTGGACGTGGTAGGGCCCTTGAACCAAATTATTCAATTGACGGAGCGTTCCAAAGAGTCAGGATCCCCTTTGTCCACGGATATTGTGGCTGGTTGGGCGCACTACCCTAAACCCTAAAACACTACCCCCAGCACGACACCCTACACTACCCAAACATAACTGCACTACCCTAAACCCTAAAACACTACCCCAGCATGACCCCCTACACTACACAAACACCACTGCACTACCCTAAACCCTAAAACACTACCCCCAGCATGACCCCCTACACTACCCAAACACCACTGCACTACCCTAAACCCTAAAACACTACCCCCAGCACGACTCCCTACACTACACAAACACCACTGGACTACCCTAAACCCTAAAACACTACCCCCAGCACGACTCCCTACACTACCCAAACACCACTGCACTACACTAAACCCTAAATCTACCCCCAGCATGACCTCCCACACTACACAAACACCACTGCACTACCCTAAACCCTAAAACACTACCCCCAGCACGACCCCCTACACTACCCAAACATCACTGCACTACCCTAAACCCTAAAACACTAATCACAGCATGACCCCCTACACTACCCAAAGACCACTGCACTACCCTATACCCTAAAACACAACCCCCTACACTACACAAACACGACTGCACTACCCTAAACTCTAAAACACTACCCACAGCATGACCCCTACACTACACAAACACCACTGCACTACCCTAAACCCTAAAACACTACCCCCTACACTACACAAACACCACTGCACTACCCTAAACCCTAAAACACTAAGCCCAGCATGACCACCTACACTACACAAACACCACTGCACTACCCTAAACCCTCTTACACTATACAAACACCACTGCATTACTCTAAACCCTAAAACACTACCCCCAGCACGACCCCCTCACAACACAAACACCACTGCACTACCCTAAACCTTAAATCTACCCCCAGCACGACCCCTACACTACCCAAACACCACTGCCATACCCTAAACCCTAAAACACTACCCCAGCATGAACCCCTACACTACCCAAACACCACTGCACTACCCTAAACCCTAAAACACTACCCCAGCACTACCCCTACACTACACAAACACCACTGCACTACCCTAAACCCTAAATCTACCCCCAGCACGACCCCCTACACTACCCAAACACCACTGCACTACCCTAAACCATAAAACACTACCCCCAGCATGACCCCCTACACTACACAAACACCACTGCACTACCCTAAACCCTAAAACACTACCACCAGCATGACCCACTACACTACTCAAACACCACTGCACTACCCTAAACCCTAAAACACTACCCCAGCACGACCCCCTACACTACCCATACACCACTGCACTACCCTAAACCCTAAAACACTACCCCCAGAACGACCCCCTACACTACTGCACTAACCTAAACCCTAAAACACTACCCCCAGCACGACCCCCTACACTACCCAAACACCACTGCACTACCCTAAACCCTAAAACACTACCCCCAGCACGACCCCCTACACCACCCAAACACCACTGCACTACCCTAAACCCTAGAAAAGAAACCCCCGCCCCATGCCCAATCCCCCCTACCTCTCACCCCTTGTGGTTCCTCTCTCCTCGTGGTTCCTGCTTCACGTCGTCTCTGAGGGGCGGTGCACGTCGTTGTGAGGAAATGGAACAGCCTCTGTTTCCTTACAACGACATCGATCGTCTACATGTTTTTTAGAACGCATGGTCATTTACCATACGTACCTTTACAACAAAATTCGTTGTAAAGGCATGCGTGGTAAACGACCATGCGTTCTAAAAAAATGCGTAATGACTTCGTGATGTACAACGCATGTGTGGTAATTCATGCGTTGTAATGGTATCGCAAAGTAAAAAAGTCGTTGTAACGGCTGTTTACCGATCGAAGCTGGCCCCTGTTCTTCAGTGAGACGTTTATTTGATTAATTAGGAGGAAGGAATGTGTTTTTTTTACCGAAAAGTGCATTCCCAGCCGTTGTATTGTGAAAGTGTCCGCGTGGCCTGGTTTCACTTCCGGTGAGAGAGTGGAAGAGTCTGTTTGGATCTAAAGGAGTTCTGTTGTTGGACGGGGCCGGCGCGACATGTCATCAGAAAACATAGCTAATGGAAAGCGTCCTCCCTGAAGTGTGGAGCAGTGCCATGAGAGGTCAACGAGTGTGCGTCCCACCGCAGTATGACCATACCGCGTGACCCATGTGCTGCCTCCAGGGTACGGGAGGCAGAAGCGGCATCGCAGGTCCTCTTGAAGACCATTGTAGCACTAATTCTACATTTTGGTACTAGGGCATTTTAACTTTGTTGTTCCTGCCAGATAGAAAGAGAAGATCCTGTGTTATTCAGTGCCCTTGTTACCTTTTTTGTGGGTTGTGGTGCTTGTCACTTCGCTGCCCCGCCGGTGCACACGACTGGGCACCCCACCTCGTGTGCCATCTTCAGGGTCTCTGCCCTCGGATCACTGGTTTCGGTTTCTGGAGTGGCAACATAAACAGTTGCTCCCAAAGGACTAGCCTGAACACTTAGGTGGATATCCCCTGCACCAGCATTCCACGGAAATTCTTTCCTAGCTCTCCCACGTCAACAAGGACGTCATAATAGCACGGCTCCGCTCACGACACCGTATGACGTCATCAGAGCCATAAGAGGACCTCGTTGGCGTGCTGACGTCAGTTCCACCCATTTTTTCCGTGCCACCGAGGCAAACAGGGGACCGAGACATTTTCACATGTAATCGCATTATATACCAGCATACACAATCGAGATGGTCTTTTAGCCACAGAATTCTATCTAAACACTAAGCGCAGACAATATGGCTTGCATAACAAAATGTTGTTGTCTATGATATCCACATGCCTTGAAAACAACTTTTTTCATTTAATAATCAAATCTTTCAGCAAGTGAGAGGAGTTGCCATGGGGGCTTGCTTCTCCCCGAGTTATGCCTGTCTGCATATGGGCATGTGGGAGGAGCAGGTCCTCATGACAAAACACATAGATACCCTCAGCAAACACATTCTGTGTTGGTACAGATTTATTGATGATTTGTTTTTAATATGGAGAGGCAATGAAATGGAAGCTCGTAAATTTGTTATGGAATTGAATGATAACTCCCTTAATTTGCAATTTACTGCCCAACTCAGTCGTGACGAGATACATTTTTAGATGTTGAGGTGTACATATGTAACAACCAGATATTGACACGCTTACATAGAAAGGCTACCGCCGGCAACACTGTTTTACATGCTACAAGCCACCATCCGCCACATCTGATCAATAGCATCCCCTATGGGGAAATGCTACGGATCAGACGTATGTGTAGCATAGAAATGGATTGTATAGAAGCACAGCAGACATGCAAACAAAGGTTTTTAGCTAGGGGTTATGCCAAAAGTGTGATTCTGGCCGCAATGAACAAGGCCAATAACCAATCTCGTTCAGAATTATTGGTTGACCGAAATAAAAGGGACTCTGAAACCAGACAACCCTTGGATCAACCTACCAGGTTGATATTGACATTCAATAAACAACATAAAACCTTAAGGAGAATAGTCAATAGGAATTGGCCATTAATTCTGAACGACCCCATATTGGGTGAGCGCCTAACAGCCACCCCTAGCATCACCTACAGGAAAGCCCAATCTATGAGCAGCGCATTAGTTAAAAGTAGCCCTGAGGTTACTTTAACTAAAAACTGGCTTAATGCGCGAACAGGATTTTTAAATGCTCTAATTGCAAAGCGTGTAGATACAGCAATAATGTCAAAATGTATACCACTCCTTTTAGACAGAGACCAGTTGAGATATCCAAGTTTTTAAACTGTAAAACAGAATTTGTGGTGTATGTGCTGGAGTGTCCGTGTGGCCTACGCTATGTGGGGAGCACCAAATTACAAGTGCACAAGTGGATACTCCAGCACATGCGAGCTATTTCCAACAATGATGCTTCCTACCCAGTGGCAAGACACTTCAAAGAACACCATGGCAGTAACAGCCAGTTATTGAAATATTTTGCCATTGATGCTGTCTTGCCGCTGAGAAGGGGTGGGAACCGTGAATAATTCTTACGAAAGTTGGAAACACAATACATCTTGGAGCTCGACTGTAAAATTCCATCAGGCTTGAATGCTAGTGAGGATTTTTTTACCTGTTTATGAATCCGTCACCTCTATTCCTTCTTACATATAGTATAAACCTTTTATTCTCTATATCAAAACTGCCCCTTTCCCTTTCTTAAAAATATTTTTTTATTCAAAATTTTAGCACTTTTATACATCATTAGTAATGAATCACGGCTGTGATTCAAGGTGGTGTAGACACGGGTATAGCTTTTATTAGCACAAGCACTTTATTGGAATTGATGGGCTTTTGCCCACTTGGGCTGAATTTGTTGCACACCTTACACATCTACTTTGAATCTATGCTTATTAAGCTAGGTCAAAAATGCATGAGAAGTAGTCATAAAATATGGTAACTAGAATGACATTTTTGTGCATGAGGTCATTGGAATAGTCAATACAATGTGGGAGTTCAGAATTTTAAATGTATATATTTTTAATGTATATGTTTTTAATCTGGATTTTTAACACCGTTTTTCTATGTGCAGTGTATTTAAATTTAACTATGAATATTTATTTATTTATTGCACATGATTGCACATTTTTGACTATGAGTAATAGATCTATTGTATTTCATGAAAACGAATGGCATTGTGTAAGGCTTGCGAAAGGGAAAAAATGGCAGTATTTTTTCTTTGTCCATCGAAGATCTGTATTTCACGTGTGTTTACCATGCACTAGCACTTTAAATTTGAGAAGAAATCTCCGTTTCGTGTCATGTGATCAAGGCCTCGTGTGAGGCTGAAACGCGTAATGGCAGAGGTGCGGGAGTTCACTAAATAAACCTACAATTGCACCAACTCTGGGTCTGCTTCTCGTCCTTTCAAGGAATTGGTGACGAAGGTTTTGGATAGTATAATAAATATATATATATTCACTGAAAAAACCATAGGTTTAAGGCACGTTATAGTTAGAAATTAGCATTTAAAAAATCTTAGAAATTCACTGAAAAAACCATAGGTTTCAGGCACGTTATAGTTAGAAATTAGCATTTAAAAAACCTTAGAAAAACACTGAAAAAACCATAGGTTTCAGGGGCGTTATAGTTAGTTGGACATTTCACTCGTACAAAACCATAGAAATTCCCCCGTTATAGTTAGTTCAGCTAACTATAACTCGCATGCACTTGAGCAATGCACTGCTGATGACATCACATATTACATCACTCATGACATGGTCAGTGACATCACTCATGACATCACTGATGACATCTCAAATGACATCACTGATGACATCACTGATGACATCATCCAGTGAATGTGTGTTTTTCTGAAAATTAAATATGTTTTATATATGTATATCTCAAGGTCGATGGAAGAATAAATGGGTATATAAGTGTCTAAATGGATGATTTTTTTGTAAAATTGATTGTATAACTGACTAAGTGTATCTTAGTGAATACATGGGTTAGTGAGTAATGTTTAAATATGAAAATATCTGTATCAGTCTCTCACTTTGTGTATAAGTGGCTGCATGGGTTGGTGAGTAGCTACATGAGTGTCTATATGGGTTATTAGTTGGTTTTTTGAGTATCAGTATGAGTGTCTCTATGGTTCGGTGGGGGTATTACTTAGTGCATAGATGCATGAATGAGTGACTCACTGTTTGTATGTGTTGAAGACAGCATGTGTGCAGGACTGTATAGGTGGATGAGTATGTGTATGGGTGTGTTAGTGAGTGAATGACTGTCTCAATAGTGTCTTTATGAGTAACTACATATGTTTTAAAGTAGTATATGTGAGTATTGGTGTATATAAGTGAGTATATGTGAGAGTGAGAGATTGGAAGAGTTCCTGTACAAATAAGTAGGTGTTTCTATAAGTGATTGTTTAAGAGAGTAAGTATGTGTAAGTTTCTGTAGAAGTAAGTGTGGTAGTGTGTGTATAACTGTATATGCAAGTAAATGGATGTTTGATACTTTGTTTGCATGTGTGACTATGTGTGTGAGTAACTATGGATGAGTGGCGGTGTGTAACAGGATGTATAGGTGTATGAGTACATATGATGAGTGAGTACATGTATGAGTGACTGTATAGGGACTGTTGGTGAATGAGTGGATGTGTGTGTAGATCTTGGAATTACTGAATAGGTGTGTTGTAACTGGTATTGGTATGTCCATTGTTTTGAAAATGTTAGTTTGTATTTTTGAGTGTGTATATCAAAGGTTATATTAGGGTGAGAGGAGGTCTGCCACTCTATCACAAGGATGATGTCATGAGTGATGTCATCAGTGATGTCATTTGAGATGTCATCAGTGATGTCATGAGTGATGTCACTGACCACGTCATGAGTGATGTAATATGTGACGTCATCAGCAGTGCATTGCGGGAGCTGCGAGTTATAGTTAGCTGAACTAACTATAACGGGGAATTTCTATGGTTTTGTACGAGTGAAATGTCCAACTAACTATAACGCCCCTCAAACCTATGGTTTTTTCAGTGAATAAATATATATATTTTCATTGAAAAAACCATAGGTTTCACACACGTTATAGTTAAAAATTAGCATTTAAAAAACCTTTGAAATTCACTGAAAAAACCATAGGTTTTAGGGACAGTTATAGTTAGTTGGACATTTCACTCGTACAAAACCATAGAAATTCCCCGTTATAGTTAGTTCAGCTAACTATAACTCTCGCCCCCGCAATGCACTGCTGAAGACGTCACATATTACATCACTCATGACATGGTCAGTGACATCACTGATGACATCACTGATGACATCTCAAATGACATCACTGATGACATCATGCAGTGACTGTGTATTTCTGTAAAGTTTAAATATGTTTAATATATATAGGGAAAGGTGTATTGAAGAATGAGTGGGTGCATAAGTGTCTGAATGGATGATTTAGTACGTGCGTGACTGAGTCTACAAGTTAGTGATTAAACGTATCTTACTGAATGCATGGGTTAGTGACTAAACTGTGTGAATGTCTGTATCTGTCTGTTTCTTGGTGTGTAAGTGGATGCATGGATTTGCGAATAGCTACATGAGTGTCTATATGGGTTATTGATTGGTTCTCTGAGTATCTGTATGGCTGCCTGAGTGTTTGTGTGGGTGGGGTGTGTGTGACTCTGTACATAGATGTGTGAGTGGGGGATTCACTGGGTGCATGATTTCAAGAGTGCATCTGAGATGGACTGCTTGGGTGGGTGAGTGTGTGTATGGGTGTGTTAGTGAGTGAATGTATATCTCAGTGGTACATGTGCGAGTAACTACATATGTAAAAGGCAGTATATATGTGTGTTAGAGTATTTAAATGGCTATAAGTGAGAGTGTGTGATTGTGAGAGAGGCTGTATCGATGCGTGTGTGCTTGTATCAGTTATTGTATAAGAGCGTAAGAATGTGCTAGTATTTGTATGAGTAAGTGAGCTGGTGTGTGTATAACTGTATAGGTGAGTAAATGGGTGTCTGATTAATTTTTTGCATGACTGACTAGGTGTGTGAGTACCTCTATGGATGAGTGGCGGTGTGTGAGTGTTTATATAGGTGTATGAGTGGATATGATAGTCCTCTACTGAGTGACTGTACGGGTGAGTGAGTAGATGTGTGTGTGTAGACCTAAGAATCAGTGAGTGGGTATGTAGTTATTGGTATTGGAGTGTGTATGGTTTTGAGAATGGCAGTCTGTAATTTAGAGTGGGTGTATCAAAAGTTATATTAGGGTGTGAGAAGATGCATGAAATTATCACATGGATGATGTCATCAGTGATGTCATCAGTGATGTCATTTGAGATGTCATCAGTGATGTCATCAGTGATGTCACTGACCATGTCATGAGTGATGTAATATGTGACGTCATCAGCAGTGCATTGCGGGGCGCGAGTTATAGTTAGCTGAACTAACTATAACAGGGGAATTTCTATGGTTTTGTACGAGTGAAATGTCCAACTAACTATGACTGTCCCTAAAACCTATGGTTTTTTCAGTGAATTTCAAAGGTTTTTAAATGCTAATTTCTAACTATAACGTGCCTGAAACCTATGATTTTTAAGTGAATTTCAAAGCTTTTTAAATGCTAGTTTCTAACTATGCCTACAGAGGTAGGACATGTGAAGAAAGAAGAAAAAACGCACAGAAAGAAGCAAAAGAAATGCAGAAAGAAGCAACAGAAGTCCACAAAGACGAAGAAAAGTGCAGGAAGAAGCAAAAGATGTGCAGAAAGAACCAACAGAGGAGCAGAAAGAGGCCTTGTTGCAAAATCATCCTTTGCCCACAACTTTTTCAGACGGGTACTGGTGGTAACTGACTCTGACTAACCAGAGCCAGTGCTATGCTAAAAGACACTTAGAATACAGTGAAAACACCTACATATACTAGGGAACACTATGCGTTGGGGTACCCCTGTGATTAGCAAGACCTCCTCTGTAAGTCCCTAGTACATAATAGGGCAGGAGGATTAAAACTACCTCTTAAAACGCGCTACAGGGCGCGTTTGCACAGTGGTGAAGGGAGGGGGGGCCTGAGGTGACATGTGTGCAAACGCACCCTGTGGCGCGTTTTAAGTTGCGGGATTAAGTCCCCTTGAATCCTGAGGGTCCCTGGGGCCCAACTAGCCCCCAGGTACCTACAGTTAGGACCACAGAGCTGAGTTGCAGAGAGGCGTTCCGAGGCCACGGACCTTTTTCACCTCTCTGCAACGCAACTCTGTTGTGCTTACTGAAGGTACCTGGTGGGCTAGTTGGCCAGGGTCCCTCAGGATTCAAGGGGAATTAATTCCCCAACTTAAAACGCACCACAGGTCGTGTTTGCGCACATGTCACCTGAGGCCCCGCCCCCTCCCTTCACCACTGTGCAAACACGCCCGTGGCGCGTTTTAAGTTGGGGGATTAGGTCACCTTGAATCCTGTGGGTCCCTGGGGCCCAACTAGCCCACCAGGTACTTCCAGTCAGCACCACAGACTGCGTTGCAACGCCTGTAACAAATTGTGCAGTTGTGTTTAGGTAGTGAAGGGGGTCGTTCTGGGGGTAGTGTTTTAGGGTTTAGGGTAGTGCAGTGTTGTTTGTGTAGTGTAGGGGGTCATGCTGGGGGTAGATTTAGGGTTTAGGGTAGTGCAGTGGTGTTTGGGTAGTGTAGGGAGTCGTGCTGGGGGAGTGTTTTAGGGTTTAGGGTAGTGCAGTGGTGTTTGGGTAGTGTAAGGGGTCGTGCTGGGGGTAGTGTTTTAGGGTTTCGGGTAGTGTAGTGGTGTTTGGGTAGTGTAGGGGGAACTGCTGGGGGTAGTGTTTTAGGGTTTAGGGTAGTGCAATGGTGTTTGGGTAGTGTAGGGGGTACTGCTGGGGGTAGTGTTTTAGGGTTTAGGGTAGTGCAGTGGTGTTTGGATAGTGTAGGGGTACTGCTGGGGGTAGTGTTTTAGGGTTTAGGGTAGTGCAGTAGTGTTTGGGTAGTGTAGGGGTTCATGCTGGGGTAGTTTTTAGGGTTTAGGGTAGTGCAGTGGTGTTTGTGTAGTGTACGGGGTAGTGTTTTAGGGTTTAGGGTAGTGCAGTGGTGTTTGTGTAGTGTAGGGGGTCATGCTGGGGGTAGTGTTTTAGGGTTTAGGGTAGTGCAGTGGTGTTTGTGTAGTGTAGGAGGTCGTGTTTTAGGGTTTAGGGTAGTGCAGTGGTCTTTGGGTAGTGTAGGGGATTGTGTGGGGGTAGTGTTTTAGGGTTTAGGGTAGTGCATTGGTGTTTGGGTAGTGTAGGGGGTCGTGCGGGGTAGTGTTTTAAGGTTTAGGGCAGTGCAGTGGTGTTTGGGTAGTGTAGAGGGTCGTGCTGGGGGAGTGTTTTAGGGTTTAGGGCAGTGCAGTGGTGTTCGGGTAGTGTAGGGGGTCGTGCTGGGGGAGTGTTTTAGGGTTTAGGGCAGTGCAGTGGTGTTCGGTAGTGTAGGGGGTTGTGCTGGGGGAGAGTTTGAGGGTTTAGGGCAGTGCAGTCGTGTTCGGGTAGTGTAGGGGGTCATGCTGGGGGAGTATTTTAGGGTTTAGGGTAGTGCAGTGGTGTTCGGGTAGTATAGGGGGGTCGTGCTGGGGGTAGTGTTTTAGGGTTTAGGGCAGTGTAGTGGTGTTCGGGTAGTGTAGGGGGTCGTGCTGGGGGTGGGGTTTTAGGGTTTAGGGCACTGCAGTGGTGTTCGGGCAGTGTACGGGGTCGTGCTGGGGGTGGTGTTTCAGGGTTTAGGGCAATGCAGTGGTGTTCTGGCAGTGTAGGGGGCCGGGCAGTGGGTGGTGTTTCAGTGTTTAGGGCAGTGCAGTGGTGTTCGGGCAGTGTAGGGGGTCGTGCAGGGGGTGGTGTTTCAGGGTTTAGGGCAGTGGTGTTCGGGCAGTGTAGGGGGTCGTGCTGGGGGTGGTGTTTCAGGGTTTGGGGCAGTGCAGTGGTGTTTGGGCAGTGTAGGGGGTCGTGCTGGGGGTGGTGTTTCAGGGTTTGGGGCAGTGCAGTGGTGTTCGGGAAGTAAAGGGGGTCGTGCTGGGGGTGGTGTTTCAGAGTTTTGGGCAGTGCAGTGGTGTTCGGGCAGTGTAGAGGGTCGTGCGGGGGTGGTGTTTCAGGGTTTAGGGCAGTGCAGTGGTGTTCGGGCATTGTAGGGGGTCGTGCAGGGTTGTGGTGTTTCAGGGTTTAGGGCAGTGCAGTGGTGTTCAGTCAGTGTAGGGGGTCGTGCTGGGGGTGGTGTTTCAGGGTTTAGGGCAGTGCAGTGGTGTTCGGGCAGTGTAGGGGATGGTGCAGGATGTGGTGTTTCAGGGTTTAGGGCAGTGCAGTGGTGTTCGGGCAGTGTAGGGTGTGGTGTTTCAGGTTTTAGGGCAGTGCAGTGGTGTTTGGGCAGTGTAGGGGGTCGTGCAGGGGGTGGTGTTTCAGGGTTTAGGGCAGTGCAGTGGTGTTCGGGCAGTGTAGGGGGTCGTGCTGGGGCTGGTGTTTCAGGGTTTAGGGCAGTGCAGTGGTGTTCGGGCAGTGTAGGGGGTCGTGCTGGGGCTGGTGTTTCAGGATTTAGGGCAGTGCAGTGGTGTTTGGGCAGTGTAGGTGGTCGTGCTGGATCTGGTGTTTCAGGGTTTAGGGCAGTGCAGTGGTGTTCGGGCAGTATAGGGGGTCGTGCTGGGGCTGGTGTTTCAGGGTTTAGGGCAGTGCAGTGGTGTTCGGGCAGTGTAGGGGGTCTTGCTGGGGCTGGTGTTTCAGAGTCTAGGGCAGTGCAGTGGTGTTCGGGCAGTGTAGGGGTCATGCTGGGGCTAGTGTTTCAGGGTTTAGGGCAAAGCAATGGTGTTCAAGCAGTGTAGGGGGTTGTGCTGGAGGTGGTATTTCAGGGTTTAGGGCAGTGCAGTGGTGTTCGGGCTTTGTAGGGGGTCTTGCTGGGGGTGGTGTTTCAGGGTTTAGGGCAGTGGTGTTCAGGCAGTGTAGGGGGTCTTGCTGGGGGTGATGTTTCAGGGTTTAGGGCAGTGCAGTGGTGTTCGGGCAGTGTAGGGGATCTTGCTGGGGGTAGTGTTTCAGGGTTTAGGGCAGTGCAGTGGTGTTCGGGAAGTAAAGGGGGTCATGCTGGGGGTGGTGTTTCAGAGTTTTGGGCAGTGAAGTGGTGTTCGGGCAGTGTAGAGGGTCGTGCGGGGGTGGTGTTTCAGGGTTTAGGGCAGTGCAGTGGTGTTCGGGCATTGTAGGGGGTCGTGCAGGGTTGTGGTGTTTCAGGGTTTAGGGCAGTGCAGTGGTGTTCAGTCAGTGTAGGGGGTTGTGCTGGGGGTGGTGTTTCAGGGTTTAGGGCAGTGCAGTGGTGTTCGGGCAGTGTAGGGGATGGTGCAGGAGGTGGTGTTTCAGGGTTTAGGGCAGTGCAGTGGTGTTTGGGCAGTGTAGGGGGTCATGCAGGGGGTGGTGTTTCAGGGTTTAGGGCAGTGCAGTGGTGTTCAGGCAGTGTAGGGGGTTGTGCTGGAGGTGGTATTTCAGGGTTTAGGGCAGTGCAGTGGTGTTCGGGCTTTGTAGGGGGTCTTGCTGGGGGTGGTGTTTCAGGGTTTAGGGCAGTGGTGTTCAGGCAGTGTAGGGGGTCTTGCTGGGGGTGATGTTTCAGGGTTTAGGGCAGTGCAGTGGTGTTCGGGCAGTGTAGGGGGTCTTGCTGGGGGTAGTGTTTCAGGGTTTAGGGCAGTGCAGTGGTGTTCGGGCAGTGTAGGGGGTCATGCTGGGGGTGGTGTTTCAGGGTTTAGGGCAGTGCAGTGGTGTTCGGGCAGTGTAGGGGGTCGTGCTGGGGGTGGTGTTTCAGGGTTTAGGGCAGGGCAGTGGTGTTCCGGCAGTATAGGGGGTCATGCAGGGGGTGGTGTTTCAGGGTTTAGGGCAGTGCAGTGGTGTTCGGGTAGTGTAGGGGGTCGTGCTGGGGTGGTGTTTCAGGGTTTAGGGCAGTGCAATGGTGTTCGGGCAGTGTAGGGTGTCGTGCTGGGGGTGGTGTTTTAGGGTTTAGGGCAGTGCAGTGGTGTTTGGGCAGTGTAGGGGGTCGTGCAGGGGTTGTGTTTCAGGGTTTAGGGCAGTGCAGTGGAGTTTGGGCAGTGTAGGGGGTCATGCAGGGGTGGTGGTTCAGGGTTTAGGGCAGTGCAGTGGTGTTCGGCCAGTGTAGGTGGTCTTGCTGGGGGTGGTGTTTCAGGGTTTAGTGCAGTGGTGTTCGGGCAGTGTAGGGGGTCGTGCTGAGGGTGGTGTTTCAGAGTTTAGGGCAGTGCAGTGGTGTTCGTGCAGTGTAGGGGGTCGTGCTGGGGCTGGTGTTTCAGGGTTTAGGGCAGTGCAGTGGTGTTCGGGCAGTGTAGGGGGTCGTGCTGGGGCTGGTGTTTCAGGGTTTTGGGCAGAGCAGTGGTGTTTGGGCAGTGTAGGGGGTCGTGCTGGGGGTGGTGTTTTAGGGTTTAGGGCAGTGCAGTGATGTTCGGGCAGTGTAGGGGGTCTTGCTGGGGGTGGTGTTTCAGGGTTTAGGGCAGTGGTGTTCGGGCAGTGTAGGGGGTCTTGCTGGGGGTTATGTTTCAGGGTTTAGGGCAGTGCAGTGGTGTTCGGGCAGTGTAGGGGGTCTTGCTTGGGGTAGTGTTTCAGTGTTTAGGGCAGTGCAGTGGTGTTCATGCAGTGTAGGGGGTTGTGCTGGGGGTGGTGTTTCAGGGTTTAGAGCAGTGCAGTAGTGTTCATGCAGTGTAGGGTGTCATGCAGGGGGTGGTGTTTCAGGGTTTAGGGCAGTGCAGTGGTGTTTGGGCAGTGTAGGGGGTCGTGCTGGGGGTGGTGTTTCAGGGTTTAGGGCAGTGCAGTAGTGTTCGGGCAGTGTAGGGGGTCATGCAGGGGGTTGTGTTTCAGGGTTTTGGGCAGTGCAGTGGTGTTCGGGCAGTGTAGGGGGTCGTGCTGGGGCTGGTGTTTCAGGGTTTAGGGCAGTGCAGTGGTGTTCTGGCAGTGTAGGGGGTCTTGCTGGGGGTGGTGTTTCAGGGTTTAGGGCAGTGGTGTTCGGGCAGAGTAGGGGGTCTTGCTGGGGGTGATGTTTCAGGGTTTAGGGCAGTGTAGTGGTGTTCGGGCAGTGTAGGGGGTCTTGCTGGGGGTAGTGTTTCAGGGTTTAGGGCAGTGTAGTGGTGTTCGGGCAGTGTAGGGGGTCTTGCTGGGGGTAGTGTTTCAGGGTTTAGGGCAGTGCAGTGGTGTTCGTGCAGTGTAGGGGGTTGTGCTGGGGATGGTGAGGGTTTAGGGCAGTGCAGTAGTGTTCAGGCAGTGTAGGGGGTTGTGCAGGGGGTGGTGTTTCAGGGTTTAGGGCAGTGCAGTGGTGTTCGGGCAGTGTAGGGGGTCGTGCTGGGGGTGGTGTTTCAGGGTTTAGGGCAGTGCAGTGGTGTTCGGGCAGTGTAGGGGGTCGTGCACAGGGTGGTGTTTCAGGGTTTAGGGCACTGCAGTGGTGTTCGGGCAGTGTAGGAGGTCGTGCTGGGGCTGGTGTTTTAGGGTTTAGGGCAGTGCAGTGGTGTTCGGGCAGTGTAGGGGGTCGTGCTGGGGCTGGTGTTTCAGGGTTTAGGGCAGTTCAGTAGTGTTCGGGCAGTGTAGGGGGTCGTGCAGGGGGTGGTGTTTCAGGGTTTTGGGCAGTGCAGTGGTGTTCGGGCAGTGTAGGGGTCGTGCTGGGGCTGGTGTTTCAGGGTTTAGGGCAGTGCAGTGGTGTTCTGGCAGTGTAGGGGGTCTTGCTGGGGGTGGTGTTTCAGGGTTTAGGGCAGTGGTGTTCGGGCAGTGTAGGGGGTCTTGCTGGGGGTGATGTTTCAGGGTTTAGGGCAGTGTAGTGGTGTTCGGGCAGTGTAGGGGTCTTGCTGGGGGTAGTGTTTCAGGGTTTAGGGCAGTGTAGTGGTGTTCGGGCAGTGTAGGGGTCTTGCTGGGGGTAGTGTTTCAGGGTTTAGGGCAGTGCAGTGGTGTTCGTGCAGTGTAGGGGGTTGTGCTGGGGACGGTGAGGGTTTAGGGCAGTGCAGTAGTGTTCAGGCAGTGTAGGGGGTTGTGCAGGGGGTGGTGTTTCAGGGTTTAGGGCAGTGCAGTGGTGTTCGGGCAGTGTAGGGGGTCGTGCTGGGGGTGGTGTTTCAGGGTTTAGGGCAGTGCAGTGGTGTTCGGGCAGTGTAGGGGGTCGTGCACAGGGTGGTGTTTCAGGGTTTAGGGCAGTGCAGTGGTGTTCGGGCAGTGTAGGAGGTCATGCTGGGGCTGGTGTTTTAGGGTTTAGGGCAGTGCAGTGGTGTTCGGGCAGTGTAGGTGGTCGTGCTGGGGCTGGTGTTTCATGGTTTAGGGCAGTGCAGTGGTGTTCGAGCAGTGTAGGCGGTCGTGCTGGGGCTGGTGTTTCAGGGTTTAGAGCAGTGCAGTGGTGTTCGGGCAGTGTAGGCGGTCGTGCTGGGGCTGGTGTTTCAGGGTTTAGGGCAGTGCAGTGGTGCTCGGGCAGTGTAGGGGGTCGTGCTGGGGCTGGTGTTTCAGGGTTTAGGGTAGTGCAGTGGTGTTTGGGCAGTGTAGGGGTCGTGCTGGGGCTGGTGTTTCAGGGTTTAGGGCAGTGCAGTGGTGTTCGGGCAGTGTAGGGGGTTGTGCTGGGGCTGGTGTTTCAGGGTTTAGGGCAGTGCAGTGGTGTTCGGGCAGTATAGGGGGTCGTGATGGGGGTGGTGTTTCGGGGTTTAGTGCAGTGCAGTGGTGTTCGGGCAGTGTAGGGGGTTGTGCTGGGGCTGTTGTTTCAGGGTTTAGGGCAGTGCAGTGGTGTTCAGGCAGTGTAGGGGGTCATGCTGGGGGTTGTGTTTCAGTGTTTTGGGCAGAGCAGTGGTGTTCGGGCAGTGTAGGGGGTCGTGCAGGGGGTGGTGTTTCAGGGTTTAGGGCAGTGCAGTGGTGTTCGGGCAGTGTAGGGGGTCGTGCTGGGGCTGGTGTTTCAGGGTTTAGTGCAGTGCAGTGGTGTTCGGGCAGTGTAGGGAGTCTTGCTGGGGGTGGTGTTTCAGGGTTTAGGGCAGTGGTGTTTGGGCAGTGTAGGGGGTCGTGCTGGGGCTGGTGTTTCAGGGTTTAGGGCAGTGCAGTGGTGTTCGGGCAGTGTAGGGGGTCGTGCTGGGGCTGGTGTTTCATGGTTTAGGGCAGTGCAGTGGTGTTCGGGCAGTGTAGGGGGTCGTGCTGGGGCTGGTGTTTCAGGGTTTTGGGCAGAGCAGTGGTGTTCAGGCAGTGTAGGGGGTCATGCTGGGGGTACTGTTTTAGGGTTTAGGGTAGTGCAGTGGTGCTTGTGTAGTGTAGGGGGTCGTGCTGGGGGTAGTGTTTAAGGGTTTAGGGTAGTGCAGTGGTGTTTGTGTAGTGTAGAGGGTCATGTTTTAGGGTAGTTCAGTGGTGTTTGGGTAGTGTAGGGGTCGTGCTGGGGGTAGTGTCTTAGGATTTAGGTTAGTGTAGTGGTGTTTTGGTAGTATAGGGGGTCGTGCTGGGGTAGTGTTTTAGGGTTTAGGGTAGTGCAGTGGTGTTTGTGTTGTGTAGGGGGTCGTGCTGGGGGTAGTGTTTTAGGGTTTAGGGTAGTGCAGTGGTGCTTGTGTAGTATAGGGGGTCGTGCTGTGGGTAGTGTTTTAGGGTTTAGGGTAGTGCAGTGGTGTTTGTGTAGTGTAGGGGGTCATGTTTTAGGGTAGTGCAGTGGTGTTTGGTTAGTGTATGGGGTCATGCTGGGGGTAGTGTTTTAGGGTTTAGGGTAGTGCAGTGGTGTTTGTGTAGGGGGTCATGCTGGGGGTAGTGTTTTAGGGTTTAGGGTAGTGCAGTGGTGCTTGTGTAGTGTAGGGGGTCATGCTGGGGGTAGTGTTTTAGGGTTTAGGATAGTGCAGTGGTGCTTGTGTAGTGTAGGGGGTCATGCTGGGGGTAGTGTTTTAGGGTTTAGGGTAGTGCAGTGGTGTTTTTGTAGTGTAGGGGTCATGTTTTAAAATGCAACGCTCCAATACCTGACCAGTCTGCACTACATAAAACTGCAAAAAAACTAAAAATAAAAAGTGTTTTGCACACTTTTGTCATTGGGCTATATGTGGGCTACATCTGGGTAATATTTGTGCTACATTTGGGCTCTTTTTTCTCTGGTGGCCATCTTGGAAGACTTCTTTGTTATGAAGTTTCCTAATTTCCTCATTTACTGCAGTCTCCTCAGTAGGAAATGTTTTCAGTTTTTACTTTGATTCCATCAAGAAGGCATTCAGATGTGTCTCACATTTGCCATAAATTCAGAATGTTAGCACTCTAGTTGCTCATTAGATCACTGTAGTAAAGCTATTGCTCACCAGGAAGTTAACTGGAAGTCTGCTGCTGGTATTGAAAGTGATTGTTTCAGTCTGCATGTCAGACTTTTTAATGAAATAGAAGAGGATTTGAGATCTCACTTAAAACATGCCCTAATTTTTCTTTCTGCAGCACTAACCATAATTTCTATTTCAAAAAGAACCCCCTCATTTTGTTCCTTTTTAAATTAAATGTTTTAAGTGTTACCGGTTTATTCCAATCAAGATGGCTTCAGGTGTGCCATACTTTTGTCATAAGTAAGGCTGTTAGCGCTCTAGTTGTTCTTTAGAACACTCTGGTAAGCTGCAGTAGAACACAAAGGCATCAACTGGCAGGCTGCTCCTGTTGAAATATAACAGGAAGATATTTGAGATCACACTTGAAACATGTCCTAATTTTTCTTTCTACAGCACTAACCATACTTTCTATGACAAGATGAACCCCATCATTTTGTTCCTTTTTAAATTAAATGTTTTAAGTGTTACCAGTTTATTCCAATCAAGATGGCTTCAGGTGTGCCATACTTTTGTCATAAGTAAGGCTGTTAGCACTCTAGTTGTTCTTTAGAACACTCTGGGAAGCTGCAGTAGAACACAAAAGAATCAACTGACAGTCTCTGCCCTTGTTGGATGTACATGTTTTACTGAGAATGTCAGACTTCATTCTCACATGACTGAGAAAGATAATGTGAATTTACAGAAAATATGCTCTCATTTTAGCTTTTGGAGCACCTTCCAAAACTCTATGGGACAAGCATGTGAAAATAGTTTTCTCTCAAACATGATTCATGATATCCCAGCAGAAGGTTTTTCACAGGGTAAAATCATCTTAGAACACACCACAATTCCTGAAATTAGTATGGTACCATCAACAAATGAATTCTAATGTAACTAAAGTCTGTTATCACCCTTTATAGTTCTCCTTTTGGTAACCCTCAAAATCTTTGATTCACTACAATGCATTTCAATGGGGTACTATTATGTATATTGGTCCCAAGATGGCTGCCAGCAATTCCAGGATGAAGTGCTGACAGCCAATCAGATCTCACAATGACATGTGTGGTTAGGCTCCGCCCAGATATATATGTGATTTTACTTTTGATTTTCCCAGGAACTACTGAATGGATTTACACCATTTAACCAAAAGGCACGACTCTGAACCAAGGGCTACCTTTTTGCCAAATTTGGTGTAATTCCGTTCAGCAGTTCGGGCTGTAGCTGCGACTAAAGGTTCCTATGGAAAATTGCATGGGGAAAACACGTTTTGGGACCCCCTTTTTCTCGGCCCCCACTTGACCGAATCACCCCGAGACTTTCAGGATAGGAGCGGACCGGAGCGGGCCATAAGTTTTGAAAATTTCGCGAAGATTCGTCAACCGGCGCCAAAGTTATTGGGAATAGAATGTTGCGGATTTCCTATGGAAAATAGGTCCTAACTATAACTATCTACTGGCGACCGCCAGTAGATAACATATATATATATCAATATATATATATATATTCACTGACAAAACCACAGGTTTCAGGGACGTTATAGTTAGAAATTAGCATTTAAAAACCTTAGAAATTCACTGAAAAAACCACAGGTTTCAGGGACGTTATAGTTTGTTGGACATTTCACTTGTACAAAACCAGAGAAATTCAGCTGTTATAGTTTGTAGAGCTAACTATAACTCGCGCCCCCGCAATGCACTGCTGATGACATCACATATTACATCACTCATGACATGGTCAGTGACATCACTGATGACATCTCAAATGACATCACTGATGACATCATCCAGTGAATGTGTGTTTCTTTAAAGTTTAAATATGTTTTATATATATATATATGCCAAGGTGTATTAAAGAATGAGTGGGTGTATAAGTGTCTGAATGGATGATTTAGTAGGTGCGTGACTGATTGTATAACTGACTGATTAAGCGTATCTTACTGAATGCATAGGTTAGTGAGTAAACTGTGTAAATGTCTGTATCAGTCTGTCAGTTGGTGTATAAGCGGCTGCATGGGTTGGTGAGTAGCTACATAACTGTCTATATGGGTTATTGATTGGCTGTCTGAGTATCTGTATGGGTGCCTGAGTGTCTGTGTATATATATACGCCAGTGTGTATTGAAGAATGAATGGGTGTATGAGTGTCTGTCTTTGTCAGTGAGTGATTATACGTGTCTCAGTGAATGTATGGGTGAGTGACTAATCTGTATGAATGTCTGTATCAGTCTTTCAGTTGGTGTGTCAGTGGCTGCATGGGTTGGTGAGTACCTACATGAGTGTCTATATGGGTTAATGATTGGTTGTCTGAGTACCTCTGTAGGTGTCTGAGTGTATGTGTGGGTGGGTGAGTGTGTGTGCAAGTCCCTGCATGGATGTGTAAGTGGGTGAATCACTGGGTATATGGGTTCATGAGTGTATGTGCAAGGGGCTTTATGGGTGAGTGAGTGTGCATATGGCTGTGTCAGTGAGTGAATAGATGTCTCAGTGGTATATGGGTGAGTAACTCCATATATGAGAGTCAGTATATGTGAGTGTTGGAGTATATAAGTAACTGTATGTGTGAGCGAGTGATTGTGAAGTGGCTGTATGGGTGAGTGTGTGCTTGTGTCAGTGACTGTATAGGAGAGTAAGTATGAGTTAGTATCTGTATGAATAAGTGAGTTGGTGTGTGTATAACTGTATAGGTGAGCAAGTGGTAGTGTGATTGGCTCTTTGGGTGAGTGACTAGGTGTGTGAGTAGCTCTATGGGTGACTGATGGTGTGTGAGTGTCTGTATGGGTGTATGAGTAGATATATCAGTGGTTGTATTGGTGAGTGACTGGGTGTATGAGTGGCCGTATGGGTGAGTGAGTGGATGTGATGTAGACCTATGAATCATTGAGTGGGCATGTATGTACTGGTATTGGTGTGTCAATGGTTTCAAGAATGGTAGTCAGAAATTTGGAGTGGGTGTATGAAAGTTTATATTGGTGTGTGAGTAGGTGCATCAGAGATAATGTGGATGATGTCATCAGTGATGTCATCAGTGGTGTCATTTGAGATGTCATCAGTGATGTCACTGACCATGTCATGAGTGATGTAATATGTGACGTAATCAGCAGTGCATTAAGGGGGCGTGAGTAATAGTTAGCTCAGCTAACTATAACAGCTGAACTTCACTGGTTTTGTACTAGTGAAATGTCAGCCTAACTATAATGTTACTGTACCCTGTGGTTTTTTCTGTGAATTTAGAAGGATTTTAAAATGCTAATTCCTAACTATAACGTCCCTGTAACCTTTGTTTTTGTTCTGTGAATTTCTTAGTTTTTTTTAAGCAGTAGTCGCATTTGCAGAGTGGTGGATAAAGGGGGCTGGTCCTTCGACCAGCTCTCAGGAATTCCCACTGTGTGGGACTAATTGGAGGGAACAAGAGGGGCAGTTGGCCCCAAGGACATCCTTGTGGGCCAACTACCCCTCCTGTTACCTCCAGTAACTCCCACACAGCAGGATTGCTGAGTTCTGATAGCAGGCCATGCCCCCTTTCTCCACCAGTCTGCAAACGTGCCTCTGGGGGGGCTCTTGGTTGGGGGATGAAGTCCCCTTCAATGCTGGGAGTCCTTAGGGGCCAACTAGCCTACCTATTACCTCCAGTAAGCCCCAGACAGTGGGATTGCTGAGAGGTGGTTGCAGGCCACACCCCCTTTCTTCACCACTCTGCAAATGCTCCTCCTGGCACACTCTTGGTTAGGGGATCGAGGGGGCAGGAGCCCCCCCATGCATTCATTTTATAAAAAAAGCCCCGGGGAGGTGGTGGTTCTTGGGGCTGCGGGGTGCCCACGTGGCCCCCGCATTTAATAAACATAGCCCTGTGGAGTTGATGGTCCCCGGGGCTGCGGGAGCCAGCACGGGCCCCGCATCTCATGTTAACATTGCCCCTGACACATTGCCCCAGGACCATGCCCACCCGGGGGCTTCAAGGAACCAAGCGCGGGATTCCGCACTTCATTTTAAAAAAAACTTTCATCTGGATTTGCGGATCCAATGCGAATCCCACCGAAAGTAAAAAAAAGCTTTCTTTGGCCCAGAGGGTCCCTCTGGGACCCCCTGTGCAGGCCTAGGGAGTCAGGGGGTTTCTACTCTGCCCTCCTTTTCTTAATTTTTTTTTTTTTTTTACCTTTTTCCTTGTGACTCAGTTCAACCGAGTCACAAGATGGCTGCCAACACTTCCTGGTTGGAACTGTTGGCAGCCAATCAGATCACAGGCTCGAGATCGTGAGGGTTCGTGGATCCTCCATGGCCATATGTGTATATCTGAAAAATGTTTAAATTTCTCAGGAACTACTGAACAGGTTTACAACATTTAACAGAAAGAGTACCTTCTGAACCAAGAGCTACATTTTTACTAAATTTGGTGTAATTCCATTCAGCAGTTCGGGCTGTAGCCGTGTCTAAAGATTCCTATGGAAATTAACATGGAGAAAATGCATTTTGGGACCCCCTTTTTCTCGGCCCCAGGTGAACGAATCACCCCAAAATTTCCAACACACCAGCTGAAGTGAGTGGGCCATTAATTTTGAAAATTTCGCAAGATTCGTCAAACGGCACTAAAGATATTAACAAAAGAAAAAAAGCTTTTTGAATAGAAACAAGGTCCAACTAGAAAAGTATAAATTTATATATTACCTACTGGCGGTCGCCAGTAGGTAGTTATAGTTAGGACCTTGTTTCTATTCAAAAAGCGTTTTTTCTTTTGCCAATATCTTTGGCGCCGTTTGACGAATCTTCGTGAAATTTTCAAAACTACTGGTTCACTCAGGTCAGCTCCTGTCCTGAATGTTTCGGGGTGATTTGTCAAGCAGGGGCCGAGAAAAAAAGGGGGTCCCAAAACATGATTTCCCCAAGTTAATTTCCATTGGAAATTGTGGAACAGGCTACAGCCCAAACTGCTGAACGGAATTACACCAAATTTGGTAAAAAGGTAGCTCTTGGTTCAGAAAGCGACCTTTTTTTTAAATGGTGTAAATCCGTTCAGTAGTTCCTGAGAAATTAAAAAAATAAAAATATCGATATCTGAGCACCGAGGAGGGTTTGCGAACACTCCCGAGCACGAGCTTCATTCTGATTGGCTACCAACACTCCAAACCAGAATGTGTTGGCAGCCATCTTGTAACTCGGTAACTGAGTCACAAGAAACAAGTTAAACAAAGATAAAAAACAAGAAAAGGGGGCAGGGTAGAAACACCCTGAGCCCCTAGGCCTGCTCAGGGCCAAAAAAAAAGCATTTTTTTTTAGAATCAGCTGAATTCGCGCTGGGTGCGCGAATCTGGCTGATAAAACAAATAAAAAAACGAAGCGAAGGCTCCCGCGCTTCGTTATCTGTAAGCCCCCGGGTGGGCCAGGTCCCGGAGGCAATGCGCAAATAATAAGCGGGGGCCCAAGCAGCCACGGGGACCGCAACCTCCCCAGGGCTTTTTTATTAAAATGCATGGGGGGGGCTCCTCCCCTCCTACGCTGCCCCGGGGACCGCCACCTCCCCGGTGCATTAGTAATTAAAAGCGGGGGGGCCTCGTGGGCCCCCCAAGCCTAGGGACCACCACCTCCCCAGGGCTTTATTCTGATAAGGTGGGGGGCCTTGCGGGCCCCCTAAGCCCTGGGGACTGCCATCTCCCCGGGGCTTTATTCTAATAGGGTGGGGGGGCCTCGTGGGCCCCCCAAGTCCCAGGGACTGCCACCTCCCCAGGGCTTTTTCAAATAATTAGTGTGGGGGGGATCGAGCCCCCCCGCACTGCCCCGGGGACCACCACCTCCCCGGGGCACTGTTTATTGAAATACGAGGGTCTGTTGTTGACCCCCATCCCCGGGGACCACCACCTCCCCGGGACTATATGCATGTTGGGAGGGGGGCCACGTGGCTCCCCTCCTGGAGCCCTTGATGGCCCTGGGGACCACCACCCCCCATGGCCGGCTCCTGCAATGTCCCAGGGTGCCCACCCCCGGGACATTGCTGTTTGCTATGGCAGGGCGGGAGAATGGCTCCCGCCCTGCCATCGCAAACACTGCTTTGCTTCATTGAAGCGAGAGCAGGAAACCAGCTCTCGCTTCAACGAAGCAAAGCAGAATTGCTTTTGGGCAAGGGAAGCTGCATGTTAGCAGCTCCCCTTGGCCAAAAGCAATGCCAGCTCTCGCAGGAGGCGGGGAGCCGGCAGGGACCGTGGGGGCATTGGGGCTCCCCCCACGGTCCCCAACTTGAGGGCCGGCCCCGGGGGATGGGGTCTCTGGGGCCAGAAGTGGCCCAGGGGAGGGGGGCCATGCGGCCCCCCTCCCTAATTTAAAAATATTTTTTAAAAAGAGGCCAGGCCCCAGGGGATGGGGTCCCTGGGGCCAGAAGTGGCCCGGGAGGGGGGCCACTTGGCCCCCTCCCCTTTAATTAAAAAAATAATAATAAAAAAAAAAAAACGGAACGCCGGCCCCAGGGGATGGGGTCCCCAGGGCCATAATTGGCCTGAGGAGGGGGGCCACGCGGCCCCCTCCCAAATTTTTTTCAATAAAAAAGAAGGCTGGCCATGCCCTGGGGGATGGGGTCCCTGGTCCGAAATTGGCCTCGGGAGGGGGGCCGCCCAGCCCCCTTCCCGTTTTTTTTTTTTTAAATGTGGCATGCCCTGGGGATGGGGTCCCCAGGGCCCAAAAAACCTTGAAAGAAGGGGGAACACACAGCCACCCTTATAAAAAAATAAACAAAAAAAAAGTCGGCATCTCGCCGGAGGCCATGCCCCCACCCTGCACCACTCTGCAAATGCGCCCCCTGGCGTGTTCTAAGCTGGGGAATTAAGTCCCCTTGAATACTGAGGGTCCCTGGGGGCCAACTATCCCACCAGGTACCTCCAGTAAGCGCCCCACAGCTGGATTGCAGAGAGGTGGTCCGAGGCCACACCCCTTTTTACACCACTCTGCAAACGCGCCTCTTGGCGCACTGCTGGTGGGGCGATGAGGTCCTCTTGTGTCCTGAGGACCTCAGGACACAAGTGGACTTCATCCCCCGAGCAGCAGTGCACCAGGAGGTGCGTTTGCAGAGTGGTGCAAAAAGGGGGCGTGGCCTCGGACCACTAGCTGCAATCCAGCTGTGTGGGGCTTACTGGAAGTACCTGGTGGGCTAGTTGGCCCCCAGGGACCCTCATGAGGAAAGGAGACTTCATCCCCCAACCAAGAGCGTGCCAGGAGGCGCGTTTGCAGGGTGGTGGAGAAAGGGGGCATGGCCTGTGTCCAACTCTCAACAATCCCACTGTGTGGGACTTACTGGAGATAAGAGGTAGGCTAGTTGGCCCCTAAGGACCCTCAGCAGTGAAGGGGACTTCAATCCCCATCCAAGAGCGCACCAGGGAGCGCGTTTGCAGAGTGGTGGGCAAAGGGGGTGTGACCTGGTATGAGAATTTAGCAATCCTGCTGTGTGGTACTTACTGGAGGTAATAGGAGGGGTAGTTGGCCCCTAAGGATGTCCTTGGGGCCCAACTACTCCTCTTGTTACCTCCAGTAAGTCTCACACAGTAGGATTGCTAAGACGTCTTCAGAGGCCACGCCCCCTTTCTCCACCACTCTGCAAACGCGCCTCCTGGCAGACTACGGGATGGGGGATAAAGTCCACTTTACTACTGAGGGACTTTGGGGGCCAAGAAGCCCTCCTGGTACCTCCTGTAAGTCCTATGCCGCGGAATTCCTGAGCGCTGGTCAGAGGCCCAGCACGCTTTCTCTACCACTCTGCAAATGCAACTACTAGTTAAAGAACCATCTTTCTGCACCTCTGACTTAGAGGTAGTTTTAATCCCCCTGCCCTATTATGTACTAGGGCCTTACAGGGGAGGTCATGCCAATCACAGGGGTACCCCAACCCATAGTTTACCCTAGTTTATGTAGGTGTTTTCACTGTATTCTATGTGTCTTTTAGCATAGCACTGGCTCTAGGCCTAGTTAGTCAGACTTAGTTACCACCAGTACCCGTCAGCAAAAAGTTGGGGGCACAGAATGACTTTGCAACAAGGCCTCTTTCTTCCCCTCTGTTGTTTCTTTCTGCATATATCTTGCTTCTTTCTGCACCTTTCTTTGTCTTTCTGGACTTCTGTTGCCTCTTTCTGCATTTCTCTTGCTTCTTTCTGTGCCTTTCTTCCTCTTTCTGCATATGTCCTACCCATGTAGGCATAGTTTGAAATTAGCATTTAAAAACCCTTTGAAATTCACTGGAATAAACATAGGTTTCAGGGTCGTTATAGTTAGAAATTAGCATTTAAAACACCTTTGAAATTCACTGAAAAAACCATAGGTTTCAGGGTTGTTATAGTTAGAAATTAGCATTTAAAAATCTTTGAAATTCACTGAAAAAACCATAGGTTTCATGGACGTTATAGTTAGTTGGACATTTCACTCGTACAAAACCAGAGAAATTCGGCCGTTATAGTTAGTTGAGCTAACTATAACTCATGCCCCAGCAATGCACTGCTGATGACGTCACATATTACATCACTCATGACATGGTCAGTGACATCACTGATGACATCTCAAATGACATCACTAATGACATCTCAAAGGACATCACTGATGACATCATCCAGTGATTGTGAGTGTTTTCTAAAAGTTACTGAGTGTTAAAGCTATATACTAAGGTAACACTCTGTGGAAGTGCCTGTATGAGTGAGTGAGTGTGTGTGTAAGTGGTGTATAGAAGAGTGACTGGGTATATAAGAGACTTTATACATAAGATAGTGGGTGTGTGAGTTTTTGTATCTGTGAGCGAGTGGGTGTATCAGTGCATGTATGAGTGAGTGGCTGTGTGAGTATCTGTATAGTTGACTGAGTTGGTGTACCAGTGGTTGTAAATGGTGAATGAGAGGGTGCACAAGTGGCTGAATCGGTGTTTGAGCAGGTACATAACTGTCTATATGGGCGAATGACAGGGTAGATGTCTTGCTGCATCAATGGGTGTGTAAGTGGGTGTATGGGTGAGTGAGAGGGTGTACGAGTGGCTGTATGTCTGAGTGGATGGGTGTTTGAGTGGTTGTATGGGTGAGTAAGTGAGTGTTAGAGAGGTTGCATGGGAGAGTATGTGGTTCTCTCAGTCACTCTATAGGTGAGTGAGGACATATATGTAAAAGTAACTGAGTGTCTGTGTGAGTGACTGTATGGGTGAGTGAGTAGGTGTGAGTAGCTCTATGGGTAACTCATTTACTGTGTCAGTAGCTGTATGGGTGTATGAGTGGTGTGTAAGTGTGTCTATGTCTCTATGACTGGATCTGTGAGTGGCTGTTTTGATAAGTGAGTAGGTGCATGAGTGGCTGTATATGTGAGTTAATGGTTCAGTTAGTGGCTCTATGGGTGAGTTGATGTGTTACTGGCTGTATGGATGAATGATGAGATGTGTGAGTGTTTGTGATTGTGTGGGAGTGGGTGTATGACATGTTTTATAGGGGTGTAAGTGGGTGTGTCAGTGTTTCTGTTGATGATGTAATCAATGATCTTTTTATTGTTACTATCCGCTTTCACGTCTTATCTTTTCCTTTAAAACATTTTGTTTGAAACTTTGAAGCAGGCAGTCTTCCTGTTGGGACTGCACTTTGATTTTTTTCTCTAAGACCCAGCAACAGTTTCTGATACATTTGTTATAACAAAAACTGTTACCTTATCTGTCCTTCAAAATTACTCAAGTCGGTCTGCCTTGATCCCTTGTCCAGTTCTACAGATGGAATACTGGGCTGTGGTATTTTAATACCAGAGTGGAAGAGGTGTACTTTCAAGAAAAAATACCTACTGGTAGTGGAAATGGCACCTACGTTTGGCACCTAGGGACACAACATTGGGTCCTTGTTTTTTATGAAGTCAAGGCCTGAAACAGTCATAAATTACTGCCTGTTTGTTGCACTTCTGCTGCCTCTTGAATCAGCTGTCCCTGTTTAGTGAAGAACCTGTGTGCCACTACTGTACTATGCAGCTGACTACGTGTGACTTCTATGTCTATGAAATCATGACTAGATCAAATTTTGTGTATGTAGGAGTTAAGTGACAAATAAAATAAATACAATTGCAATGGAAAGAGTCCCTGTCAACACATTTATTCTTTAGGCAACTTTTTGAAAGATTAAAAGCAATTCATTAATGCTGGTCAGCGACGTACAAGTGGAGATGACACGCTTCTTCACACCAATGCCAATTATATGGCAATTGCATCAGGACCTATTGAGACTAACTACACATTGTTACCCAAATAATAGTTTACATCTTCACACACATGTATTTCTATTTGTATTTTTAATTTATAAAGCACAATGACCACCATAAAAATGTATCTTGGCACTGATAAAACCAAGACAAATATCAACAGGGATGGACACAGTTCAGTAAGAAATGAGCGGAGCATATACTAACTCCTCATCTGATGCAAAAAGCCAAGTACATAATAGTTTCCGAAATGTAGTTAAATTTGACTCAATGCAGATATAATGGCATAGAGTTGCATTTGTGAACTGTAGCAATGGAAAAGGGCATGCCACTAATTGTTTTCCAGAGAATTTGCAAACAGCCAAGAAAAACTTTGATTTTAACCTGAGAGATTGATTGGGAGAGTACCGCTTAAATCAATGAGTGAGTGGAGATCGCTGGAACATCAACATGGTATCCATTACTTATGGTCACAGCAAGAGAGAATTTGTCTCAAGGGGCAATCAAGGTGTTAGGGTACATTTGTGGTATCTTACATTTAGTCATTCAGAACATTATACCTTGAATACTGTTTCCATGTATGTAGTATTTGTCGGACTTTTTTCAAACCTTACTTTCAAGTCTGCGGTGTGGCCCCGCAGGGATGATATGGGCCAACTCTTTAAGCCCTACCCTCTTACTTGTAATGAGCAGATCAACAAGAAAGACAGCTGGGATAACGGGGAGAAGGTGCTGGGATGATCAGCATGAGAGTCCCTTTGTTGTCATGCAGCTGTCGTACCTTTTACGGTAAGCAAGATATGTCAGTCAGTGGCATAGCAAGTTGGGGTGGGGGGGTGGTCCACCCCGGGTGGCACGAATATTGAGGGAAGCTGCCTCCCCCTCGCTCTTAGCTGAGGCCGTTGCCCGCCAGCACCCGCCTCTTACATTCGGCTGCCATGGGCGGCAAACGCAGGGGCTGCCAATGGCGGTATAAGGTCTAGCTATGCCACTGATGTCAGTCATTGAGAACTGTAGGCCACAGTTCACCTCACCTCTGTCCTCTCCCCACTCTTCTCTGTGAATTCATTAACTACCTGTGATCGACTGGTTCTGGCACAGAGGGCACGCTTGAATGCTTTCACAGCAACGGGGTTGTGGATTTAATGGTTTACTGATATCTTCGTTTTCACTATAGTACAACAGAGCACAGATCACATATTATGATCATACCAAGCAATACTAAGATGTCAACAAGAATCTTTAGAAACTGAATTTTACCCTTTTGTGCAATGTAATGACAGCCCTTGTTGAAAGAACGTTATTCAACACGCTCTTTAAATGCACAAAAGTTCTTCTGAATGCTCTGAAAGTCTTTAGTTTTTAAATGTCTTTTAAATAATCTAAGTTAGGCAATGTTTTGAGCCTTGATTGATAACCAAATTGTCCACATTTCTAAAGCATCATATAAATGTGTGCACCTTTGGTCATAATCTTGTAATGCATCTTGGTTAACCTGTAGTGCGTTGTTGATTAAGGCTGCGCACCTTTTCTTGAACGTTGTGGACGTTCTTGATGATTTGCATGCAAGTATTATTTGAATTGTACCTTAATGTTCATGTTTCTTTCTTTCTCTTACAGGTTTCGCTCAAGATGCGGGTTGCCGATGCAGCAGTTTCCTGGGAATCACCTTTGTCCTGATGCGGTAGGTGTACAGGCCTCTGACTCTGATTTTCGGCATTCGGTATAGCGGGAAGCTGCTTCCAGGTTGAAGTCTTGAGGCAAAGCAAGCCTTGTGGTCTTGGGCGCGGTATAAATATGGCTCGCAGGATCTCGGCAAACCTCTGCGTGCCCGCCGAACACAGATACTAACAGCAATGTCAGCGCACAAACGCTCAAATCTCAATGCCACAATGCTTGTGACATTATTTACTTGGGTGCTGAGTTAGTAAACGTTGTGCAAGACCCAGGGGGCTGAGATGTGGGCTTAAACACAAGGCATCGTGTTCGAGTGCACACATGAGAACACAACCAGGTATACAACGTACAGTGCTCGGGGCTCAGATATCTAAAACATAAATGCATACAAGCATACACTGCTCGGGGCTGAGATACATAAGAACACTATGGGGGATACGTACAAGGAAGTGGCGGAGCGCGGAGTTAGCCTCCTTAGCTTAACGCTGCGCTCCGCCACTTCTGAAACGCAAGGCTGCACCATATTTACAAGAATGTGGGGGCATATTACCAAGAACGGCGTTAAAATTATCGCCGCTTTAGAAGCAGGAAACTGCCGCTAAAGCGGCGATAATGGGCTTGATAATATGCCCTTGAGAATTCCAATAGAAGCCAATCTTTACACCATAACATGGGCTTCTATTGGAATTCTCAAGGGCATATTATCAAGCCCATTATCGCCGCTTTAGCGGCAGTTTCCTGCCGCTAAAGCGGCAATAATTTTAACGCCGTTCTTGGTAATATGCCCCCTGGTGCAGCCTTGCGTTTCCCCCTGCGATGGCGCTAGGTTTAGCAACTTAGCGCCAACGTAGGCACCCTTGCACCATAGTGCAAGGGTGTCTGCGTGCAGGGGAGGATTGTTTATGTGTAGGAAGGTGTGCCTTCCTGCACATAAGCAATCCTAAAATGCCTTCTGTCACTTTCATGTGTGCTGCTTCATGCAGCACACATGAAAGTTACAAAATGGCATTTAAAAAAAAAAAGATTGTTAATGTACAGGAAGGGACACCTTCCTGTACATAAATAAACAATGGCATTTTGCTTATTCCATGTGTGCTGCACAAGGCAGCACACATGAAAAAAGCAAAAACGAGGATAAATAATGCATTTCTCCTCGTTTCATCAACGTAAGACCAGGATTTACCTGGTCTTAATTTTGGCGCTGCCTCCTATGTACGCCACCCTTATACATAGGGGGCAGCATCAAAACGAATGGGTGTTTTGCAGTGGAACGCCCACTGCAACACCCACTGCCCACCCCTTTCAAGCTAAGCATAGCGTGAAAGGGGACCTTACATACAAGGCAGCGTTAAGCCATGTTAAGTGGCTTAACGCTGCCTTCTACATAAGGCGCAGCCTCTATAGCCACCACAACGTAGGTAATAGGGACGTTGTGGTGGTGATAGGGGCTTGTACATATGCCCCTATATCTGTAGACACGCATTCTGGATGTTCTCAGGCTGTGTCAATGGCAACATGAATTAGTTTGCAGTGTGTGCACCTTGGGAGCCGTGGCAACCACAATATTGAATGCAGATTTTAAGTAATGTTCTATATGTCTATGATGGATGCAGAAATGGTGAGTGACTACTGTATCTTTCCCAAACCAAGATGGAATCTATGTAGTGAAAATCTCATTCCAAACAATAAACGTTAAATAGAAAGTGACAGCCATCTTTGAACTCTGTTACATCAAGGCACTTACCCAGAAGCTCCTTGATTACCAATGGCCATAATTTTTTTGCTTGCATTTGCTCAGTTTGAAGACTGAAGTTGCCTGCGATAATACCTGGGAACCCGCTTGTTGAAGCAGCCATAATTCTTCAATGGAACTGATTGTTGTTGGAGTACCACTATAAGTGTTTGTATTTACTTGGACATTTTCTTCAAAGGTGGGATTGTTTCTTGATCGATTCTACTGAACTAAAGATATGTTTTCAGCTGAGAAGTGACAATCTGCCATTCCTTCTAAAGGCTTTGAGCTACGTATTTGATTTGGCTTTCTGGATGTATTCAAAATTGCACTCAAAAGAATTCAAGGTAGCTGAAGGATTAGTTTCCATAAGCATATATCATTGCACCACAGAGGATTAGTCACTTGCAAGTAGAGCAGCAGAGTGGTACATAACTCTTAAAGGTATATCATACACATTATTTTAGATAGTTTAGTTTAGGAGGCAATAAAGTAAAGCTGTTTCTTTACTTTCTTCTGCTCAAATTCATAAGATTAATCCATCCCAGCTCTCAGAGAGGATGCTACACAGTAACATGTTTTCCCCATTCTCATTTTCCCTGTGTCCTCTGGACACTTTTTAGCCTCCTTGGAGAAAAAGGTGGGCAAGATGGAGCAGCAGTGAAGTCCAGATATCCCCGCAGTTGGACCATGAGTCTGAGAGGCAATAACTGAGGGGAGTGGATATCCTGATGCACCACATGCATTGCATTGGAAAGGATCAGCTTCTTAAATGTGAGTCGGTGTCATACAGCCAGGGCCAGAGAAATAGGGTCTTTAAGATAGAGATACAGAGCCAATTTGGCAGCAAAATTATGGATTAACTATAATCTCTGAATCTAGCAACCTGGCAAATCAAGATATAACTGAAGAACACAACACAAAAAGTGAAGCTGTTAAAAAAACAGGATTTAGCCACATTAGAAATTTGGCCAGCCAGACTCAAAGATGAATCAATTCTGACATCCAAGTTTTTTACACATAGTGCTGGTGATTAAGGAGAACCTAAGACCATGTACCAAAAAGAATATTCCCAAAGACAAGGGTACAAATTGGTTTAAATCTCAGTTTAGCAAACTTTAAAATTGAATTAATTCGACAACATCCATTGGTGAACTTCTAGACAATATGGCCATCATGTCCTGTAAGCTGGACGATGATTTGTGTATCATCTGTGTAAAGATATAGAGTAAACCCAGAAAGCTGAATAAGGTGAGGCAGCATATACAATTTAAAGAGTAACAGCATCATAACAGAACCCTGAGGCACCCACTGAGACAGGGTCTAACAGAGTAAACATACAGCGGGAAAGAAATTTGAAATGCTCTATCTGAAAAAAAGTCTGACAAGCACACTGGGGCTCATTATTGAATCCCTAGATCAAACAATCTGTATACAAGAATTTCATGGCCTACCATGTCATGTGCTGGCATAAGATCTGAGAAAAGTAGCAGAAAGGGCTGTCAACTCTGTACTCCAACCCATCTGGGCAGGGTTAAGAAGGCTGTTGGCCTCAACAAACGTAGAAAGCTGCTGAAAAAACAGCCTTCTACAACTGTTTAGTCAACAAACAGAAATTGCTTCGCCACTGAATACAGAAACAATGACACTGCAACATAATCGTTCATCGCTCTCTTGAAGATTATGTAAGATGCAGCTTCACAAAGTCCATGTACATTCAATGACACTTGTGAATATTAAATTAATATTTTATGATTCACATTTGCTGCGACTTTAGTCCTACCTATTGTGAGTTTATGTATTGCTCATGTGTTCACTCTAAGTCCATGCATCAGTCACAAACAGTGTCTAGCATCTCTAGAGTACCCATGGATATTAAGAAAACTATAGTATGTGAATATTAACATATTGCTTTATTGTTCGTGTTCAGGGCAACTTCAGTCTCACTCATTTAGAGTTTTGTATTGGTCACGTTTTCACTCAAAGTCCATGCATCAGTCACAAATGGGTGTCTAGCACCTCTAGAATTCCCATGGATATTAACAAAACTATAGTATGAATAAACAAAAAACAAAGAAATATTCAAAAGGTCAGGTTAGTTAACATGACTTCCTTTGTTTAAAAAATGCTGTTTATGATACTAGGTGGGGAATAGCCTTCACCCAGTCTGTGGCAATGGTGGTGTAGGAGGGCAAAATGTGGAATATGTCCTGAGCATTGGTTATGGAGCTCTCGCTCAGAAGCATAGCAATGAAAGATGTAACAATCTTTCAATCAATGAGTTCATCAATCAACCAATTGAGGTTCTTTTGGAATACCGCACAAAAACCCTAGCTTACAGCAGAGACGTTTTAAGGCATGGGCAAAGTGGACACTGGCCCAGGGCCCCAGCCTTTCAGGGGGCCCCACGATAGAGCCAGATCTGTTCTATAGAAAGTGTTGCCCTGATGACTGTGAATAATTCTTCAACAAATTGTTTTGAATACCATTTTTAACTATTTCTGTTCACTGTGGGTGATCTGTGGGAGTCTATTACAGACATTCTGTGGAGAAATGTTGTGTTGATGTTTCATGCAATGTCCATAAAACAATCTTTAAGAGCAAAACAGGACTTCACATAGGAGAAATTGGAGGGGGTCCCTGTAAGAAAGTGCCCTTTTTGGATGGGCACCCCTGACATGTTTTGCTCCAATGCTGATAGTGCACTGGAGCCTGCTGCCCAGGCCCCAGTGCCAGTGCTCTCACCTCTAAAACTATTATGTGTAAATTGGCAATCCCAATTGACAAGGACTTTACCCCAGTGGTACCCAGGGCATGAGTGTTAAAGGGGTCCCCAGGGCTTGCAGCTCTGTTTGTGCCACCCTGAGTGGCCTAAATAAACTACTGAGAGCAGGACTGCCATTGCAGGCAGCAGGAACAGTGCAAACTGCTCAAACTCAACTTTACCCTCACCATGTGGGGCAAAGTCAATGCACTATCATTGATATATGTCAGTAACTCATAGGAAAGCCTCCTAAATCCCAGGAGGCAAAGGTGCATTATATCCAAGGTGTGGACATGTAAGAGCAAGCTTATATGACTCTAAAGTGTCCTTTACCAGTAAAGGACACTATAAGTGATAGACGGTCCACAGGATAACATTGGCTGCCACCCGAGAAAACCAGAGGTTGGCAGCCACTTTATGATACCTCTAAATATGTCATGTTTGGCATCAAACCACATGCCTTCTCACCCATGACATGACTACCTTAGAGGTTGCCACCTGGTTGCACCAGCTCCCTATGCTCTGACTGACAAGCCTGCGCTTTGCATGCTTGCTGCCACCAAGACAGGATTCTGACCTCCTGCCAGCTAGTGTGATCACTCCCAGGAGTCAGGAACAAAAGCCTGGGTAGGAAGGAGGTTCACACCTCCTCCCTTCCAGGCAGGCTTATGAAGTGGCACATCAAGGTGCTGAGCTTCAAAGGCTGCACTGCCTCTGATATGCATCAGAGCTGACTCCCAGTGGAGGAAACAGCCCTCCCCCTGTCCAAGGCACATTTCCATGTCAGCAGGTTGGAAATTAGATAGTCAAGGAGGTGTACACCCTCAGAAGGCTAGCCACTCTGCTAGGGTCAGCAGCCCGGTCTGTAAACTGGAAGAAGGGTTCTGCCATTTTTAGAAGAAGCAGAATAGAGGACATTGGGTACAAAAGATGACCCACACCCCCATATGTGGTCATTGGCTACTTGTTCCCACACCACTAACTGCCCTAAATCTACGATTTAAGGGACACCTCTGACACTAAAACCTCAGTTCTGAACAACCTGCATCGAAGAGGATAAAAGAAGAGACCCGTATCTGAGACAACAGGACTTGCATAAAGCAAAAGAGGGAAAATATGCACCTGTGGCAAAGCTCCTGGAACTGCCTGATAAAGACTCATCCTAGGCTAACTCTTGGTTCCACCAGAAAGAAGGAACCCTGTGAAAGCCCGAAGCACCCTCAGACTCCCCTGGACTAGTGGCACCAGACCCCTGCAAGCTGCAGGTAAAGCAACGCTCCAGATCAGAAGAATCGGTGGCCATGGGGCCCTCCAAGGAATCGCCCAAATTCATATGGCCTAGTACATTGTGGGAACTGTAGTCCTGCCTTTCACAAAGTTGCAGGCTGCTACAGTGTACTCCGGGAACACCGGATGTCGAAGTAACTTTTTGCTCCACTTACCGCGGTCAAGGCTTGTTGGTCGCCAGCAACTGACCCCTGCATTTGTCACTTCACCTAGAGGGAACTCCATCTGACATTCATCTGACATCAGCAGGAGCCTCATTGTTGTATTTTGCATCTTTTTCACCTGCAGCACTGTTTCAGCGGTAAAAGCAGCTCTCCTGTGGATCCTGTTCAGCACCAGGGACAGCCAGGACAAATCTACACCAGGCCCCATGGGTAAGGTAAATTTGAACTGACTGTCATGACTTGGTCCTGCGACCTGCATCACCTTTACTCTGCAAGGTTTTCATGCAACTTGACCTGCAAGTGACCAATTGGCACTAGTGCTTTTTTCCATTGACCACAATGATAAAGTTTCACTGTATTATTTTCCACTGATTTTCTGTTGCTTCCAATTTCTATAACTCTGGTTATATGTATGCTACCCCGTTCCTTTAGGTGTCTAAATTAAGATAAAAATACACTCTACTTTTAGAAATTGGTGCCATATTTCTCTTCAGTGGTGTCAATTACTTATCGTCCATGTTGATACTCTGAAATGCTTAACACATGTTCCTCTAGTAAAGCCTGAGTGCTCTTTGCCACACCACCAGGACTGAGCTAAGGATTTTTTTGTGTGATTCCTAGCACCATCTTTGGGGTTTGTGATAGTATTGCATTGTGAAGTCTAACCAGAATCACCAAATAATACTTCACCTTCCTACAGTTACAGATATTGTTTAATATTAGTGAGCTGCTGACTTCTGACAATATTGAAAACACACGTCACTATCCCTGAATATTAGATGTAAACATATTTAGAATTTGGACCAATGTGCCTCGGCACTGTCAGTGACTTGGCCAAAGAGGGTATAAAAGAGCTGAAACTGGATTATAACTTGAAAGCTTTTCCAAACAGGGCCCTCAAAATATGTTTCGGCCAGGGTGTTCAAAATCCTTAAGTTGTCCCTGGAACATAGAATGCATTATTAAATGCAAATGCTATAAAACGACTAGAGAATAACATTGTACATTTCATATTTAATACAATTTCAAACCACGAGAATCTTGTCTGGTTTTTAAAAGGGAAATACTCCATTTCATATGAGAGAAGAGAACAAATACTATGTTCCTCATTGCCTATCAACAATGATTATATAAAAATACCTTCAACTATTTAACACACTAGCATTTTCAAGTACAATAGAAACAGTATCAATACCAAGTGTGATTTAATGAGGAAGTTATTTATGTAAATTCCTTGTTTATTCTGGTTGCAATTTGAGAAGTAAATGAGAAATCCAGGTATAGGTATTGTGGAACATAGCACTTAGCTAATTTCAAATCACAGTTTGTTTCATGTGTTTCGATTTGTGCTAATGTTTGAGTAAACAAACACAGGTAATTATTTGATGTAATTATTACATTGTGAAAACACTCAGCTGAGCAAACTCTGTAGGTCTCATGGAGGAATCTGCAGTGTCACATTCATGTTGTGAAGGGCATGCAATCACTGGGCCTAATTTAGAGTTTGGCTGATGGGTTACTCCATCACAAACGTGATGGATAACCCACCCACCTTATCAAAAGCGCCATAGGATTTGAAGCACTTGTAAGTAGGTTGATGGGATATCTGCCAAGTTTGTGATGGAGGAACCCATCCACCAAAGTCTAAATCAGGCCCATTAATACTGATGCAAATGGTCAACACTTTATTGAGGTAGCATCTGATAATAAATACAGCCCCACATCAGCTTTGTGAGGTGGGTGAATCATTTCAAATTAATTTAATGTAATCTCCCTATTTCACTTTTATTGTTGTGAAATGCTATGGGGGTATTTGCAATTGTGTGTTTAGTTATTAAGAAATTGTTTAGCATTGAAATCCCACCATCGTAACAACACCTTTGACAGTATTCCTCTTGACTTGTTTAAGTTTATTATTGACACATGGGCGCCTCTCTTTGCAAATTAACTCAGCTCAGTCTGTTACCCTGAGACTCCATCTATTTGGTACAATTTGGTTCTTGTCCTTGTCTTTAAGTAAGATGGTAGGGGTGTCTCCAAATGATATCATCCCATATCACAGAATGTCTTAACAGTCAAGGTTGTAGGGAGGATATGTATGACCAAAATTTGTGATTGGGCTGCCACAAATGGAAATGTGCCTGACTGTCATTGTGAGTTTTGATCAGGAGTAGGGCCTGTTGAGCTATGGCTTGTAAATATACTAAGGCCACTGGTGGCTAATTATATCTGTTATTTATTGACCTTAACTCTGCCTCTGACAGAACTAACAGGGTAAACTGTGGTTGATATTAAAGTTATTTGGATGGATGCTGCCACTGTTGACTTTTCGAAAAGATTGTACAACAATGTGACCATAAACGTAAAATATCGGCAAAATGGCAAGCTATCTAAACCTTTTAATCTTGACAGAGGGGTGCCTCCAGGGTATATAATGTCCCCAATATATTTGATACTATACACAAATGGACTGGTTGGTGAGTTAAGAGATGTGACGCATGTCATGTCACAGGCTTCACATAAAACCATTCAATTACTTGTGTGCGCTAATGATGCTGTCCCGATGATCAAAAGAGCAAATGCTCTAAATAGACTGATCGAATGTTATTCAATTTCAGGGACAATCTTGATCTTTACAAATTTTTCCATATCCCATGTTTAAGAAATTGGGTTACTAGCTGCAAAGGAAGTGAGTCTTTCTCAAGGCTTCAAATTTCTCTTTACTAGGACCAAATACCCCATTCTAGCATTTGACTCTCTCTGGATAGTGATGTAGATCAGTCCAAGTCCTACTCAGAGGAGGTGGTGCGGGCTGGTATCCTCAGCTTGCTGATAGGCAACAATAACAATTAATCTCTCCACCCCTGCCCCAACCCTACTGCACAGCATTCAGGGACATGTAAAGATGGTGACTTGAAATGGATGTCTCATCCTGCCCCTAAGTGGCACCACTGCCTGAACCTTTCCCACCAAAATCTCAAAGGGGAGACCCTTGTGTGTTTGACTCCAGAGGTCTGGATGCCCTCCTTTGTTTCCATGGGATTTTTGAGGTCAGTTACAGTGTAAACAGCTAATGAGCACATACACATTTCCTTCCCACTCTTTCCTGTTGCAGGAACTCGGCCAGTCACTATCAAATAACTCTATTGTGTGGGGAGGTCTTTGAGTCTCCTGCTTGCCAGCAGAGTGATTTTGTCCTGGAAGGAGGAACAAAAGCTTGGAATCTGCTTATTACATAACCAGGGAAGTAAGACAATTCTTTAAGTGCCAAAAGTGATTATGGGTCTACCCTTGAATTGATACCTGATTGATATATCTAGGCCTAAGTATGGCAAAACTGTGCAGTGGTGCAGATTTTACCCATAACGTATAATGCAGTGAGTGCACAGCCTTTTCAGTAATCACTACAGATGTACACTATGTAGGTCACTCACATTATAAGGCCTTCACCAGGTCAGCACCAATCAGTGAGGGGTCTTTTCTTCCACAGGCTACCCGTGTGAAGATACCGGGCTTAGCTAGACAGTAGTCTCATACACTGAGCCTGTACACATGTACACACATGTGTGCTCACATGTTCACCTGTACCCAGCCTAGAGCCTCTTTCCCTAGATGCACAGCAGCGGCCTGATCTTAAAAGCCAGACACTGGTAGTTAGCACTCAGTCGATTTCCACAACATTTACCATGAGTGAGACTCACAATTTACTGTGGGTGCCCAAAGTCTGCCAAATACAGAGTGTTTTGGTCAAGAACCCCATGCTGATGAAAGTTCCCTGTTTTCCATATCTGGGGACAACGTTTGACTGTAGTGTAAAATGGGCCGATCTTTTAAGCATATAGAAACTGCAATTTGTAAGATCAATGGGAGCAGACTGACAACAAAACTTGAATTGGATGGAAAAAAACTTGGTTAAATGTGCCAGTGTTGTTTGTTATGGTGCTGGTGTATGTTGAACCTTCAACGTTTAACCAGTAGAATAAAAATGAGAGGAGATTTTGTTGGAAAATAATGTTTTTACCCCATGGTATTTCTACTTTTGTTTGTCCCAATGAGTTGTGAGTAGGGTTTTCGTGAGGATAACATTCATGTGGCTCCTCTTCTTTGATGAATTGAAATCTGGAACAACAAAATTGCTAGACTATCGCAAGAGATTATTCTAGATTGTTTAAACCTGAGATCTATTGAAATTTTTTCCTGGCTCAAGTACAAAGCCAGTGAATAGAATTTGGACGACCAGGTGTGTTTGATCATCCCACTGGAATTGGCAATTTAAACAAGTCCTGTGTTAAGAAATTGGTATTTAGATATATAACTGTTCTGAGTGAGGGAGGAGAACTATTAAAAGTACCTATACACTCAAACAATCAATCAATCAACTTTATTTCGCATTAGAAAAATGCATAAAAAGTACATACAATTTATATTTCTACTAAATATCCAACACAACCGATCAGTCTATGTACAATATATAAGAATTTAAAAATATTCATTAATAACACAGTTAAAAATTATTAAAAAGCAATAGCTAATAAGTAAAAACAATCAATTAATTTGTTAAAAAATTGTGATAGACTAGTAGCTTGAGTATTAAACAAAGCGCTCCAGTGTAGATGATTAACAGTTACTATATGGAGGGGTTTAAAGTACCCATATCCCCAGAAGCTATAAATTAACAGTCACTCAAAAGTATTCCCCTCATGGTAGCAGCCTTTATGTTTTTAGAGCGGCCTGTAAGAATGACGCAGTCATAAAACATATCCATGGCGTTTCCAGTTGTTGTATTACTGAGAGAGCTTGAGTATAAAAGCGTAAACTGAATTTTCTCAGCATTGGGGTGATACATTTTTTTCTCTCTACTTTATAGAGTGAACAAACAAATAAAATATGTGGGATAGACTGGTTAGAGAGATCATCACAGGTACATAAAGATAACTGATTTGCCAAGTATGCTTGTGCCGGATAGCCAAGCATTAAAGGAATAAAATGTAAACACAATCTTACCAGTAAATAACTATGTAAGGAATTAGAGGCGAAAAAAGATAAGAAGAGTGCCCATGAGTGACAGGGGGCATTGCCTTATAGCTTATAACTGAAATTTTAGATTGGTTTTTTAACCATCTATCTTGGGTGCATTTGGCAATAAAAGCCCTTTTAATCTGGATTTAGTAAAAGTCTCACACTAAGACAGCGATTCATACAATACCGCCATGCCTAAATCACTAAGAAACTGTCTCACAGAAGTCAGCCAGGGGATAGAGGAAACTCGATCAAGGGTTAGGATATCTTTTATCACAAGCTGATTTAATTGGACAAAATTCCTTTTCCATATCGAGAGTCACAGTAGTAGAGGGGCCATTGTAATGGTATCAGTGATATTGGGAAGGCCTAATTCTGTGTGGACCTTAAAATTAGAGGACACTAACCCTTTTACTGATTTGTCTTCTAAAACTTGAAGAGGTTCAACTTGTGCTGTGCCCCAGATTGCTGCACCATAAGTAGCTATGGATATTGTTTTTGCTGAATAAATTTCCAACATTTCTTGAATCGGTCTGTTACCTAGTTCTTAGCAAACTTCCAGAGGTCGGCTATGCTTTTAGACATATAATTCACTCTATTTCCCACCCACCATTTTAGGCCAATTTAATTTAGCATCAAAGAGGATCCCCATATACATGACATTTTCTACTCTTTTCAGCTTTCTGCCATCTTTTTGGAGCCTCATTGGTTAACACAAACGTCTTTAATTTATTAACATATAGGCCTAAATCCACCATATAAGCCGAATATATCCCTATAGAGTGCTGTTGGGCCATTGGGGTTCTGGCCTGTAAAACCGTTTCATCTGCATAAAGTATAATGGGAAAAGGTAAAAAACCTACAACCGGAACGTCCTTACATTTTTCACTCAACACCTCATTTAACGTATTAGCATACAATGAGAAAAGAAATGGAGCGAGGACACAGCCCTGTCTAACACCCTTTTTGACCTTAAAGGGTTTTGAACATTCCCCTTGTTTCCCATAACGGATTACTGCGCCTGCTTCTTTACAAAGTTCTTTTATGAATAAAATTATGGGAGAATCCACGCCCATTGTTTCCATAATGGCCCACAGTTTACTGTGAAACACCCAGTCAAATGCAGCCGATAGGTCATAAAAGCCATGTGAAACTGGCCTTTCTTTGCTATGGTGTATTTGGCTGTGACTAGGGCTAAATTGAGACACTGGTCTATTGTCCCCCTCCCCTTCCTGAAGTCATATTGTGCCTCCGCAAGAACATTATTCTCCATCTCCCAGTCCTCCAGTCTGTTGAGTAATAGTCTACCCATTAATTTAGCAATACTATATAATAGGGAGATTGGGCTGTAGTTTGCAGGATTTGAGCCATCCCCCTTCTTGGAAATTGGGATTATCAGGAAGTGCCTCCAGGATGGCAAGGGGCCTACTTTGGCTAGAGCATTAAAAGCTAAGGTCAGGAGCGGGGTCCTCAGTGGTTTATTAGTGAGAAAAATGTCCATCGGGACTCCATCCGGGCCAGCAGCTTTAAAAGCATGCGATTGAGACAAAGCAAGATCTATTTCATCAATGGAGAACTCCAGAGCTACAGTATCACTAGAAAAATGCTCTGAGGACTCCAGGTTAGTGTCCGCCTGATTTTGGAATATGTTCTGAAAGTGACTTAGCCAAGTATCCTCATCTATGTGAAAGTCTAATGATGGCCCACCCTCCCCCTGTAGGAAGGGAGAATTAACCACTTCCCAGAACGTCATACTATTCTTATATAATGAGGCTTGTCTCAAATTTTCCCAAGCTTCTTCTCATAGCTGCCTTTTCGTCTTTACCCTCGCAGATTTATATATAGCCCTCAGATTTCTAATGAGATCTTGATTTCTATGTTGCATTTTTAGTGCTCTACAGAGATTAACAGAGGCTTGAGAGCAATTCTTGTCAAATCACCGGGTCAGGCAGGGGGTTATTCAGTGATACTGGGCGAGGTAGTTGATCTCTTATAGCTGCTAGAATTTTACTAAGAGCTGCCACTACTTGATTTTCATTGGCTAGTGGGTCTAGACATACACAGACCTCCTGGTAATCTGAGAACAAAGTATTAGTGAGTATGATATTTGGCTCAATTTTCTCCCATTTTAGGATATACCCCTTTTTTCTGGTTAGGGTCTGTTTGGGGGCATATTTAACACCAGTTTTTTTGATGGTTCACCATTGGAAAGTACAGTGGATTATGGCATGGTCACTGAATTCTGTCCTCGTCACCTCAAATTTCTTATGACTACTACTGGAGTTGACGGGGATGATTATATAATCGATAGTGGAAGAGGAACCTGACCGATAAAAAGTTGGAACCATTTGACCCATAGGGGGTGTGTATTGGATTTCCAATTTCTAGCTCCCATGTCATCAATGGACTATTTAGAGTATTTCCATAACTTTGATGACTAAAATGGTTAATTTGGTTCCCTTTTGGTCAGTTACCCCACATATCTGAGGATCAGTGCGCCTGCAGCTATGTGTATTGAAATTGCCAACCCAGATAAGATAAAGTAGTCTAGGGTGATAAGAGAGCAGTTCCTCCATAGTTCTCCCCAGCTCATCTACCACTGCAGTAGAATTGACAAAGTTATTGTTATAAAAATTAATTACCATTAGATCTACCCTCTTCCGTCCGTTAGCCACTAATATATGAAAGTGGGGCGAACTATTCAGGAAGTAGACCTTATCAAAAAGATGGTATTGGCTATAATAGTGTTAGCAAATCACCTTTTGCTCCCCGATTTTGATTTATTATTATAACCTGCTATGTTCCATGAAAGAAGTGTGCTGTCTATTTGATCCGTCAAGGGCGAGTTCTCCCCTTGATCATTAGTGATTTATTCACATGACACATTATCTGTGTCTTGGGCTGTAAAATCTAGCACAAGTAGCCCACCTGAATTATTGATATTAATTAGCGCATTTTAACCTATACTCTCCAAATTATTGCAGGAATGCAGTGGAGTGAAAGAAGGGATAAGTCAATCACAGCTATCCATGTTCTCCAGTGGGTTGAACCTGTTTGAAGTAGATATACCCATGTTAAAACCTCTGGGATGTAGAGATTAGATTTCTATCTTCAGAAATACCCAGGCCTTGTATATTATATCTATACATGGAGGATGGCTCATAATAAAACCCAAAGGGATGGTAAATATCTGAGTCAGCAACGAGGGTGCTACTGATAATTGCCTTAGCAAAACCTCTACCAACCATTGAGTATCAAAGTTGAGTACAATGCAATCGTTTTCAATTGATTTCAAATCAGAGCCGATCCAGGGCGTTCTTCTGGCCATGATCAAATGGTCTTGTATACAATGGCCTATATTGGCAGCTTTCGTTAACCAGTGCCGAGCTTTGGCCATTAATTGGAGCGTTGATTCATTTTGATTTGCTTTTAGCAAAGGAACGTTTACCAATATTATAATGAATGGATAAGCTGCTGGTGGTAAGTTTAAATGTTGAGATTTTTTTCCCTTCGTAGATAAAAGTGGTTGAGGATGGTATGTACTGTTCCCTGGTGAGCCGCGCTCTATACACTCTTTCTTGCCCACTATAAACTGTCTAGGGATGCAGCGATATTTATCTATGTAACTAATGCATATGAATGCAATCTGCTGTTTAGATTTAATGTGAGTTTGATGCACCATTGGATTTCTTAATGAAAGGGTTGGGTCTCATGGAATATTCCTCAGCCCTGTCTATGTGATGATGATTACTCTGACCAGTCAATGATGCATTTCATGCTTCATTATAATTTTTTAAGCTTTCTTAGCGATAAGTATTTCTTTCAAACCACTTCTGTGTGTATGAATTTTATGAATTGCAGAGTTGCTGTTTTATATTTTCGATTACTTTTTAAATGAGATCTACATGGTCATATTATGGTTTTTTTACTGAATGCAAAGTCATATATTTTTATGTGTTTTTTAAATGTATTATTTGTTGTTGTTTTTATGGCCTCTTAGCCTAATAAAACTACTTTGACTGCCTGACTTTTACTTTTGCATCTAGAAACCCTCTTCAACCCATTTCTGACTGCAGTGAAGTCCATAGAACTGTGCTACAGGATAGAAAGTTCAAGCATGCATAAGAATGTGAAATGCCGTGTGTATCCTCATTTTGTGATTTCAACACATTAGTTGTGGAGCTAAAATTCAGCACACAGATCATGTATGTCCATATGTGTGCAGCAGCTGCCAATAATGATAGAAGCCTGTGACAATGGCCGTAAAGTCCATAAAGTCAATATGCTCTTAAGGATTAGCTGGCCTTTCAAATGTAGTTTGCATATGCACTGGAGAAAACACGGAATTATGTCAAGACGTGGGTGTGACTACCAGTAGAAAAGCTTGGCAAACCACGCCTGTACACTGAAAGATGATCAAGGTACAGCTCTCTGGTAGGAGAAGGTACAGATCACAGTGGGGCTGTCATTTATTCAGTGAGAAATTTAAGAAGGAAAAGTACCCATGCAGCTCATTGATGACCATGATGAATGACCTTCCCCCCAATAGCAAATCAGTGCGCACTGCTAGTCCAGCAGCATCAGAAGTGCTCTAAGGTATCAGAGAGTAGGCCCCCTTGCACATTTTCCTTGCCCTGAACAGGTGGAAATATCATCTTGATGTTGGCACATTTGAATGTCATGTGCCTTCACCTTCAGAGCTAAATGGACAACCACTTTTAACACATATGGCAGATAATGTGCTCTCAGTTCCACAGGTAGCCATGCCAATGACATTAAATGATCGTCAGGACATTCCATAAAACCTTTATTCATGGGATACAGTGTCAGTCACCATCATTTGTGCCCATCTCTGGTTGAGCAATGTTTCCACTGGCAAACCCAGCTGGTAGTATTTGATGTTTAGTTGCACCATAGCTAAACAGTGATGGGCCTTTGCACAAAATGACTTTCCTATGTACACCAATGGAAATGTTTTTGTAAGGCGCACAACTTTTTATATTTTAAATACTTCTAGAATAGTACAGCATGATCAGATAATGTATTACTCCAAGTGCTAGGAACAACATTTCATTTATTGCTAATTCTTACCTTCTGGTTTCCCCCACCTGTCTGAAGCTAGAAGATTTTGCACACATGGTTTCTTGCTGATCACCTCTTATGAAACTGCTTGGTGTCAGAGGCATTGACGTCTTTGAGTGTAGTGTCTTAATGCTGCCTCCTAAGAGGAAAATATCATATATTGTTTTCTGTGGAGATCATGCACAGCAACAATCAAGTGTTATGATCCAGGGTTGTACAACTGCTATAAAATACCCAGGTTATTTGGCACATGCTGCTTCTGATAAGGCTGGCATGTCTCAGCATGTTTTGGCACTCACTTCAACAAGAACACCACAGTGATGTCAGATGGAATGAAGTGCTCACATGGTCATCAGAGGTTGGCAGGGCAGCCCAAGCCTTATTTTCCAGGTTCTGTGTTTTTAAAGGCCCCACACTTGGGCTCCAAAATGTATTCATAGATTTTAAATACTTCTGCCCTGTTTATTAATGATGAGGCAGCTAGTACCTATAGTACAATTCATCAGCATCCCTTCCGTAAGCTGCTGTGTTTTCTCTTTTCCTTTGGGACTTTTTTATTAACTCAGAAACAAGTGTTCATGCTATTGTGGGCCCCACATATAGGGCCTGATTCACAGAACTGACTTACGTCAAAAACGTAAAGTTAGTACTTTTTGGTATTCACAGAATACACTTACTCATTCTGGTATTCACAGAATGAACTTACTCATTTCGGTATTCACGGAAGTTAGTAGTCCTAACTTTAGGACTCCTAAATGCCTTCTGTGAATACCGAAAGTCTTAAAGTTAGGATTTTTGTCAGTTTAGGAGTAGTAAAGTTAGGACTCCTAACTTTAGGACTCCTAAATGCCTTCTGTGAATACCGAAAGTCTTAAAGTTAGGATTTTTCTCAGTTTAGGAGTAGTAACACTCCTAAACTGAGAAAAATCCTAACTTTAAGACTTTCGGTATTCACAGAAGGCATTTAGGAGTCCTAAAGTTAGGACTACTAACTTCTGTGAATACCAAAATGAGTAAGTTCATTCTGTGAATACCAAAATGAGTAAGTGTATTCTGTGAATACCAAAAGTACTAACTTTACGTTTTTGACGTAAGTTAGTTCTGTGAATCAGGCCCAAAGTTTGTGAACTGGGCACTGAAAAATGTATGACATACCTGGGTGCTCAAGAGGAACATAGCACTTGTGTAGAAGAAATATTTTGTAATATTGTCTCTTGATGTGGTGGTATTTTTTGTGTGGGAAGCAACAGCTCTGCCTGCTGATTAGTCAGGGCTGCAGCTATGGTGTGAGTTGTGCATAGCTGACAGTTACAATGTAGCTCGAGACTGTTACAACAGGTGCAGATGTGTCTTCACTGCTCAGAAAAAGTCTCCCAAGTTAATGTTGCTTTTACATTCACATTTTCGTTTTGTGGATCTTTATAAGAATTTCAGTAAACCAACCTGTGCAAAAATGCACAGCAGACCAACTCAAAGATAGTGAGTCATTTAAAATAGAAACACTGGCCTACTAATCTGAGGCAGTAATAATAGCACACAATCCCCCATATACAGATTAAATACATGTCAGCAAACAGAGGCATAGGTGTAAGTAAGAATGAAACACAAATCTACACCAAGATTGTGAATTAAGCATCACTTCAAGATGTTCTATTCCCCTTTAGCAACTCCATAAACCCAGCGACTGAAACTAACTGCCTATACAGTGGCACTTTTCTGTCTCCAACTCACTGTTTATCACATTGGCCTGGGCACTCCTCTCAGCAAAGATGTACCTCAGTCCGTTCAGGTCCTTTCTCCTAACAGTTTTTATCCTCACATCTGAAAACAGAAGCAATGGTCAACCCTGGAATCCAATTTACTCTTCTTGGCAGGCATCCCAAAATCAGTTCTCATTGTAACTTGCCCTGCAAGAGTTTCCATCAGTGTCCATCCCCATCATGAAGAAAACCACTATAGAATTCTTCAGATCACCATCATCCCTAGATACAAGTCAGCCAATCACATTAAAATTTGCCACTCTCTTACCATTTCTGAGACCATGCGTTCTCAAGTGACAGCACAAAGCTTAAAACTAGTCACACTTGTGTGTGTTTTTTGCTGCTAGGAAAATAAACATTTCACCCTATTAGCCTCCTCGATTAATTGTATTAAAGTATCTGCCCCTCCTATTTTCATTGACACATCATCCACATTTCTATTCAACACCATGTGCGGTAGATTCAAATATGCCATTGCCATCCTTATGCAGAGCCATCAATCTTAAATGAAGATGACAAGGTCCAACATTGGTATGAGGCTTGGGATGGAAATACTATCCACCAATGTCCCCTCAAATTATTTTTTTCAGTGTGCGGGTGCGCTCTTCTCGACTGTGTGCACAAGCAAGAGTAGTGAGGACAATTATATGAGAAATGGTGGTGAATCAACTTTCACATCTGAGGTGGAGGTCCAGACTGAGGGGTATTTTCATGCTTGCAGTGCACATACTATAATGCACATAGCTGTGCTAAGAGTGCTAAGTTGTTCTTGAACCTTTTGCTCAGAATTTTCTTGCACAAGCCTCACCATACACACCTCTTTGCGTTGGTTTTTATTGGCAGGTAAGTTCTGTGGGCCTTACACACTCATTCATTAACAACGAAATAATGGGAAACACCTGCTTGTACACACTTTGCCGCTGTCTCCCGGAAGCGCAGGGGCAGCTCCTCCTCAGGAGCGGAGGAGCGTTACCCCGCCTGCTGCAGCACAGCAGACACACACAAATAAATAAAATGCTATGGCAATGCCATTTTATTGCCATGCCATTTTATTTTGTACCGGCTCGCAAGAATGTGAGGGCGGGGCTGAATCCTGCATTGCAGGATTACAGCTGTCCCTGCAGTGCACATGTCGGGTTGGCTGGCTCCCTTGCTAAGGCCATTATGTAGACCCAGCACAGCTGGGAGATTGCTGGCACAGGCCCCCAGCCTTAAAATGAGCGCTGGGTTAGCCTGCTCCCACCAATCCTGGAGCTGCTCTCAGGATGGGTGCAACTCCAGGATTGGTTGGATTTGCGTTCCACAAGCAGGAAGGAAGTCCTTCCCTTTCCTGCTTGTGGACATGATTGGTGCTAGAAGTGCTGCACCAGTGGGAGTAATACTGGTGAGTTTGGGGCCATTGCGCCCCACCACAATTCTTTTATTGGCAGCCCCCGCTGGTCAATTAACACAAATTTGGCACTTTATTATTTCAGTAAGAGGTTAGTGTATGCGGAGTTCATTGCACTACTGCATTTTACAGTACGTAATTGTAACACTGATGACTTTTACCACCATGGTCTTGAGGATTGCACTGAATGTGTCCTTGAAGAATATTTTTACTGTCCCATGATTCATTTTTTTAAATGTGTAGACCTTTGCATCTGAATAGAGTTTTGATTGTGATGTAATTTTTATCAATGACATGCACTAACTTATTTCTATTTTCTATTGAGAGGCCGGTGGTCTACACTACATAGTGATATTGCTGTTTTTATTGCCATATTTCTAATTAAGTGGCAGTAAAGATAATTTAATGTTCATTGCAATTAAGTACATCAAGGAAAAGAATACAATATTTTGAGTTGCATACATTTGCCAATGTAGGGGTAGAATCTGTTGCACCCAAATGTAATGCAATTAGGCAACAATTTATCTTTAGAGATTCTAATACTTTAAATGTGAACTTCTGCAGGGAAATCCCATTAAAACAGACTGGGACCTGCCCTAATCTCTGTACTTTAATGTAAAGTGGACGGGGCAGTCTTGAATCTGCCCCTGGAGGGTGACAATCGATGCCTTTGTTTGCACAGGCATTGGACTTTCAAAGTCTCTCTATGCGTCATGGAGACAAATGCTGTGTGGCTGGTATTGTCTGCTTCTCTGATAATGCTGTGTCCCATGCATAACAGCTATTGTGGTTAATCTTCATTGCTAACTTCTTTAGTGGAAGGTTTCTAATATGCCTTTATGTTCACAGCCATGGGGCAGTTTCTACGTATCCTAGGTTGAGGAGCCAGATGGTTACACTCCATATAGCCTCTTTCTGGATTTTGGGCAGTGAAAGCAGCAAGAACAATGAGGGAATACTTCTGGAATTGCTTTCAGATATTTTGGCAGGCCAAGGATTTTTTTCAGATTTACTTTTTAATCTGAACCCTATACTGTACTGTAGAATAGCTGCCTTTTCTGTGGGGACAACTCAGACTTTTCACCATTTTATGCACACGAGTTGATGTGAAGAATGTTTTCAAATAGTTATTCCAACTCACTCTGTATTTGCTCAGACCTGGATCCTGTGCTCACTGTGCATAGAACTCAAGCTGCACCTACTGCCAAGGTACAAATAGACCGAAGATGGTCTGGAGTTACTTGTTTTCCAAATCAGAGGGGACCTGGCCTGGCAGATCAGACTGGACTGTTCTTATTGGAGCAGGGCCAATGCTGATTTTCATATTGCTGGCTCTTCCCTAAGGAAGCAGGATGGGAGGAAAATGATGGACTGGATTGTGTGTCAGGGCAACTAGTAGTGGCTGAGATTATTTCAAGCAATCTATCCATCCCCCTTTCTTCCCCTCGGAGCAACAAGCTAAGTGTGATTCCTGTGCTCACTATGCTCTAGGACTCATGCTACAGCCTACTAATGAGACCCAAACAGGCTGAACCTGTCCTGGACTGATAATGTGTGCATTCAAAGGTAACATGGCCTGGGAGTGTGGGCTTGACAGTTCTTATTGTAGCAGGAACAAGGCTGATTTACATATGGCTGGTTCCTGTCAGAGGTGGCATTACTAGCACAAAACACCTGACAGACTAGATTGCAGCTCCAAGTAATTGCCAATGGCTGATATTAATTCAAGCAAATCACCCATCACATTTTTTGTTTTTCTGAAACCAAGTGGTCACTTAAATGGGATTAATCCTCTGGAAGGGAGACAGGCACAGTTGGCAGAAAATTCAAAGTTCACATTCAAATGGTAATGTAGGAACTCCTAATATGTATTCATGTGGTCACCCTAGACTTTCTGGCTCCATGGTCAGCATTGAGGGAAGCCAGTTCTGGCCATGAAAGACAGGAGGACCCCTCATATACATAAGGGAGTGGGTAGAGAATGACCAGAGCTCCTACAGTTAGTAGATGATGGCATTCAGCTTGGTTCAGGGACTCTGAATGTTTACAGTCAACTAAGTGATAACATGCTGAAAAAGAAGGTGAGGATTATGAGGGAAAGTAGTCAGGGTTGAGTGTAAGATTTCTCGAGTCGCTTGCTAATGCACATGATAAGAGAGGGACCTTACCACCACCTCCTCAGAACATTAATAGACCTGGGAAGAAAGAATTTCAAAGATAAAAGACTCTGTATGACTGCTTTATGATTGCTCAAAGAAGACCTAAAGACTTTTGACTCCTGCTGGCACCAGTGATTGGAACTATTCTGCAAGGGTCAATTTGTTGGAATCCTGCTACCTGTCCCAGAGACTCAAAAGGATAAGAATGCTTGATTCCCAGACGGCCCAGCTGAACATCGAGGGCTGAAATGTGCAGGAGCATTGACTGGGCAAAGTCCTGATGCTTAGGAGCCTACCATGACTTTAAACTTGTTTTTATACACTCATCTACATAGTAATGTATCTAGTGTGATGATTAGAATGATTTTTGTATTGATAAATTATGATTGTGCTGTTGGCCATTAAATGTCTGCTTTTGTTTTGTGATCTTGCGTTGTGATCGCGATCATCGTGATGTCGTTCCAAATATTTTGAACATTTAGAAAAAAGTTATTTATAAAAGAAAATTAGCAATATTTTAGGCACTAATGTAGCTCTGACATGAGCCTTTGTGTTGATTGTGAGTATATGACTGCTACACATAAGGCCGGATGCAGAGTTTCAGGTTGTTTAGAAACACCCTGTTGCCTTCATCTGTAACATGCCCTCCATCACTCTATAGATTCCATGCATATCGAAACACAAGTTGCTGTTGTAGATAGAGCCCGTGTTATGGTCTCGGAGGAATGCAGAAACAGTTTTATTGACATGTTTCCTGGCTGTGTCAATCTGTGGACAGAATTGGTTGGACCGCTTCCATTTCTACCTTTGGCATGTGTTGGAGTACACAAAGACAGTGTGAGGGAATAGCATCATCAATTGAGGAAAGGTGTCCTTCATTAGGTATTCCAGTCCTATCCCAGTCAGTGTGCCTAGGTCATTACCACCACAGTGCACAATCATGAGGTCAGGGGCTGGGGAATCCACAATGTTTTTAACCAAAAGGCACCAATTGATGACACTTTAACACTCTCTGGCCAATCTAAGTAATGCCCACATTAGCCAAACCCAAGTCCCTGTCAATACTTCTCCTTCTTGTAGCCTCACCAGCCCAATAGACAAAGGCCTCATTTACAAGCCTATTGTGCCACCGGTACGTCACTTTTTTTTGATGCACCGGCAGCGCTATGCGCTTGTCCATATTTACAAAGCCACCTAAAGTCACCATGTATGACTTTTCATGGTCTTGTAAATATAGGCCCCTTTCACGCATTATTCTGCATGAAAGGGGCATTCCATGGGTGTTGCTGTGGGTGTTCCCATGAAACATCCATGGAACCTGACACATTCCCAGATTTCCAACATTTTCTAAAGCTGGGAATGTGTCAGAATCACCCCTAAGGGTATCCAGGCGCTGGGGGGCCATCGGGGAGATTAAGTGAGCTATTGCCCAGAGTCACTTGATGCTGAGCTGAGCTGCCACCGGGGATTGAATAGTGAGCCCCGAGCTCTGGATGCAGCTACTCTGGCTGCTGTGCCACACCTCTCCCAGGTGTGAGATTGTAAATGAAAAATCAGACAAAAGTATAATAGTATTTAAAGTAGATGACAGGATTTAAGACTGGCAGTATCAGTTTGTGTGAGCTGCAGGGTAGGAGTCTATGAAGTAAATTTACAATGTGTTGACATGGAACTGCATATTGCACTTGTGCTGCTTTACTCCATTCTCTATATAGTAGATAAAAAGCACTGTAGTGCAATGCTTAAAGTTAAATGCAATAATGTATTGGGAGATGTAAACGTTTTATATTTTTGTAGATGGTATGCTGAAGAGAAACCATGTTTTTGTTTAAATTGTGAGAGTTGTAGTCCTGTTTATTCTATTATAAAAGAAGAGTAGGATAGTGAGATTTGAAGGAGGAAAACGTATACTATAATGTATATAAAGCATATACCTGTGAACATTGCCAGGTATGTATTAGAGATTCTTTTGCTTAGGTTTTGCTAAATCACAAGGTTAGCTTTCTATATAATTAGATGGTGAGATATGCCAGCTTCACTTTATCTGCAAAATTAATTTGTTAAGTATTAAATGCATATTTTAGTACATATAACTGACTTCTTAGATACGCTGTAGGTATGCCATAAAGTACAGTGTTTTCTGTTGAAAAAAAGAGAATTGCCTAATAGATTTAGTTCCTTAGTCATACATATTGACACTATTATGCCAAGTACTACATACAGTGTAGCACCCATAATGCAACTCACATACATGTTTCTAAAGCATATAGCATGTGTCACCCACTAACAGAGCAAGAGACACAGTTATACATTCACTAACATATTCACTAAGAAGTTATATGTTGAGTAGTGCGAAAGATGTTTGCACGGATATATATGTAGTTTCAAATTCCTAACACAACTGAGGTATTTGTACACTCACATTAAGCAAGATATAGAGGTAGTAAATCAAACACTCACACAGGGGCACATTTTCATAAATATATCAGGAGACTGCTACCTACCGTATACAACAGGGTGTTATGTGCTTGATATGTAATGCATGTACTCTGTATTTTCTCTGAGCTATATGTACTCCTACAGACCCATATGCCCAATTATACATCCTCCCTGCCACCCATACATTAATCTGACATATCTAAGTACAAAAGGAGGCAGGCAGTTAAACATCAGGCAGAATACTGACAGAAGCACATAAACATTTAGTCACACAGACAGGCATAACAGATGTATCTAGTGCTAAGAGAGGTAGTTGCACACACATTTCAAAAACCCAATACTCACTAACACAACCAGTAGGCAAACCATGGAGCCCATTTCATTCCCTTTTAGAGAACCACAGAGATCACACACATAGAGGCACTCATTTACCCAGAAAGTTACATACACATGCAATCATAGGCCCAGATAGGGACAGCGAAACTCATTTGGGTATGGGATAAAGAACTGACATTTTCTATCTTAACATGCAGACAAATTGCCCTTGTATCATGATTGAGGCCTGGTACACTTGAGGCAGTCTATGGACTTGTACAACCAGGTCAACCGTCCGATTTCAAAGTCCTACAGAAGGCATAAACTGCTCTTGTACCATGTATAAGTCTTCACTGAGGTTGCCTGCAACTACAGTATAGGGCATGCTGGTATGTGCTTAAAAGGTACCACATGTACTGTGTATGTTCTCTGAGCTATATGAACTCCTACAGACCGATATGCGCAATTATACATCCACCCTGCCACCCAGACATTAATCTGACATACCTAAGTAGAAAAGGAGGCAGCCAGTTAAACATCATTTAAAATACTAACAGAAGCACGTAACCATTTAGTTCCACAGACAGGAAGAATTGACATGTATCTAGTGCTAAGGGAGGTAGTTGCACACACAATTGAAAAACCCAATACTCACTAACACAGTCAGTAGATAAACCATGTACCCATTTATTTTCCTTTTAGAAGACCAGAGAGGTCACAAATAGAGGTACTCATTTGCCCACAAAGTTAAATGCATATGGAATCACAAGCACAGATAGGGGCAGATATACTCATTTGGATATCACCTGAAGAAGTCACATTATCTACTGTAACATGCAGAGAGGTCGCTCTTCTATCATGTTTGAAGTCTGCTATACTTGAGTCAATGAATGGAGTTTTAGAGCAAGGCCAAGTATCTGATTTTAAAGTCCTGCCCAAACTGCTGATTAGAGTTTATATCCACGTTGTTTCTACCAAGAACAGGAAAATACATTATAATAATGTTACAACCATGCAGTCCCGATGGTTCAAAATAAAATACTGAATAACAAACTTTGTAACTGGACAAATATCAATTTCAGGAAGGACTTTTACTACTTTGGCTGTCGTCTTTCATGAAGGAGAAAATACAATGTCTGGACACTACACTGTGTATTTAAGATTCCAGTCTGGATGAACAGAATGCAATGACACCAATCTTAAATGAAAACCAAGACTACCTAGGAAATTATCAAACTTTTATAACATCTAAACACTACATTCTCTTATTACAGTTAAATACTGTATGGATATAGTGCAATAACCACAGCCTTCCGTTACCACCTAAAACTGTCATCAAAAATTTAAAAAACGTTTGTTTCTCCAACAACAACTTCTACTTACTACTGTGTGGTATTTTGTCTACATGGATCATTACCATTTTTCATAATATTTTACCTACAAGAAAGGATGTTTTCAAAAGGATATGAAAAATTGAGGACTGCATTACAATTATATGTCCTATTGTACCAGGCATAAACATATAAGAAACAGTTAAAACCTATGTTTCTTGAGATTATTGTAGTAACTGTAGAAAAAGGTAAAAATGAGTGAATTGTAATGAATGGTATTATTTATTTGTAGAAATGTACTATGCCTCACAGGTTTTTTTTTACAATCCATTGATTGTTTTTTCCCCACTGTTCGTTGATGATGCTTCATACAGACCACTGTTTATGATGAACAAGTATGAAAGTTGAGAACAGTTAAAAGGAGAAAATAATGTTTTTGCTATGTTGTATTAAAATGTTACAGTATAAGTAAAGTATGTTGGTATAATTTTGTAATGTTCAAGATGAAATACTAACATATCTTTTCTTTGTTTTTCTTTTTCCAGAGTGGATGGAGTTCAGCGAGATTGTATGTGTCAAATCACCTTTCTATCATAGACAGATTTGCTAATCATAAAGAAACTAATGCACCCATTCACTCACAAATACAAGCCCTCATACACCCATTTACACACCCATGCATGCACACATGCACCCATTCACTCACCTATACAACTACTCACACAGCCAATCACTGTCCCATAGAGGCACTCATCCACTGTTTTACTCACCCTTAAACAAACTGAACCACCCATTCACTCACCCAAATAGACTCTGATGCACCCATTCACTAACCCATATTCACACTGATACACCCGTTCCCTCACTCATACATACACTAAAACACCCATGCATGCACTTATACACCAATTCAGTTACCCATACCAGCACTAATACACCCATTCACTCAGCCATACATGCATTATTGCACCTATTTACTCACTGATACAGGCACTCAAGTACCATTCACTCACCAATACATGTACTCATGCTCCCATCCACTCACTCATACTCATACTCATACTAATGCACCATTCACACTCCCATACAGACACTCAATCACCCATTCACTCACTCATACAGTTATTCATGCACTCATTCAATCAAGTATGCACCAGCCATGCCATCATTAAATCATCCATGCACCACTAATGCACTCATTGAATCATCCATCTACCACTCATGCACATATTCAATCATCCATGCACCTCCTATGCAGTCAATCTAATATCTATGTACTGTAAATGTACTCATTCAATCATATTTGCACTACTCATGTACTCATTCTAACATACATGCACCACTCATTAACTCGCTCTAACATTCATGTACCTCTCATGCTGTTATACTAACATCCATGCACCAATTATGCAGTCATACTAGCATCTATGTACCACTCATGTACTCACTCAATCATTCATGAACTATTTATATCCTCATTCTAACATCTGTACATTACTCATACAGTCATTCACTCATCGATGCACCACTCATGTATCCATACTAATATCCATACACCACTCATGCACTCATTCATTCATTCATACAGTTCTCGTCCACTCATTCAGTCATCTCCGCACCATTGATGCACTAATTCAATCATCCATGCACCACTCATGCACTCATTCAACTATCCATGCACCACATATGCACTCATTCAATCATCCAGGCACCTGTCATGCACTCATTCTAATATCCATATACCTCTCATGCACTCATTCTAACATCCATCCATCAGTTATGCATTCATTCTAAGATTCTTACACCACTCATCCTAATATTCATGCACCACTCATGCACTGATTCAACCATCCACACACCCCTCATGCACTCATTCAATAATATATGCACTTCTTATACAGTCATTGTAACATCCATACAACACTCATACACTCATGGAATCATCCATGCCCTACTCATGCACTCATTCAATTATCTATTTGCTAGTCATATACGTATTCAGTCATAAATATACCAGTCATGCATGCATTGAATCACCCATGCATGACTCATGCAGTTATTCAATCATGCATGTACTACTCTTGCACTCCTTCAATCCCCCATGCACTACTCATGCTATCATTCAATCACCCGTGCATCACTCATGCACTCATTCAGTTATCCATGCACCATTTATGCACTCATTCAGTCATCCATGCACCACTTATACATTCATTCAATCATATAGGCACCTCTCAAGCACTCATTTTAATATCCATATACCTCTCATGCACTCATTCTAACATCCATCCATCAGCTATGCATTGATTCTAACATTCTTATACCACTCATGCACTTATCCTAACATCCAAGCACCATTCATCCACTGATTCAGCCATCCATATATTCCTCATGCACTCATTCAATCATACAAGCACTTCTCATACAGTCATTGCATCACTCATGCACTCATTCATTTATCCGTGTACCAGTCATACACTTATTCAGTCATCCACACACTACTCATTCATTCATTCAATCACCCATGCACAACTCTTTCACTTATTCAGTCACCCATCTACCACTCTTGCAGTCATTCACCCACCCATGCCCTAATCAAGTATGCAAGTAATAACCCATAGACCACTCATGCATTCATTCAATCATCCATCTCCCACTTATACAGTCATTCAATCAGCCATGCACCACTTATGCACTCATTCAATCATGCATGCACCACTCATGCTCTCATTCAATCATCCATTTACCACTCATTCAATCATCCATGCACCACATATGCACTGATTCAATCATGCATGTAGCACTCATGCACTCATTCTATCATCCATTCACCACTCATACACTCATTCAATCATCCATATACCACTTATACACTCATTGACTCAACCACGCACCACTCAAGCACTCATGAACCACTCATGCAATCACCCATATACCATTCACACACTCATTCAATCATCCATACACCACTCACACCCTCATTCAATCATGCATGCACCACTCATGCAGTAATTTCGTCATCCATGTACCACTCATCCATTCATACAATTACCCGTGCACCACGTATGCACTCATTCAATCATACATATATTACTTATGCACTAATTAAATCATCCATGCATCACTCATTCAATCATCCATGCACCACTCATGCACACATTCAATTGTCCACTCATGCATACATTCAATTATCACTCAGGTACTCATTCAATCATCCATCCACTATTCATGCATGTATTCAATCATCCATACAGCATTCATGCACACATTCAGTCATCCATTCACCACTGAGGCACTCATTCAATCATCGATGCACCATTCATGCACTCATTCAATCATCTATACACAACTGATGCACTCATTCAATCATCCATGTGTCACTCATGCAATCATCAATGCCCCTCTCATAACTCATTCTAACATCCATACATGCACTCATGCAGACATTGAATCACCCATGCACCACTCATGCGCTCATGCAATCAGCCATGCACCACTTATGCACTCATTCTAACATCCATCTACTACTCATGCACTCATTCAATCATCTCTGCACCACTCATGCACTCCTTCAATCATCCATTCACCTCTCATGCACTTATTCAATCATCCATACAGTACTCATGCATTCATTTAATCATCCATATACCTCTCATGTTATGTTATGTTATGTTAGTACATTTTGTATAGCGCACAGCTGCCCCAGCAAAGAGGCGTCCCAGCGCTGAAGCAGAACATAGAGGCTGGAAGTCAGAGAAAGCACTAGGCTATAGGGAAGAGATGGGTTTTAATAGCTTTGCGAAAGGCCAAATAATTCTCCGTGGCACGAATGGAGTATGGTAGAGCATTCCAAAGCTTGCACTATTTTAGCATCCATACACATAGTTATACACCCATGCACCACTTATGGAATCATTCAATCAGCCATGGATCACTTATGCAGTCATTCTAACATCTATTCAGCATCATTCATGCACTCATTCAATCATCTATGCATCACTCATGCACTCCTTCAATCATCCATATACCTCTCATGCATTCATTCAATCATCTATACACTACTGATGCACTCATTGAATCATCCATATACCTCTCATGCACTCATTCTAGCATCCCTACACACAGTCATGCACTCATTCAAACACTCATTCACTTATTCAATCAGCCATGCATGCACTCATTTTAACACACTTCTACCACTCATGCACTCATTCAATCATTCATGCACCACACATGCACTCATTCATTCATTCATTTATCATTTATGCACTCTTTCAATCATCCATGCACCACTGATGCATCTACTCACTCATGCATACACACACTCATACACGCACTTACTATCTCATGCAAAGATGCATTCATATAGCATACTTTATCTTTTTTTAACTGTAAAAGGTGGTTCCAACAGGAAACTTTTTTTTAAAACATTTTTTTGTGATGTTTAAATTTTAAAAAAATGTTTGTTCTTTTTTATGCAAAGCAAAAAGGCAACTGGGAGAGGAGAAATTTAAAAAGGGAGCACCCAAAATGTGCAAAAACTATGAAGGGGAAAATAAAAAATCAACATTTATGATTTTTCGCAGCATTGCAAACAGCTGCAAAAGGCTGCTCACCGGTAGTCAACACAACCCATAGTTTATACAATATGTGGCCATTTGGGAAAACTCTGGAGCATATCTATAGCACCAGTCTGCACCTGTGAATGGACTCTCTGGCCTGGAATTGTTACTGCTGCCAATGATCTAGAGGGTCCTCTGGCCTCTAGCTGCTTCTTTGCTAACTTTAGATGATTCCCATGCAAGGTCTTGAGATGCTAAAGCATTGACATAGCCCCACAAGAATACCTCCTGCTAGTCCCTCTAGAGAGGGTTTTGTCACAAATTGTGCATTGCACAAAGTTAGCCACTGTCTTGGATTCCCCTTATGGTATTCTGAAGAAATCCCAACCAACACTAGCTTTTTTCTGGAGAGGCCCCTCATCCTCAGAATCTTCACTGTTGACCTCATCCACCTCCTGCTGCTCCTCCACCTGATCTCCCTCTCCAGGTTGTGTTGCCAGTTTTTGCAGCAAGAATGCCAAATAAATACTGATACCTAATATTAGCCTCCTGCTCAGTATAAAGTTCTATGAAAGAAAATTCAACAAAGAAAAGTGTGTGTGTATTTCCTATTCAGTTAGATGAAAACTGTATTATCGAATGATATTGCTTTCATTTCCGGTTACTTGATCTACGAGATGAACATCGGAAATTGGAAATAAAAATGCTTTTTTAAAGAATAAGTACACAAACATAACTAACCCCTATTCTCCAAACACACTGTGAATATCTATTTACCAGTTTTCAAAAAAGAAACTCTCATCCCGGTTACTGACATATTCGGAACGTGTGCAGTCCACGTGGAAATGGAGAAACATACTTCAAAGTCCTTTTCTATTGCTCTCAAAAGTAAAACAGAACTTTATACTAATAAACCCCTAATGTGTAGTAGCTACTATAGTATGTTCATATATGTGTCTTACACTTTTGAAAAACACGAGCTCATATCGCTTATCGAAATCATGGCGATGTCCAACATCCCTGAAAATATGAAGATTCAAATTCAAAAGTACTTTTTAATAAAACTTAAATGAAAAATACAAGTTTAAATATTATCCTAAAAAACAGAATGTCTATCCTACTGCACAATATCTCTATATAAGTGTTTTACACTCCCTAAAAAACGCGCTCATTGCTGTTACCGAAGCACTTGCGGCGTCCGCAGTCCCCGCAAACATTGGAAATGGTATTGAAAATTGCCTTTTTATTAAAATGAAATTAAAATTAGAAGTTTTATATTATGGAAGATACATTACAATATGCTTATATAAGTGTTTGACACTTTTTAAAATAATACGTGATCTTCGCAGGTTCAGATGTCCCCGCTATGACCTATCATGCCGCAGAAACAAAAAAATTCACTTTAAAGATAGGTTTTAGAGAAACTTCCTTAACAAACACATCTTTTAAAATCATACCAATAAGCTCCTTGTGTCCAACATACTGTAAAATATGTGCATATGTATGTTTTACAGTATTTTTAAAAAAGTCCTTTTCACGACTGTGTCACGATACCTGTGATGTCACAGCAAAGGGAAAAAAAACAACAAAAAAAGTGGAGCATATATGTAAACTAAATATAATCAGAGTAACTCTCTCATACAAATACATGAAATAGTGAGTCAGTACACACCTATCATCTACAATATCCAATTTTTCAATAAAAAAGAAAAATGTAAGAAGTACACTGGAATAATCATACATTAGAGAGACTTATAGTTAGAAAATATAATTTAAAACATTTTAGAAAATAACTTTAAAAAGCAGTGGTAACAGAGGTGTTAAAGTTGGAACAATTACATTAAAAATACCTTACAAAGTTACTGAAAAAAACAAAGGTTACAGGAATGTACAGTTATGAAATAGAATAAAAAAATCTTCAACATTCACTAAAAAACTAAAGATTACAGTGATGTTATAGTTAGGAAATAAAATATTTAAAAATGCACACAAAAAACGAAGGGTACAGGGACTTATAGTTAGACTCAGATTTCACTCTTACAAAACCAGTGAAATTCAGCAGCTATAGTTACCTGAGCTAACTATAACTCATGCCCCCACAATGCACTGCTTATGACCTCACAAATTACATCACTCATGACATGGTCAGTGACATCACTGATGACATCACTCATGACATCTCAAATAACATCACAACCCACTCACGTACCCATACAGCCACTCACACACCCACTCTCAGACCCTCAAAACCACTCACACACCTACACAGCCACTCACATCTACTCACACACCCACAGAGCCACTCCCACACCCACTCACAGACCCACACAGCCAGTCACACAAGCACTCACACACCAACCACACACTCATAAACCAACCTACATACCCACACAACCACTCACACACCCAGACACACACACCCTCACACACCAGGATTACAGGGATGATATAGTTAGGAAATAGCATTAAAAAAACCATAGAAAGTCACTGAATAAAACAGGGACGTCCTCGCCATGCACTGCTAATTACCCCACATGTTGCATCACTCTTCAATGACATCCTTGATAATATCACTGCAACATTTGCAGTGAAAATATTGATGAGAAAACTGTGGATGGCGGTGCATGAGTTATAGTTACCTTAGGGAAAGAGTTATAGTTACTTGAGATAACTATAACTTCAGAATTTCTAAAATGTTGTGTGTGTAAAATCTGAACCTAACTATAACATCCCTGTAACCTTTGGTTTTTTCAGTGAATATATATATATATATATGGAGCCTGTGTCCGGAGTTCAGTGGACTAGTTGTGAATCCATCAAGGGCTTTTATTCTCGCATGAACTGAGACTTTTTTCGAGCACCACCATAAACGTGCAAATATCGCTTTAGAGTGGATGTCACACGAACTATTGGTACCTATGGACTTCGGGTGCCTTGCAGTAAGTTGCTTGTTAATTTGAATGGGGCATTATGGGACCAGTAGTCCCTGCATGGTTTAATATGCAAATTTGATACCTACTGACTTTGGGTGCCTTAAGCGATTTGTGTGTTATTTTGATGGGGCATTATGGGACCAGTAGTCCTTGCGTAGTTTAAGATGCAAATTTGAGGTTGGCATTTGAGTTTCAAAGCACACACTAAGTGTCTTTTCAGCCTCACAGTTTGTCTTGTTAACATAATGTTTTATCGTCCCAATAGGCCAAATGCGTCATTTTTTTAGCATTCATCCTGGCACCGAACAGTATTGTTTCCCATTCTAATTGCAAGCAGCTGTAACGGGCCGAGCCAGGAGGTGTTTTCATGCCAATCAAGGAATTAACTGAATTTTAATATTCTCCCATGTGTTATATTTTCTCACGCAGCACATTTTAGTTCGATAGCACTACCTGAGGGGGTTTGCGCTAAACACATGGTTTTAATAATATGGTAATACAGTATTTCATGTTCCAACACAAGAGGGTGATACATTCCCTGTGTATTAGCCAATTTTGAATATATTGTATATATGGTGAAGTGGTTTGATGATGCAATATGCATTTTATGGGTACATATTTATGCACTATGCGTTTTTATGTTTTCAGTTTAAGCAATTACCACTAGTCATATTTGATGAATTATATGTGAATGTATTTCCCAGTTTTTATACATAGTCTGGAACTTCACAATGTGTTACAATGGAATTTTTTCTATGTTTATGAATTTATTTATTTTTTATGTTCATGAGTGGGACATGGTATAAATGTTTTAATCAAGATGGCGCTTACCAGATTGAGAAAGGCTGCTGTGTCAGCCGAAACGCGTCCCTCCAGACGCTGGGTCGGAGAAGGCCCTATGAAATAAAGAAGCCTTAACTCAGCAGCCCTCGTGTGCGTGCTCTCTTCCTTGTGGAGTAGGGGTTGTTTGAATATATATATATATATATATATATATATATATATATATATATATATATATATATATATATATATATATATATATATATATATATATATTCACTGAAAAAACCATAGGTTTCAGGCACGTTATAGTTAGAAATTTGCATTTAAAAACCTTAGAAATTCACTGAAAAAACCATAGGTTTTAGGGACAGTTATAGTTAGTTGGACATTGCACTCGTACAAAACCCGTGAAATTCCCCTTATAGTTAGTTCAGCTAACTATAACTCGCGCCCCCGCAATGCACTGCTGATGACGTCAAATATTACATCACTCATGACATGGTCAGTGACATCACTGATGACATCACTGATGACATCTCAAATGACATCACTGATGACATCATGCATTGACTGTGTGTTTCTGTAAAGTTGAAATATGTTTAATATATATAGGGAAAGGCGTATTGAAGAATGAGTGGGTGTATAAGTGTCTGAATGGATGATTTAGTAGGTGCGTGACTGACTCTATAAGTGAGTGATTAAACGTATCTTACTGAATGCATGGGTTAGTGACTAAACTGTGTGAATGTCTGTATCCGTGTGTCTGTTGGTGTGTAAGCGGCTCATGGGTTTGTGAATAGCTACATGAGTTTCTATATGGGTTATTGATTTGTTGTCTGAGTGTCTGTATGGGTGCCTGATTGTTTGTGTGGGTGGGGTGTGTGTGACTCTGAACATAGATGTGTGAGTGGGTGATTCACTGGGTGCATGGTTTCAAGAGTGCATCTGTGATGGACTGTATGGGTGGGTGAGTGTGTGTATGGGTGTGTTAGTGAGTGAATGTATATCTCAGTGTTACATGTGTGAGTAACTACATATGTGAAAAGTAGTATATATGTGTGTTGGAGTACATAATTGGCTACAAATGAGAGTGTGTTATTGTGAGAGTGGCTGTATGGATGAGTGTGTGCTTGTATCATTGATTGTATAAGAGCGTAAGAATGTGCTAGTATTTATATGAGTAATTGAGCTGGTGTGTGTATAACTGTACATCTGAGTAAATGGGAGTGTGATTAATTATTTGCATGACTGACTAGTTGTGTGAGTACCTCAATGGATGAGTGGCGGTGTGTGAGTGTCTATATAGGTGTAGGAGTGCATATGATAGTCCTGTACTGAGTGACCGTAAGTATGAGTGACTGTACGGGTGAGTGAGTGGATGTGTGTATAGACCTAAGAATCAGTGAGTGGGTATGTAGTTATTGGTGTTGGAGTGTCTATGGTTTTGAGAATGGTAGTGTGTAATTTAGAGTGGGTGTATCAAAAGTTATATTAGGGTGTGAGAAGATGCATGAAATTTTCACATGCATGATGTCATCAGTGATGTCATCAGTGATGTCATTTGAGATGTCATGAGTGATGTCACTGACCATGTCATGAGTGATGTAATATGTGACGTCATCAGCAGTGCATTGCGGGGCGCGAGTTATAGTTAGCTGAACTAACTATAACGGGGGAATTTCACGGGTTTTGTACGAGTGCAATGTCCAACTAACTATAACTGCCTCTAAAACCTATGGTTTTTTCAGTGAATATATATATATATATTTATATAATCACTGAAAAAACCAAAGCTTACAGGGACGTTATAGTTAAGCTCAGATTTCACTCGTACAAATCCAGTGAAATTCAATTGTTCCAGTTAGTGAGCTAACTATAACTCGCGCCCCCGCAATGCACTGCTTATGATCTAATTGCTGGATGGAAGGACTCTAGAAAATTTAATTTTACATCATGTTTGCACATTCCTGCCAGATTCCAGGATATAATTGTTTCAAGGGAGTTACCTCCATGACTCCAATAGTTTGGGGCGATTGCTGTTCAAAGTTCCCACCTCCCAACTCCATGTAGCTAACTCATCCCCCTGCTTGAATAAGATGTTGAACAGGCTCTACCCGCCTGGCCTATTGATACAACAACATCCTTGGGGTTTCCTTGCAGCATGACCTTTTCAAGCCCCGGGGAAAATAAGTCTGTAGTCTTATTCTAACCTGACGGCTTAGACTTCTTAAAATCTAAGACCATTCCCTGCACAGGGATTACATTAATACCCCTCTTAAGGAAGTAATCACAGTGCTGCATTATTAGATTTACAACAATCATTGACCTAAAGGTAATTCTTGTCTGGGTACAGGACCTGAGGAATTTATAAACACATTTTCAATATCACTGCTTTTCATCAATTTTCAGTGCCTCAGTTTCCAAAAGAAAATGCACAAATGGTACATCCATTGAAAACATGAATTTCATGATCAAACAATAAAACAAAGTCCAACTTATTTGTCTTAGGATCAAAGCCCTGATGATCACTATTAGAGATACATAAAACATTTCCAAGACCTGGTTGATGCACTCATGAGACAAAAACATTTGCCCCATGATTTAATATACCTGAAGGCCTAGAATCATTCCAGGCTGATACACCATGATGGACAATGCCTGCTTTATTAGGGCCCATATTACCATCAGTCTATGCAGAAACATTTTGGGTAGAAGTATCTTCACATTGAATATTCTTATGGTACAGCCATACTTTTTGAACCACTTCTTGACTGACTAGTGCATCAACAGGATTTAAACATTTCAAGTTATCCCCAACACCAGGCTGGGCATTTGAAGTAAAACCCAAGACATTATAAGGTGCCAACCGTTTGTTGGGCTGCAACATTGACATTTCATGGATGTTGATAGGCACTTTAGCCGTGTCCACCTCAGGCTTAGTAGATGGATTTTGACTATGAACAATGTGATATGCCACAATCGGTATATTGGCAAATGCAGGCAGGGGAGATATTACGAAGCTGGTTCAGGTTTACCCATATCTGTCACATTCTCAAATCTGATTTTCTTCAACTTTTGTTCTGTAATGCACCTTTTCTTTTTCTCCCTTTCTTTATCTTACTGCTTGAGGAACTTTTTAGGTTACACTCCATACTTTAATCACCCTTTGGAAAATCAGGAGCATATATTAATGTAGCTGGAGGCTTTACACACACAATTAATTTTGGCCCTTTCCTAAAGATTGGCAACAACTCTGCTTCTGATGGCTTTAAAGGTGCCTCTTGCTTTAGTTCTTCAAATAATGATGCTAAACAGTATACTTGCATCTGCATTGGTTTAGAGTTATTAGAGTCTGCAGTACTTAAGAAACATTCAACCATACTGGGTTTGCCCAGTTGAACAGCAGCGTTATTAACATCGCATTTAACATCAGTAGCAATTGATTTCAACTCCTTGATGATTTGTGGGAGTGTTCTAGCAACTACAGAGCGAGTTAGGTTTTGAGCCCCTATTATTTTGGAAGACAATATGTCCAATACATGGTCTGAATTTGATACAGATTTTTCCAAGAGTGATAAAATGGAGGATAAAACTTTCTCAATACAGAATAAAACCTCTGACGGCATCACTTCCCCACAAGTACTAAGGGACTCCGGTTTCCACAAAACACTGAACGAGATGAAAGCTTCGCAATCCATAGAATCACCTGTGGTAGGAGTGCTGCTATATAAAATAGGCAAAGCGGGCTGAATTTTTGAGCTTTGAAGGAGATACCCATCCCTTCACTTGATACTATGCCGGGGTACTTTAGGATAACCTCCACCTCCAATGGAATTCTCCTAGCCAGCCCTATATCTGGCAAAGTAAAATCCTCCACCTTGCTTGGGTCAGACCGGACTACCTACTGATGAAAAGAAAAACTTATGGAAGCATTTAGACCAGAGCTCCCCCCTGGATCTTTTTCCTGGGCACTATCTTTGTCTAGTGCCAGTGATTTCAAAGCAAGGGCAGATTCCTCCAACCCCCCACCTTTTCGGATGATATTAGTTGAAAAACAGAAAGGGGTGCATCCTCACCCCATTCTTGACCACTAGCTATTGATGACATAGTCATGTCCATACTCGAAGTCTAGTGAGGATTTAACTGGTCTGAAGGACTGACCAGAACTTCTGTGACTTCTATGACTTCTGAGACCTCTTTATTGAACTTAGCACAGAAATCCGAAATTGCTGGATAAGATTGAAAATGTAGCAATTGAGACCTTTTATTGCAAGTAATTGTTTTTTTTTACTTTCAGAGAATGATTTGACACAATAATACACCCAGAATGCAACTTCTTCAGTGTCATCTTATCCAAAGCACCCAAGGAAAGCAGCTGGGGCCCACCACACCAGGGGGAGAAACCCACAAGATACAACTTCCAGATAGGCACACTCACCCCCAACAAAAATGCAAACTGAAAAGCACCAGAGGATCCTATTTTTTATATTTTCAACACTGCTCCTCCATGCCGAACAAAGACGACTATGTCAGATCATCTAAAGACCAAGAAATGCAGGTGTTTACTAGTTAAAAATTGCAGACCGCTAATGCTAGGTTGCCATTACCAGAATCGCTGCAGCTCTAGTCAAGGGCAGAAAATCAATGCCCTTTTGGGACCACCTAAGACCAAAACCTAGGGCCCAAAAAGACCAACAGAAAACCAGCTGTGAGGGAGCAAGGAGGGGGCAAAAATCAAAAGCAGAGAGGGAGAAAATGGCACCAATACAGGCATCGGCAGCAGCAGGCACACAGGCTTCTCAACTAGCACATGCCACACTGGCCTAATGCCAGTCACTTCCACACTTGGTGAGGAAGCCTGCAGTCTAATGCTTGTTGCTTACTGTTGTGCCTCTCCTCCTATCCTCTCCTCACTACCAGCACATTCAAAGTCTCCTCTCTCCTGCCTCTCACCAGTCAGGCATCAGAGAACGGTACACCCACAATGCAAAACTGCCACGGCTCTCCCTCAGTGATGCTCTGGCATCTGCGCTGCTCTCCCAGTGGCTCTCCCAGCAGCTACCACATGGGCGCGGATGCTGCAATGCCAAGAGCCACCCACAGCTCTCTCCTCAGTGGTTCTCAGCGATTCAGCAGATTTTCCACACTGCACTCGTGCTCAGCTGCTACCTCTGCACTGCACAGCATGGGAGCAAACCTTGCCGTGCCAAGAGCCGCCAGTAGCTCTCTCCTCAGTGGTGCTCAGCAGTTCAGCGTCTCAGTGGTTTCCCCACACCATGCCGAATGCCGTGCACCACACACAATGCTTCTGCATCACTTCCTGAAAGTCCTGTACCGACCACCAGTGTTCTTCATTTGAAAAAGTGTAGTTGGAAAGGCAAACAGTATCACAGTGAAAATCCCAGCATCATACCTGTCCACAATTTCCACCAAAAACCTTTATCTCCTGTATCCAAAGGAGCAAGAGAATCAGATGATATTTTTCAGCAAAGCGTATTTGTTAAATTGCTGAGGGTTACTAGGTTTCATCAGAGCTGGTCCAACTTTGCACTGCTATTTTCTCTTGGAGTCTGCGCGCTACACTGGTACTAGTGCAATGGTACTCTTTTGCACAGTAACACCTTGACACTACTAGAAACGGTGCTTAATTTGAGATAGTGGTTGCATGTGGGGCCCACTTGCACTCATTTTTGGGGACCGACACTTATTTTTTCTCAGCAGACTTTGATCCAGATCAAGAAAGATTAAAACACAAAAGAAGGAAAGAAGGAGGCAGAGAATGATGAAAAACCATAACAAATGGAGAAAACTGCGATAAAAAGAACATACTGCAGTGAGAAAAAAGGTTAGGGAGTGTCTGGTGGTGGATGAAAGAGGCATGAGGTGGAGTCAAGACTAGGCAGGCTTGGTTTGTAGCACCCCTGATATTCAACAGCACCAGCTGCAGGCTTTTGAGCAAAACGTTTTATTCTTTTACAAATTAAACACAGTTTGGAGAGGTGCTAAAATTACATTTGCAAAGACTGGCCTGTGCACCAGTTGATCAGTCCAACTGTCTATGGAAGGTTAGTAACTGTCGGTTCAATGTTCATAATCCAAACCTCTTATTTAATACATTGGTTCCACATTATCCAATAAAAGTGTAATATTCAATTAGAAATATACAATATTTCAGAATGCTAGGCAAAAGCAGAACCTGTCAAAATGGAGAAGAGGGACCAAGATGCCCATTGGAAAGAGCTGGTATGTTAGGGTCATGGTGGATAAGTGTCTCCTGTAATGAGGCTGCAAGGATAACTCATCATCACAACTTCTTTAATGAGTTAATAAAATGGCAAAAGATGAGAGGTTGAGGATCCTATTATGGAAAGTGCACGTTTTCAGAACTCGAGCATATATTTACTTCGAAGAAATTTATAGCCATTGGTTGCCACAGAACAATATGTTCATTACTCATGTGGCAACCTTCGGAGTAAAACATAAAATCTTGCTCCTGGTATATTAAAAACTGCCACTGACAGCAATAAAAACGGTTCAGAATTACAATGTGTGACTGGTGAGAATGCTTTATATTGAACACACACTTTTAATGTGATCTTACCTACACCCATATTTCTGTAATAATTGACTTATACAGCTAATCTCATCTCCATTTGTCTCTTTTTATGCACCTGTAAGTAGACTGATATGGATCTGGGTGCAATGTAGTTTTCCCATTGCACCTGATCACCTTTGTGCGTCAGAACAGTGATGAAATGCATTCGTTCTCGATCATACTTGGGAACGCGATTAATTAATGCAATTCAAAAGCTAAAGCTGCTTGCTAAGTTTTTTTGTATTTATTTTTACTTATGACGAAGCCATATCACGCTGAAGGCTGCATCCTGCCACACAACAAGTGCTCGAAGACTTTTATTCTGGTGTGATTTGTGGCTGTTGTTGTAGTTGAAAGCCCAAGAGTAACTGTTACTGTTGTCTAGCAGACAAAGTTCTGGCAGGGTCTGTGTTCCAGGCCCCTCAGGCAGAGGCGCTCCAGCCAGTTTGTCTGTTTAGAGGAGGGCCGTGCCCAGTTTGCAGTGTGGTCATGAGCATTCATGCTTTTCGACAGTACGCACTCTAAGTAGTGACTGGGGGCCACCATTCCACCTTTTGGCATTCAGGGATTATAGTTTGATATATTTATTTTAATGAGTGTAATACGTTCATTTCTGTCAGTATGTTTATTATGTTGAGACAAAGTATTAAACAAATGCTAAACAAACATATTTTTGCTTCTGTGACCACAGCCAGGGTGAATCAATAGCTGCATTGATTCAGGGTGTTAATTTTGCAGCCCAGGCTTAGCTTTTTCAAATCATTGCTTTCAGGCCCAGTTTGGTAAATTGAACCATACTTATGGTGGTAATGATTCACGTTGGCAATGCATCCACTGTCTCATGCTGTTTGACCAGTTTGGGGTGGTTCACCTTTCAATTGTCCTTTCATGTCTGTTCTCCAGAAACTGTCTTTAGGTACACTTATGCTCCTCACAGCAGGGAATTCTCTGGACTGGGGCACCCACAACGGAGTCTCAAAGAGGTGTGTTGTTGCTCTACCTGGCTGGTCTACTCCGAAAGATTTTCCACCACCTTGGACAACAGAATCTATCTCACCCCCTCACCCCTACCATTTACCAAAGAATAGTGTTTAAAGAAGTCTAACAAGCAGCCCCTTGCTAACAAAGTATTCAGTGAATTTCTAAAAGAAGTCCTACCATCATCCGCCTCACCTCAGTGTCTGGTTCTCCACCCTCAATCCACAGAAATGCAGGCAATACACTTCCACTGTCTGGGGAGGCTTCCTTACTCCCAACATGTGCAATGCCACAACCATGAGCATCTATACTGAATCCCTCTTTGCTTTTATGATTAAAACTGTGAGCCAACCTTTAAGGATGAACATGAGAAGATATCCAATCCAGCCTTTGCAGACTCTCTTTTTTAGATGTTGGCATTTATCCCATATATTGTTCACATTGCTATGATCTTGAGGTTACTGCTTTCTTTAAAAATAGCTTAAATCTCTTGATATTTCCCTACATATGTGTCCAGCCAGTACGCAATACTTCAAACCCCTTAGCTGATCAGTTGTCTTTGCTGCAGCCATGCCTAGAAGTAGCCTAGCAGCAGACACACTGTTTGACTGGTTCTAATCCCTCTCAAAAGTAATGAAGGTAGCATTATCTCACATATAAATAATATTGATATTTCTTCACCCTTACATCTTCAAATTGCATACTATCTCTAAAAGCATCCAGTGTAGTCTTACAGCCCTGCATGAAAAACTTACCTTTAAATTTAGCTTCTGATTGTTGTCTCTCCATCTTTAACGATAATTTGGCCCTCTCCTACCCATCCATCCCCTGCACAGCCTACATTAAGTCACATGCATGTTTGTGCTAGCGCACCGTACTTGGGTCCCTTTTCCTTTCTCTATGCAATAGAACTTTCTAAGTGCCTAAGGAATAAAAGGAGTTAGGATCAACTACAATTTAACAATTACGGTGTAACCCATTCGGCCACACAGTAAAGCTCAGAGCTGATAGATAGGATTAAGTATGGATTTATTATAAATTCAAAGCCAGACTGATATACACAAGTCTCAGGAATTTATTGTAACAATACAGGATTACAACAGGCAGGTCAAAACGCCGATAAAGTTTAGTTTCAGCAACATGAAACATACAAGAAATTTGATTAGCTCATTGCAAAATATTGAAAAGAGAATCTAGTGATCCATGAAATATTTGTGGTCCTCTTGCCTGTCATGCATGAGAATAATATAAATCGCCTGATTTAAACCTACTCTAAATGGTGCTAGATGGGGAAACCCTATTTAAATCCATTAAAGGAGAAAGGTGTCAGAATAACAGAACCTCTGTAAAGGTTCTCTAAAGGAAGAATATTATATAGCATGAAGCCACACAACAGAGATGTCGCAAGAGGTCTGTACCTCTCAAAGTCTAAAAGGAATCTGAATAAAACTGAAATGTGATCTCCAATTAAACCCCTCAAAAGACCCTTAGAGAACCCACTAACACGTGTCTTATTATTTTCCACCTTCAAACAGTAAAACTTGGCAACTAATCTTTAAACTCCTTTCCTTTGGTCCGCACATCAGAACGTCCTTGGATTATTCCCGTCTACAAACTCCATACAGAATGTAGTCCTCCCTTTGTTCATTAAGGCTACTGGTCCTTGCCGAAAGATAATCTTTTCGAGCCTCACTATCTTTTTCACACAATATGCCTTCTCTATTCATAAGATCACACGACGGCACCTGCAGAGGAGTAAAAAAAATTGCATGGAAAGCAAACGTTCATGTTGAAGGTCAAATATTAAGAAATCCTAATGTTTAGGGCCTTTGGTCAACTTAATGTGACAAGCATCAAGATACATGTTTAAATGCATGATTATAGATACGTATACAGTAAAATATAGATCCAGAGTAGTACCCAAATGAATGCATGAGTATATATGAATTAACAACATTATTCAAACCACACAAATGCAGATGTATATAGGAACCGCAACTTGATATTGCTGTAATGAAAACATTAGTCATGCACATGCATATATATGTCGAGATTACACAGTGAATCCAATTTCTGTACTGTTAGTGCACCACATCACATTAAAAACATTTTGTCACATGAATACATGATGCCATGTGTAAAAATGTATGGATATGTGGCCTGGTCGAACATGAAAAGGTAGAGCCAAAATAACGTTGCTCCATTTGCCTTAATCTTTATTAATGTATTTCTGCAAATAGCCCAGTGACACATTTCAATAATCAAAATCTTTCCTTCTTTGAAAGTTATATCTCTGCAATCTAATACTTAATCTTCTATTAAACGCACAAACAATTCCATATCTCTCCTCCCCCTTAATGGTCACACATAAATCTTATTAATTTCATCTACTGCAAAGAAACTGCAGTAAACACATGGAATGCCTTGCCAGAGCGACACAAGACTAATTCAAATAATTAACAATAACCAATAATACAGAATTGACTACTAACCTTGAGTTCCGGAACTGCATTCTGCCCAGTATAAAGCACTTCAATGCCTTGACAAGGGTTGTAAGCATTATATAAATGCAATTGCAACACAATACAATACAATACAATATAAAACTATACAATCAAAATACAATACAATACACTGTATAATGAGAAGGAAAATCTAAGTGGTGCTGAGGTTGCATAATGATCTTTTAACCTATACATTAAACAGGTTTTTAGCTATCTGTCTAATTACTGAACTGAGGCTATGTAAGTGCAAGTAACAAGATACAAAGCTATTAGATTGATTTAAATCAGGTCGGTCTGTCCAAATTACTTTCAGGAGGTTGGATCTATGCCTGATTTTGAGTCTAACTATCAAATTGTGTAAATGTATCCCATTAAGATTAGGGGCCTGATTTAGTGTTTGACAGACAAGGAACTTCATCAAAAATATGGTGGATGTCCCGTCCACCTTATTACAACTGATTTGTAGTCAAAGGCTATGTTTTTGAAGATGTATCCTGTCCTACAAACTCTAAAGAGGACTGAAAATATAGGGTACATTTTGTCTTACTAGACCTGCTGAACAGATCTGACATTCCAATAGGAGAAGAAGGTGAAGCAGAAATAACTTCATTCTTCTTGTACAAATTAGTGTTTATAGCCCTCAAATGCTTTTTCAAATGATTGCCTCTGGCACTGCAGCAATACTATACCTAAGACCTCATTACGAATATGAAATGTATATCAGCTGATCATTTTCCCCAATAAAAGTACAGATACTGCAGTATTCAGTATTTCCTCTGGGCAGCGTTCCCGTAGTAATCAGGGTTTTGGATCAAAGTGTGAGGACAAACAGAAAACATAATTTTGCACAGATATCTGCCGTTTTTTTTTCAGTAATTCCAACACCTTAATTCACTCATTCTTCAGCAGGATGTTGTGATTTTCCTAAAAAATTGCAATCCTGGTTGAGGGGGAAATACCCATATGCGCATGAATTGGAACTTAAGACTTTCTTGTATTTAGGGCCAAAATATGCTTTTACCACTCTGCATTTTTAAAATGGCAAACAATGCCTCATGCAATTTTCAAAAGAAAATATCTGATTACACCATAGTTTTGTCTCGAAATGAATGAGAGTTGTCCTATTTGATGAAATCCAATGAAGAAATGGTTTCGATCAGATCAAAGACTTAGGGACTAATTTAGATAGACCTGTTTCTCTGTCATGGAGACTGAGTAAATTGGGGGCGTGGCTTGGCCGAGGACGATGGTCGACGCGTGAGCAGAGAGCTCCGCATCAGCCCATAATTTCTCCTTGAAAATTACACAGCCGGGACCGCTTTGAGCATACACAGCCCCCACTGAGTGATCAGTGTCACGTGGCGTGTGCCCGGAAAGACTCTGCCGACCAATAGAGCTGAGAGTCGAGAGCTGCAGCTAGCGGCGTGAAAGGGGAACCGGAGGCTGTGCAAAATGGCGGTGGCAGCGGCGGCCTCTGAGTAACCTGCGCTCCGGCCCGATCATTACGGAGGACTCTCCCCGACCAACTGAGGCTGCCCCTGGGGACCAGTGACTACGGCGCAGGTGAGAAGAGGAGAGGGTAGCCAAAGTCTGCATGGCCGATGACTGCAGCAGGGCGGCTGCGAGCGAAATGGAACCCCGGACGTGAGTGAAGCGTGCTGGGTGGGCCTCCTCTCCCAATGAGCGAGCGGCGCTGAAGGAACACAGAGCAGGGCATTTAAGAGGTACCAGGCCGAACAACAGAATAGAGGCGCTTGACTGCAGATGGGGGGGCCCCTGGAGCTGAACATAACACACTGGTGAATGCTGCACGGAGCGAACTGCCCAGGACTGAAGCTCACAGCAGAGGCGGATGTGCAGTAGGGCCCTGCAGCGTGTGGAGTGCAGCCGAAGTGGGCCTGAGTGCTTTGGTGGTAGTGCCAACTCCTCCTTGGCCCTTGACGGGAGCGGCAGCCTGCGTGGGAGCGAGCTGAGGTGGGAGCCTGAGAGCAGCTGCATGAGGCAGCAACATGGGGATCGGGGATGAGGCCAGACCAGCGGGAGGTGATATCCGTCCCAGAGACCTGCAAGAGATAGCTGGGTTTTTGCTAGTGAAAAGGGCATAGAACTTGAATAGCAGTGAGACCTGGTTGCAAAGGCACAGAGGGCAGGCCCATGACAGTAGTGTGCTTAGCATGCCCGGACCTGCGCAACGAGGTGGCTGATCCACATACCGTGACTGATAACTCCCTAGAGAGAGGAGTAGTAGCGCCCCCCCAGTGAGTTGAATTGGGACGCGGGCTGGCAGCGGTTGACTGTGAGATCGTGGAGGGGCACGACTGCTGCAGAAGTGCATGTGGAGAGAGGTACTGGCATCCACCTGCAGAGGGGCACCTGTGCACTGCAGGTTACCGCCTAAGAAGCACTGTGTTGTGAATTGTGAATTGACGGAGGCATAGTGGGGACAAGGCGAACAATCATGGGTAAACCCAGGAGCCGCCAGGCCGGGGCCACTCAGGAACCAGAGGATAGCGCTCCAGAACAGCCGCAGACTACTCCGGAGGACCCAGTGCAGCAACAGCTCAATAAAATACTGGAGGCCATAGCAGACACGAAGGCTACCCTCCACCAGGACATTAGTACTGTAGCGGTTGGGCTTGGCCTGTTGCGGGAGGAGCATAAGAAACTCTTGGAGAGGGTTAAGAACACTGAGACCAGCATTGCAGAACTGACACCAGCACAGAAGGCTCTGGAGCAGCAGATGGGGGCCCTCACGGACAGGGTGGGCTTATTGGAGCGCAGGGCTGAAGATGCAGAAGGGCGCAACCGAAGAAATAATGTCAGGGTCGTGGGCCTGCCGGAAGGCACGGAAGGGGGCGATATGGTGTCCTACTTGTAAAATTGGTTCAGGAGCGTAGTTGCCCCAGAGGGCCTGACTGCCCTCTATACTCTGGAGAGGGCGCATAGAGTCCCTGCCAAGCCGTTGGCCCCGGGGAGGCCTCCGAGACCAGTGGTGGCCCGATTGTTTCACTTCCATGATAGGGACTTACTCCTGCAAAGAGCGAGAGATGGGGGCCCCTTCACCGTGGCTAATGGCAGGGTTACCCTTTTTCCGGATTACACATTGGAGGTGCAGAGGAAGCAGGCGTCTTATGTGGAGGTCAAGAAAGCACTGAGAGATGAGGGGCTCCAATACTCTCTGATGTTCCCGGCCCACTTGCGTATTATTCTGGAGGGGAACACTCACTACTTTGACTCTCCCAGAGAAGCCTGGGATTGGCTAGAGGTCTACAAGGGTGAGACGCCACGAGATGGGAGACTTGGAGTCGCCGGGCGGAGACCCACCGACCCTGGGAAACGATTGAGCCGGCGACACCGCAGGAGAACCCTGAAGAAACACTCGGCAACTCAGGCAGAAAAAGAACGAGCAGAGGCTTTGCAGGCAGTGGTGGAACTGGCGCGGGGTCGGAGCCCTATCCCAGAAGGTGAGGCTGGTTCTTCCAGAGACTCAGTGGCCAATGAAACGGACACGTCCCACAGTGATAGCGTGAAGATGCCAGTGGTAACACCTAATACTGCAGACGATATTATTTGAGCGGATGTGGTAAGCTAGAATGATTAAGATGCTTAGAGGAGAGCTGGACTCACAATGACTGTTATGGACCCAGGGCTAACTTCACACGTATGAGGCTGGTTCGTCATGGTTAGTGTAAACACTTCGAGTCAGCCGCGCTTCCCAGTACCTCTGTATCTACCAGAGGATTTTGTGTGTCTTAAAATAGTTTGGATGGGTGCTAGTTTGAGAGTAACTGTCCTGGGGAAGGGGAGTTGGGGGTTTTGGTTACTTAAGGGGTTCGTTAGGGCCAGGCATGTCACTGGGGAAGGTCTTCTTGGGGAACTGGTGGTATTGTCGCAATGGGTTCCACCAATGACTTAAAATGTATTTCATGGAATGTGCGGGGAATGCATTCAATGTGGAAGCGTCATAAAATACATGCACACTTAGTTCGTAGAGGGATTCAGATTGCACTGCTTCAGGAGACCTATTTGCAAGCGCAAGAAGGAGCGGCTCTACAACGCCGGTGGCGTGGCCAAGTTATTTATACTAATTACTCAGCGTTTGCTAGGGGAGTACTGATTTGGGTATGGGCGGGCGTGCCCTTTCAATGAAAAAAAATCCCAGACGGTGGATATGTAGTGGTTACTGGGAAACTGGATGGTCGAGACATAGTCTTGGGGAACATATACGCTCCCAACACGGAACAGCCTGCCTTTTTCTCACAGCTGTTGGGGAGGTTAGCGCCCTTTCTTACCGGAGCAGTATTGATTGGGGGGGATTTTAATTGTATCTCTGATGTGGTTCTAGATCGATCGCACCCCCGCTTCCTAATGCACCCATTCATTAAATAGCGGAGTCACGGCGCAATTGGCAGCAGTGATGGGGCTGGTGGATACTTGGAGGGCTCAGCATCCAGAAGACCGAGACTATTCCTTTTTCTCTAGATGCGTTTTTATGCTCCCCGGATGTACATGCTGGAGTGCAGAGTAGTGAGTACCTCACTAGAACACTGTCAGATCATAACCCCATCTTAATTTGAATGCAATGGTCTCGCACTCGGGCTAAGATACCTACATGGCACCTGCATCCCGAAGCTTTAGAAGACCCAGTCTTTCGTGAAACAGTGAGCACCGGTATCACTCAATACTTCCAAGACAATGATGGCACAGTGACATCTTCATTAGTGGAGTGGGACGCTTTTAAAACAGTCATTAGGGGTCACGGCATCTCAGAGGTAGCGGGGGTGCGTAAAGTGCTTTTGAGGGAGGTATGGGAAGCTGACCAGCGCCTGCGAGAGGTAGAGCGAGAACGCCCTGAAAGACCGGATAAGCAAGGGGAGCTCTGGAAGCGAAGGAGGCGGTAGCGGCACAAGTAGAGCGCCTTCGCTGTTTCGATTATAAAGCATATATTACGCGTGCCCATGCGGAAAGAGACAAATCGGGAGCTCTCTTGGCGTGGCTAGCTAATCCAACTCGACGAAGTTCAACGATACTGGAGCTCAGAGATCGCCATGGGGAGGCTTATTGCACTCAACAAGGTATAAATGAGGTATTCAATGAGTATTATGCAGACTTGTATAGCAGTAAATCGGCACTGACAGAGAATGACTTGAATAGGTTTACGCATGCAGTTCAGCTGCCGCGTTTGGATAGAGAGCAGGCAGATGAGCTGGGGCACGATATTGAGATCGGAGAGGTGAGGGGGGCTATTAAGCATATGGCGCTGAACAAGACACCAGGGACAGACGGACTCCCGATAGAATTTTACCTAGCCTACACTGAGCAGCTGGCGCCTAGATTAGTAACGCTATATAATGATGTGAAGCGGATAGGCCAACTCCCTGCAACGACGCGAGAGGCCGTTATCATCCCGCTCCTTAAACCTGGGAAACCACCTTGGGACAGAACTGCATATCGCCCGCTATCCATGCTTAATACGGATTATAAGATCTTGAGCCGTATTTTAGCCACTCGGCTCCTCCCGTATATGTCGGCCTTAGTGCATAAGGACCAATCTGGGTTCGTCCCGACCAGAAACACGGCTATTAATATACGGCGCTTATTGCAGATTTTGGAAGCTGATTCCTACTCGAAGGACCAGGCCACTGTTTTTGCAGTTGACATCGAAAAAGCATTCAATAGCCTTGAATGGCCTTACTTGTTCCACGTAATGAAGAAATTTGGGCTTGGGGATAAGTATATACGGTGGACAGCCTTATTATATAAGCACTCCACGGCGAGGGTTAAAATGGGTGGATTGATATCTGACAACTGTGACGTAACCCGGGGTAACAGACAGGGTTGTCCGCTTTCCCTCCTCTTGTTTGCCCTGGCGGTGGAACCACTAGTGGCCAAGGCCAGGACTGGTCAGCATTATCAAGGCCTCTATGTGCACGGGCAAATCCACCATATTGCCCTGTACGCAGATGATCTGCTGATGTTTCTGGCGAATTCAAGGGAAGCGCTTCGAGGGGCGAAGGAATTGCTCCATGACCTTGGCACGGTGGCAGGGTTCCCGAGTAAACTGGGTGAAGTCTTGCTTATTTCTGACCATTGGGGATAAAGACGGTCCACAAGACACAGCCGGGGTGAAATGGGAGTATAGATGCCTGTCATATTTAGGCACAAGGATATTTCATGCACAGGGAGATCTGTTGGACGGCAACATCGGTAGAGCAATTAGAGGACTGAAGGGTAGTTTTGAATACTGGGGAACGCTTCCGCTATCAGTGGTGGGACGGGTGGCCTTACTTAAAATGGTGGCCCTCCCGAGGCTACTGTACTATTTCGGGACCTTGCCAATTTGGATCCCGGCGCGATTTTTTAAACAACTTAAGACCATGATTACGGGTTACCTCTGGGGGGCCGGTAGAAGGCGGGTAGCGCTGGCTGTTTTGATGCGTCCACGGTCAGAGGGGGGGTGGGTAGTACCTTATTTTGAGGCTTATTATCTAGCAGCCCAATTACAATGGCTCACACAAAACATAGCGGCTAGGATACGAGGGACAGAAGAGCTGCGGGATGGAGCCCCGGAGCTGAGATTACTCTCCTGTATTGTGCTGGACCTCCCTGTCTGCACCAGCGATCTCCCAGGGAACCTCAAAACAGCAAGGCAGGGTTGGAAAAGGAGTTTGAAAAGGGCGAGGATTGACGTCCCATATGCGCCTGACATCCCACTAACCATGTGTGAGGTGTTACCTCATGGAGGTACCTGGGGGGGACTGGCAAGTTGGAAAGAGAAAGGCCTGACTACTATCGGGGATTTATTTGATGATGACACTATGCTTCCCTTTAATGATTGGCAGGAGCGATATGACTTGATGAGGGGGGTCTTTTTATTACATGCAGCACTTACTGCGGCCATCTGTAAGCATTGGAGGGAGGGCCTCATTGAGCCGAAAATGTCACTGGGGTGTCAATACATAGTGATAGCGGCAGGAACATTTAAGGCGGTTACGTGCCTGTACAGACGTATGATGCAGGAGATGCTGCTGCCCCTGACTGCGCTGCGACACAAGTGGGAGGAGGATGTGGGAGCGGAGATCCCGGAAAAAGCCTCGGCTGCTATTGTGGAAAGGGCGTGGAAGGGCACCAGAAATGCCCATTTTCAATTAGTGCACTTTTATATATTACACAGGCCTACCTCACCCCAGCGAAACTTAATAAATACTTTGATACTAGCTCAGAAGCGTGTCCGCGCTGCCACAGGGAGGGAGCAGACTACCGTCACATGTTCTGGGGATGCCCGCAATTGGACAGGTATTGGTCCGAAGTAGTGACTTTGCTAAACGAAGTCACTGGTAGGTACTTGGAACCGGCTATAGGACCGTGTGTGTTGCATTGGTTTCCCCATACAGCCAAAAACAAGATTACTAGCAAATTCCTAGACATGGGTCTCTTATTGGCAAAATGGGAAATTGCTATGCATTGGAAAAAGCAGCAGGGCCCCAATATAGCCAGATGGAAGACGGAATTCATTAAATGGGCGGAGTGTGACGGAATAGTTCGGATGCAACTGGCGAAGAGGGCGGGAAGTGAGAGGGCACTAGAAGGAGCAAAGGTATGGGAAACATTAGTGGTGCTCCTAAAGCTCCCAGACGATGAACGTGACGAAGATCCTGGGATTGCAGCTCCTGAAGTGGAGGGTTAGGTAGATTGCCCTTGAGTTCAGCCTGATATGGAGGTCCTAGAAGAACTAGACAGCATAACTCTGCAACCGCTGTACATTCACCATTCCACAGACGCCCTTGATATATTAGTGAAAATACAACACAAAGAGACCTACAGCGAAGTGCATATGGAGAGATTGGAGTGACATGCCTGGGGGGAGGGAAGGGTGGGGCGTGGTTCTGGAAGGTTAGAATAGAGTTAAGATTTGACATACGACTGGAATGAGAGCAGTGCGACTGCAACACAATGAGGGATTTGTTCCTTTTTTTTACCCTTTCTTCTTGATTGAGAGGACGGGTGGGAGGGCCAATTATGCATAGAATACTTAATATAACTATACATTACATGATTGCATCATTGTTTCTCCCTGTGTATGTATTTTATTACGAATCGTTACACAGTGTGTGAATGAGCAGACCTGTAAACCTCAATAAAATTTGTTTAAATAAAAAAAAAATGGAGACTGAGTAAATTACTCTTTCATCCTGGCAGAGGTGCCACCCGCTGAATTGAGAAATGGCAAGCAGGCAGTCATTTCTCAAAGCATTGGCAGGAACCGCCGTCAAGGCAGTTCCTGTTAATGCTTTTTGAAAGTTGTTGCAGGGCTCCGCCAACATGATAGAGCCCTGCTCCAAACTGTTTTTTTTATACTTTAAAAAAAAAATCCTGAAAAGGGATTTTCCTTTTGAAAATATAAAAAAAGAAACTGTTCCCCTTTTCATGGGAATTTTCTCCCATGATGAGGGGAACATTTAGCAGTTTTTGTACTACGTATTACCACCAGGGTTTTCCTGGCAAGTATGGGCAGTGAAAACTGACCTCTAATCCCACCCATCTAAATCAGGTGAGCTAAATTAGAGGTTCTACCTCTGACTGCCCTAACTTCGCAGAGCCATCTGAGGGGTTTAATTATGGAGAGTTTCTGCGGTGATTAAACCCATGGTCCACCTGCATCTAAATCATGCGGGGACCTTTATCTTGGCAGTCTGTATACTTTGTCGCTGTTGCGATGGAGTATACATTCCGCCAAGATGTAAATGTGGCCTTTGATCAGATCGCTATTTTGGCATGTGCAGGAAAGAGATGGGTTATGTGGTAGAATCACCAAAGAGATAAACACATTCATAAGCCGGGGGTCTACAATGAAGTCCTGAAGCTGGAAAGGATAAAGTGTTCTCCTCTAGAAAACTACACCCAAAGAATTTAATCATTTTGCCAAAGGATAGTAATTGGGTTTCTATATGTCTCATTAAAGCCATTTGTGTTGAATCATAGAATATTAAGAGACTAATGTAATAAAATCTGGTCAGACATTCTACCATTATATGATTATCCGTCAATATTAATGTGCCTCCTTTATTTTCCATCCTCTTTTTTCTGTCCTAAGTTTGATGTGTGTTTGTTTACATCTTTATGACCATTTGGGAACAGATTGTAGGAAATTGAAACTTTTGTGTTGGCCCCCTCTTTTCTGAATATTTCTATTTGTAGTTTGACTCTGAACAATGCAAGAAAGACCAATGTTCATACTGCCAGTGCATGTGACCTGGACCCTGTACTTTCCCTGGCTGTTTAGGAGCATCAGGATTGACAAAGGAGAAGTATCCCAGCATCTCCAAAAGCTGAGGACTGAGGGGTATATTTACAAGTCCCTATTTCCACCACAACATCACTTTTAGTGACGTTGTGGTAGCGATAGGAGCTTCACCTTATTTACAAGGCAGCGTTAAGCCACTTAACATGGCTTAACGCTTCCTTATAAATAAGGCACCCTTTCCTGAAATACTTAGCGTGAAAGGGCAGGGCAATGGGTGTTGTGGTGGACGTTCCACTGCAACACCCTTTGATTTTGACGCTGCCCCTATTTACAAGGGTGGTGTAAATAGGGGGCAGTGTCAAAATTTAGACCAGGGAAAACCTGGTCTTAAACAGGCGAAACAAGGAGAAATTATTTATTTCTCCTCGTTTTTGCTGTTTCTATGTGTCCTGCGTTGTGCAGCACACATAGAAACAGCAAAATGCCATTGATTGTTTATGTGCAGAAAGGTGACCCTTCCTGCCCATAAACAATAAAAAGAAAATTAAGTTTTGCAACTTCTATGTGTGCTGCATTAAGCAGAACACATAAAAGTTACTTGACGCCATTTAAAGATTGTTTATGTTCTGAAGGGAGACTTTCCTGCACATAATAAATCTTCCCCTCAACGCAGACACCCTTGCACCTGCGTTGGTTCTAGGAAGTTACATTTAGCACCTGCACAGGGGGAAATGCAGGGCTGCACCATATTGTTCTAAATATGGTGCAGCCCCGTGTTTCTGAAGTGGCGGAGCGCAGTGTTAAGCCAAGGAGGCTAACACCGCGCTCTGCCACTTCGTTGTAAATATGCCCCTGAGTTTTGTTAAATTCTGGCACTAAAAACCAAAGTGCTGAGCCTAGCCAGGAGAGGCACAACCTCTGCTGGAAAGGTTTCAGTTTGTCCCACCCATAGCTTTTTGCAGCAATGAAGAAGGCTTCAGCTGGGGCTCACACTGAAAAATGTTTAGCATAGATGAGTCCTGCCTATCTATGGTGATCAGAGTTGCTGTCCTTGAGGATTTTGGGATCCAAAAAAGTGGGGGGAAAAAGTCAGAAAGTCTTTCAACTTGGACAAAGTGATAACGTTGCCCTAGTGGAGCAGCGACCTTGGTAGATAGAGCTTCTGGCATCATAACTGAAAGCTTCCGCTGGAGCTCGAACTTGACATATCTTGCTTTGAGAGACATTCAATGGCTACAGCATCTGTGTCCCTATGAACAAAGTGGAATTCCAAATAAACATAAAGTCCTAGAGTAATACTTTTGAGCTGTGCAATTAATTTGATTTACAAAGTGTGTAAATTTTAACTCATTCATCGCAATTTAGTGGTTGAAAATCATAAGAAAAGTTTATATAAGCCTGGTAGAGACACATATAAGAGACATCTTCAGCTTCCTGGGAGATTCATCTAAACTGAAAACATGGCTTGCAAAATCAAACAACAACTTCTTGGAGCCAGGGTTCCCTATCTAGTCACCAGCACCATACCTGAGAGAGAGAGCAAGCTTTTACCAGTTGAGGAGATAACTAGGTAATAATCTTGTTCCGCTAGGGTATGCAGTCTAGAGACCACCTAAAGAAACTGAGACAGGCATGTTTGGCACCAATAACGCATAGAATGGGGCGGGCAGTGTTACCAAACGCTGACATAATAATTTTTGCAATTAACTATTTAATTGCCATCAACGTGTTGCAATTCCTTTTAATATTTTGTGTATTAATTGCTTTCATTGTCACTGTTGTGTTTATTTTTATTGTTACATCTATATTAGGTATCTGCTCTAGACTAGGCCATTTAAATAAAATCTTGACATTATCTAGGGTGGATTTCTAGTGTGTGTCCATCCATGATGAAAGACGTTTTGGAACTCACTAATACAACAAAAAATCTTACAGTCTCGCAGGACTGATCTTTGTTTGGAACTCATCATACTCAAGTAATGGGAAGGTGGTTCATGGATTACAGTCTTCAAGATTGTGCTTTGAAAGAGAGTTTAAGGTTTCTAACAACTGGGGATTTGATACTGTTTGGTGCTGCTTAAATATGTAATACACATTTCTCTGAGAAAAAGCGTACAGTCTTGTGCCATAGCTACCAGGGTTTACTGCTCAGTTTTTCCCATCAAACAGTGTTTTGGCCTAGTAAGATTGTAGTTTCTAACCTGGTTCGACTCTTCCCACTAAATTAATACTCTGGAATTTCACAAACTTCAAACCATTTGATGCATTAAGTGGTCAAAACTCTTAAATGTTTGAGTTGTGGAACAGCATAGGAAATATTTTTGTCACCTAGTGTGATCTACTCTATATTTCATTCCACTCTTGGAGTAGAATTCTGCCTTTAACAGATAAACAAGCATCTACAAAATTTTCAGATTTCCTGGAGTACTACACCACCTGCATTATTAATCAGGTAGTCCAAAAGACTTGCAATCCAACTGAATAGAACGGTGCACGCATTTTACATTTAAAGATACAACCTTTTTCTTTACAGTGACAATATGTTTCAATGTGAATAAACCATTTTTCGTACATCTTCAACCACGGTAACATAGACATTGTAGGGTGCTGTGCTCTCTTCCAATTACTACAGACTAAACACAATTTATTAAACCTTATTTGGAAAGTTTTCTAGTGTGATAATTAAAATGTAAATATTTGTGATGACACTCAAATTAATACATTTGGATGTTTTGCAAGTTATGTGCATGATCAACACCCTTGCCACTTCCCCTTTCCAGCCACTAACTTTACATATACAACTGGTGAAAGCCTTATGTTTCTGGTACACCAGTTGCAGTTGGGGTTTGATGAAAGCACAATTGGAGTGAGGTGATAAAGTGATATCAGGCTGATTTGCTACATCTGTTGTGATATTGAGAGCAGTAAAAGATCCATGTAGACACGTATCTGCTCATATATTGTAAAACTCCTCTTCTTGCATCCTAGCATCAACTAATTGTTCACTTCCATCGGTTTTTATGAGCCTTATAGTGGCCTTACATCACCCCATTGTTCTCACTAAGCAGTCATGTTCTGCCACAAAAAACTTCCATTAGCAAGCCTTTGATAGGCATGAACCTCATAACATTTCCACAAGACTGCATTTTTAAACCACTTGGTATGCAGGGGATCTGCATCCCTTTGTTTATCAATTTCTTCTGTGTGCACAGACTTTTTACCAGTCAGTAAGCCCCTCACTCAACTCATTTTCTGTCCCCCAGTCTATATAGACCTCACTTTGTTTATTATTTACTCTACATTTTCTGTTCACTCCAAATGGTCTGCAAAACCCTCATCTCAGCCTTTAACCCATGCATTTCTTATCAGTCATCTGCACAGGAAGTGACATTACTGGTTTCCTGCCAAAAGACATCTTTAATGGTAGAAGCCAAGGAAGAGAATTTCATTTCCATCACCCATCTGCACAGATAGTGACATCACTGGTTTCCCACCCATGGCAACGTGTGCCCCTTCCCCCTCTCAGGACATACTTAATGGCAGCTATAGCACAGATGCACAGCAAGCATGCTGCTGGCATGCCAAAGGCACTTCAAAGGGAAGCCCATCTGCACCTGCCCATACCTGAACAACTCCTAGTCCCAGGAACCTTGGTCCCACCATTCACTGCTACCCTGTCACGTTCCTCAATGCTCTCAGCTCCAGCTACCACTAACTGCACTGCTGCCACACTGCACCACACAACATGGAAGGTGAATTTACATGTGCCTCCTGCAAGTTCTCATGCACTCTCCCACAACATATACCCACCACTCCTGCACCAACAGCACCCAGCACCCCACTCTCTCACACTCACACAAGCCAGCAAGATGCTCACCCTCATCCAGATCAAACACCACCCACACAACACTCCATACTTTTCATACATTCTTCTCAACACTCGCTGGTTCATCAAACATGCTACAGAGATATGGGACCTAATATGTGACCACCGTCCGGACCTGCTTTTCTTCTTGGAAACATAGCTGAAGCCAACCTCTGCACCAGACATTGCTACAGCCATCCGCACTGGCTACTACATCACCAGCCAAGACAATCAGCACAAACCCAAAGCTGAAGTCGCCATCATATTACAAAAAACCGTCAGCTGCACCACCACACAGACACAGCCACCAGCTATATGGAACACCTCACGTTTAAAATACACATCACAGACAACTTCTCCCTTCACCAGGACCCCACACCAATTTTGCTAGTGAAATCATGGACTTCGTCGCACCCGTCATCTTCAACATCAGCCCCTTTATCCTCCTCAAAGACCTTAACTTTCACCTAGAAGACTACATCAACCAAACTCTATGACTCTTCTAAAAAAAACTCAGAAATCTTGGCCTCACCCAGCACATTATTGAACCCACCCACACCACCCCCCACCTAAAGGACCTGATTTTCTTCTCACAGTCAACAACACAGCAACCATGACCTGGACAGACCACACCCTTGTCGTTTATGTGAACCTATCCCGCACCACCACAGACCTACCACCACCTGAACTGCCCACTCAGCCTGGAAAAACTATTACAAAAGAGGAGTGAGCTTCCTCCCTCTCCACAGACTCACCCAAGCACACCAGCAACTTGTCAAATGCCATCAAGAACTTTGATAAATAGATCATTGCATGCACCAACACCTTGGCTCCCCTAAAGCGCAATTCAATGGCAAGAACCCAGTCACAGGCCAGTTGGTACACAGATGAACTCGGGGTCATGAAACACCACTGCAAGCAACTGGAGCACAAATGGAGAACGTCAAGACACCTCAGATAAAGACATCTTCAAATCAGTACTAAAAAACAACTATCAGCAGATGCAAAAAACCAAGCGCGCAGCTCTTGCAGATTGCATTGATGCAGGCAATAACAGTAGCAAGGAAATCTTCACCATCATCAAAGATTTAAACCTGCTTCCTACCATCTCCAGCAACACCACCCCCTCACAAGACTTTTGCAACAAGCTCTCAGATATCTTCTGTAATAAAATCATCTCGGTATACATTAACTTCGACCCTCAATGAGTCCCCATCACCGTTGCAACTCAACTTCCCATTGAGTCCAAAGAACAAACCCTGACCTTCTGGCACGCTGTCATAATAGTCTAAATCGTGGCTACCAGAAGACCATCCACTTTGGGGTTCCATCTGATCCTAGCTCCCACCACACCTTCACCAAAGGACTCCTATCAATCAGTGAAGCACTAACACCCATCCTCAACACCACCATAGACTCAGCTAAATTCTTGGACATCGGGAAACATGAAACCGCCATGTACCGGCTCAAGAAACCATTAGTTGACCCAGCCATGCTTTTCAACTACAGACATATCTTCTTCATACCATACCCAGCAAAGGACTTAGAGAACTAATCAGCCTCACCTACATACTCAGCAACCACCTGCTCCTCAATGCCATAGTTAGGATTCAGGCCCAACGACAATACAGAAACAACAGTCATCATTGCCACTGATAATATCTGCATGATCCATGACAGAGGAGACACAGCAGCCCTCATGTTCCTGGACCTCTCTGCAGCATTTGACACGGTTTTACACCCCATCCTCATCAGACACCTGCACAAGATTGTCATTCAAGGACATGCTCTCCACTGAATCTGATGCTTTTTAATGGATAGAATACAAGCTGTCAGCCTGGCAACCTCCTCCGCAGGACTCCTTCTTGCACACATCCCAAGCATACACCGAACCATATCAGAAGGGTGGGCATTTTCTTATATCACTCCAAAAGTGTAGAATGACCTCCAACTCAACATCCAAGCCTTCTCCTCTCTTCCTATATTCCGGAAGAAGCTGACAACATGAATTGTCAATTAACCAACCTACCATAGGCAGGGCTAGACACACACACCTTCTCAGTGCCAGTATATCCTTCTGGTTGATAGTGCGCTCTTCAGATATTCATAACAAGCCTCAGGCATAATCACAGAACATTCACTAGCAATGTTATGGGCCTGTATGAACCTCATGAGAGGCTTGCAGTACCCAATTTCTCACATCTATAATTCTTTCTAACTCTTTCAGCAGCCCTGTATTATGGAGTTGTTAATTTCTAACAGTCTACATTGAATGAATGGTGATGCATGATGATCTCAATCTCCATCACTTTGGTTTGCTCAGAATTCATGCAGACCTTTGCAGCCATGTGCAACCTCATCTAGCATTACAGATGGTCTGCACACACCTCACAGATGACTCACATGGCTTTTTTTCACCTCCATGCATGGAAGTAATGGTAACCCCTAATGTACTCTAAAATGAATTGTAATATTCTTGGAAAAAATCAGTGCAGTGGATCACATGATGTTGTAAAAGTATTACAGCTGTTACATAGCAATGGTGTGATTTTCTTGACTGCAGTGCTGCATTGCAATTCTCCTCCTTTATGAAGACCTTCTTTGTGTGATAAATTGTCCATCTTAAGGTGTCTGAATAAGGGTATCAATCAGTTGCATCGTTTTGGTGAGATTTTGCTCTCTTTTAAGCTACCCTTTCACGAACATCTATATCAACTTGACTGAGTTCATGTCCAGAAAAAGCAGCTGCATAGGAACCCAGATAACTGGAACTCTTAAAGCATGACAAATCCAATTTCATTCTAGAATGTGGCATCTCTAGGCACCCACTAGACCTGCGGAAAACAGAAGTGGACTTAAACTGCTGTCTGAGGCCCAATAAGAGCCTAGAAGAAATGGACTGCTCTCTCTCTTGTACCCAGGACAATTATGTGGGCAAAGATGGTCATAAGGCTGACCTCCTCTTCAAGCTACAGGGACACAACAAGCTACAAGAGCTCTTTCCTGCAACTGCCCACTTGACCAGTGGCAACTGGACCTAGACTGGACCCTGATTTTGGCTTCTGACTGACACCCAGTGAGAATCTAAGAGCCTTCCCTGTGGTCCTATGAGGCTTTAAAAGTGTGCTCCTGTGGTGGAGTGGGATTTAAAGATTAAAGTCTAAAAGTAAAATTTTTCACCAGGATGAGCCAGGTTGGTGTACCTGACCCAAGCTAAATCACAGTCAGCATCAAATTGTGCCTAGGTCCTGTTCTATTGCAACCATTGACTATCATTGACACTTTGTGCTTCTTGGCACTATTTCTACTTTAAAAATTCATATGTCCGGCTCCCCTTTTGGATTTTTGTCATTTTGGTGTAATTTTGCTTATTAAATTGTACATTTTGTAATTCATTTTGGATTTGTTGTGTTTTGCAATTCAACTTTACTACTATTTTAGTACTACATAAAATACTTTACAAATCACCTTTAAGTTAAGCCTCTCTGCTCTGTGCCACAGCTGCCAGGGGGTTGAAATCTGCTTTATTTAGTGACTTTAGTGGTTTACCCCAACATGGATTGTGATCATTACTTGAAGAGAGTATTTACCACCCTCAACTAATAACACAATTTCCAACAATAGGGGACTCCTGTTCATCGTCGAGAGCCTGGCTCCTTGGAGAAGCCAACAAGACATGACTGTTCCAGGCAGACATTAGCAGGATAAGGGGTAGAAGGTGCACCGATCATGATTGGCAAGTGGGTGACCCCGCACAAGACAGATTTTTCTGATGGGACACTCATAGTTGTTGAGATACATTCTATAAGCAATGCTGCACAGCACTCAACCTATGATGTTGGAATAGGTGAGGAGCTGCAGAGCACAAGCTCATTCTAATATAGCTCACTAATTACCAAAGAGACAAAGACAATGACAAGCAAGCAGTGGGCAGATGGAAGGAGTAAAGCCTCTAACCACTTTGGGGTGACTTAATCCAATTGTAACTTTGTGACTGTGGTATTGACATAAAAAGAGGATGGTAAGAGTATTCTGTGCAGCCATATTGGAATGGCTCCACTGCTACTCCATTGAGACATTTTGGGAGCCACAAGAAAAATTGACAAGAACATTCTTTAATTAACTATTTCTAACTGAAAGTAAAAACTGGCACATCCTGGTGCAACAGAGCAGAGTGCCACTCCTGGCCACTTTGATTTGCATTCAGACCTCTCCTTGCTGGCTGTGACACGTTTCAATGTAGTTGCAAGAAAATTCAAAGATTCTTTCTAAAAAAATCTAGTTGATGAAGTTCTTCACTAGGTTCCCCCCAACCAGTGTGTTCTCTGGGCCTTGCAGGACACTTTCTGATTTGCCTTTTACAGCATTTCACATGTCTTTTCATGATCTTCACTGTCACAGAAGAATAGTGCTGGAATGAGATGACACATCTTCCAATTGCAGCATTGAGCCCACCAGCGCCTCTTTTATTTGCCAAGACAGATTGGATTTTGAGACCAGCAGAGAGGTGCCCACATCTATTTTGCCAGGCAGTTCAAAATGTATGCCCACCCAGCTAAATGTAGAGTCCTGGCATGTGGAATTTGTACCAATCTATGCAGAATCCAAGCAACTGTGAAAATCGGGCAGTTCTACCCATGTGCTGATTGCACTGCTACATGCCTTACAAAAGCAATTTCAGCGGATCTGTGTGTGAGTGTGTGTATTTGTGTGTATAGTAAACATAATCTAAATCAAAAAAATTTTTTTAATTGAATCACCCAAAAATATTTTCTATAAATTGCCAAAAATCAGAGAAAAAATTTGACTTGACAATGTCAAACTGAGTAGTCCCACTTAAATCTGAGCAACAGAAGGGAAAGTGTTCAGCTTTGGGGAGAGTGGGGTCCAATTTACAATTCCCAATCCCACATAAGCAACTGAAGGGAAAGTGTACGGCTTTGGAGTGGTCATATTTACTATTCCCAATCCAATGTAAGCCACATTAGGGGCAATGTTGTATTTGGGTGGGGGAGTCAGATTTACTATTCACACTCCAACTTTAACAACAGTAGGCAAAGGATTGGGCTCTGAAGGAGTACTATTTTACTATTCCCAACCCAATGCAAGCAACAGTAGGAAAAGTGTTCGATTTTGGAGTGGCCACATTTAATCTTCCCACTCCGAAATATTGCTAAAGTAAATCAGAAGAAAATATATTTCAACAGATGTACTTTGAAATCTGTAATATTTTTTACACTACATAATTTATATGACTTGATTACTCAATTAATAAATACAATCATATTAATATTAAACATTGACAAATATGAAAAATAAATTTGAAACACTTCCTACCTTACTAACCCTAAAATCCAAAATACACAAAGACAAATTTAAAGGAATACTAGACAAAACGTAACAATAAACATTAATTTATAAAATTGTACTACTATACATTTAATTATTACATATTAAACCTGAAACATAATACAATTAATTAATATAAAAATTATTAAATACAAATACATGTTTTAAAAAAATCAATTATCTAGCTAACCATTTAACAATTTAAAAAATAATCATCTTTTTTACGTTTCCAATCCATTTTCTTAAAATAAAATCATAAAAATAATTAACAATAACATTATCATAATAAAAAGTAAAATAAATACATTATTTATAATCAATTAAAAAAATGTACATTAACAAATCTTTCAACTAGATCCTTACAAATTCAACACCATTCAATACATATTTATATCAATATAAATATTTATATATACTTGACATTAAAATAATAAGAATTTATAAAACTAAAATTATTAAAGCACAGCAAAATAAATAAAAACAAGTAATATTTTACACCTACATTAAAAAGATATTACATTCCTAAAAAGTGATATATACTGTGCACTGACATTAGTGACATCACAATATGTTTTGGTAAGATATTTCTGTCAATAAATATTTTTGAAACAATATTATAGTTTGTCTCCTGTATCACTGAATGGCTGTGGGGAGTATTAGAGAACATATTTAATAGCTAGTTGCTTGAAGTTTAATATAAATCTGCCCACAGTAAAAGAAATGCAAAAGAAACAATTGATGGACGGAATGCTGGACAATGCAAACATTCACCCCCAGTCACAAGGATCTGGGTTTAATCCATCATTCTTTTGCTCACCACACCACCCCAGTTTGGACCCAGCCATATGCAAATCAGTCTTGACCCTGTTCCTTGTGGGAACAGTCCAGCCCGAACTGCCAAGTCAGGTCCTCCCTGGACCGGAAACAAGCATCCTGGGACCGGTTTCAGGGCATCACCCTTCATCAGCCAGGCTAGCTTGAATCCAGTGGTGAAGTGAGCACGGGACCCACGTCTGGGCACACCCTTCCCACTTAGGGTGACACATGCAAAAGAAACAATTGATGGACGGAATGGTGGACAATGCAAACATTCACCCCCAGTCACAAGGATCTGGGTTTAATCCATCATTCTTTTGCTCACCACACCACCCCAGTTTGGACCCAGCCATATGCAAATCAGTCTTGACCCTGTTCCTTGTGGGAACAGTCCAGCCCGAACTGCCAAGCCAGGTCCTCCCTGGACCGGAAACAAGCATCCTGGGACCGGTTTCAGGGCATCACCCTTCATCAGCCAGGCTAGCTTGAATCCAGTGGTGTAGTGAGCACGGGACCCACGTCTGGGCATACCCTTCCCACTTAGGGCGACAAATGCAAAGGAAACAATTGATCGACGGAATGCTGGACAATGCAAACATTCACCCCCAGTCACAAGGATCTGGGTTTAATCCATCATTCTTTTGCTCACCACACCACCCCAGTTTGGACCCAGCCATATGCAAATCAATCTTGACCCTGTTCCTTGTGGGAACAGTCCAGCCCGAACTGCCAAGCCAGGTCCTCCCTGGACCGGAAACAAGCATCCTGGGACCGGTTTCAGGACATCACCCTTCATCAGCCAGGCTAGCTTGAATCCAGTGGTGAAGTGAGCACTGGACCCACGTATGGGCATACCCTTCCCACTTAGGGCGACAAATGCAAAAGAAACAATTGATGGACGGAATGCTGGACAATGCAAACATTCACCCCCAGTCACAAGGATCTGGGTTTAATCCATCATTCTTTTGCTCACCACACCACCCCAGTTTGGACCCAGCCATATGCATATTGCCCTTGAAAGAGAGGGTGTAGAAACAAAAGTGCTAGATGAAACTGTGTTAAAATTGAACCACAAGCAGGCAGCTCAAGCAGTGTTTCTGATTCTGATTAATAATGTGACAAATAAACCCCCCTTTTTAATGCAGTTTTATACTGGTGCTCAATACATCGGAAAGTGCCTTTAGTATGGGATGTCTAACATAGCTTAAGGAGGACCAAATGCTTACCATATTTTCAGGATAAATATTGACTTTGTAAATGAGATTCATTAAGACTCTTTGAAAATATATTTATTTAACATGGTTTATCCTGAAACTATGGCATGGATGTCGTCATACTTGACTCATTTTGGACAAACCTGACATATTTTTGTTTATTTGTTGTTTAATAAATTCATCAAGACTAGAAAATAATGCAGTGATTTCCACACAGGACACTTATAACACCAAAAAAATACATACTTGTTTACAAAAATACTAGAACTAAGTCAAACCATATTAGAAATTTCATGGCATAAAGTTAAACAAAAATGTTTAGAAAAATTGAACTTGGGTTCCTAAATCATTTTCAAATTTTTTCAGATTGTTACCATGATCAATGATTGCCATTTCCATACCAGACAAATCAATAGCTTGATACCACCATTCTTTCACGTCAGGCGGGTTGGAATCTTACCATCATCTTGTGATTTGTAATCTGGCAAGTATGACAGAAGCAAGAAAAAAAACCTTAAGTCTTGTCAGAATTGCTTCAGAAAACCCTAACAATATACATTTGGGTGACATGGCAATTTCTATTTTTAACAACTGAGCTAGTTCCTGTCCCACCTGTTGCTAAAATACCTTCACAGCTGTACAGATAATGAACTTATGGACCGTGTCAGCATTGGCTATATGGCACTTGTAGCAATTTGAGTCAACCTGATATCCCCATTTATACAGCATGTCCAGTGTATAATAAATATACTTAATAAGTTTAAAATGGTGAATTTTAAGCCGGAAAACATTAATGAGCTAATTGCTTAAGCTAATGCTGTGCTGCACTTCTTTAGGTGAAATTAGTTTGGAGAGTTTCTGACACAATTGATCCACTGGTTTTGGAATGTTATGGGGTTGTTTCTCCGAACAAAGAGCATAGACTTTGCTAATAATGCCCTTGAGTCTAGAAGACAATACATATTCTAAGAAAGTAATTGGATTTAAATTAATGCTTTGACCTTTAAAATAATCCTTGATGTGTAAATATTTAAAGTATCCTGAAGCAGGAATTAAATAGGTTGATGCCAAGAATTTAATTGAAGAGGAGAGCTTTCTCTAAATAATTGCCCAACTGTCTACAATTTTTGTATGGCCAGATATGGTCTAAAGCATCCTGAGAAAAGTTTGAAAAGCAGATTTATTCCATAATTAAATATATTTATTGAGCCTAGGTATCTGTAATTACTAGATATCACATTCCAAACCTATACATTTACCTGCAGAGTCTTGAATCTAAATTTTATTTAAGTAGGAGATTTTAAAGAACCCAGGTGCAGGTGCTAACTCACAATTAAAGTCTCTTAGATGACAGGTATTTGGGGAGAGGCCAAGAACTTGTGACAGTCTCATTCCAAACCAAGCCCAGAAATAAAACTTTAAGCATGGAAGTGCCTATCTTCACTTAATAGCTGTTGCAGCTGAGAAAAGGTTCTCGTTGGTTTCTAATCTTCCCTTACACATTGGGACAATATTTTATCCATCCAAAAAAAGAGTTAGGAATCCATACAGGTAAAGCCTGGAAAAAAACACAGTTTTTAAAAAGACTGAGATCTTAACACGAGCATTGGATTTTGATGGGTAGATTTTTCCATTTTGTAAGAAGTTAATAAATATCTATCAGTGGAGTATAGTTAAGAGTGAACCTTTTTAGCAACATAGGTTGTGATCTGAACCCCAAGATACGTAGCTGGTCTTTACAAATTGTGGCTCTCAGGCGGGGTGTTTACCGATGTAAAAAACCTGAGTCTTATCCAAATTTAGAGCATAGCCTGACAGATCACCATATTTCCTGGCTTCTTGTTCAATTGCCTTTAATGCTGTGAGTGGGTTGGATGTAAAAATGGCCATGTCATCAGCATAACCTACAACCTTCCTGTTAGATACATTTTAAACTACAGGAGGGATATGCTACAGACTTTCTCCACAATTGTTCCAAATATGACATATTTTTAGCTTTGTTCACCTCCAAACACATCTCAATCCCTAATCCATGTGGCACCAGCTACTCTCAACAAACAGTTCTATGGACATCCCTGAAGTAAAACTGTTTGTTGAGGGTAGTGGTGTGACAAGGATAAGGGATTGAGATGTGCAAGAAGATGGAAAAACTAAAAGATGCAATATTTGGAACACTTGTGGAGAAAGTCTATAGAAAACATGCTTCAGGCCGAAGCTCTCCATTCGGTCCATATCTAATGGAGACGTAGAGGTCTAGGTGGAGGGTACATAAGAAAGACAACAGGCTAGTTTCAAGCCCCATTGATTCGAACCCTACCCATTATTTGGATCTGAACACACTATCAAAAGCCCAGGCCAAATCCATAAAGGCTAGATAGACGGGACTGCCTTTAGCTGAAGTGTATTTATTAATTAAGAAATAGAAGTTGTGACACTATTCTTGGGTGCCCAACCCGGGTCTAAATCCTTATTGGACATCGGAGATAAAATGGTTGCCAGTACCAACAACATAATGCTATTGAGAATGATCCTGCTGATAACTTTCCCTGAATAGTCCAATAGCGAGATAGGCCTATAGCAAAAGGGAGATTCCCTTTTATAAAAAAGGGGACAATAATGGCAGAACACCACAACTCAGGCAGGCCAGTCCTACTAGCTGTATTGGCATAATTTGCAATAATAGGTGCCAAAAAATCCATCTCCAATTCATATAAATCCATGGGTACCCATCGGGCCCCAGGGCTTTATGCATGGGGTTTCATGGATGGCTTCTGCTACTTCTTCCACAGTAAATTTGATACCCAATTGAAAAGTAGACATACCAGTATTGGATTCCCCATATGGTATACCTGTCTAAGGTTGTCCACCCAAGCATCTGCAATAATATTAGCACAAATCGATTTGACATCACTTTTAAGGACTTTGTTGCTGTTGACATTGTGCCATAACAAACCAGTATTTCTAGACCTACAGGAGGTAACCAGGGTGGCCCATACTTCCTCCCTAAGTTCTGCCTTCCTCTGACTGATGGCCAATTTATATGACCTTCTGCAGGAGGCGAGAGCCACCAAATCCCTGGATGTAGCCCTTAACACGCTATGCAAGCACCAGTTGGCCTCCCTGAATGCTTTATCAAACCAGAAATGAGCGGCCATCTTGGTGCTTGCTAAGGGCTTCAGGAGGTATGTTTTAATGGTGTAACATAGGGCATTAAAAATGTCAACACTACATGTAGGATCATTAGTCAGTCTGAGGCAGTCAAAGAACATACTAAAATGATTGCACGTAACCTGCGCTGGATGTCATTCAAGTTGGCAGTCTTCTGACTAATGTAAGTCCATCACTTCTTGAAAGGACATTCGTGCCCCCCAGAGCAGTGACCTGGGAGTGAAGCTACGGGCATTCCAATGTAATAGAAAGAGGATTGTGATCACTATAGGTACTAGGAATAACCTCACCATTCACAATACGTTCAAGGAAGTTCCTACTGATCAAAATATAGTTGATTATAAACGTTCCAGCCCCTCAGATAAAAGTGGGGGTGGAAAGGCACTGTGGTGCTACACAATTAAGCATGTTACGAGGTCACATTTAAACAAATGGGGGAATAACATTGACCCTCTACAGTCCCTGAAAGCAGCAGGGGCTACCAATGAATGAGGTCTGAAAATATGTGGGTCAGGACCAGCTAAGCCTTCCGCCTCAAAAAGCAAGTTTAGCATTGAAGTACCTAGGCCTGGGCGGTAAATTCCGTTCTGCTCGCGGAATTTGCGGAATTTGAGTAATTTCGCGATCCGCGGAGAACGCGAAATTGCCAAAAATTCCGTGATCCGCGGCTTCGCGGACATTTTTGCTTGCTCGCGCTTTCAAAATGCGTGTTCGCGAGATATTTCTCCCCGAGCACGCAAACAGCGTTCGCGAATAGGAAAAAAGCATCGCGAACGGGCAGAACAAGTAATTCTGCGTGTTCGCAGAACTTTTGCGTGCTCGCGGAGATTTTTTACCGTTTCGCTGAGCTTTACGTAGCGCGACTACGCAAATTCCGCCCACCCCTAGAAGTACCCAACAAGAATGATATTCAGACCATTCTCTGAGTGGGCGAAACTATGTTCCAGGTCAGGTATAAAATCAAAATGAGAGGCAAAATTTGGGTAGTCATTGGTGGAAAAATTATCATTATAGAAATTAAGGAGGACAAAGCTAAAGGCTTTGAACTAATTGACTTAGAATGCCTGGATTAACCTTCCATTTATAGGGATGGGAGAGATGATACAATCAAGTTTGGTTTTAAACCAAACGGCTAACCCAGAGTCATGGGGCATGCATTCATAGCCCCCGGCAAGCAGCAAAACAGGAGTTGATCTCAGAGCACGTCCCTCCCTCCAGGATTCCTTAGCTGCCTTTAAAGCCCTCCTGGCCTCAGGGAGTTATGGGGCATATAGTCCTAGCCCCCTACGTCTATCTGTTTACTTGTTCTTACTAAAAGAGAATACCACAACATCGAGACACTTTCAATCTACTGAAAATCCAGTCAAAAACCAGAGCAAAGACAAAGAATAAGTCAATATATAGTATTATAAAACAGAAACTCACCCTAAAATAGACAAAAATAAAACCGAATGACCTCAACCTCCACAAACTACCAACAGATAAACATTTAAAATGAAACTAATGCTCTTTTTTTCTACCAACAGCAAATAAAGCACCTGCTCCACATTACAACACCCCCAACGGAAAAGTTGCAAAGAAAGTGTGAAACATCTAAGACGAACATACATATGAGTATAAATAAGAAAACTAGTTGCATAATTTTCCGTGTAAATTAGGGGGTGGGCGATAAATTCTGCTCCACCAGCGGAGTTCGCAGAGTATTGCCCGCACCGTGTTAAGCTTGTAATGCGGAGTTCTGGCAAAACTCCGCCAGATTTATCAAATCACAGAAACGAAAGCAACTATTAAGTCACTTGGACTACACTTATAACCAAGAAAGTACATCAATGGAAACTGATGATTAGAAATTTAGTAAATATTGCTCTAATGCATTCTATGGGAGAGCCACTACAGAAGTAACCCTGGGCGGAGTACGCGGAACACCGCGAAGCGCACAAAAACTCCGCCGCACTACGCGAAGCTCCGCGAGCGGCGGAGTTTCTTTAGATAAATGCAGTTTGCGGTGATTGTCAGTGCCAGGTGCTTGTCCGCACTGTGCAATCATCGCGAACGGCATCATGCACAGCGCAAGCGGGCGCTGCTACTTTTCTGCCGCTCGAGTAGATTTTTACTTGAGCAGCAGCTTTCTCAACGCAAGCGGGTGGTTTCTCAACGCGAGTGGTCGCAAGCATACACGACCACTCGCAATGAGAAATCTGACCGTCCGCGTTGGGAAATCTTGCCGGGAGGTTGATTTTCCACGCTCGCGCTCGCTAACTTGATGTTGACGATCGCGAACGAGGAAAAATCTCACCGGGAGGTGGATTTTCCTCGCTCGCCAACTTGACATTGATGAACGCGAGCGAGGAAAAAAACTCCTCCACTCCGCAACGCGAAGCGGAGTTTTTCAGAACTCCACGAGCTCCGTGTAACGCGGAGTGCGGAAAAATCCGCAAACTCCGAGAGCGGAGCGGAGTTCACCGCCCAGACTTATACAGAAGATGATATTGTAATTAATGTAAGGGAACACAAACACCCCCAAAAGTGGCAGAAATAGAAGTAAGGGAGGGATTGCAAGGTATAAGAGAGGCAAGCACTACCTCCCAGGAACCCACAACCAAAATCTTAAAAGATATACTCCCCAAAGTCCTCAAACACATCACAGCCCAACTACCACCTATACCCACCTTAAAACATTTAATTGCACAAACTAAAAAAGCAACCAGTGATATACCTCCTGCCCCTAAAAGATACCAAGATATTGAAATAACTGAACATTTAAAAAATAACACATAATGAGGAACCCTTTCTAATATATGATACCATATACCATACCAAGACATTTATAAAGCGCTCGGCTACCACCAACGGCGGTGTCCCGGTGCTACAAAGAGACAAGGAAAAAAAGGAAAAAGAAAAAGAAGACAAACTAAGGGAGATCAAAAAGCCAAGTTTTCAAAGCACTCCTAAAGGTGGATTCAGATTCTGCTTTGCGTAAGTAGAGAGGCATCGCATTCCATAGAGCGGCTGTTCTTACTGCAAAGGCGCGCCCTCCAATCCTAGCTTTACGGTAGGAAGGAGAGCAAAGAAGAAGCTGAGAGTTCGAGCGCAAGGTCCTGTTCTGGTGGTATTTCCGAAGTCTTAGCCTCAGATAACCCGGTCCACTTTCTCTGGTAGCTCTAAAGGCAAGTAACAGGGCCTTAAATTCGATTCTCCTTTTCACCGGAAGCCAGTGAAGACTACGCAGGTGGGGGGAAATGTGATGCCGGAGAGGCACGTTTCTAAGAAACCTAGCAGCAGTGTTTTGGACTGTCTGGAGCCTTTGAATGAGATAGGCAGGAAGGCCAAGATACAAGCTATTAGCATAGTCCAGCTGGGATGTAATCAAGGCATGGACTATAGTGGCCCGACAGTTCATCGGTAGTAAATAAAGAAATCTGCGCAAACTTTTGAGCTTCCAAAAACACGCTCTGGAAACTTGGCTAATCTGGGCCTTCACCGGCAGTCAAATCTAAAACCTAAATTTCTGACAGATAAGACCGGGGTGGGAGGGGGATTCAACTGCATTGCCACCATAAATCAGCCGGTGGAGGTGATGGTTGGTTAAAGAACATCACCTCAGTTTTATCGGTATGATAACCTAAACAATGACAAATAAATCCTAATATTTTCTACAGCAGATAACTTACTAAAACTAAACCATTGTCAAACTTTGATGATGGACGGGGCCTTCAAAATGTGCCTTAAACAATTCACTTAGACAGACACCATACATGGTGAGTATCCCAAGTCATATATCCTTTTTTATATGCCCAACTACAAAATAAACAAAGTAACACTTACTACAAACTCCTAAACCACATTAAATATAAAACATAAAACAAATAACTACTATCGTAAAAAATAATCATAAACTGTGAAGAAGCCATGATTCAAACCATTTCGAAAGCTTACCCACGCAGAGCCATACAAGGCCGTTACTACCATTTCAATCAGTGCAAATGGAGACATCTGCAACAATCTGCACCTAGTCTGGAATATGCTACAAACAGTCAATTGGTTTTGGAAATAAAAATAAATGATACCACTACACTATGTCACAGAGGTAGCTACCCACTAGCGAAAGAGAAAGCCCTTTTTTACCAACAAAACAAACACAAACTAAACCCCCTAATAGATTATTTTGAAAACACTTGGGCTACCAAATTGCATCTCTCCAGACACAGACGCCAACCCAAAATCCAATTACCATTGTGGAATGTCGATAACAGCACTTTGGCACAAGAAGCCAAAACAAACAATGCAGTGAAAGGATGGCACAATGCCTTACAATATTACTAGGCATGACATAAGATACACTCTATAAATATATTGCAGCCCTACAAAAAGACAAAACTACCAACAGCTACGAATGGAGCAATCGCTAACCCAAATTGCACCTAAAATTATCAAACAGACCAACGAATGCACGCAATACTACAATTTAAAGTAAAACTCTTCATAAACAAGAAAGGAGTAGATTACTTTGAAATAATAGCCAAAAGCACATTGAAAAATAGATACTAACATACAAAACTCCCAAAAAAGTATAGCATAATCTTAACCAACATTTCAAATAATTTTTTTAATATAAATAATACATATAATATTGTATTTCATCAGTCAAAAAGTTTAAAAAACTCAAATTTTAAATAAAAATTATACATGAAACGAAAAATATATTATCTATTTACCAAAACCTCAGAAACCAGAAACCTCAAACAACAAACTCAATTTGTTGTGAAAAATAAGTACAACTCATAAAATATATATTACCAAAAAACAATCAAATAACACCTATATAAATGAAACAAGATAAAATTTCCCACCCAAAACAAATTCATTTAATATGACTTACTGTTCTGTAGCTTCAGATCATTCCTCTGTATCCATGTAGTTAATAAGTATAATCCACCAAAACTGGAAAAACAATTTCCAGAAAGGCCCAAAAAATGAAGAAATATGCAAAAATCAAACCAATCTAGTAGAGATCAATCAAAGCAATCCAAAGTATCCAGGAACAAAAAAAAATCAATAAAATGCTCCTGGAAACATAAAGAAAAGGAAATCAAAGTAAAAAATATTGGTTTATAACAAACCAAAACAGGTTTCCTTAATAAAAAAAGCTAAATATATATAGGACACAATCATAATAAAAAATCTGGAAAGCAGAATACACACCTGCAAAAAACAGTACAATCAAAAATTACATAAACATAACACAATATAATATAACATATCAATACATTACTAAAACACCATAACTAACCTCCAGAACTCCCCACTATACCCCCACCCTAAATTCTAAAAAAAAATTTAAAAGAAGTTACTTCTTCCGATGGACACCAGCCTCTTCCCACGACCTGGATCCTGGAAAAAAACTAATAGACTACAAAATAGAAGATAGTAGTAAAAAAATGGCTTCTAAATGAAACTCAAAAAATGACTATTATCCCATAGAAATTAATGGGAATATAAGTGAAAAATATTTTAATAATTTTTAAAATTTTAAAAAATCTAAACTATTTTGGGGACGGTGTTGGACACTAAAGGGGTGACATTTACTATTCCCACTCAAGTCTAAACCAATTTGGGGAAGGCGTTGGACACTAAAGTGGTCACACTTTATTCCCACAACAATCTAAACAAATGTGGGAAAGGTGTTGGGCACTAAAGAGGCTACATTTACTATTCCAACTCCAATGTAAGACATTTTTAGAATGGTGTTAGACTTTGAAATAATCTGTCTCACCTGTAATAACTTTCAATGCATTAAGATACAATTCCTGAATGAAAGAGCTTGTATGGTTGAGCCATTCTTTTTAATATTTATGTTCCACCCGGCCCGAACACCATCCATTGCAGATAAAAATATTTGAACAAATAGAAACTATCTCAGAAGCAAGTGGAAATGCGCACGTACTACTAATGGGTGACTGTAATGCAAACATTTCTAATGCCTTGTTGAAAGCTCATCGGAATATAGACCTTCAAGAAACCTGGTCCATACCAACTTCGGTCCTGCCAGTCTCCATCAAGGCAGATAAACACGTAAATATGTTGCTTGAACTATCAAACGGAGTCAATGGAATAATCCAGAATGGAAGAACAAAAGGAGATATTCAGACAACTTTCACAGGAAAAGGACCTACTGGTTCTTCCACATTAGACTATGTTATCAGCAGTCAAGACTATTCCACAAATGTTGCCATTTTAGAACACAATTCGTCTGAAGTAGCGACCATGCAATTCTCCTTCTAGAACTAGAATTAAATCTACAAGTTATATCCTTATGGTCTCTATCAAACGGAAATGGTGACGCACTAATACAACAAAAACAGGGCTGAATTATAAAGAATGCTGATAACACGAGCAAAATTAACATGACAATAGAGTCCCAACTGTCTAGTCAAATCAACAAAGGAAGCAACCCAGTTTTGTACTTTGAACGTACCCTTACTTCTGTAGTCCTTACCCTGCAGAGGAAGGTAGTCTCCTTCAAAAATACTTCATTTAGAAAGAAGGTTATCTCAGTGGGTTCTCTCGAGTAAGCTGAATAAATTAATTCGACTTCAGTTTATCGAATTTTCAGCCTTCAGGAAGAAAGACATTTCTATTCTTATGAAAAATCTGAAGATAATCCACATGAAATACAGCAGAGATATAATGGACAAAAACTGGGTTAACCTGCATGAGGCAGTACTGCACAAAAACAGTAAGCCTTTTTGGGGACTAATTGCAAGAGTGAGTGGAAGCAAAAACACACCAAATGTGCCGCCGGTTCCACAGAATGAATGTGTAAATTACATCTCTGAACTGTATGGATCAAACCTGCTTAATTTTTGGGGGCGTGGCCAACTGCTGAGGAAGATGGCGGCACATTACCCCGGCTCCGGCACACCGCACCAGGAAAGTCCGAAAATCCATGCAATGATCCGAGGAAAAGAGCTGTAATCAACCCCACGAGGTCCACGAACTCCGGGAAACATTTGAGCCAAGTGCTAAGATGATTGGGAGTGTGTGAGCGGAGATGCGCCCCAACTCAACTGGGTGAGGGACGAGATACTAAGTGCATCACACAGTAGCTCGATCGGCCACCAAATGAGGAACCGCGGCGGTGAGGGGCGAACTGTGCCTGCGGCAGATCTGTTCATTTGAAGAGGAAAAGCATGACCCCAGAACGGAGAAGTGATAAGTGGCAAAAGCAGGGAAAAAAAACAGCCGGCTGTGGTGAAAACTGGGTGGTCGACAAGCCCTTGGACACTCAATGTGCCCCAAAACCGGACAAAGCCATCTTAAGCCCGGCTGGTATAAGAAACACTACCCGACCCCCACGGGTGCCATCGAAGAGACTGGTGGAACCCGCGGAATGTTCCAGTTGAGCACACTCATCGAGTGAGGCGGTGACGGCCTAGAAGGAGAGGCCTAAGCCAGGGCTTAGATTCACCGACAGAAACACTGGGTGACACCACCAAGAACGAAAAGGCAAATTCCAGCGCATAGTTCGATCAATTGGGAGCTAAAACTGGAAAATTGCTTGCATGGCTGGAGCGCCCCAATTCTGCTCAGAGATGGGTGCCCCTTATAGAAGGAGAAGCAGGGGAAATATTGAGCGACCCGCAAGAGATTGCAGAGACATTCGCCTCCCACTTTGCCCTAATATACTCTTCCGCCACCACAACAACACCCGCGCACTCCAAAGAACTACTGGCCACCATCCCAGTTATTACCCTGACCCCTGAGGATCGCGAATCCCTAGATGGTGACCCCACAGAGGAGGAATTCGCACTAGCTATATTTGGGATAAAATCGGGGATAGCTATGGGACCCAACGGGCTCCCAATAGAACTGCTCAAACTAACGACCTCCAAGATAACACCCGCTTTCCGGGCCACGTACTTAGAGAGCTACCAGAAAGGTTCTCTTCCAAGCGATTTGAGATTAGCCTCCATAGTAGTGATACACAAGCAGGGTAAGCCAGCAGCAAAGTGCGACTCCTACAGACCCATCTCACTACTTAATGCCAAAACCAAAATCCTAGCTAAAGTGCTGGCTAACCGACTGATTTTTATTATCACCAAACTTGTGCACCCAGATCAATCAGGTTTCATGCCTGGTCGAAACACAGCTCTAAATCTCAGGAAATTGCATGGGGTACTCGGAAGAGCCCACACTATTCAAGAGGACGCTGCTCTGCTGTCGTTAGATGCAAAAATGGCATTCGATACTATCGAATGGCCCTATGTATTTGATGTCCTCGAGCGTATGGGTTCGGTCCCACATATGTAAGATGGGTAAAACCCTTTACACGCAGACCCGACAGCGCAAATAGTCATTAACCAGCACACGTCTTGGCAATTCCGATTAGGAAGAGGAACCCGACAGGGCTGCCCCCTGTCACCCCTTATATTTGCCTTAATGCTGGAACCATTAGCGACATGGGTGAGGGGAACCCCATGATTAGAGTGTTGTAATGGACAGAATACCACAAAGATAGAATCTCCCTCTATGCGGATGATATTTTACTATATGTTGCGGCCCCAGCAGCCTCAATCCACAGGATCCTTCACATCTTCGAGATCTTTAGCAAACACTCAGGCTATACTATCAACTGGACAAAACCTATACTCTACATGATTCAAGGACCCACACCACGAACACCCAAGGACTATAAAATCACCATAGGGACGGAGGGATTCTGGTATCTAGGCATATACATAACTCCAGATCCGTCCCATTTCCACAACACTAATCTCAAGGCCCCATTGACGCGGCTCCATAATGACGTGCTGCACTAGTGAGCCCTACCTCTGACTCTTCTGGGCAGAGCGGCACTGTTTAAGATGTTGGCTCTGCTCCGTTTCCTATACGTGTTGCAAAACACTCCCTTCAGGATTCTATACAGGTATTTCAATAACATAGATAACGAGGTGAGGGCCCTACTATGGGATGGGAAAAGCCCACATATCGCAATGCATAAATTGATGAGAGGGTGGTATGACGGGGGAATTGCGTTACGTGACCTTAAATATTATTATTGGGCTTCCCAATTAGCAGTAATCAATCAATGGGTCTATGCCCCACTCTCCGAGCCAGCGTACCGGACAGATAAATGGATAATGAGTCCGGGTGGCTACCAAAGGGCACTTTATTCCAACCCCAAATATCAGCGCCTTACAGATCCCACGGCCCAAACAGTTGCAATTTGGCACCAGGTAACATAAAAAATGTGATGGCACAAGAAAATAACACTGGCCACCCCTCGGTGGGGGACTGAGCAACTAGGCACATTGAGCAAATGCCCCAGGTTCGATAGACAGGACACAATTGGTATCTCGTCAGTCGGGGACCTGTGGAAACGGAACAATATAGTCCCATTCAAGGACCTCCAGGTAGAGTACCAGTTGGCCAATTCAGAAGTATTCAGGTATTTACAAAGAAGCCATGCCATAAACACCGCTCTACCAAGTGGAGAGGCTCTGCCCGAGGCATCCCCGTTAGAAGACAGGCTACTAACAGAACCCATGGTGTGTAAAGCAATATCTTTACCCTATTGTAAATTAATAAATAATAAACCGGATCCCCTGGTACATCTCATACAACTGTGGGAAGCAGACGTAGTGAACCTAGAGGAGGAGTATTGGCAAGAGGCTCTTTCGTCCCCAAGAGAAGTAGCTATCCCAATGAGGCTAAGGCTCATTCAACTTAAAACTCTACACAGGACATATTTTTCTGCGGGCACGCTGGCTAAAATGGGAAGGAGATCTGATTCTGGGTGCCTTAGGCTCTGTACCAAGGAAGGAACGTTCTACCATATATTCTGGGAGTGTCCGTATATACGACCATACTGGGAGGGAATCGTCAATAAACTGAAAGAGGAGGGTGGGAGGGATATCACCAGTTCCCCTCGACTCTGTCTGCTTAACATATGGGAGGCCACCGACCTAACTCACACTGAAAAAGCTTGGGTCTCACTGGGGTTTTCCCTAGCAAAAAGGAACATTGCTCAAAAATGGGGATCTGGGGACTTGCCAACACTAAGGGGTTTGGAAAAAGACATGGATAGTGCTATGATTGCAGAGAAAGAGGTATTCAAGAACAGAGGCTGCCCGAGGAAATGGGATAAAAATGGGCCAAATGGAATGTGTCGAGGGGTGGGATATGTATCTCCCCCGTTGAGGAATTGCAGAGAGGGCGGGATGGGATCAATCTTACACAATCGTGATTGGGGACGAATGCATGAACAAAGCTATATTTTGGGATTAACTACTCTTGAACATACTGTACTGTATCTATATAACCTGAGCTTGAATTTTTCACCTGCTGTAATGTTATCATTTTTCAATAAAAAGAGTATTACAAAAAAAACCTTGGTAATTTCTGCAATATAAAATCTTCAGGATATGGAACGAATCTGACCAGCAAATAATGGCTCCATCTGAAAAACAAATTGACCAATACATAAGGAAGGCGAGAGCGATTGCAGCAATGGGACCGGACATGATCCCCATAAAAGCCCTACAGAGCATTGTGAAAGGATGGAGCAAGTTTTTGCCCCTCTCTTCACGTATTCCTACCAAACTTGCCATATTCCAGCCTCTTGGACAGGAAGCATTATTGTTCCACTCCTAAAAAAAGGCTCCCACCTCTCTCCAAGTAATTATCGCCAAATTGCTCTCCTGGATGCAACGGGGAAGTCCTTTGTCGCCAGCGTCTTAGAGAGATTGGGCCTTGTCCAGGATTGCCATTCCCATGGTTCAAGCAGGTTTTCGGCCAAACTGCCCTGTGACTGATAATATTGCAATTTTGCAAACTATGAGTGATAAATCTGCAACTAATAAATCGTAGGTGGTATATAGCATATTCGTTGACTTTTCTACAGCATTCAACATGGTAGATAGACCCACCTTGTGGAAGAAACTAGCTAATAGAAGAGTCCCGGCAGCTCTTCTAACATTAATAGTAGCTCTCTACTCATCTACATGGTGCAGAGTACAGATGGGTGGGCATAAGGGACTCACCCAGAATATACCTACTCAGAATGGACTTAATCACGGGGTCGCTTTGCTGAATTTGCCTCATCTGTTTCTGGCCACAACTTCGGGACTCCATCTCCCAGAATCACCGGGGAGTGCAGGAGGAGTCTGTTGGAACGCCCGCGCTGCCGCATCGCGCTTAAAAGCGCTTGGTGCCTCCCGCGGCGTGGGACGCTTTGCTGAATTTGCTGCATCTGTTTCTGGCCACAACTTCGGGACTCCATCTCCCAGAATCACCGGGGGAGTGCAGGAGGAGCCTGTTGGAACGCCTGCACCGCCGCATGCGCTTAAAAGCGCTTGGTGCCTCCCGCGGCACGGGACACGCGTGGGCTCTGCCTGGGCGGGCCTGTCTGCGCCCGTCCTAGCCCGGAAGAGGCTGGGCTGGGCTGGGCCTACTCTCTTGGCCTGTTACTGGAGACATTTCCCATAGGCACCGTGTCTACCCTGCCTATCTGCTGGTGAACTTTTGGCGATCCTTCAGCATTTAAGGAGAAGGTAGGAAGGTGTTTGGCCCTATTCCGCCTCTTATCTGTATATCAACTACGTGAACTGCTGGGGAGGCCGCCTGTTGAGTGTGGCGGATAGCACTCGCGCTTTATCGTGCACATCGTCACTTTGGCAGCATTTGCACAGCTCTACTGAGCCCACTGGGACTAGGTCATTGGAGCCCCTTTACATTTGTCTATCGGGACTGAGGTGATAAAGGGTACTGTCGTTTGCCTTTTTATTATTTAAGGTGTAATCCTCTGACTCTTTGGAGACTGCCTATTGAGGATTAAAATGAGTAAAAGGAAGGTTTTTAAGGAAAAGCAAGGGCCTGGACCTGTTGGGACCCTGGATGCCTTCTTAACGAGGGCTCAATCTGTCCTTGCTCATGAAATTGAGCTAACTGAGAGAAGGCTTTCCTTGGACTCACTGATTGTGCATAAACGTTCTTCTCTAGGTGGAGGAGCCTTAGCCACTGATCAAGTGAATTCTGGGCAATTAATAGGCAAATCCAGCTCTGCTGTAGCTCCAACTAGGCCTGGGCGGTAAAATCCGCTCCGCTCGCGGAATCTGTGGAATTTGCGGAATTTTGGCAATTCCGCGTTTCGCGGAGAACACGGAATTGCCTAAAATTCCACGAGACGGCGGCGTAGCGGAATTTTTTCCTTGTTCGCGCTGTCAAAATGCGTGATCGCGCACGCGGTAGCAACTTACCGGGATACCTGCATTCGCCGACGAGTTTTCCTATCCGGCCGCGCGATCCCGCGAGAGTGTGCGATCGCGAACACGTCATTCGGACGCGCCATCGGACATCCGCGTTCGCGAACAGGAAACACGCATCGCGAACGGGCGGGACAAGTGAAACAAGATGGCCACGCCAATTGGTGACCGCATGGGCAAGTTCGCAAGATATTTCCCCCCGAGCACGCAAACAGCGTCCCCGAACAGGAGAATCGCATCGCGAACGGGCAGAACAAGCAATTCCGCGTGCTTGCGGAATTCTGCGTAGCTCGCGGAGATTTTTTACATCTTCGCGGAACTTTGCGTTACGCGACTACGCAAATTCCGCCCACCCCTACCACGAATGGCGAATTTATCCTCATCTACTGATACTATATCTGAATGCTGTAATGCAACTCAGGAGCGATTAACGCCTGTCCAAGTGAAGAATAACTACTCAGACGCAAAGTCTAGGAAAAGAAAGGAAGGTGGCCTTTTAAAACAAAAAACATTGAAAAGGGCTTGCAAAGAGAAACCCACTGGGAACGAGGAATTGGATTTGGGAACTTCTTTACACCGAAGATCTACTAGAACTACTAGGCAAAATGAAACTATTAATCAACCCCATTTGGGGAACGATCATGCTTATGACTTTGATTTATTGAAAAGAATAGAGACTACGGTGACTGTACTTTTAAATCCTATATTGTATAAATTAACCCAAATAGAGGAAAAATTATCTTCTTTGGAGCCTTCTTATCTTTCGAACCAGGCCCCCCCCTAATACTATCGCGTTAATAGACGAAGCGAGGTCTAATCCTCAACCAGGTAGGGTGCCCCTTATGGTGCCCGATGTGGCTACTGATAGCCTGGGAAGTCATGAGCTTCAACAAACAACAGGGCTGTCTATTGATTTCCCGGGTTCTGTTCGTGAATCGGCTAAAAAGTTGAGAGCCACTGCACAGAATAGTCTCTACCAGACTCAGGCACAATGTAATAGTGAGAACATTCGTTGTACAAGGTCACGTGGTGAACCACAAATATCTAATGGGACCACGGGTACCCACCCTTATGTTAGTCCTTCTATTCCCTCCACCCTCTTGGAGGGTAGAGCCCAAGCGTCTTACTTGGGAAGGGGAGTTCCTCAGTACCTAGCAGAGACTGGAAAACCTAAAGGAAGGTTAGATCTCCCGCCAGCAGCTTGTCCGTATGTTATAGTCTTAGCTAATGTCCCTGAATTGAAATCAAACTCGATAGAAACTACGGAGCAGTTAATACATAAATCCCAGCATTGGCTTTCTAACTGCTTAGGAGAAAATTTTAATGCGCATAAAAATATTATTATGGCTAGGAGGGTTACTTGGGTAGGAAGAGCTCCTAAGACTATTAAAGGTGACTGCATTATATTGAATTTTGATAATCATCATATAGTGGGTGAACTATTATTTGGGTTACCAAGTATACCATAATTCCACTCCGAAATTTTTGCCCTTCCTTTGGGTTTCTTTTATAAACCTTATTTCTCACCCCAGCTTCCTATTTCTAGATTCCATACTACTTGGAAGCCCTCTCGTCACCCGTTTAATCAACCTCTTCCTCCCTTAGTTTCACCTTTTCCTCTTAGGAATAGGTTTGCTGCACTAGAAGGATTGTCTACCTGTGACTGACTGGATGACCAGATTACATTAGCCAACGGGGATGGTGTTATAGAATTACAAAAGGGTCTCCTCTACTCACTGTTCCTTCTGTAATTCCTCAAGCGCCAATAGGTATGCAGTTAGACAGTCTGAATATGCCCCAGAAACTGACATACCAAGAGAATGTTTTAGGGTCTATAGCGGCTATGTCTTGGAATGTTGCTGGCTACAATCAAAAAAGGTCTAATACAGAATGGCTGTCTCTGTCGACATCTAAAGATATAGTGTGCTTCCAAGAGACCTGGGAAATTGATTCAATACATTTGAATGGGTATCATTCTTTTCAAACTTCTGCCATACCCTCACCTGCTGGTCGGGCTAAGGGTGGTTTAGTGACCCTACTCTCTAATGCTTTTCCTCTTAAAGTGAAGTCATTTTTAAATACGTCACCTTATTATCATATTATTTTAATAGAGTACTGTGTGGATTATTGCTAGCTCCTTATTAATTTTTATAATAACAATTTTGGAAGCAATCAAGCAGCGGTGCTGGCTCCTTTAGAAAGAGATATTAATAACTTGCAAGACAAATGCACTAAACCCTGTAATATAATTTGGCTCGGGATTTTAACGCTCACCCTTGTGACAAGATTAATGTGCCAGTATGTGGAATGCAGGATGATGATGGGGAGAGTGTCCCTCACTTTAGTCATACCGAGTATGGTAATGCCTTAAATAGATTGTTATCTATAAACAATCTTGTATTTTTAAATATTTCTGAAACTTTAACTGGTCAGTTAGGATTTACTTTTATAAATCATTTTGTTTCCTCTACCCTTGATTATGTTCTGGTCTCTGATTCAATAAGAGGGCTTTTCTCTCACTTTGAGATTGATTTTTATCCTTTTAGTGATCATGCTGCAATAACTTTTTTCATCCCCTCTGTAAAGAAAAAATGAATGCGTTTTTAAACTTCCTGTAAACCCTGTAATTGCAAGAGAGAACAGCATTGTTTTGAAGTGGGAAAGAGTGGATACTAGGAGGTTCTTGGCCAATTTAGTCTCCAATCGATTTGGGGAGATAATGCTTTGCCTAGACTCAGTTTCTCACGAAAGCACAGTCTCCACCTTTGAGCTGATTTTGTCTGATGTTAAAAACAATTTAACCCGTGTTATACGTAATGGCCATCGTAAAAATGTAGTTGGTTTGATGAGGACTGTGATAAAACATTAAAAAATCTTTATATAGCCTTGAAGTCCAAACCTCGTAACCCACCTTTGGTTAAGTCTTTGCATCAAGCTTATAAAAAAGCAAGGACAACTAGGGTGAAAGCCCTAAAGGAAGAGTGGTGGGAAAATTTGCAAAAGGCTGCTTTATTAAAAAGTTCGCAGGCATTTTGGTCTTTGATTAATGCCCATTTTTAAGAGATGAGCAGTCCATGACCACAGACACACATGTTGAACAGGAGGAATGGGTGACCCACTTTGAAAGTTTATTTGGAGCTGATGAGTCGGTAACTGCTCAGCTTATTCCCGCAATTTTAGCAAGGGCAGGTGGTGCTGTTAGTTTTACACACGAAGAAACAAAGTATGCTTTAAACCAGTGTAAACGTACAAAGGCACCGGGACCGGACGGAGTCCCTATCGATTTGTTTTTGGAGATCCAAGATCTTTGGGCCCCGCTTTTAACAAACGTTTTTAATAAAATTGCCCAAATAGGTGCCCCTCCTTCGTGGAAGACAACTGTAATCGTTCCTATCTACAAAAAGGGGGATAGGTCAACTCCGAAAAACTATAGACCTATCTCTTTGATAGATTCTACCGCAAAATTAATGGGTCAGCTGCTTTTAAACAGATTGGAGGAATGGGCCCTAGAAAAGAATATTATAATCCCATGCCAGTTGGCTTTAGAAAAGGGAAAGGCACTGTGGATCAGTGCCTGAACCTGAGTCTAATTATAGCAAAATATATGGCAGCGAAAAAAGGCCATCTCTATCTTGCCTTCATGGATCTGTCCGCAGCCTTTGACTGCGTGGCACAGCCTAGGCTGTGGCAGATCATGGAAGCAATGGGGATTGACCAGAATATTATTAATATTATTCGCGACTTGTACTCAGGTGCCTCAGCCTGTGTTCTCTATGGAAAGGGAGGTGAGTGTACCAGGTATTTTAAAATTGCTAGAGGTGTGAGGCAGGGGTGTGTCTCGCTCCCTTTCTATTTGCACTCTATACCAATGATGTAGAATCTGACCTGCTGGGATCTACTCCAGATGTTCCTTATATTAATTCATTACAAGTACCAATACTATTATATGCGGATGACGCAGTAGTTTTAGCTCGAACCAGTAATGCGCTGCGTCGTTTAGTGTTGGAATACACGCAATTTATGAACAATCTGGATATGAAAGTTAACTATTCAAAGTCCTTTATCCTAGTGGCAGGCCCAAAACAGCAGAAACAGCCCCAAATTAACACTGAAGGGGGAAAACTGGGAGTTGTCGATTCTTTTAACTATTTAGGGATTATGTTTGACCGTCAAATTAACTGGCAAAACATGATTGTAAATAGGGGGATGCAGATGGAAAAGAATATTGGGGCCCTAACTAAATTTATAAAAAAAACTAATTTAAAACCTTTAGATGTAATAAAAACAGTGTATGAAGCTAAGACGGTATCTGCTGCCACTTATGGAGCGGCTGTTTGGGGAACCAGAGATTGCGCGAAACTGCAATCTATTGAAGATAACTTTAAAAAAAAGTTAATTTCACTGCCATAGTCATGCTCCAATTTTAACTGCCATATGGAACTGAGAGCCCCTTATATCACCGATAAAATCTCTGTGGCACCAATTTTAATGTGGCACTCAATATGGCGAAAGGAGACCCTCTCATTGACAAGAGATATTGTAAAGGATGTTTTGAAATTAGATGGGGTGGGTAATATCAGCTGGCTACGCTATGTCGAATCTACTCTGAAAGCAGCTGGGTTACATCATCTCTTTGCAGACCCTACAACTTGCTGGTCTATTTCTAAGAATGACCTGAAAGTTCATTTGCTATCTAATTTGCAGACAAGAAGAGAGGCTCTAATACTAAGCTGTCGACAATTAAAGCATACCTGGCAGCCCCTAGCATATTGCAAATGGATATATATTCAACATATATATCGTTCGTCACTAATCTACAACACAGGTATATCTTGGTGAGATTCCGGTTAAATTACATCCCTCTGATGTTGGGTCTTCCCGTAATATCTATGTTGCCTCCGATCTCCCATTTTGTACCTGTGATGAGCGATCTATACAGAATGATATGCACTTTCTATTTTTCTGTACATTTTATTGTGATGAAAGGAAAAGGTTTATTATCCCGCTCATGCGTAAAATGAATTTTAAACAGTGTTGTGTGGCCCTTTACTATCTGCAGTTACTGTCTGACCCTTTTACCTGTTTATCTTTAGCGTCTTTCTTTTTATCTGCCCTAAAATAGAGACGTTCAATCAGCTAATCTTTTATCCTTAAAAGAGGAATCAATTTATTGAATTGTGTTAATAATTATGTGTGTATACATCTTTAATGTGGTAAATCTGTATAATTCTTTGTATTTTAACTTTACTGTAATGTTGTGGAATGTTTTATTTGTAGTATGCTTTTTATGCCTTCATTATGTTGGTGAAAATAAAGTTATTCTGACTGACTGACTTCATCAGGGATGTTTACTTGCCCCACTTTTGTTTTCTTTATTTCTTAGGGACTTACTTGATTGCTTTTTAGAAGTAAATAATTACTCTCCAAAAATAGCATCACAGAATATTCATATCTTACTGTACCCTGAAGATGTGGTACTTTTTTACCTCACACCTAATGGCCTTCAGCATAACATGGACACTCTCTTTAGGTATACAGAAACTAAGGGGCCCATTACGATGGCGGGCGGAAGCACTACCGCCGTGCTGGCGGATGCAAAAACCACCAGTTACCGCCCGCATGCCGCAGCCCACACGCCCGCCAAATTACGATGCGAAAAGCAGGCCAAACACCGCCGGCAAGCCAGCAACACCGTCCGCCATCAAAGTGCGCCCGCACACGTAGCGGCGCAGCACAACTGACACACACCGTCCGACGAAACACGTCCCGCCCGGCGCATAAATTACGATGCCGCAAACAAACGGCTCCCACGGCAAAGAGACACCGCACGTGAAAGAGAGGCGGAAACACGGACGCAGAGCACGGACAACGAAGAAGCGGCACCCGGGCATGAATCCAGCACTGCAGGCCCTTCCCATGCTTCTGCTGATGCACCACCAAGGACGCAACGTACCGCGGAGACGCAGGTAGGCACACACACAACAAGTGCACGCAAACAGCGCACACAGTGCAAGGGCGGAAAAGCGGACAACCCCCCACCAGCGCGTGCACACTACACATCCACCATTGCATCCACATATGACACACAGGCCAAATCCTAACATCGCAGAACACATGTGTACACACCACCTGGGACTAGGAACCAACCACCCCGTCACGGCCCCAAAGCGCCGATGACGCCGCCACACATGCGCACAACGCAGAGGCCAACCGCAGCGCCATGCATGCGTCGCACACAGGGACAGGGACACAACCAAGCAGCACACACATCAGCCCCACCCCGAACGCACATGACACGTGACAGGCCGGCCACAGACATGTCCCCAACGCCCAATTCACGGACAACACCCAACGCCACACAACCGACGCACACATGTCAGTGAAGTCACGCAACAGCAGGACACACCCCAGTGTAACAAACATGGCGAAGCACACAGCGGCGGCAACACCAACTAGGAGAAGCAGGGCCCCTTCGGGAAGAGGAACGCCAGTACCACACTGAAAAACCCATACCACCCTGCCCATATGAACAAGACACATGAAACGGAACACCAAAGAGCCCGGTGACCGACAACAGGTGGCCCAAGAATTACATCCACACACAAGGCCCAACGCAGAGCGGAAAGGCAGGCTGCCGCCCACACAAGGGAGAGCAGACAGCACTGAATGACCTTCCATTCCAACACCGAAACCACAGCCCTACGACAGAAGCCGGTGAATACAGCCATTGTCCAAGAATAGACCAACACAGGCTTGCCGAGGAGACCGACCACAGGGCAGATAGCGCATATCACAGAAGCACACAACGGACGGGGAAGAAAGAAGAAAACACTCCCCCATGTCGGCCACATGCAAGTTAATTGGAAGGAGTCACACAGCACTGACCTTGAACTGTCTGAGAAGCATGTGGGAAGAGGGCCCGTGTCCTCCAAACAAGCCAACAGAACACAAGTCCTGTCTCCCCACGACTACACAGAGCTCACAGCAACCCCGGAGTGTGCACATTGCAGACTGCACACACAGCCGGAGCACGCCACCACAACGCACCGCTGCGAAATGGCAACCGCAACACACCTACCCAACTACGCCGAAGAGCTCAAGCTGTACCAAACCAGCACGATACATACATTGGGATGCGATCTCCTGTCCCTGCTGAACGTAAGTTACCGACTGACTTACCGCATCACATTGTTCAGCTGCGTCATGCCCGTCTTCTACTGTCGGAGGTGTCCCTACCAGCATCCCGTCGAGATATGCCTCTCCAACCCGGCATGTCTGAAGGCGGACCTGCTACCACTACTCCTCCCTCTGGACGCACACGACAGGGCCTGCTCTGCCTATGGGGGCATGGCGTATGTGGCCAACATCGCACGCGCACTGAAATGGAACCACTGTGCCTCCACACGACGGATCATCGAGAACAGCTACATCGAATGTCACCCAGCATGCCCCATCATGGTCCTCCAAGGGACAACCTACGAACAACACCTTGACAGCCACCATCCGCTTCATTGGCTGGCAAACATGTACACCACCAATGACATGGAAGCCCTGCTGGACGGCATCGCATACCTGACAACCTGTAAATACGTCGGACCACAACGCAGGTTCCCCGAGTGACCTATGAAGTCCAACCCCGCACCCATGCTCAGCTTCCGCACGGATCTGGACAGTCACCACCACAACAGCCATACCAAACGACCGGCAACTGTAACCACACCATCAACGACATCGCCATGACATCGGATATGACCGGGACATGCACACTGTTCCCCATCACATCCAGGAACACCGCATGCATCGTGGGAGGCAGTGGCATGGGCTCTGTGCATCGCACCCACATGGACGGAACTGCACGAACAACCAGGACACGACATGGATCCAGCGCACATGGACACACACACCGCTCAGTGGACATGAATAGGTCGCCTGGAGTCTGTGGGTGCTGCACCCCTCCCACCCCCGCCCGGGAATCCCATACCAGGACCTTTGCATGGACGACAAGTGCATACAACAACAACACGACCCCAGTGACTGTGACATGTCCAGTAACCACCACAGTGCAACAACAAGTGGCACGCCGCTGCATGCACGCAAGCACATGCCCTGATGTCATCTCACATGCACGCGTGCATGAGGAACAACCGCAGCAAACCTGTCACATGGAACTGAGATGGACTGTGCCCATGATGCCGAGCGGTCTGGTAGGCTACATGTATACCGTCTGTGTCAAAGTCCGCAGCTCCGCAGCTATACGTAAATGTACATTAGCACAGCCTTGGCCAAGCAGATGTAACCCCACACCCTATCCCATTTGTAATCATGCTCAGTATATCCTCAATATGTATTCCGCTGCCAGTAGTGTCCACTATACTGCATCACAGAGGACAGAAGACTCAATATAATGTTTGAAAGCAGAACTGTCTCCGCTGACTCATTTCACAAGTACGAATGAGAGAGGATGAGAGTATGTGAAGTACACGGCAGTCGTGACATGACCATGTAGTCCACTGGTATTGGATGTCAACGCAAATGAGTAGCACTACTGTGGAAGACACACATGTGTCGTGTGAAGTCGTATGGACGCAGTGCTCAGGTGGGTGGGTGCGACGGGTAGATGCGCACATGCCAAGTTGGAGCACGCCGTGTTGGGAGGGCTCATGAACAGTACACCACCGCTTCCCTGGGCATTGTGAGAGGACACCTGTCGGGGGGAGTGAACACGTGTGTGCACAGCAGCCGGGCACACGTACAAAGCGGTACCAGGCGCACCTCAGCCCACCCTCTGTGGACGAGCTGGATCCTGTTGTGCGCCCGCCATGCCCCTTGACAAGGCACACACAGCCCCAGTCGACCAGGTGTAACCCCAACATAGTCAATCCGCACAGGCGATACAGGGCACGGGATGGCAGTGGAGCATGGTGTGTGACAGGTCTCCTCGCGCTCCTCCTGGTCATATCACGCAGGCAATAGAACCTCAACGTCCAGCATGGCAAAAAGTCAAATGGAAGTGTAGGGGGACGCACCACAGCACGAGCAGCACTGACGTCACGGGAGGTGGCTCGCACCATCCCATCCATTGCCCATCATACCAACCACGACACATGCCATTGCGACTAAGTGCAAGCGCGTGCGCCACCACCCCTGAGCCCTCCCCAGAGAGGCCAAAGAGTGAATGTGTGGGCCATCAGCCACAGACGGACGCGGCATGGCCGCAAGGGCAGCCACAGCCACTGGGTGTCGCAGGTGGCGGATCCGGAAGGCGAAGACTGTGATGCATAGTCCATGCAGGCCGGGTCTCCATTTGGGGCACCACGCAGGTGGACGGCGTCCCGCCACACATCATACCCTGAGACAGCCCACTCGTGCAACTGGACCCACACATACACTCCTTGCCCTCTCTGGTGCAAGCTTGGGGCTGCCTGTGCAAGCGCTAGCCTCGCAGGTGAGCATGCATATTGGGGGCGAGGGGAGGACATGAGGGCTGGGGCGAAGATGACTGTATCACTGTCAGTTAGTACAAGGGATGACCCAGATGTGGAAAGGAAGAGACGTGTCCCGTGTGTACTGCAACTAGTCGCCAATCCAACTACCCCCATGTCCGGAATGTAAGCCCGCACCTAGGCCCGCCCATCCGCCACATCGAACATACCACCAGCACGACAACCTTCCCATTCGAAACACTGACTGGGGGTGGCGACCAGTGAACAATCATGTGTAGCCTACCCACGCGTACATGTGGGCCCTCCATGATCCATGTCACCTGCGGCAAAGACATGACATGCGCAATGAGGGAAGTGAGGAGAGCTGTCCGCCCCACGCGCAGAAGGTGCATCAGCTCCACAGACCCAGCAGCGAGTCCAGCAGGGGTCACATGTGCAGGGGCAGCTGTGCCTGGTGTGAAGGCACATGCATATAGACAGCACATCGACCAATGTGTAGTCTGCCCACATCCACAGTCCATCATCATGCGGACATAGGAATTGAACACAGGGCAACACATCTTAGTTGGTGCACCCACCGTGACCAACAATGCGCAATCATCGACGTACCCGCCCTGTGCATGGCCCCCCACCCAACGGAGGCACATCCAGTGCCACCATCCCACACACACAAGCCTTCCACGGAACATGCTGTGTCCAATGGTCAGTACAGAGTCAGCGCCCATCTGGTGGATCCTGAACAGGAGACACATGCACACACATGCCAGCTCCCACTATGTACGTCTGCCACCTGGCACGTGCAATGTAACCTCTCACCTGTGACGTGTGACTGCAAGCACACAGCCGTCTTGGCATGGGGCTGTCAATGTGGACACCAGTCAATGTTTCGGGAGCTGTGATCCGTACAGTGCTGTACATAGGGTGCAGTGCTGACACCTACTACTGTCTCATATCCCCTCGTGCCACAGGTCCCACTTGTATTGGCCGCTCAGCCCGTGCCCACATCGTCGTCGTCGTGTGCCATACTCATCCAGCCTCGGAAGCAGTACCATGCACAGCAGACACTCATGTTGCCGTGGCGTTGCCGCTTGACGAATATGCAGTCAGTCCCCATCAGCACGCCCCGCAAGTCATTGGGGCCTAGATCCCCATGTGCATGCACATGGCAGTGGTATGTCTCACTTGCCATTGCCATTGTTGGGAGACCTGTGTAAGTGTATTGTGGCCGTGCCGTCCCAGCTTGACAGCTGGGCTGTGGCTCATGTGCTTGCTCAGTCATGTCAGTGATGTGTATGCGAAATTGCTATGTGCCGTGTTGCTTTGACATGTGTCCTCTGCCATTTAACCCAGGCGGAGACCGAACATTGACCGCCCATACCAATTGCTGGCGGACATGGACGATACAGAGGTAATCAGGAAGTTTCGGCTGGACAGGCCAACTCTGCATCGACTGTGTGCCATGTTAGAGCCCCATCTCCGTCCCCGCAGGGTGTATCCGACTGCTGTCACCCCCACGGCTAAGGTGATGGCCGCCATGCATTTCTTCGCCACTGGGTCATTCCAGCACACAGTGGGCAGTGGAGGAGGGATGTCCCAGCCCATGTTCAGCAAGGTGCTGAGGGATGTACTGGCAGCCATGATGCTGTACCGGAACAGGTACATCAGATTCCCCAGGGCTCGTGAATTGGCGGCAGTGAAGGGTGCATTCTATGCCCTTGGCAGAATCCCACACGTCGTGGGAGCCATTGACTGCACTCATGTTGGCCTTGTTCCACCACAGGCCACTGAGCACCTGTACCGCAACAGGAAGCACACGCACTCCCTGAATGTGCAAGTGGTGTGCCTTGCGGACATGGTGATCACCCACGTGTGTGCAAAGTTTCCAGGCTCGGCCCATGACGCACACATAATGCGCAACAGCATCTTGCCACGACTGATGGCCAATCTGCAACAGGATCGTGGCTGTATTGTCGGTGAGTATGTGGAGTGGTGTAGCGTGCTGGTTGTGCGATGCTGTCCCCTGTCCAGTTGGAATAGCAACGGTTCTCTGTGTCCCTCACACCCAGGTGACTCTGCGTATCCGAATGGGGCATGGCTGCTCAGTCCATTGAGGAATCCTCGCACCCCAGCAGACGATCGATACAATGAGGCACATGGGAGGACCAGACGTGTGGTCGAGCGTACCTTTGGCCTCCTCAAGTCCAGGTTCAGGTGCCTGGACCGCACCGAGAGTGCACTGGCGTACTCCCCACAGAAGGTGTGCCAGATAGTGGTGGCGTGCTGCATGCTGCACAATCTGGCCATTCGGAAGCAGATCCCCCTCATTGTGGATGACGGAGATCAACCAGGGCCCCAGCCCGCAGACCAGGACAGCTCGAGTGAGGTGGACAGCGGAGAGGAGGAAGCTGGGAATGTGCGCCAGCAGCTCATCGCCCGCTACTTCACTTGACGGTGAGTGTCCTTGTACGACGGATGATGTGTCTGTATCTGTGCAGGTGTGTGTGTGCTGTGTCAGGGTGGCCGTATGTTCACTGCGTGCAGTGTGTCAACGCTCCATGGCCAGGGTAGTATGCCACTGTTGGTGGCTGTGGCATTGTGCCCTATTGCTCTGTGCGATGTGTGTACATTGCTTGTAGTTGTTGACATGTACTGTGTGATGGGTGTGTGACACACTCATTGAATGTGCTCCTGTTCTGTCTCCCACCCCTAGGTCCCTACAGGCCCTCCGGATTCCATTTCCATGCCACGCATCAGGTGCCTTTCCGCCCAAGGTGGCCGTTGTATTCCGTACAATAAAGACACAGGGCACAAACAGCAGTTAGTGAAAAAGGTGCATTTATTACGAACTGTGACATGTGATTGTGTGTAAGGTGATGACAAAAGTGGTGCGTGCAGTGACAATGAGCTGTCGGTCATGGCTGCGTGATGATCAGGGTGTACCCACTGGTTCTATGTCCATAGTCCAACACACACATGCCATCCAGATGGCTGTGTGGAGTGGGATCGTAGAGCAAGTCAATGCAGTGGCTGGTCAAGGAAGGCTGGCGGAAGGCTGGCTGGCTGCCTCACTTGCGACTGGAGCGTGCGAAGTCCTCCCGGGAGATCTGTTTCCTCTTCGGACGGCCCCTTCCACGTTTGGGAGGGGGTGTGTGGTGGCGACCTGCTGGTGGTGGGTGAGGTGTGCTCACTGGCTGTGGACGCAGGGGAAGTGGACACTGCTGCCCGAGCCTGCGCCCTAGCAGGTGGTGGCGGAGGTGGTGTTGCTGGCCTTGCCTGTGACCCCACCGCCACCACCAGCTGGCCCATGAGGTCCACGAGTTGGTCCATACGGGACACGAATTGGCCCATATGGGCGTCCATGGACCTCAGCACCCCCAGCACCTCCCGCGTGTCAGTAGCAGACCTGGCCCATTGTCCTTGGGCCTCTTCATAGGCCCCAAGGACTCTGTCCATTTGAGGCAGGGCATGGCTCCCAGGGGAGGCTGGCGTTTCCCTGACCCTGCTCCTCCTACCAGTCCTGCTGCCACCGGCCTGCCCACTAGCCACATTGCTCACCACGGTCCTCGCTGTGGCTCCCAGGGTGGATCCAGTCGGCCGGGCCACCACCTGCGCTGGGGCTGGTGCCAGCGAAGACGTGGTGGTGGTGGAGGCGGTGGTGGTCGGTGCGGCGATGGTGGCGGTTGCGGCAGTGGTAGTGGCCGCAATGACCGTGGGTGTGGCCGCAACGACAGTGGCAGCAGGGGACTGGGACTGTTCAGCATCCCTGGATGATGGGTTGGTGGGTAGGAGGGGTCCTGGGGAGCGGCTGGGCCCTGCCACGCCAGATGGGCCAGCTTGGTGGTCCGTGTCCGAAGAGGTGGACAGATCCTCCAGATCCGTGTGTCCTCGTTGGGGGCTTGTAGGCTGGCTGTGCTGGCTGCTGTCTCCATCCCCAGCGTCCAGCAGTTCGTCACCTGTGGAGAGAATGAGATTTGTTATTGTGTTGCACCTGGCGAAGTATGTATTAGTCGTCTGACATTGGCAGTTCGTGCAATCTCGTACATGGGTTTCCCGGAGGCGAGTGTGTGGCTGTGGCATCTGTAGGTGTGTGTGCTAGGCAATGGGACTGTGTGCTGTGCACATGTGGCATGGGACGGATTGGCCATGCCGATGGGTGTGTTGCTTTGCCCCTACTCATTGTGACTCTGGTGTATGCGGGCTCCTGGCCCGTCCTGGGTCTGGTTTGTACTTTGCTTTTGGAGTTCAAATGGAACGCTTAGGAACGCATATGGCAACATGGGGGCCATGCCCCAGATTCGCATTTGGGATGGAATATGCTTTTGGGGTTCAAATGGAACGCTTAGGAACGCATATGGCAACATGGGGGCCATGCCCCAGATTCGCATTTGGGATGGAATATGCTTTTGGGGTTCAAATGGAACGCTTAGGAACGCATATGGCAACATGGGGGCTATGCCCCAGATTCGCATTTGGGAGGGTATATGCTTTTGGGGTACATGCTGTGAGCCATGGGTGCCGAACGTGACATGTGTTGTGGCAGCATGACAGTGCATGGTCTGAGGTGTGTGCATGCCTGACATGCCCTGCATATTTGCTGTCTGTTGTGGTTACTGGACATGGCATTGGACGCATCGTTATGAGTGAGTGATAGTTGTGTGCCAGCCAACGTATTGCAGTTGTCCCATCTCCTTGGTGTTCGTGCTGCCCTGTGCCATGTGCATCACTGCAGTGCTCGGGGGGGTGTGGCCCATGTTGTGTGTTGTTGCTCACAGTGTGTCGTGCGCTTAATTGACTTCTGGCACATGGTTGGTCATGGGCATGTGTCTTAGCGTGACTGCTGTATGTGTGGCAGCTGTGCGGATGATATGCTTTTCATGAGACTGGGGCTGACGGATGGGATGGATGGTATGTTGTATGTGCATGGTGTGTCTGTGTGTTTGATGGGTTCAGTGGTGTTCGTGTGCATTTCTGTTGTTCCGCTCTGTTGCGTCTAGTGTTGTTTGTCTTACATAGGCGTAGTTGTGGGGTGTGTGGTTGACAGGCAGTAGGGGCTACATGGACAGGACTTCAATGGTGTTTCGGTTGTGTGTGATGAGTTGCACAGTGGCTGCCGTGTGGGACTATATTCAGTGTGGCTTGTGCATGCAGACGTGGCTCCTTGGGTGTTGCTATGTCTGTGATGGGTCATGTGGGGTGTGAGTCTGCTGTTCATGTCCGTGTGCACATTGTTCACTTGTTCGTGACGGTGGGCGGTGCTGCGTGTTCGTGTGCTACGTGACATGTCCCATGTGTTGGTGGTGTTATGGTCCTCATGCCTCCAGTAATCCAGCCCTGTCCAGTTTCCCACCTGCAAGTTGTTCGTGCGTGCACTGTACTGGATGCCACATGGCTCTTAGCGGGGGTGCTCCATGTTGCAGGTCTGTGGGGGTGGGGGGGTGTAGTGGGTCGTGGGGTGGCTGTACACCCACTGACACCGATTGCTGTGGACCGTGATGTCTGCCTTTCGGCTGTCGTTGTGCACTGCGGTGGCTGACACGTGGGTGTGGGGTGTGGGGGATGCTCCTCCTTGCTGTGCTGTGGGACTGGGGCCTGGTGTGTGTTGTACTTGGGCTGTCCACCGTCCCACCCACTGCACTTTGTGTTCCTGCCACTTACCTGTTACTTGTCAGTTGGTGCAGCTGTGCCTGACACATGGGTGTGGGGAGTGCTCCACCTTGCTGGTCTGTGGGAGTGGGGGCCTGGTGGGTGTTGTACTTCAGCTGTCCCCCCTCCGACCCACTGCACTTTGTGTTCCTGCCACTTACCTGTTACTTGTCAGTTGGTGCAGCTGTGCCTGACACATGGGTGTGGGGAGTGCTCCACCTTGCTGGTCTGTGGGAGTGGGGGCCTGGTGGGTGTTGTACTTCAGCTGTCCCCCTCCGACCCACTGCACTTTGTGTTCCTGCCACTTACCTGTTACTTGTCAGTTGGTGCAGCTGTGGCGGACACATGGGTGTGGCGGGTGCTCGTTGTGGCGCTTCTGGCATATTTGTGGACCTGTTGGTGGTTACGTGGCTGGCTTAGTGTACACATGTCCCCACGCATCTTACAGTTGTTCGGTTTGGGCTGTGTGTGGTAGTGTCTGTTGCATGTGTGTGTGATGTGTTGTGTATTGTGTGCTGGACATGGGGGTGTTTGTCCCTGGGAGCTGTGGCATGGTAGTTGCGCATGTGAGTACATAGCGGTGTGCTGGTATACATTAGTTTGTACTTACCAGCCTCCACTCCCCCTGCTAATCCGGCGAGGATCTCCGGATGGATTACGACTCGCACCTTCTCCTCCCACGCTTTGAAGGTCTTAAAGAGCGCGGGATTCCCTCCGCCAGTGACGGCAGCCAGCTCTCTGTTTTTGCCCTCCTTCTTCTTGACCAGGCTCTTTACGTCATTCCAACGTTTGTTTATCTCGGTTCTGTTCCTGGGCAGGGTCCCGACTGCATTGACCTGGTCTACGATCCGGGTCCACATTCTGTTTCTGGTGGCTAGTGGTGTGTGCTGGACCATGTTCCCATAGATTTGTGGGTACACCTTGATGATCTCGTCGACCATGACCGTCAGCTCCATGGGCGTGAACTTGGGCATCCTTTGTGGTGCCATGGTGTTTGTGGTGCTGGTGCGGTGTGTGTTGTGTAATGTGCAGGGGGTTTGTGGTGCCGGTGTTTGGTGGTGGTGGTGGTGGTGGTGGTTGTGATGTGTGCGTTTCTGTGGTGTGCTGCTGTCCTTGCTGTGTCACTGTGTCCTCTCCTCTCCTCTCTGGTTTGCAATGTAGCAAGGGGTTGTGGTCTGTGGGAGTGCTGCTTTTGTACTCACCTATGTGGGTGTGTCCTCATGGTCTGTTGTTTTCAGGTGTGTTGTGTCTGGGGTTCTGGCCTTTGTATTTTTTGTTTGTCCGGGGGTGTTTTCGGGATGTGTACTGTGCTTGTGTATTTGTACGTGCCTTGCTGTGTGGACTTGTTGGCCATGTTGTGTGCTATTGGTTTTGTGTGCGGATGGTTTCTGTGCAGGTACGTGGGCGCCATGGCTTCTGCCGTGTCGATTCTCATCGGCGTTGTTTGCGCTGGCGGGCGGTATTTTTGTTGTTTTTCCGCGCTCATGGCGGTGCGATCGTAATTTCACGTGCGGTGTGTCGGCCGTGAGGGCGGGCGGTTTTGTGTTGTCGTGCGTGTTTCCGTCCGTGGCGGGCGGTTTGACTCCGACTCGGACGATGGCGGGCGGTATTTTGTATGATTTTTCCGCCGATGGCGGTTTTCAGTTTGTGTACTCATAATGGCGTGGTCGGTGTTCAGGCGGTGTGTGCGGGCGGATTTTTGCCGCTTCCATGCCTGGCGGATTTTTTTACGCCGGGTATCGTAATGTGCCCCTAAGTTCCTAAAAGTAAATATCTCTAAAACAAAGTGGTACGGTTTAGGGGAAAGAAATATTCCAGTCACTTTATCTAGAAGCTTGGAGGGAGACCAGTTGAGGCTCTAAGGACATACACCTACCTGGGGAGAGACTTTTCTCGGACATTAGAAACTACTCCCCATTTTCAGCATATGGAACTTAAGGCCGTAGCCCATTTAAGTGCAATAAAGAGATTTTACTCGGGAAACAGACACTTTCACTCCCTTTTCAAAATGTATTGCGTTAAGATTCCCCTTATTTTAATTTATGCATTAGAGTATATCCCTATAAAAAAAGTGGTCTATCTTAAATCTAAATGAAGGGAAGCTCCTACGAAAGATTACCACCATGAGCCAAGCTATACCGGTCCAAGTGCTACGTCAGTAGTCAGTGCGTACATAAGAGCCTTGGCAAACCTAATCAGATGGGCATATAATTTACTTCATGCACCAGAAGGCTCCTTGAGAGCACTTTTAAATCAGGAAAGTTTTAAGGTTGGTACAAGACAGTACATTTTTAGAGAAAACCTCGAGACAGCTTTGGAGTCCTTTCAATGCTCCATTAATCTCTTACAGTCCTGGCCACCTGCACTTTTGAAGATTTTTCTGAAAAAATCAACACCGAGATTGAGTTTTGAACTCAATAAGGTACATTGCTCTCAGTTAACTCACAACACGCCCTTTATAGTCAATTTAGAATACAAAACTAGTCACAAATATCTCAGTTTCACACTAAACCACAGAATCAGACGATGCATATTTATGCTTCGATTAGGGATCCTGCTATTTAAAGCCTTTACTAAACATTGGGACGGTACAACTGATAAGTCAGTTTCTTGTGATTTATGTAGAGGAGGTGTTCACGACATCGCACACGTTTTATACGTTTGCCCAAATACACTCTTGGTTGAAGCTCAGCGCCGTTTTATAAAACCCATATGTTTTAGATATAATATTTCTAGAATTAATTATCTGATCGACCTAATAAGAATACCATCAAATGAATTGGTATGCTACAATCTGTTTCCATTTTTTAACACTTTTTTACCATTGTTTTAAAGATATCAATTTTATGAATAACTGTATTTATTGCACATATTTTGTATGTTTTTGTAAGTTTTTATATTGTTGATCTTAGAGGGAGTCTAAAACAATAAAACTTTGATTGATTGATTTGAGAAGCAACATTTACTATTACCGCTCCATTCTAATCCATTTTGGGAAGGTGTTGGGCACTAAAAGGCCAACATTTACAATTCCCACGCCAATCTAAACCATTTTAGGGAAGATGTTGCACACTAAAAAGTTTATATACACACTCAATACTCTATAAACACACATATCCTTTTTATGCATACAAAAACTAGTATGAAAGTACTTAAAGGACACAGTAACCCAAACTAAAAACTTATATATTTAAAATGAAACATTAACATATAAAATAATGTGCTAATCACTATTGAAAAATAATGTAACATTATTCATTATTATTCTTAAATTTTGAAACATAACATAAAAAATAACTATATAATACAAATTTAAAAATATTTGAATATATAAAAACATAAAACACATTTTATAATCATATAATAAAAATATATTATACTACATTTCAATTAACAAATATTTTTTTATTATTTTAAAAATTCTTTTTATTTAACAGACAAAAATGTAAATATCCCATCGTTGCACATAATAAACACATTTTACATCATCTGCAGTTCTGGTCAGGGATACAGTATTGCATATCATGGACAGGGGGGAGGACTCACCACTCCCTCAGGTATTTACTTTATTTTACTATCACACCCCCTCGGCTGTGCCTACTTGCATCAGGGATCTATACTTGTCCCACGAATTCCATATCTTCTCCCACTTTTTAGGGCATCCCCTACTCTGGTAGACAGCTTTTTCAGCCAGGCAACACCAATCTAGGTCTTGTTTCCAGGCAGTGAGCGTTCCCGTTTCCTGCACTCCTCAAAGTCTGGCGATGTTGCGCTTCGCCACCCCGGAGGCCAATGCTAGCCATGCTTTCACATGAGGTGGCCAGCTAATTTTGCCTGTAATTCCCAATAAGTGCCAACGAGCATCAAGTGGTATTTGTGTACCTAGGACTTCAGACATTACTGGGATGATTTGAGTCCAGTATCGTTGTATTGCAGGGCATTCCCAGATTATGTGGAAGAAAGTGCCTACCTCGCCACAACCCCCTGATGCAGTGGTCTGAGTCTGCCCAGCCCAATTTGTGATGCAGCGTCCAAGTGGTGTAGGATCTGTCTAGGATTCTCAGCTGAACCAGCTGGAATCGTGCCCATATTGCAATTTCTCTGGGGCTCTCAATTGCTTCCTGCCAGTCATCGTCCTCTATCAATCCCAGGTCAGTCTCCCAATCAGACCTCAGGGAAATTAGGGGGTCTGGAAGGTTGTTCATGATTTTCCGATATGTTAGGGACATTGCCTTGTCTAGCATACGATCAAGCAATAGTCGGTCCTCCACGGGAGAGAATTCCGGGATGGAGTCTCCTTCTGATATTTGGTGGTGTATGGCATGTCTTAGTTGTATGTAGCGAAAGTGCTCTGTATCTGCTAATTGATATTCATTCTTGAATTCTTCAAAATATATCATTTTACTGCCCTGCCATACATCCCCAATAGTGTCCAGGCCTATCAGGCTCCATTTACGGAATCCCTGCAGGCGCCATACGTCCCTCAGCCCATCGATCTCCCAAAGTGGTGTCTGTTGGGTTAGCCTCGACTCCCACCCCAGTAGGCTGTTCGTGATTTGCCACGCTCTTATGACCTCATGTGTGTGTGGTGGTTGTGAATTCCCCGCTGTTTCCGGTAAAGGGCCGCTAAGTGTCCACCGCTTCCCATCACGTGTCTATCAATCCTGTATGCTGGTTCTGTCTGTGGCTCAAAGACCCATCCATTAATATTAATCAATTGGGAAGCTAGGTAATAGCTCCGGATGTCCGGGACCGCTAGACCACAGTCGTATACTCCGCGCTGTAGTTTGCGCAGTGCTATTCGGGGTCTGCCTCCTTCCCCTAGGAGGGTACGTTGTTCCCCCTCTATGGTTCTAAAAAAGTAATCCGGGATTCTGTACGGGGTATTTTGTAAAACATAAAGCAGTCGCGGCAGGGCCATCATCTTAAATAATGGCGCTCTTCCCATTAGGGAGATTGGTAGGTTCCACCAGTGCCTTATGTCTCCACGCAGCCTCGTCAGCTGTGGATATAAGTTAAGGCTTAGGAATTCCTCAGTTGCTTTCGTGATCCACATGCCCAAGTATTTGAAATTGTCTTGATGCGCCAGAGCTGCACAGTCTATCGTGAGAGGTGGGAGTGCGCCCGCAAGCTTGAAAATGAGAGACACATCCCAATTTATCTGATACCCCGAGTAGGTGCCAAAGGTACTGAGTATATTTATCATTCTGAGAAAAGTTTGCCTGGGTTTGTGCGCATAGAGCAGCACGTCATCTGCGTAGTGATATGCGCTCTTCCCACCTCCCTCAGATGTCTATGCCCCAAATCAAAGGGTCCCGTCGGATCCATACTGCCAGTGGCTCCAGTGCCAGGGCGAAAAGTGTTGGGGATAGCGGGCATCCCTGGCGCGTGCCCCGGTGGAGTGCGAATGTTCTCGATACCGAACCATTAACGCGCACCTGGGCCTTTGGACACTGGTACAACAATCGAACCCAAGCACAAAAGCGCGGTCTGAGGCCCAATTTGAGGAGCACAGCGTTCAGGTAGGGCCATTCAATGCTGTCGAATGCCATGCGGGCGTCTAATGACATGAGGGCGGCTGGTATGTGCCGGCGTGTTGCCGTGGTGTGGATAAACCCATATAGTCGTCTAAGATTAAGTCGGGAACTTCTGTGGGGCATAAATCCAGACCGATCCGGATGTATTAGTGTGGAGATTACGGGTAGTAGTCGGGTGGCCATTACTTTTGCTAGTACCTTGGTTTCATAATTGAGAAGGGATATGGGCCGGTATGAGCCACATGCATCCGCAGGTTTGTCTTTTTTGGGGATGACCACGATTGTAGCCAGCCTCAAGTCTTCAGGCAGGCACCCCTCTTCCAGTGCTGTCCGAAACATGTCAAGCATCGGCTGTGCCACCTTTGTGGCTACGCATTTAAAGAGTTCCGCAGGCAGTCCGTTTGGCACGGCCGCCTTTCCGGATTGTAGATCTTTTATGGCCCCTTGCACCTCTTCTTTTGCTAAGTCGCCATCAATCTCATTCCTGTCCTTGGCAGCGAGTGTTGGGAGAGAAATGTCTTAAAGAAACTCTCTGCCATCATCTTCGGATTTGTCTGTCCTTGATTGGTAAAGCGATTCATAGTAGGTCGCAAATGCCTCTGCTATGTACGCTCCCGATCCCCATTTTACACCATCAGCTGTACGAATTTCGCAACCTAGTTCCTCTCTTTGTCTCTCCGTTCAAGCCAAGCAATAAGTTTATTGGCCTTATACCCCAGGTCATACAGAAGCCTATGCGTTGCCACTGCGTGATGACGAGCTATTTCCTCCTCCAAATCCCGGAGATCCTTTTGCTTGAGGCGTATTGTGTAGTGCAGATCCAGGTTGTTTGCTCCACTACCTTTGGTGCCCAGTTCTAACTGCACTATCTCCTGTTCTAGTGTGTTGCTCTTAGAACGCCTCTCCTTCTTTATACCTCCCATCGTGGCTTGCAGTTAGCCCCTCGCTACTACTTTGTACGCTTCCCATAAGGTAGAGTGTGAGTCCACCGACCCAGAGTTTTCGTCAAAATATTGTTGCGTTCGCTCGCTAAATTTATCTTGGAATTCTCTATTCCAGAAGTGCCAGGGTGCTATACGCGGGGGTGTAGTGTAGTTTCCAACCGGGCCCTGGATGAGGACCTCTACTCTTGAGTGATCTGAGATGCCCCTGGCTCTATGCTGTGCTCCTCTGAAGTGACCCACATGCATGCATTGCGTGAAGAGGTAGTCGATGCGTGAGCCAGAACCATGTGCAGTAGAGATATGCGTGTACTTTCTACTGGTTGGATTGTGTAGTCTCCACAGATCTGATAGGCCCGTTGCCTTAGCAAATATCCACAGCGGTTCTGTCCCACCCCTGTGGGCCTGCGTTGAGGTTTTGACTAGCTCATATGACATCACCGCATTCATATCTCCGTCCAATATATGTATCCCTGGCGGCATGTCCAGTAGTGTTTTGCTTAGTGCAGGGAGGGTGTCAGCCTGGAGTTTTGGTGGGATGTATGCTGAGCATATGTTAAGATTTCGTCCCTCCCATGTTCCAGCTAAGGACACATACCTGCCCAGTGGGTCCTGCCAAATGCTACCTCTTATCAGTGGCACTGAGTTCTTGACCAGTATTGCCAACCCCTGTGATCCTTTCATGAAGCCCGCATGGGCAGCTAACGTGTAGCCATATCAATTAAGTGCGAGACACTGGTTGCCTTTCAAGTGCGTCTCCTGAAGGAGGGCTAGGTCAGGAGAGTGTTGACGCAGGTACTGCATGACCATGGTCCTTTGGATCTTATCCCTTAGGCCATTCACGTTGCAAGTCAAAATTTTCAATGCAGTTGTGGGCCATGGCCCTGTAGCCATTTCTACATGTAGTGCATGTAAGGGTCCCTTCCCACCCCCCCTTCCCGCGCCTCCCAATTCCTGCCAGATGCAGTGTGTCTGATATGATGGGTTAGTACATAATGCGACCATAACTTGTAACAAACATAATCTTGCACATGAAAAATAATTCCCCTTTGAAGCAGTCGCCCTCCTTGCTAACCCGCACTGTAGGTTTAAAACTACCCACCTCCCCAATTTGCAGAGTGCCTGTCGCCCTAGAAAAACCATTAAACTACAACTTGGGGTTGGCTGGCTCCGCAGCGTGTGTATGTGCAGCCGCCCTCCCGTCCTCTTGCATCAAAGGATTCTTTATACAAACAGTATATTGTCCAGGGGTATAGGCCCCTCTTCAGTAGTCTCTAACCATATCAAATAAGCCCCTATTACCTTACAGAGTCTTCAGTTTCAGTTCTTACTTGTCCGCTGGGCCGGGCACCGTCGTTGCTTTGTCGATAACGAGTGAACAAATGGTCAAATACATCCTCACTCCCCCCTCCCCCCACCGGTCGGCACCCCACGCCTGGTCCAGAGTGCATATGTGTTTCAGCTGCTTCTGTCTGGGTTTTGCCAGGGGGAGAGTGTCCCCGATCTCCTCGTTTCCGACTTGAGTCTTGCAGCCGCTGTCGAGTTGATTTTCTGCCTCCTTCAAGCCATTCCCAAACTTCGTTGGGTGTTGTGAAATACCAGGATTTGTCGCGGTCCAGGATCCTCAGCTTGTCAGGGAAGAGCATCATGTATTTAAGGTTTTGTGACCTCAGGGTTCGCTTTACTTCGTCGAAGGTGCGCCTCTGTTGTTGGACCGCAAGGGTGAAGTTCGGGAAAAACCGGACCACTGAGTTTTCAAAGGTAGATCGCCCCTTGTGAACGCCATCTGTAATATAATAACGCGGTCTCAGAAATTAAGGATGCGCGCAATTATAGTTCGTGATGGAGCCCACCGCTTGGGGGGTGGTGCCAGCGCTCTGCGTGCTCGTTCCACAGAGAAAAAGTTCGAGAGGCATTTGGGTTTGAGATGATTTAGTGTAAGGTCCTCCAGGAAGACTCCCGCATCAGGGCCCTCTGCCCCTTCAGGCACCCCCACAACTCTGATGTTGTTTCTGCGGGCTCGCCCTTCCTGGTCTTCGAGCTTTGCCGCCATCAATTTTTGTTGTTGTGTGAGTTGCTGTATTTGTTTCTCCATTCTTTTAGAAGCAGTTTGCAGTTCAGTAATATTTGTTTCCACAGTGCCCACTTTTTCTGAGGTTTTATTCAAATCCACTCTTAGCAGGGTCACTTCAATTGTTACCTTGTCCATTTTTGATTCGAGCGTCGTCCCCAGCTCGTGTATCGCTGTCATAATTGCCCCTAATGAGGGCTCCACCGGGTCCTGGGAGCCTTCCGTCGGTGCTCCCTCCACCATCGTTACTTTGGGCACAGGGTACTTGTCGAGTTTATTAGATTGTTGCGGGGGGCAGTCTTGGGGCGCATTCTTTAGCTGTGGCAGGTGATGGGGCTGGTATTGCAGCATCTCAGGCCTTTAGTTGGCCCACTTGGCTCATTGGCCTGCGGCCACCTTTCGAGTGTGAGTGGGAGGAGTGGCAAATCCCCCACCAGCCCTCCAGCGAATGTCTGGAAGAGAAGGAGCAGGCTGAGCTTCAAAAAAGCCCCCCCTCTCCCCCTGGGGCTCGTCAGTCCGGCACCCCGCACCTCCTGGTGCAATCCAATCATGTTCTCCGCCCCGATCACGTCACTCGAGTAGAGTCCTTTGGGCCCTCTAGGGTAGGGTCCTCACCACTGCGGCTATGTGCGATGTCGTCGCCATCAGCGGTCACAGAGCATGTCACCGGCTGCCGCCTACGTCTCTCTGGAGTGTGGCCCAGCAATCTTCTCGCGGTCGATACCGCTGCATCTATGTCTCTGTAGTTATTTAGCCCCAATCCGCGCCGTCAGTCCCTGGCCAGCACCTCCTGGCCGGGGGGAAGTAGTGTTCCGAGTTGCAGGGGGTAATACAGCGGCGGCCGCCCCCAGTGGTGGACTGCCAAGTCGGGTGAATGTTTCGCGGCCCTTGTCGGTGCAACGCTTCTATCTTCGTGGCCCAGCCCAGGTCCTCACCGTCGGCCTCACCTGCTGCTCCGCTCGACGGCCGGGTCCCGCTTCCCCTAGGGCAGCACTGCGGGCCTAGGTGACCCCTGGAGTGTTTATCCTCCGGCCACGATCGCCGTCCACGCGATCGGGGGTCAGTCAGTGTGTGGAGGGCTCCTCCCTCTGTAGAATCCCAGCAGCGGTGCACTTCAGTCGCGAGGCCTCGATGCCTCCCGGCCTCCACTTTTTCTGCTGCGGACATTTAGGCGGCTGTTACTGTATCAGGTTCTCCCGGGATGATACTGGATTTCGCGTAGGACGGGAGGGCTGCAGCGAAGCTCCCGGACTATGCCGTCATCTTGGCTGGTACCAAGCTACGCCCCCTCAATTAACAAATACAAACATATATATTTCCAGTAACAGATCTTATTCCAATAATATAAATAATAACATTGCCATTATTAATGTTTTTTTTAATTATAAATAACTAAACCAATAACATATAAATATACAAATCTTAATTACTACATCATGAAAAATGCATATTTATTCTGTTTTCATAATTTAATTATACACAATCATGAATATTTTTATGTAAAATTTCAAACTTGAAAAATAAAACAACTTATTCATGACAGTAAAATTTTCATAACTTAAAAGAACATTAAAAAATGTGTACAATTTCAAATAATAATGTATTAATGATAAACTTATTAAATAAAAAATTATGCACTAAAAGTAAATTTACAAAATGTTTGCTTTATTCTACAAAAAAAAAAATCAATTTACATTTTTCCAACATTTGTATAATTAAAATATTTATAATATTTACAATAAAATACCGTTTTGAAAAAAAATAGTTTATTTTATCAATACATTAAAATTCATCATTACATATTTTCTATAAAAATGAATAATTAAAACATTATTGTCTTCATTTTACATTATTAGTTTCATATTATTAAAAATATATATATTACATTTAAATTAAAATATTCACTTTTTAACTATCTCCCCACCCTTCTCCCATAAAAACCCAACATCCTGCTACTAAAACTTTGTTTTACACATTCATACAACTGAAAATAAAAATGTAAACATTTCATAATGAAAAAGTGATCTTACTAAACACACAAAATTAAAAAATTACTAAACACATGAAATCAACACACTACAATTAAATACACATAAAATACCACTTACAAACGATATTCTATACAATAATATTTTCTAAAAAGATATTTTTACAACACTATTAAAAATAGCACTTAAAAGAATTTCTTACCTTTGATATTCCTGTCCATGGTATTTTTGACATACTGATATTTTTGCATTACAATATTTTTTATTCAATATTTTGTCCAAGCACCCATTTGTTGTTCAGGCACCACACATTCAATCATATTTATTGGGATAATGCTTGGCTGAGCTGTTTTCTCATCATCCCAGGTGTTAACATCCCCCAAGAGTGTCAATCAGTTCAGCCTAAACCCAAATGAGGAAATCAGGTCAATGATATCTTGAGTAAGCTTACTGCCAAGGGGCCGATTACAAGTTTGATGGTGCAGAGATGGGACCAACCCGCCGCTGCACCGCCAAACCTGCGTGAGAACTGCCGCCATATAATTACTTTTTTTGTCATGGGCGGGCGATTCCTTTTGCGTTCCCGCAGCGGTGCCTATAAAATAGGCACTGCAAAGGGAATGTCAAAAAATGTTCCAGCACACCATGGACTGAAAAGTCCATGCCGTGGTGGAACTTCTGTGCAAATGATATGCCCCCCTGTGTCCATTCACAGGGCGTGGGGCACAAGGGCGCCCTTTGTTTCCTCTCCGCCAGGATTTTCATGGAGAAGAAACTGTCATGAAAACCCTGGAGAAGAGAAAAATCGTATTATGCGTGGCAGGACCACATCGGTCCAGCCAAGCATATGGATGCCTCTGGACAGCAGCGCCACCGCCAGAGAAGAACGATTCCCTGGCGGAGCCGGCGGTCCCAGGGCTGTCCGACCGGCCAACTTCTAATGTGTCAGTCGGACAGCGCCACCACAAGTCTACGAGGACTGCCAGACTAGTAATCGGGCCCTAAGTGTTCAAGATTAATAAAGTAATAACAATATTAGGAGCCTGAGGTGGATCTGTGAGAAACTTAAATTACTTTGGCAAATTTCATGAAATCCCTGAATTTTCCATTATGCAAAATACAGAAAATGTCTTAACACTTCACATAGGTGATTTTGCATATTTATTTGCCCACTGGTGTCTGGTTGATGCAAAAAATCACTTACTGAGAGACATTTACCACTGGAACCATTCTCCTCCTGTTAACTTGCATTCCTTTGTACACAAAGTGTGTCCTAGCACGAGAAATGCCATGCTAGATATGAGGAAAACATATTTTGTACACAAAAAATATGTTTTAATTAAATGTTTGAAAAAACTATGACATTTGACTTCACCCTGCTAGAAACGTATTTCTTTTCATCCCCTACTCTTCCCACACCCTCCTTCACCTCCCATCCTACTCAGAGCTCATAGCTACATCTACCACCTGCTCAGAAATCATGGTCAATGGATGTGTTACTTAAACTCCAAAGAATTGTATTATTACAGCCAGAATTCCCCATTCCATGGAGTTTAACTCATATTTGCACAGTAACAGTAAATTTGCATGCAGATGTACTATGTGGTAAATCTGCACCAGTACCTTGCAAATTGTAATTAGGGACAAAATATTATTAAAAACTCTGGCATGAGCAGGTTATTTTATTAGTAAGATTTTACCGAGTACCAACCAACCAGTGGCCATTTCTCTATACAATGGAATATGCTTCTCACTGTCAACCTCCAGAAAACATTTACAAACAATGTACTGCAATAGATAATTATGAAATAATGAATATGTTACGAGATGACCCTCACTTCAGGTGTGAAAATATACAATATACCCCTGTTACCTCTCTGGGACTATATAGATAAGCTGCTCACAATCAAACAGTTTGATTGAGTCATGTGGATTCTGTGATTTCCAAATATCAAGAGTTTACCAGGTGCTGTCGAATCCTCTTCCACTCATATACCATTGAACAGCCGACATTTATGGTAGAACCATGGCAAACTTAAAGAGGCTCCTGTAAACGACATTACAGGAAGCAGAAAGTTTCATTTGTGGCTGCTTTTAAAGCGTTCTATCAGGAAATAGCTGCTGGATGCGACCAAGACAGCTGCACATCAGTTATCACACCTGTAATGAGTTACTTAGCATGACTGCATCTGATAGCAACTTTCGATTATTCAAGACCAAATTCGTGCTGACAATGACCTTTGAGTGGTATTTTTCAGCACCAGAAAATTGTATTATGTACCTATGCCAGGCACAGCTATTGCTGTAACCTTAGATCTAAATAATAGGAGTTTATTATTATGCTCCACCAATCTTAAATCTTCTCTCATAATGAGTGCGCTTTTAATTTCCATTCATGATGTAAATTAGATCATTGTTTTTAATTAAAGAGTCTCAGCTCAGTATTAAAGGTATCAAATACATGAAAAGGTCATAAATCACCTTGTTTGTTTATAAGGATGGCATGTGATTGAAGCCACATGATTAAATAAATTATCATGTTCATTGCAGTGGAACCCTAAGCATGAATTACCTCAAGGTAGCTTATTCCTTTTCTTTTATTTACTGCTTATCTATATGAAACAAAGATAACTTCAAACTTGCAAAACTGTTTATTCATATTTATCCACAGTGGTAGCAAAAGGTTTGCAAAATAAACACATTTGTAGATCTCAGATCCTTCTGAATCAATGTTGGCATAGCAAGGGAGCGTGAAAGAGCAACCATTAACTATACAGCTAGATAGGTCAGCCTATATCCGTGTGAAACCTAGTAGACTGCCAATGTAAAAAGTTTGTAACACATTACCTCTTGGTGATGGACCCCCAAGGAACAGTGAGTTCTTGATTTTATTTAATTTGACTGTATTTAATTTTTAAAAACTGCTTATAGAAGCGGGGGTGGGTCATGCATGGGAACACTTTGTGAATGGGAATTTATTGCCGTTGTTAGAGCCCAGTGTCTGTGGAGAGGGAACCATTGGAGCCACTCTGACCTTTGCAGCCTGGGGGAGATTAGTTGCATTGGGACTGGGGGCCACCCAAACCGTGAACTGTCCTTGGATCATGGAGATCTAGCCTGACACACTGAAAAGGAAGTGGAGACCCAGAGCCAGAGATAGCTGTTAGAAAGTGACACACAGAGCTAGCCCCCTGTGCCTCATACTGTGTGAGCTGGTGCCGAGTGTGGTGTTGTGAGCCCCCTCGCTTTCAGATTGAGGGCAGTGGGGTTGATGGCACCACAGACCTGACCAAACTGAACAGATAGCACGCTGATGTTGCAGATCTGTAAAGGAAGGTGGCTGATATCAGGGTCCTCTGACATGCTCACACTCTACTATCTAACTCACCTTCAGTAAGACAGCAGCTGACCATTCCCCTTCCCAGGTGTTTCCTTCGGGTGAGTGGAGTGACTGCTAGTTTGTGGACTAGAACATACTTCAAGGGGCTTCCAGGTCCACACTTAAATCTGCAACTAGACTGAGATGCTTGAGCTTTTCTCTCCATTCCACAACAGTCCGAAATAAATCTGTTCAAGCCTCTTGACAGGTCACTTTGGATAGTTTCATCAATGCAGGGACAACACCCTTTACTGGTGCATCATATGTGTCTCATCAAAGAGATGCACTAACAACTGGCCAATTTGACAGTCTACAATCAGCAGATATAATACTTCAAGCTAGTCAGTCTTTGAAAGGCTCATTAGAAACTAAGGGCCGGATTACGACTTTGGCGCTTCTGCGCTGGCTCTCTGCCAGATCAGCAGCGCCAAAGCTGCTCAAAGGCCACCCGCCTGATTACTCGTGTAGGCGGACGGGCCTTTTGCTGTTCCCATGGCGGCACCCTGAAAAAGGGCACCGCAATGGGAACGGCAAAAATGTTCCAGCATGGCATGGACTGTGAAGTCCAAGACATGCTGGAACTTGGGGCGCAAGCAGACAAGGGGGCACACGTACTGCCCCTCTGCATGCATTACCATGGCAGCGGGGGCCCCATAGGGCCACTTTGTTTCCCCTCCACCAGCCTCCTCATGGCGGTGAGCCCGTTGTGGCAGTCCAGCATTGCATATTAAATAGGCCCACTGTGCTGCTCCACCGCCAGGGAACGGTGGTTCCCTGGCGCAACCGACGCAGAGGTGGCTAATACTAAAAGCTGCCTCGTAATGAACCGGACGCAGGACCACCACCCTGCACCACCACGAGTCTGGCGGTCCAAGAATTTAAAGCAACCGAAACACGGATTTCTGAGAATGAAGCCTCCCTCAAAGACATGTGACAGGAAGTAAATAGATTTTAAAATGTCACCAAAACTCTGGAGCTGAGGGTGGAGGGTGCAGAGGGGCATTCGCACAGAAGCAACCTGCACTTTCTGGGATTCCAAGAAACCGCAGATGCTGGAGACATTCCCTGATTCCTGGAACACTGGCTAATAAAAAGGGAGAAAGAGGCTGGACACATAACCCATTTAATGGGACAGAATAGGGTTACCTGAATGCTAACATTAGACATTGCTAACGCCTTCGCTCAATACTATTCTTCTCTGTACAACTCTGAAGGTTAACCATCCATAGACACTCTTCTGTTATATCTAGATCGTGCCTCTATACCGAGTCTGTCAGGGCCCTAAAGAACCCATTTAGATGACCCTATAAAAGTTGATGAAATTCTGGAAGTCATTGAACAATTGACCTCTTGGAACACACTGGCCCCCAAATGGATACTCTATGCAATTCTACAAATTCCTTTTCACCCCACTAGGACAACCTCTGCTAGAGTGAGGATGAATGCCTTTTATGGCAACTTTGCATTGGAGTTGGGCCAGGCACACATTGTAACTATCCTGAAAATTTACCAACCTAAAGAACAGTGTAAATTTTGCCATCCAATTTCTTTGATTAATTCTGAACTCGAAAGTCCTAACAAAAATAATTGTGATGTGCCTCTACCCAATTATCAATAATTTAGTATACCCTGAACATAGTCCCTTTATGCCCCTCAGAGCCACCAGACACAATATCAGACGGGCCTTCAATGCAAAAACACTAATCCACAGACTGAAGATGATGCAAAAACATAACAAAAGGGCCGACATTTAAAACAAACAGTCAGAAAGTGTCCCTGAACAAATTTTCAATTTGTGCCGGATGCTTTCTGACTGCTTTACGAGCCGTATCAGACCTTTTGCATGACTACTGAGCATTATAGCACTTCTCTATCAATGACCCCCGACACAGCTCTGGATTGATTTGTTTTTGCAATAAAAAGCGCAGGGACTTTTAGAGATATTTAGCACTGCGCTGCTCATGATTCCCACACAGGCTCTTATAGTGATATGACTATTCTATCCAGCGCAGTATCTCCTACGCATCTGCTCAATTGGTAAAGACACCCCAGATTACATTATCACCCCCTTGAGAAAGCCCCAGGCCTGCATGCCAACTAGGGGGTGAAACACGTGTTGGCGGTTCTTACAAACTTTGGAGTACAAAAACTGAGGACACAAGCAAACTAACAAAATAAATCAGAGACACTAATTTAGGACAACAGATTTCTTTAATCAATTAGAATACCGATATTATATCAATAAATGGCTCAGCTCTGTCCTTGTCCCCCTCTTTGATTCAAACCTCAATGGGTTAGGGGTTCTCCATTTGTAAAGGACAAATGAGAGGAGGACTATACCCATTACTCAAGGACGAGCCTTTCCTGAAACACATACCCTTTCTCCTTTGACACACAGATTTTGGTTCACAATAATTAGCCTATACCTATTCACTTTATGGTAATCGTAAGGCCTGAGTTCAGATTGGAGGGGCACTATCCCATCCATTCTCTTTGAGAGGATAGTGCGACAAGGGTGTTCACTGTCCCCACTGTTGTTCGGCTTGGCATCAAACATCCCACTTGAGACATTAGACATAATGACCAGATAACAAGATTCAATTGATCGACACCTTTGGAAGATAAATTGTCATGGTACAATGCATTGTAGAATGATAATTTACCTTTATACCTTAGTAACCCTTAGATTCCAGTCTGGTTCGATGCAGACACTAAATAACTTTGATCAATATTTTGGTATAAAACTATAACTCCCCATGGGTAAAGACTGCTGGAATCTGCATCAACACACATAGCATTAGATAACTAGGTGACCAGCTTACACACATAGGAGGAGTGCCATATGCTGATAACATTCTGCCCGAGCTGGAGGGAATATACCTAGACACCCAATGCTGGATGTTCCTCCCCCTATCAAAGCTTGGCAGGATTGTGCTACTGAAAATGATAAGCCTTCCTAGGATCTTATACACAGTGCAAAATTACCTATTACCACTCCCATGTCGGCTTTTACACACACTGACATCCACCATGCTCACCTTCTTATGAAAAGGTGGCCACCCTGATTTTCTTTCGCCAAATGTTGTAAATGCACCTATGATGGAGGCCAGATACTAGGTCTTATTAAAGAGCGGCCCACTGCATCAGCATAAATGAATGGCTCTATTCCTCCCAATTGGGACCAATTAAAGATCTGGCATATGTGGTTGAGCACTGGACGATGGGCGACAACTCACCAGCTCAATTTCTCTATGTGAAAAAACTCGCACCCAGAGTCTACCCTCAGTGAGAGGGGTGATAACACCATGGATATCCTTTATTCATCAGATTGGGTGGATGGGGAAAATACGGGGCCAGACCCCTCTCTGGATTCGTTCCACTTTGTGCAAAGTGGTTCCCCAAAGAGATTTTAAGAATGGGTCCGGCTAGGGATCTCGGTGCTGGGAGATGTCATTAGTGTAGCAGTATGAAGTCTTTTTCTGACATTAGAGAGGAGTTATTTGCCCTACAAACACAATTTTATAAATACCTTCAACGTAGACATGTCGTGACCCCATACCTTGCTGGACTGGACGACTTAAATTACTTTAGCCCCCTCAAGGTAAAATTGAACATGTCCCAACTTCCCCAGAGAGGGACAATTACCAGTCTATATAAAACCTAACAATACACTCTACTGGCACATTCTCACAACTTAGGGCGGCATGGGAAAATTATATTGGTAGCCTAGATGACAAAGAATGGATTTTGCAGTCATGACTCTGAGGGAGGCAGCCATCTCAAATAGATTTAGATTAATTAACTTAAAGTATCTACACAGGATGTACTTAACCCCCAAATGGCTCTGACACATTCAGACTGAAGATCCCAATTAGGACTGGTATGCCTTAGATGCCAGACAGAGGGAGGAGACTTCCACCATATAATATGGACCTGTCCCTCATTCCTGCCCAGAGCATACTTGAAGATGAAGGCTTTACAGGCAGGAGGTCAGGAGATGAGCTTTTGTGCTTGGGCTAATAGAGATATAGCTCAAAATTTGGTTCAGTGAAATTGTGGCATGTACGAATGTTGCATACAGGAAATACCGACAGGTGGCCTTCTTAAACACAGCCCTCTTAAATACAGGAAGGAGGTGTGGACTATTACGAGCAGGAGAATAGCGATCGATAGATGCATCTCACATCACCTATAGTGTCCAATGAAAGTCTGTTGAATTATTTGGATGAGGAAACCACTTATTGCACGTTGTCGAAGAATACGAACAAACAAAATGAGCCATGTACAATGTAATTGCCAATGTTTTATTATTTATTTTTATATCTTCTTTTATGATTTTTATTGCTTGTTCAATACCAAATAAACAAATGTATTAAAAAACAATGTCTAACTCCCTGTTTTCAGTGCAGGTTGAAACCACGCCCTTCAGAGGGGGTACAATGGAAGTTGAAAACTGCCCCAAATGCTCCTTCCCTTGAAGCACACATGCACTGATTTAAGGATAGCTATCCTCACTCTTTCACCTTAGCTTTCAACATGTTTTGGTCCAAATGGAGCTTGAAAAGCTGACACCCATCAGGGTTCCAATTCAAAAAGATAAGAGTTAAGGCCTGTAAGAAAGTGAATTATTAATGGGGGTGGATGGTAGTCCACCACACGTAATATAAAGTCACTAAACGTTTAGGTTTCAATAATTTAAACCTGAGCTCAACCACTGGTAGCTATGGCACAGAGAAGGCAAGCTTAACATTAAGAAAATGTCTAAATATGTAGAAGTACCAAAACAGTTAGAAAGTTAAAAACACAACACTATATGAATTCAATTTATAAAAAGAGGGATACATTTAAAAAGAAAAGAACACCATAACAACCTGTGAATGATTTCAATAATGTAAACCTGAGCTCAATCCCTGGTACCATTGGCACAGAGCAGACATGCTTAAGCTAAAGAAAATGTCAAAAGTATTTATAAGTACCAAAATAGTTAAAAAGTCAAAAACAGAACACATTAAAAATTACATTTATAAAAAGAGAGATACATTTAACAAGGGAAGGACACCAAAACAACAAAAATTCAACAAGAGGAACCGGAGATATGAATTCTTAAAGATTTAAAGTGAAAAAACACCAAGAAAAAGTAAAGCGGCAATGTAAATCAGTGGTCGTAGTTGACTGGGACCAAGGTGCAATTTCAGTCCGACTGAAATGCAGCTCAGGTCAGAAACATCAACAGGACATGTGAAAACCTGGCAGTCAAAAATTCAAAAAAGTCCCACTTCAGAAATGAACTTAGTCACTTTTTGAGAAGAAAGAAAATCATCCCTGAGTGGTTTGCCGCTGAACCTGCAGCTGCCGCTGCAGGGCCAAAGACCGGATATTTCAAATGTTTGTGTCCGCTGGCACTCTGGAGCTTTGGAGATGTTTCGCTGAAAAGTTCCAACTCCGAAAGCAAGTTCTTTATTTTTTCAGAGGTGTGGGGACCTTTGAGCGGGACGAAGCTGAAATCCAATCCGATGCTCTGGAACTGACAGATGGATACTTCAATCAAGTACCTTTCTTCAGTCTATACAAGACCATAAAAGCACAATAGACATAAATATATGCACACAAATGCTATAACAGTGAGCTGCTTATATCCATAAAAAGCATACAATTCATGTAGCATGCTGAGAACTTTATCAATAGGTGACTTGCGTCAATAAAAAAGCATTAAAAAACTATACATTACATCTAAAATATTAAAAGAAACACATCTCAAAAACATTTTTATGAAGACAATAATAATATAACTTACATGCGCACAATCAACTTCTTCCCAATAAGACTAACAGCATTTACATGTCGACATTCCCTGTATCAAACAACTTTCTCAGCCTCAAAGTAGAGGCAAGAGAGCGAGCCACAACATGCGTAGAGTACACATCCCTGAGTACGTGAGTAACTGCAAGTACAATAAGGCAGGTTTTACTTGTACAAAAGGCTAATCTTTTAATAGTGTGATTAAACACTTTGAGGGGTTTCATAGTAACCACAAAAAAGGCAAAATGCAATAAATCCTAGGGAGAAAAGTTATCACAGGTGCAGGTGCTTAACTTTGTACTGCAGTCAGCAGTTTTAGGGAAAGCTAGGAACATGTGAAACTGACTGAACCTAAATCTGATGAGATGAATGCATGGCAATGTACCATGGGTTTCTCCAGCTCAATAGTTTCCCTCTCTGATCCCTTCCACAGAAAAGAGTTATTCCTGGTCCAGGAAATATTAGCTTTGGAGATGGAGGAGGGTGAATCAAAAAAAATGGGCCTACCTAACCTAACAAAGGTGTCCCTAATGTAAGCAAGCCATTTAATTGGCCTCCACCTATCAAGCTTCAAACAATCCTGAACTATTTCTCCTCCCAGAATATTTTCTGTCTGCACCAAAATATTAAGTCACCTAATCAGAGTCAGGAGTGCAATAAAATTTGAGAGATAAGGCAGCCCAAGATTCTCATGAACCACAAAAACCGGGGTAGAGGCCGGAACTGCCAGCAGGTGCTTACAGAAAACATTCTCTCCCACTTGAAGTTCCCTCAGATTGGCATAGCCCCAGACCGCACTGCCATAAGTAGCTACTGGGACAGACTTGGCCTGGTATATCTTGATAAGGGCATTCAAGAGTGGCGGCTCCTCCGTTAAGGCAGAGGAGCATCGCCCCACTGCTTTTCAGCAGTGTAAAAAAGGAAAAATAAAATGATAATAACACGATTTTATTATCATTTTATTTCTTCCAGCTGAGGCAGTTTTGCGGGTGGGGCTGGGCTGCTCTGCTCACAGAGCAGGGGGAGGACTATTGATCATTCTGTAAGTACACATGATGATTTGCCGGCCGTCTTAGGCCAGCCAAACAGTCATGTGTAATTAGCATGTTCTCCACCAGGCTATATTGCACAGCCTGTGTGGAGAACATGCACAGGCTCCCAGTCCCTGTCTGAGTGCCGAACTACAACATGCAGACCAATCACGATGCTGCTGACAGCAGCGTCATGATTGGCTTAGGGGAGCCTATGTGCTTGCTGCTTCCATTCCAGCCAGACTTGTCGGGAAGAGACGCAGAGAGAGGACGGAGGAGAGACATGGTGAAGAGGTAAGTGTATTTTTTTTCTTCACACCCCCAGCACCGCCACCCCAATCCATGCCAGTCACCACTGTCATTCAATGGTTTATTACCAATTGTGGAGGAAAAAGAGAAGAAAGCAGCAAATGTTTCGAGAGAGCTAGTTTCTTAGCTTTAAGCAACAGGGCCCCATTATTCCGGTTTTTAAACACTACCCCTAAAAAAGTGTACAGCTGTTCCTAGACAGACTATTACCCTGTACATGGAATGATCTTGACTTAGTCTTTTTTGGCCCAAACACCATTACCTGGGTTTTCTATAATTGGTGGAATAGGCTAATTGATTCATGTAACTCATAAAACCAATTAACAAGGTCTGGAGACCTAGTGCGATTCTGGTCAATAAGACAGTATCGTCTGCATATAATAATGCAGGAATTTGATGATAACTATAAAAACAGTCTACCTGCTTATCGAATAAGCTGCCCCCCAAATCATTCACATATAAGGTCAACAGAAAAGGGGCCATTATATACCCTTGCCTAACACCGGACCTCAGAAAAAAAAGACTTGTACAAGACCCATCCATGTTAAACCAAACAACTGCCTTCATATCCCTATGCAACTTACTAAGGAAGTAAACAATTGCTGGATCGAGACCCATGTCCAACAAGATCTGCCACAATCTAGACCTATTCACCTTATCGAAGGCAGAAGACAGATCTATGTACGCGACAAACAATGAACCAGATTTTGCCACTGTGTACTTGTTGATCAGCCTATAAAAATGTAAACAATGATCACAAGTCCCCAAACCCGGCCAGAAACCTTACTGAAGACTAGATAGAACAGACTCATCCTTGGCCCACAACATGGCCCTCTCTAAGTTGACCCTGCCATTACCTTGATGATGGAGTCAATCAACAGTCGGTCCTATAACAAGAGGGAAGGTTCCTGGATAGTTTTTTGTACACAGGGATAATGATGGACTCAGACCATGAACGTGGGAAAGCCACACGCACAACCAGTTTAAACAACTGTGTCAAAATCGGGGCCCACAAACATCGGTGTCAATTTAAACAGGTCAGCAGGAATCCCATCAGGACCAGGAGCCTTATGGCTTGTCATGCATGCTATTGCCAGTTCAACCTCCTCTACTTCGAATATTAAGTTGCCTTGTTGTGATGCTACCACAGGGGGTCCATATGAGGAAATCGGATCCTATGAACCATGAATGCCTTCAAAATGCGCAGTCCATTTCTTGGGAGTTATGTGGGAGGAGATAGCATGGCCATTACTCACAAGTGGACGATTAACAATCTCCCAGAATCGAGTACTGTCATCCTTTGCAGCTGTCTCCACCAGATCGGACCAGGCCTCCTCCATAAGCTCTGTTTTCCTCCTCTATATCACTTTTGTATATGAAGCACGTCTAGATGAAATTAAACCCCGATCTTTTGGCTGAGCTTTGAGTGCAAACAGTAGAGATTTATGAGTATTAGAGCATTCCTTATTAAACCACCTAGGTTTATTTTTGGGTGCCTTATTAGGGGGGAGTGACAACCTAACCTTAACATCTGCCCCAATCTCGTGAAAGGCACTCAAAAAGGCAGTATCATCTGGTGAGTCCTCTAAACAATAGGCAAACTCCTTGCCCCTTGCAACCACAAGATCCTTCAAGAATACCTCAGGAAAAACCTTGGCCTACTTAATTTTTCTACCCTGGTCACTGGGTTTACCATCCAGCATGTGTCTGGTTGCTGGGACAAAGGTTTGTATGAACAGGTCACTATGACAAACAGCACAACAGTGATCACTAAAATCGGAAACACTTATGTCAAAAAGTCCAAGCAGATTCCGCAGAAAGGCAGAAATAAAAATAAAACCTAGGGTAATGCTCATGCCGCACCCGACAAAGGTAGGGTCAAAGCTATCATCAAAGTTTTTAAATGCTTTGGTCATAACAAATTCCAGATTAGACTCCACCAAAATGTCATTTAAACAACATCCTGCTTGTATATGTTCTAAGTGGAAGACATCCTCCCCAAGAAATTTATCACAAAGGGTGAAAGATTATCGACACGGTGGTATATTAAAATCACCCACTAAAATAAAACCAGCTCTGGCAATACCCTGGGAATCAAACTCTAAAAGCTGGGCCTGCAAGACAGAAAGTGAGTTACAATCATTCAGGCCCTAAATTGTATTATAAAAATTCAAAACCAGAACACTATCACCTCTAGGAGAGGAAAAGAGGATGGTTTGGACATTGGACATTAGGAGAGATTGCAATCAGGTCTCTCATCTTACAATCCATTGTAAGAGAAATCAAAGTTAATAACCCACCCTTAGGTCTACCCTTTGGGGATGGTGTGGCAGGGATGAAAAAAAGACTTACAGCCATCTAAAAAGTAGGGACTGTAAGGTTGAGGTAAGATAGCCAATCCGGGTCAGTTCTTTTGTGATTTACACCTGCCACATTCCAAGATGGCAGTCTAAGAGCACCTAGTATTATTGTGAGTCAATAATATTGATTCTTTACTATGCCAATGGGGTTCAAATCCCCCTTAACACCAGAGACACCTAACCCAGGGGAGCTTATAATGGCGATGCTATACCTATTATTACAACCTACAGTCCTCACAAGTGGTTAAACCAAAGAAGTCACCCATTGGCAGCCCCCTGTTCAAGAAAGATGGTAATGACTCATCCAGAGTAGAAATAGCACGCCTAACCGGTGCCCCTAAACTCCTAATAGGCACATCTCAAAATCAGTCCCACTAAAACTATATTCCCCAGAAGCAATTTGTATCGGGGGATATGAGAGCCCATATTCATTATCGCCATATACCAAGAGCAAGGGAGCACCCAGAGTCGAGTTCTCAAACAGCCTGGATTGCGGTCGAGCAACGACCTGGCGATTTTCAAGTATGTTTTCAGCTAAGTTCCCTACTGTGGGGTAAGTGAGTCAGTCAAATTCCTCTGCACCCAAGGCCTAAAACCTATTGGAAATCTTTAAATCAAACTATCAACCTCAGGAGCTCTCACTTGTCTATTGCGGAGATGACTATCATTCAAAGTGGGCCCAAAGGAAATTGTGACAACAGGCAACAGATAAAAATAGCCTGCATGATAGAAGTATGTGCTTTCAGGCTGGCAAGGTTCGACTGTGGGAGCTACACCTGGATGGTCAAAATTAATAACAAAACAATCCCCACCATGGGTTTGGGGTGGAGGTTGCCCCCAATCGAACCTTCTAGCCATGATGCGCCTATTAGATAGTCTGTAACCTTAAGTTCCCAGTATGGAAAACCAATGGGCCACTCTATTCCTTAAAGTATAATAATCTTCTTTAGTTCCACACTTTAGCATAGGACCCCCAGTGAGTACCACTACATAAGGTACTGAAGCTGGATGAAGATTCAGTGAAACATGCAGAGAAAATGAGCCCGCCTTACTTTGAATGGTGCCAACCCTTCACGCTGAGGACCCAACAACAATCGAATGACAAACTCCTTTTTGATTGACGGAAGGCTCAGGGGGCCCACATAAAACTGGGCTCAGGTCTTGAGATACCACCGATTCCTGACTAGATAACAAATTAATGGAATGCACTGCAGGCCCACCTTGTAGGGGGCAGTGTGTGGCAACAGGACCTGACTCAAGCTCCCTCACAGACTTAGGACCCACTTGCCCCACCCTTCAGGAGCAGTGTTTCAGCGATAACATTAGGCAGCAACTGAGACAAGTTGGATTTATAAAACTCTATTAAATTATTAAGACTAGCCTTGATTGAGGAAAGTTTATCCAAACATTTAGCCAGAGGCAAGAGGGGTGGCCCAGCATCTGTTGGTGGCTGAAATGTGCAGGACCGGCCCGCCCTTGGCTTCAATCAATCAAATGAAACTTTATTTGGCCAAAGGCCACAAAAGCATAACACAGAGATAAAAAAACATACAATCCATTTTTAAAAATCCAGCAGCAAATAACCTTAAAAGCGTCTTACACATGTCGGAAAGATACATGAAAAAATGAGGTTCAACCTTAAAGAACAATACATTAGGTTTCATATCTGTTCCGAATATAAAAATCAGTTTTTATCAAATTTAATGCAGAATAGCACAACTCCTGTGAGCCTAGAGATTGCAAATATATTAGCCATTCTTTATGGGAACTCAGGTTCGATTTGCAAACAAGTGGGACCAAATGGAACATCTCGGCGCCACATATAAAGTACATAATAAAATAGAGTGATTAGTGATCTGTGTTAAAGTGCAGTCGCATCCACAAGGGGGGAGAGCCCAACTCCAAGCCCCTGCTGTGAGGAGAGCAAATCTCAAGTGCAATGTTTCCCACCTGAAGAATTTTAGACAGTACCAGTGGGTTGGATTCTTTAGCCATCCCTGATATGGCTCCATGGGTAAACAGCCATTACAACAAGGGTGTTACCCCGCAAGTCATTACATAGCATGCGTTACAACGCATGCGATGTAACAACGCGTAGCCATTACTACGCATACCATTACATCGCATGCGCTTTTACAACGCATGGGATGTAATGGCTATCCACATCGTTGTGAGGAAACTGAGGCTGTTCCGTTTTCCTCACAACGACGTGCACCGCCCCTCAGACGACGCTGGAACCAGGAGTGAGGAACCACAAGGAGAGAGAGGTAAGGGGGATTGTGCTTGGGGTGGGGGTTACTTTTTTAGGGTTTAGGGTAGTGTCGAAGTAGTGTTGTAATGTTTGTGTAGTGTAGGGTTGTGTTTTAGGATTTAGGGTAGTGTCGAGGGGATCGTGCAGGGTAGTGTTAGAGTGTAGGGACCGGACTGGGGGTAGGGGGAGGGTCGTGCTGGGGGTAGTGTTTTAGGGTTTAGGGTAGTGTTGTGGTGTTTGTGTATTGTAGGGTAGTGTTTTTGGGTTTAGGGTACTGTCCGGGGGGGTCGTGCAGGGTAGTGTTATAGTGTAGGGGCCGTACTGGGGGTCGTGTGGGGTCAGTGTTTTAGGGTTTAGGTAGTGTTGTGGTGTTTGTGTAGTGTAGGGTAGTGTTTTAGGGTAGTGTCGGGGGTCATGCAGGGTAGTGTTAGAGTGTAGGGACCAGACTGGGGGAAGGGGGAGGGTCGTGCTGGGGGTAGTGTTTTAGGGTTTAGGGTAGTGTTGTGCTGTTTGTGTAGTGTAGGGTAGTGTTTTAGGATTTAGGGTAGTGTCGGGGGTCGTGCAGGGTAGTGTATTGTTATTGTAGGGAGAGGAGTGGGGGTAGGGGGAGGGTCGTGCTGGGGGTAGTGTTTTAGGGTTTAGGGTAGTGTTGTGGTGTTTGTGTAGTGTATGGTAGTGTTTTTGGGTTTAGGGTAGTGTCGGGGGGTTGTGCAGGGTAGTGTTATAGTGTAGGGGCCATACTGGGGGTTATGCGGGGGTAGTGTTTTAGGGTTTAGGGTAGTGTTGTGGTGTTTGTGTAGTGTAGGGTAGTGTTTTAGGTTTTAGGGTAGTGTCGGGGGTCGTGCAGAGTAGTGTTTGAGTGTAGGGACTGGACTGGGGGTAGGGGTAGGGTCGTGCTGGGGGTAGTGTTTTAGGGTTTAGGGTAGTGTTGTGGTGTTTGTGTAGTGTAGGGTAGTGTTTTACGATTTAGGGTAGTGTCTGGGGGTTGTGTAGTGTAGTGTTATTGTAGGGAGAGGACTGGGGTCGGGGGAGGGTCGTGCAGTGGTACTACATTAGGGTTTAGGGTAGGGTAGGGTGGAGTCACTTACCTTGCAAACGTTTACCATGATTATGCCTTTACCACACATGCCTTTGCGTTTAAATGGCATGCGTGGTAAAGGCATAGTCGTGGTAAAATTTTGCGTTGTAATGGTAGTTGTAACTGACATTGCGTAGTAATACCCGCGTTGTAATGGCATGCGTGGTATTGCTATGCGATGTAATGAGTCATATTCGGCTCCATGCTATGTGTTGTAGAAACAGAGGCATCCCTGACAATGGAAACTTTGGCCTGGGCATATTCTAGGTGTGTGTTTGTGTAGTAGTCCAAATAGCGCCGTTTAACACAAAGTTTGTGTCCACGCCTAATCATGGAGGCGTTATTGTACAGATCCGTGAGACCTAGGGCCAGATGCATCAACAATCCATTTTGCGATTTCCTAATTGCGAATTATGGCGATTCGCAATTAGTAAATCGCAAAATGGAATGCATGAAAGTGTGTTTACCACTTTCTGCGATTCCTAGGGGATCGCAAATGACCTACCTCATGAATATTAATGAGGTAGGTCACAATTTGCGACCCCCTAGGAATCGCAAAAATCACGGGGATGGTGGCCTGCTGGGGTCAGCAGACCACCATGTCCGTGATTGCTTTTAAATAAAGCAATCTTTTTTTTTGTAAAGCAGCGGGTTTTCCTTAAAGGAAAACGAGATGCTTTACAAAAAGAAAAATTTAAAGTTTTCTTTTAATTTTTTAAGAGCAGGCCGTGGTCCGTGGGACCACTGCCTGCTCTTAAGAATGGTTTTACAAACATTCACAAGGGGGACCCCTTCCCATTTGCGAATGTCTTAGCACCTACTTGAAGTAGGTGGTAATATGCGAATGTTTTGCGACCGCATTCAAGGTCACAAAACATTCATGCATACTGTTAGGATTCGCTATTTGGAAGGGACGCCCTAAACACGCCCCTTCGAAATAGCGAATCGCAAACCCATTTTGCGATTCGGTAACAGGTTACCGAATCGCAAAATTGGGTTTGGTGCATCGCAAAAGCATTTTTTGCAATCGCAAATGGGCCGATTCTGCGAATCGGCCCGTTTGCGAGGAGAAAAATACTTGATGCATCTGGCCCCTAATGCGTTAAAAGTATTTTTTATGTAGGATAACCATGGGATCTGGTTTGCCTTATGTAATGCCAATCAGTCGGCAATACAGGTTCTAGTTACTGCGGTTACGGGTGTGCCCCAAATGTTTACCCAGAGCAGTAGCTGGTCCAAGCCAATCAGGTCTCTCAAGTATTTTAACCCAGTTCTTCATGGCTTACTAAAGTGGCTGTGCTGGCCGGGACTGACAACAATCTTTGAGTGAAACTATTTTCTGCTCTTTGGAGGGTCCCAACTTTGTTGTAGCTCCACAGCCCGGTGTCATAGGTTCCAGCCGAGATGCATTTAATCTTGTAGGGGCTCATCATTTCATTTAGTGGCTTATGTAGCAGTTTTCGAGCAAATCGAAAAATAGCTTTCAAGTTCCTATAAAAGGACTGGAGTCGTACTGTTAGAAGGGGTACCCAACTAAGTGTTTGATTAAAAAGAATTTCCAAATAATTGCAGTTCTTTACTTTCACCAAAATGTGTTCACCCATTCTAAAAGTTTTAGACTTAGTGCTTGGTCGGCCACATTTCATGACGAACAACTTTGAAAAGTTGACTTGGAGATCCAACTCCTTCATAAATAACAGAAATAAATCTAATAGAGTATGGAGACCATTTGCTGTACAGGCGAACAGTACTGTATCGCCAGCGTACAGCAAAATGGGAACCTGCTTGTTTCCCATTCAGGGTACATTCTTCCCACTCTCCATCATGAAGAAATGTATCCCATTTATATATATCAAGAAGAGAAAGGGGGCCAAGATGCAACTCTGCCTGACACCCTAGGGCAGACTTAATATGTGGGGAGCATTCACCTGAGGGACCATAACGCACCCTTACTGCAAGATCTTGACGGAGCTGGCGTATGAGTGTCAAGAGTTCCTGTTAAACATCCATTCCTCCCATTAGGTACCACAACTTGATAAATCAATGAAGGCCAAATGCACTGATTCGTTTTTGGCCTTCGCATATTTCCCCAGGACTAGATAAAGATTTAAGCATTGCTTGGTTGTCCCTAAACCTGGTCTAAAGCCAAATTGGGCCTCACATAGTACGTTATTTACCGAGGCTCATTCTTCTAGATGGGACAATAGAACATGTCCCAAAAGTTTTACACTAGAGTCGATCAGCGAAATCAGGTGGTAGCATGACGGTTGAGACCATTCCCCTTTTTTAATAAATTGGGACCAGTAGGGCTGTCTTTCACAAGTCAGGAATAAGGCTCAGGGTTATTGATCTAAATATGTTTGTTATTAGTGGGGCCCAAAGGGGAACATTGGACTTGAACATGACCACAGGACCCCCATCTGACCCCAGGGCCTTGCTGGAGATAGATAATTAATTCTATGGATCCTGCTGAAGCTCTGGAGGAACAATTTAAAGAAAATTCTATAATTTCTTCTGGTACCCAAACAACCACAGGAGTATACTTCTAATGCCCTCGTGACCTCAGTGGAGGCATTTAGAGACTCTCAGAGTGTCAGAAGAGGCCAACAGCAGGGTCCAGTCCAGGTCAAATTGCTACTTGTCAGCTGGGCGATTCAAGGACTAGGCCTCTTGGAGCTTGTTCTGTGCCTGCAGCCAGACAGGAGCTCAGCCAAATGACCATTGAAGTCCACTTCTTTGTTCTGGGCACAAGTGAGAACACGTCCAGTTCTTCAGATCCCCTCATAGCAAAAGGTGCAGTTTTTCTTCTATTCTTCCACAGGTCCAGAGAAGTTGACGATTGTGCTGTGTGGTGCCACAAATATGCCTGATATCAGCTACTGGGTGGTGTAACTCCCTAACCAATAGGATAAAAGTTCCTCGGGGCAACCCTACCCGCTTTAGCAGCAGTTCCTTTTTGCCCTACTGCAAATAATCCCACAGTGCAGCTTATTCCCAAAATCCAAGATGGGGAGAAACTTAGCTATTGTGCAGAGTCTTTGTGCAGACCCAAAGGTGTGGCCAAGGTAATGAGCAGTTCCCTCTGTGGTCACTCAAAATGAGCTCTAGGATAGTTTTCCTCCCACTGGGTTTGGTGCTAAACTGACTAGGGGAAAAGAACCCTAGGCAGGTTGAAATTGGTCTTAGGTTGCTTGTGTTCCAGTTTGAGGAGGACTTGGCCTGGTGATTCAGGCTAGACTGCTCTTATTAGAACAGGGTGAAGACTGATTTGCATATGGTTGGGTCCACACAGAGGAGGCATGGTGGGTAATATAACGATGGGCTGGAATCCTACCTTGAAAGATTTCCAAATTCCTGCTTAACCAATGTATTCTGATTTCAGAATAGGAGGTAAAATGATCACAAAACTAAGAGAACCCTCGACAGGGAATCATTAAGTAGGATTGGTACCCCTATCATCCAGTTCTTCAAGCGTTTGCACAGCTGTTCTTGTTCCATGTAAATTCCTGGAAGACACCCATGTCATATTCATCAATATCAGATTCATCACATAAACCAACCATAATTATGCTTAATGGGAAAAAGTATAGGAGGCATGTTTCTTATGAATATCTGTGAAATTCTCCTAGGTTGTACCGCCTGCAGAGAACCAAGACCTGATTTTATATAATTACAATGTTCTTCTAGCAGGTTTTATACACATTTGAATGAATATATATTCAACAGTTCTTACATATGGAACTCCTTGATGCAAAGTCAAGTTCATGTTATATTACTAGTTAGATGAGACAGTTAATGTTGGTGTCAGAGACTGAATAGGTGGATGATGTATATTTTGGAATGTTTTACAGTGGGTTGAAAGAAAGCTTAAAATATGCTTTTACCCAGGTTACCACTCTAGTATTAAGTTGTAACATTGAATGGAGGACTGTAAGAAAATGAGAAATAAAATTAAAAAGTCCTCTTTTTAGGGAAAAAGATAACACTCACAGACCAATTGATGGAGAACCTGTATAACCAACAACCAAGGGTGCAACTCACACATTAGAACAATAAACGGTCCCTGCAGTGAAAGAGAAGAATGGAGAGCTAAGACTCTTTCCTATTCCTTTGACAGGGGACATTCTGTTCCATGCTTTACAGCAAAAGCCATATTCTAATGGAATGAATGTGCCTGTACATTTTTGGTGGTTCCTTGATAGTGAGTAAAATACCACTCCATCATTCTATTCATGGTATGATCTCCTATGACACTGTCTCTGTATTTACTGATATTCATTAGTAGTACTTAATCAACTTTTTCTGGTCAGTGCTGAAGTGAATTGAAAATGAATGGGTACATATACTGACACTAGTTTTGCCTATACCATAGCCTTTCATTTGTGCTACAATGACAGTCCCTAACCAATACAGTGCATTTATGACAATTAAGTAAATTCTGGAAAGATATTATAATCAAGCAAGTGTCTGTATCTTCATTGGAAACAAAAAATGTTTGGTGTAATAGGGTTTTCTTACTTTCAGGTTATTCCCCTGTTAATCAAATTCCAAATAGATGGACCTTATTCTTGGTGCTTGGAAACTTATGGACACTTCAGTATCCATAGTTATTAATGTGCATGATTTCCTCATCAAGAATGGGGACTATTTATGCAAGATGGAAATTCTGTGGTATTTTCTCACTACAAGGATGTGCTTGATCTCAAGGAAGAAGAAAGCATACCTCACATCAACAGCACGATTGCTGAATGGATTTGGCACAGGAACATCAATTGCTTACAAAAGTATGTTTACTCTTCATTGATTTTCTAAGGATAATTTGACCAAATGTTTCTTCAGATATTCTAAATCATCCGTTGGGACACATTCTCTCTTCACCCTTAGAAAACCATATGAAGACCCTGTGATAATTTTAGATGACTCAGAGTGTTAGCTCAATTATCATTTAGTAAAATAAGCAATTGTCTACATTAGATCTTTGAGGTGCCTACAATCTCATAAAGACAAACACAAAAAATGAATATAAAAGAGCCTCCTATATGAGATTTGGGCATAGCGACTACATGGCTATACTAATTGTTATGTTATAGGAACTTTGTTGAGCGCACGTACACCAAAAGGTCTCTTGGCGCTAAGATGAAGGCCACCCCAGAATAGTGTCTAGCAATAGGCCTGAGTAAAGAGCCAAGTTTTCAGTTTTTTTCGGAAGCTCATATAGTCCATCGTATGTCTCATCTCAATCGGCAAGGAGTTCCAGAATTGGGGGCCCAGCATCGAAAAACATGAGCCACCCATTCTTTTATGCTTAAATCTTGGAATTGTCAACAGATTCATTTGTGCTGATCTGAGGTTCCGTTTGGGAAGGTACGGGTGAATCTTCATGGAGATAAATTTGGGGCCCTTGTTGTTAATTGCTTTGAAGATCATACAGCCTGTCTTAAACAACGACCGCTGGGCCACGGGTAGCCAATGCAGCTGCTTCATCAGTGGCTTATATGGCAGTGTCTCAGTTGTTGGAAAATAACTCTGGCAGCTTGGTTCTGTATCAGCTGGAGCTTATAGATTTTGTTGGCGGAGAGGCCTAAATAGATAGCATTAGCATAGTCTAACCTAGACAGAATCATAGCCATCATAATAACTATGCTTGCTTCCCTAGTGAAAAATCTCCTGATCTTTTTGAAGTTCCTCAACTGAAAAGAGCACGATGACGTGACCAAGTTAATCTGGGATTGCATCGATAAATTAGCGTCAATTTGAATGCCCAAACTTTCTACAGAATTCTTAGGGATAGGAGGGGTTCCTGGTGTAACTGGCCAGTGTGCTGGAGTCCAATGATGTAGTCTATTGTTGGAAATGACTATCTCTGTTTTATCAGAGTTCAATTAGAGATGACTGTGATTCATCCCGTCTTTGATGAATATCATGGTGTTTTGAAAGAATGCCTTGGATTCCTCTGTTTCATCAATTGGAAAAATCAATTGCATATCATCTGCATAATTAAATATCCTAACCTTCCTTTGTTGGAGGGAATGGATCAGGGGCAGATATAGAGGTTGAACAAGTGGGGGACAGGGACGAGCCCTGTGGTACCCCACAGGTGGTGGTGACGCTGACTGAGCTGTAGGGTGCAAGCCTGACTGATTGAGTACGGTCCCTCAGAAAGGATTTCATCCATTCTAAGGCTGTTCCTCTCAGACCTGCCGCTGCCATTCTATCCGTTAATATCCCATGGTCCACGGTATTGAATGCCACCGACAGGTCGAGTAGGACCAGCGCCTATGTGCACCCCCTGTCTGACACCTCCTTCAGGTCGTCCACCACGCTTAGAATAACTGATTCGGTCGAGTGAGATGGGCGGAAGCCTGCTTGATGGGAGTCCAGGAATTTAGTTTCTTCAATGAAGGCACAGAGAAGTTTAGCTACATGTGCCTCCAGAATATTTGCTGGATACCGGAGAAGCGAAATGGGTCTGTAGTTACTCAATTGTCGGGCATCCACACCAGCTTTCTTTTGAAGCGGGATTAGGACTGCATCTTTGAAAGCACACAGAACCATGCCTTGCTCAAGTGACATATTGAGCAGTGAAAGGGTGGTATCTTGGAAGCTGGTGAAAATGTATTTTTGTATTACAGGGGGCATGGGTCTTTAGGTGAGCCGGACTTTACTTTATTTGTTAATTCTGTGAGTCGATCTAAATTTATGTTCTGGAAGGTGGATAATGTAACTAGATTGGTATGTTGCTGGTGTAACGACCAGTCCTGTAAGCTCGGGATAATGGAACCTTGTATTATCTTGATTTTGTTCACAAAAAAAACATTCAAGTCATCGTATAGAGCCTGAGACGGAGTGATGACAGGTGTTATACGGTCCGGGTTGGATAATTCTTTAACTATATTAAAGATATCTTTAGTTTTGTTTTCCGAACTAAGGACTTTGTTAGTAAAGAATGCTTTTTTTGTCTCTAAGATGGCTATTTTGTAGTCTGTCAGAGCTTTTACATATGTTTCCCTTGTTTCTGGTGTATAGGCTCCCCGCCATTTTCGTTCAGCCTGGCGGGTTTTTAACTTTGCTAGTTTCAGCTCTGCAGAGAACCATTTAGATGCCTCATGCCGCCTCAAACAACTGGCTTTATTTTGTAAGGGGGAATGTATCTCACTTGCTTTTAATTGCCAGTTAGTAATAGCTGCCTCAAACTTATCCACATTGTCTGTTTTTGGCAGTAAAGTAAATGCCAAGGAATTATGGAAATCTGCCAAATTGATACGATTCCAGTTCCTTGTTAGTAATTTAGGACCGACAGAGGGTTTAGCTAGTGATAGGCCACTTAGGGCAAAATGTATTAAATGGTGGTCCGACCAGACACATGGTTTAATTATTAAACTCTAGACCGAGAGGTTGGTGGTCCATAACTGGTCAAGTGCGTGACCTTTAATATGTGTCGGCCCATGTATATGTCCTTCTAAGTTCAGATTTTTTAGTAAGTCTGTAAGTTCCTTCGAACCCTTACTCCCCTCTTCCTCATTTGTCCAGTAGTTCAGGTCTCCGACTACCAAAATTTTTGCATAGTCTATGATTAAGGGTGCAAGATAATGTGCTAGTTCTTTAGTGAATTCCGCCATCGGGATAGGCGGCCTATAGATCAGAACACACACCAGTGTGGACGTGGGAGAGTCCAATTTAAGAGTAAGACTATCCACCGATGCCATTTCTAGGGTGGCAATGGCGGTGAAGGAGAGGTGCTTTTTGATCACCACTGCTACCCCTCCTCCTCTTTTTCCAGAAGACCTATTGGTCTGTAAGAGATAATAGTTACCAGGTAATGCTGCTAGCATATCTGGGGTGGATACCGTAGTCAACCAAGTTTCTGTGAGTAATAAAATATCTGGTGCTTCGGTGTCTAAGAGATTAAAAATTTCTAATTGGTGTTTAACCATAGAGCGTGTATTTAGATATGTTACAGTTAGCTCCTTAGGTGCTGGGGCCTGTGTCATAGGCGTGGCAATTTCATACTTGTTTAAGGTGATTTCAGGCGCAGGAACAGTGGATACCTTTGCCGGTGCAGAATTTAAGAGGCCATGCCTTAATAATTTGTTTTTGTCTATAGAGTCAATCTTCATGATATTTGTCTGTGGTACCAACACTCGCAATTCATGTGAAGAATAGGTTAAAATTTCCGCATAGTGGCTAGCCCCGGGCCCCGTCCGGCCGCGGACGGGCGCAGACGGGCTTGCCTTTGGCACGCCAGCGGCATGCCCGTGCGCGCGTCCGCTCAGCGGTCATGCTTATATCCCTTAGTTACTTCTGACTCCACCCTCTCCCTCCCCAAATTGGTTTGGCTCTGTCTAATCACCTCCCGTACAACTCAGGAAGGCGGAAGGAGCAGCGATATCGGCGCGATTTACTCTGCGGTAACAATGCAGTCTTCAAATTCAATTAGTTCAGTTCCCCAGCATTAAAAAACAAAAAGGCAATTTTAAAAAGGCTAAAACAATTGCTGGCGCACTGTTACACTCGGGTGATAGCTTCTAACAGCGCGTCCGCGCAGCCTTCATTCTTATATCCCTTAGTTACTTCTGACTCCGCCCTCTCCCTCCCCAATTGGTTTGGCTCTGTCCAATCACCTCCCGTACAACTCAGGAAGGCGGAAGGAGCAGCGATATTGGAGCGATTTACTCTGCGGTAACAATGCAGTCTTCAAATTCAATTAGTTCAGTTCCTCAGCATTTAAAAACAATAAGGGAATTTTAAAAAGGCTAAAACAATTCCTAGCGCACTGTTACACTCGAGGGATAGCTTCTAACAGCGCGTCCGTGCAGCTGTCATGCTTATATCCCTTAGTTACTTCTGACTCCGCCCTCTCCCTCCCCAATTGGTTTGGCTCTGTCCAATCACCTCCCGTACAACTCAGGAAGGCGGAAGGAGCAGTGATATCGGCGCGATTTACTCTGCGGTAACAATGCAGTCTTCAAATTCAATTAGTTCAGTTCCCCAGCATTTAAAAACAATAAGGCAATTTTAAAAAGGCTAAAACAATTGCTGGCGCACTGTTACACTTGAGGGATAGCTTCTAACATCGCGTCCGCGCAGCCGTCATGCTTATATCCCTTAGTTACTTCTGACTCCGCCCTCTCCCTCCCCAATTGGTTTGGCTCTGTCCAATCACCTCCCGTACAACTCAGGAAGGCGGAAGGAGCAGCAATATCGGCGCGATTTACTCTGCGGTAACAATGCAGACTTCAAATTCAATTAGTTCAGTTCCCCAGCATTTAAAAACAATAAGGCAATTTTAAAAAGGCTAAAACAATTGCTGGCACACTGTTACACTCGAGGGATAGCTTCTAACTAGGCTGTGGAGAAACCCGTTTTCATTCCATTAATTCCTCACTGATGGATTCCAAGGTATCCTGGATCAGTATCTCATCATCCACTCGGGCAAGACTTTGGGGGTCATTACGAAGGTGGTGAGATGGCCATCGACAGGCTGTTGGTGGTGGTCTATCTGCCATCAGGACCACCTTTACCGCCCGCCCCATTAGGATGGCGGGAGGTGTAATGGCGGTCGGAAACACCGACTACCACGCATTCGCCCACCTGTGCGGTGGAGGACCTCGCAATCCCTGCATTGGTTGCGGTGCCTACCAGGCCCCTCCGTGGGGATTACGATGTCCCTCCCAGCCAGCCTTTCCATGGTGGTTCACCCGCCTTGGAAAAGCTTGCGGAAAGGGAAATTGAGGACCCGTAGCTGGCCCACCTTCCCCTTTGGCCCTAGGCTAAGGGCACTGGGGGGCACCTATGGTGCTCCCCTACATGTGCCTGCACCATGTGGCAGGCACCGCATGGTGCGTGCCACGTAGTGAAGGGATATGTGTGTTGACCCCTTTTGGTCTTGCGGCGTGTGCTGCAGCCAGCAGCACACGCTGCAATACAAAAAGTTGGCAATGCGACCGCCTGAAGTCTGTACGCCATCGTAATCAGGCCCTTTATGTTTATCTTCTGCCACCACAACCCACAGTATCAATGCAATAGAAATGTTGCAATTACTAAGAGCCTTATTTAGCCCTTGATGAGCCAGCTTCAAATGGTTAGATTGGTGGTGGGACCGGCTCCACTGGCCCAGCTACAAATGGACCATGGCTTTCTAGATTGCCATTGGGTTGTTGGTTTCTTTGTCAATGACCCATTGAAACCAGAAATTCTAAAATGAAAACCCAGTCCCTGTTAGTGCTCAAATGATGTCAATAATTTATAAAGACATCTATGTCCCCCATCATTTACATTTCCACTCCTAGACGGTTCATAAATGGTCGGTAGAAGCTTTATTTCTTGGGCAGGAGTGGCCATCAGTGGGTTTTGTGATTATATCTCTACTGTTTTACCTGTGATCCCAGTAATGACTTTAGCCTTTCAAATAAACACGTTCTCCGAAATGATTAAATATCTTTCAAGGTAGGTTATGACTACGTCTAATCATGACTTACATCATTTGGCTGCGTCTCTCTTGAGGATACTGTCAAAAACACCATTATGCATTTTAATAGAATAAACACTGTGGGGCCGATTCCGATCTCGGCCGGTAGGGCTCCGAATCGGATTCGGCTTAACCGGATCCGATTCGGAGCCCTATTTCCCGACCGATCCGTACGCGCGTCCGGACGAGCGAGTACGATGCAAAATCGCCGACCGACTCGTTCGGGCGTCCCAACCGCTCCGACCGACTCGTTCCTGGGTCGAACCGCACCGACCGACTCGCTCGGACACGACTCGCACCGCGCAATGGAGACGTTCCCCGGCCGGGTAAGTACGATGCGCGCCGCGAGCGAGTCCGACCGACACGCGCCGTCCGGCTCGAAAGAGCAGTCGGAGCCGTACTTCGAGGGTCCGTGTCGGACCCCCTGTACGTGTAGCCGCGCGAGTCGCACACAGGGGGACCCATGGGTCCCCCTACCTGTGCGTGTACGGCGCGAGTCGCTTCGCCGCGTACCCGCTGTAGGGGCGCCCTGTTCGCCTCGCACCCATTGAGGCAATGGGAGCCCGCGTACGCGTTGTACGACCGGCTCCCATTGACTTCAATGGGAGTCCGACCGACTCGAGTACGATAGCATACGGATGCATCGTACTCGTTCGGTCGGGCTGCACGGGTCCGATTCGGTCGGAAATCTCTCCGGGTCCGGCTCGGTCGGGGAGATTTCCGGCCCGAATCGGAATCGGCCCCTTAGTCTCAAAAAATTATATTTGGGTCATTTTTGCCACACCAGTGAAACTGCAATCTCTTTAAAAGTTACAGAAATGCATTGGATTTAGAAACTGCGCTAATCTTGGGGAGATGCCCAACATGAATTATATAAAGTGCCCATGGAAAGCTTTATTCATTTAAAAATGAAAGGCAACAAAAAATGAGTGATCGGGAAACACCAGTCAGTTGATGGCTAACTATAAAAATTAATTAGCATGTTCTTGATGCTGGGTGTGCCAACACTTCAGAGAAACCTCGCTTTACATATTTCTAGTAAAAATATCAAATGTTGGTCTGCTCTGCACAAACTACTGAAAAGCATTTGTGAATTTTAACTGAGGCATGTGGTATACATTAGGAAGTTCAATATTGCAAAAAGACAAATTGTATTGTCTGCAATCTTGAATTGGTCCATTTATTAATTAGTTATAACACTTTTTGCAAGGCCACCGCAGATTTTTATCTATTTCTTGACCTACTTGATTGGTATCATGACTCAGTGCACTATGACATTGTTTAGTGCCACCCAAATGGCGTAATTATCTTTTCAGTAAGGCCATTGTAAGTTGATACAAGAAAGGCATGAATGCTGTGGAAGGTAAATGCCATATGTGTGCTAAAGTGTGTATTTACCTACATATATTACGAAATATATGTCTTCTGAGCACCACAGTGATGCCGCTAAACACCTGTTGGACAACAGAGCTAGGTGCTTATATTTTTAATATATTAAAATGTGGCATTCCCAGATCGGGAATAATATACACTCACAGTGAAGAATTGTTCAAAATGTATTTTCACTGTGTAAATTGGAACTGGCCTTGATAAGAATAAAGTTATAGGGGCATATTACCAAGAACGGCATTAAAATTATCGCGGCTTTAGCGGCAGGAAACTGCCGCTAAAGCAGCGATAATGGGCTTGATAATATGCCCTTGAGAATTACAATAGAAGCCCATGTTCTGGTGTAAACATGGGCTTCTATTGGAATTCTCAAGGGCATATTATCAAGCCCATTATCGCCGCTTTAGCAGCAGTTTCCTGCCGCTAAAGCAGCGATAATTTTAACGCCGTTCTTGGTAATATGCCCCATAGTTAGTTATCTCTGCCTTTCTACAACAATGATGAGACTTTATTCTTACTCAGTTTCAGATATCAAATTCAATGGTGAAATAGATTTGATATAACTGTAGTGGAAAAATAACTTCTTAGTGTATGTTATGCAGCACGAGAGCAAACGAGTTTGGAACTGGTTTGTCTCTCAGCCCTGCTCCAGGAGCCCAGTACACATTTTTGGCTGCTTGAGTGTTGTAAATAGTTAGTTAGCAGGGATGAGCCATCTAGTAGGGGAACGGAAACCCTTGGCAGAATAAAGGGCAGCCATTTGAGTTTTTCCTTTTCTTGGTGATGTCAAAAAGGTAAGCCGGAAATGCAACCATTCATTTTGAGACCCCTCCCAGTCTTTCTGGTTCCAACCCAAACAGGAGAAAAAACTGTTCTGGCCCTGACGCAGGGGAGGACACTTCAAGGAGGAGTGGTTAGGGGAAAGACTAGAGCTACGTCTGGAGGATGGTGTGAGGCATCTTGTTTTAGGGCTCATGGGGAGCTTCACAGTAAACTGAAAGTGAAAGTGCTGAAAAAGGCATGCAGATACTGCTTGAAAGTAGTAAGGACTGTGGGTAGGGGCTTCCTCATTGCCTGGCTAGTGCACAGGATAACTGTTACCCCTTCACCCCCTACTCAGAACAAGACTCACAGACACCTCACTCATGCCAGCACCCAGGAATTGGAACTGCTCTCCAAGGGTCAAGTTGATGATCTCCTCTTTGGCTGCATCAGGTATATCAAAAGCAGAAAAACATTTGAATTCAAGAAGGCTCAGGTGAAAACCTTGGTCTGTACCCTGGAAAAGCTAAAGAGGTACCAAATGACAAGAAGCTTGTTCTGAGGACCTGAGGGTTGAAGGAGTGACCAGGAGGAACTTTTACCGCAGTTGTAGAAAAGTGTGACTGCGGAAAGGATATTCCATCGACAGAGAACCCTTTCCACCGTACTGAAGATCTGCCCATCTCATTTAGAGCTGGGAAGACTATCAAGATGTCAGCGGCAGAGACTATTCCCTCTCCGATGCCGACATACACCTCTGATGACCCTATGGACTAAGGCCAGTCAGAGGTTTTGCCATTTTCTGCCCGCCCTATTAAGAGTGGGCACACAAATGGCAAGTTTTTACTTTGGCTTACTGCCATCCAAAACATGGTAGTAAGTGAAAGTAAAAGCAATTCAATGACTCCATTCCCTAGGTGAAAACTCCCATGGTAAGGAGGTCATTGCTTTATTTATTTATTTTTTTAAATCCTGCTTTGGGATTTTCTTTTTGAAAATAAAAAAAAGAAATTGGAACTGTGCCATATGGCTCCAACATGTTGATGGAGCCTTAAGGCACACTTTCGGTGCATTGACTAGAACGGTTATGACAGTGGTTAGAATTACAATACAGAGCACAGCACCAAAGTACAATTCAAACTGACTCTGTTGTCAGTTAAATTTAATTTCAATAATACACCAAAGAAAGCAGACAAAGTGGTAAAGTCCAAATAAGAGTATAAAAATAGATAAATTCTTGGTTCGTTGACACGTAGTTGGAGCATCGATGTAGACAGCCGACACATGTTACGTCTTGTAGACGACTTTCTCAAGGCTCAAACTGTGACTGTTGTGTCTGTACTTGTTAAAATACAAGTCTGATCCAGAATCCCCTTGGTGTACTGGGGAGTTTAGGGCAGCACAAGCTTCGGAATTATCCTGGGTGTAGCGGATAATGTCCCAAATTCAGATGTTGTCTCTCAAGTGCGAGAGTAACACTGCTACAGGCATGGGACAGTGATGCTCGTTATGGTAGATGAGACTAGCAATCCTGGAATTTCAATAAAAAAGTACGAAGTCCATAATAGTTGGGGGGCAGCCCGTATGTAAGGTGCTCCCTGCTTCCTTCGGAGAAGCTGTCTGCATCGACGCTCCAACTACGTGTCAACGAACCAAGAATGTATCTATTTTTATACTCTTATTTGGACTTTACCACTTTGTCTGCTTTCTTTGGTGTATTATTGAAATTAAATTTAACTGACAACAGAGTCAGTTTGAATTGTACTTTGGTGCTGTGCTCTGTATTGTAATTCTAATTGAGTAAGTATACGGAAAAGTTATTTTCCTTATACAGAGTAACACTGTTTTGGTGGCACAGTGTTTTCATTGAGCACGCTCTTACATTAGCGATCTAATAATTGCAAACATAACGGAGGTGCTGACTATTCTTTTGTTACCACTGCCATCGGTTTCTAGTGTGACGGTTATGACAGTGGTTCCTGCCAATATAAGAGATATCCACTGGGGCACCAGGCATCGCTAAATTTGTAGGGCGGTTACTCCGTCAAGGTGAAGGAGTAAAATACTTTGTAGCCCTGATGGAGTAACTGCACTCTAAATCCAGCCTTGGGTCATTGTTTCACCTTTAAGGACCTAGGCAAGATGCTGGGGCTTTTCTATGGAGGCAACCCTCTAACCGGGGAAGAAAACAAGTTTCCTCTCAGTCAGAGCATTTTGCTCTGCTGAAAGCATATACAGCAGGACCTCCGGTAGTGATATCCAACCCCATTGAATCCTGCCTGGCTATATCTTTGGACCTTGCTCCACAGGTGGATTCAGAGAACGACAAAAGTTGTGAAGTCTAAAAGTAAAACAAATGGGTTATGCTGATTCATTCAATCATTGAAACGTCTGTGCCGCTACCATCTACCTTTTATTCAAGAGACCTAGCTCAAAATACATTAAAATGTGCCTGAATATTTGAGAGCCTCCCAGCTGAACATAAAATGCAAAGTTTGAATTACAAATACATATGATGGCCTTGTTGGTGTAGATGAATATTTGAAATCCATTGATGTTATTGATGTAAAGCACACCAACAATATTTACATTTTTTTACCATGGCATGTTGCTGTGGTATATGTTGTTGTGATGTTTTACTGTTTTTTTTAAACTCCCATGGGGTCTTCATTTTGAGTCATGGGATTGTGTTTTAAGTGCATTGTGTTGCTTGTGCTATAGATATATTTTTGTGTTGTGGTTGTTTTGCTCTGTTGAATTGTTTTGGTGTTCTCTTGTGTTCTTGTTATATTTATTTTTTGGGGTTTATTTGTTTTATGCTATTGATTTGTTATGTTGATTTATTGTGCTTTTGCTGTTTTCTGTAATATTTGTGGTGTGTATCTTTCTTTAATGACTGTATCTTATGATGCCCAGTTTTCAGTCATGGGCAAAACCTTCCAATACAGTTCCAGTGTAAAAACAGCAATTATATCTGTCAATGATGGTAAAATACCATTGCACCAAATCTACATCTTTTTATGGCACAAAGAAGTCTAACACCCATCAATAATCAAGCCTTAAAATAGAACTTTATAACCTCACTTTATGTAAGGCACGATCTTTTAAAGTCCACAAGACCACGCTATATGATTGATTTCTATTCCTTCTTTTGCCCTGATGATTAAATTGATTTGTGTTTCAATTCATTTTTAACTCACCTCTCTCTCCTACTTATAGAGCTAGTAAATTACAAGAAGACATGGGCAACTCAGTTTAGACAACAAAATCTTATTTTTGCATTTTTTCATTTATGGAAGATAACCATGCTGCACTCTCACCCCACCCACACATATGCCCTAGTTCCTAAGGGCCTGATTATGAGTTTGACAGTGTGGCACCTGGGCGGCATGCCACCGCCCGCTCCCACACCGCCAAACTCCACCGTCGGCCACCCGTCGGATTACAAGGTGAAATTCGGGAGGGCGGTCCTGCGGCGGCTGGCCTAAGGCACTGCCTTTCAAAGGCTCATAGGAGACCATTAGCAAGGCAGCGGCGTGGGACTGCCACAGCACGTTCCAGCACTGCATGGACTGTAATGCCCCTGCTGTGCAGAAACTGGGGGTTCAGAAAGACAGGGGCCACACCATGTGCCGCCTTGCATGCATCCCTGTGCACCGAGGCACCATGGGGCCCTGTAGGGCTCCACTAGTTTCCTCACCACCACCCTTTTCATGGTGGGCTCACCACCATGAAAAGAAGGGAAGTGAGGAAACTCATAATATGCTTGGCAGTGCAGCAGCTGCACTGCCAGCATGTTATGGCCTCAAACCGCTGCAAGTAGCACTGGCGGTAGCAGTGGTCCTATGGTGGTCTGACCGCCAAAGTCATAATAAGGCGGTCGGACCACCACCACCATGGCTTTGGCTGTCCATCAGACCACCAAGCTCCTAGCCAGTCCCTAGGTCTTTATCTAAAGTCATTTTTATCATTCTTAAACAGTTGATGGAATCCTTAGGCATTCTTATCTATCACTGTCATACATTATTTCGGTCTCAACTTGGGGTATGGTTTACTTTTTGAAATATGTATAGGATGAATCTTGTTCACCAGATTTTTGACTTTATTTTCAGCTTATCACAAAGCTGGGTGGGACAGAGGTGGTTCTAAAGATCGCAAAGTCGAAAGCATTTTTGAAAAGCAGATATTTTCACCAGCTTTCTAGCCACATCTATATGTATTTTGTTTTATACAAATCAAACTTTGCTAATTTTAGTTTTATTTAAAACTATATCAGAGCACACACCTAGATTATTTAAAGACAGAAACAAAAAAATAACAGAGACAAAATGAAAGACCGGTGTACACTTGCAATGCAGTACAACGTGCAATAAAAAACACATTTCACCAATATCCTCCAAAGTAAAGCAGATAACTCTGATGAAATTAAAAAACTGAGGGCTAAAAAGGGCTGGTATATGTGGCTATGTGCCAGTCAAGGAAGGCATACCTTGCTTTTGGATAAATAGCAAGTAATTTTAACGTTACGTTAAGTTAGCTCAATTATGTACTCTAATTATTGAAGTTACTGTATTAAGTATTCTATTATCGAATAGTGAATATTTTTGCAAGAGCGGCCAGATGTCTGCCTCTGAGAAATATGAAGGAATAATCCAAATTAGATTAGATTAATGATTGACTGTTCAGTAATCACCACCCCATTAGTTCACAAGTTAATTGAACTTGTTCATAGTCCATTATGATTGCTGACTTTTAAACAAATAATGATGATATGTATAATCTAGGAATCCCTTTTGCTTTCAGAACAGCTGTGCGCCGATGTTACTTCATATTTCTGAATGAATTTGATATGTTTGAAACTGTGCATTTAGGAGAAAATGAAGGGTTGCCTAGAGTCACTGAAGTTTTTTGATCAGTGCATTAATACAGTTCATGGTAAAAACACCACCATTTTTCATTTCAGTATGTATAACATGAATATGCAGCACAATATTAATTACCATGAAATGTAAAATCACAGTTTATTGAACATTGTTATGGAGATCTGAAGCCAGGCATAAGGATTCATGTCTAAAGCCATGTTCAAAACATATACACAAGGGCCCAGATTTGCTCAAAAGTAATGCAACGCAGAGCAGAAAGGAAAGGAAGAGAGCAGAACAGTGCCATATTTACTAAAGATGCGCTGGTGCACTTTTGGCTGCTTGTCTAGCAGACAGTAGCGAATTTTGGGAGATAGTTAGCAGTCCACTGTTTGCACCTCCAGATAGACTACAGCTCTGTTATATGTCTCATATTACAGCTAATGGGTGGATTAGTCAATTTTCAAGGATATATTCCTCCTCTGCTCCTCCCATGGATGTTAGCTCATTAGACCTTTCCCCACTGGGTATCTTAACCCTGAGATACCAGTAGAAGAAGACAAGGTTGAAATTTTAGGTTTGTCAAGAAATAAGGCCCCTGGGATGGATGGGATCTATTCTTGAGTGAACCATAGATCTGGGCCCCTGCACTTAGGCAGACCCTTTGACCGCATGGTTTTCCTCAATCATTGGCCTAGTTTTCAAGAAGGGGACAAGGAGGATCTGAAATGTTACCGGTCCATCTCTTTAATAGATTCTGTTGTGAAAGTGCCCAGAAGATCTTAATAGACTATTGACTTGGGTAGAAGAGACTCACATTTTATCAGACCTGCAGTATGCTTTTAGATCAGGCCTGAGTAACAATGATCAATATTTGAACTTGCATCTTGTGCTTACTGAATATACAGTTGCTAAACCAGGCACTATTTACATGGTGTTATTGGATTTAACACAAGCTTTCGATAGAGTTAATCGTGATAAATTATGGGCCATGCTCCTAACTATGGGGATCGACCCTAACAGCGTTGTCCTTCTCAGAGACTTGCACAAAGACATGGCAGTTATAGTTCGTTATAACATTACAGATCCTGCTCTGACCCTTTTAAGGTGCACCCCGGGGTCCGTCAGGGGTGCATTTTTGCACCTTTTCCATTCACGCCATATGTAAATAGCCTTGAATGTCAGTTATTAAAAGATGATCAGGATCTTCCATTGGTGGACACCCGGCCCCTCCTGGCCCTACTTTACTCAGATGATGCTTTTCTTTTAGCCAGAACAGGTGTGGGCATGCAAACGTTAATTTACTCCTTTGCTTCTTTTATGAGTTCTTTAGGTTTATGAACAAACTATAGTAAGTCCTTTGTGATGGTCACAGGAGCTGGACAGTCAAGAGCCAAAACCTTTTTACGCTTACGGCCACTTGCTGGCTAAGGTCAGTTCTTTTCTTTACCTAGCGGTCCAGTTTGATGATGTTCGATATTGGCTCCCTTTAGGTGCTTTCAAGAGAAATTTGTTTACAAGAACCATTACTGCTATCTCGAATTTTGTCACAAGACTGGGCAAGAAACCAATTCAGCCCCTTCTTAAAATTTATCAGGTCAAAATCTTATTGGTAGGGGCATATAGTACCGACATATGGGGCTACATTGACCTCTTGGCACTGGAGCTAGCCAAAAATAAATATTTGAGACAGCTTCTCAGTGTTCCTCAATGCACACCAGCTTTTGTTGTCCACCAAGAGCTAGGCATCCAGTACATGGCAGACACACAAGCTCTCCAGCCCTTAACAAAATGGATTGCAGTTTGGCTGCGGCCGGAAACTAAGTTAAACTGAGAAAATATAGAGCATTGCTTAGCCCTCGATCCTGCTTTGAAAATGCCCTGGTTCAAGTATGTTAAATCCCTTTTCACGTCCTGTGCCAGTCAGAATTATTTGGAAACCCCAAGATGATTTTAAAGTCGGATATGATCTGTGTGCAGGAAATGTTTGCCACAGTGAAGCATCAAAACAGAGAGGCTGTGAAACCATCAGTTCAAGCTCACTATATAGTAGACACAGTTCTGCAGATGGGACCCTATCTCCTAGTATACCAAACCACTGCTTCCTGCTGACAAGGTTCAGGCTGAATCAATAGCTCTGCTATTAGCCTCCCCAAGGGGCTTGAACTTTGGGTCGAACCTTAGACCCTGTGGTTATGGTTCTATCTCTGCTCAAGACACATTACATTTTGTTATGTCTTGCAAATTTATGTGATTGCTCTTAGAGTTTTTAACATACCGCCTTTCAAAGAATATGGCTCCATTAATCAAGTTTGCTCGGCCCTAATGTTTTTACAGTTACTGGGAGACGACCCTATAGGTTTCCCCGTCGCACATTTCCTTGAAGATACAGATAAAATAAGACAGTTGCTCCCTGATTGATCGCCAATTAGTTTGCAAGCACTTGCCTTAAATTTCTCACTTTGTTCAGAGATATTTTAGTATAGGCAAGGGGCCATGCATCACTTGGGGAGTGGCTCATTCAGGTGTGATTAGTATTAATTTATCAACCTATTAATTTGCATTGTGAAATTTCAATGTAACGATAATTTTTAATCTGTATTTTTTGTGATTGTGCTATTTATATGTGACTTATGGAGCTTGATAAATTCCAAAGTAAAGAATATTGATGATGATGATGGCTGATATGTGCCAATGCACACATCCTTGTGCCACAGTGTGAAGAAGTGTGTGATTTCTAAGGAATAGTTTTTGTACTGGAAGGGGACTCTTTCAGGACCAAAAGTATCCTTTAAAACTGTTCCTGCTTTGCATGTGTGATGTACAAAGCAGCATCCAGGCAAAGTAGAGAAAACAAGGTGGAAATGAAACCAGTTCTCCTCACTGTGAAAGTCCCAAGGAGGCCTAGAATTTTGGAGCAAATCCCTGTATACAATTGTTTGTTGAAAGTGATTTGCCTTAAAACCCATGAGTGATTTCATGGTAACACACACAAAGTAACACAAAGCAGTGCATAGCGCAACTTTGTGTTACTTGGGAACTATCCATGGAAAATCCTGGTTTGCATTGGATAGTAAATCCCAACATAAGACTTTGCTGCAGGTTTACGTTACAAAAGTAAAGCAAATCCAGTGTTTGGGTTACAAAAGCAATGGAAACCTGGCCTAAAGCATTAGTGCAGTAGGGCCTAGATGCAGTCATTTTACGGTTTTTAACCATGTTCATCATTGGGTGTCAGGCCCCAATTCAAGTTCTGAACTACCAATCTAGCACAAGTATTATTTATTTATATATTTATTTTATTTATTTAACAGTTATATACAGTGCAGCTGCACAGAGATGAATTATCTTCCTTCCATATTAAACAACCATATACAAATAATTGCCATTCGCTGATACATCTAGATAGGTAGGCAAGTTCTGAATGAAGAATTTGTTTGTAATCACTTGCATTGGGTGCATCATGAGCATAAAACAGGTATGGCCCCTTGAGCACAAAAATGTGTTCCTTCTAGTACATTTGCTTACTCAAACAGTTGTTATGCTCTGGAGAGTACATCAAGCAAATGCCGTGCAGTGGGTAAATCTAAGTTCATGTGCTAATCTGAAGGAATTTCAGTGGCCTTTGGGGAGGATCCTTTAGGCTGTGGTGAAGGATGAAGTTGTTACAAATAGGGCATTCTTGCGATGGTCTCCCAGGACTCATTCAGAGGCGTGCATGTGGCATGTGTGAGAACAATAAATGGACTATAAAACTAAACTATTGTACATCAGGTGGTGCACATGGAAGCACACAATTGACCAGCAAAAATTCATATTACCATTTAAAAATCAATGGTTTGTCTGCTAATGGAAAACAATTCTGATGTTGGGGCATTACAGGAAAATGCACTCCTTGTAATGTAGACTAAAGTATATGCTTTGGACTGTTTGTTGTGAAGTACAGTGTAGAGGATTTATCTCCGCTTTTCTTTTTGAGAGCGAGAAACACACTTAGGGCCTGATTTAGATCTTGGCGGATGGGTTTATGTGTTATAACGGTGAGGGATCATCCTGTCCACTAAAATATCAATCTCATTAAATCCTATGGGATTTATATTTTGATGGACGGGGTATTCGTCACCGTTGTGACAGAGTAACCCGTCAGCCAAGATCTAAATCAGGGCCTAAGACTTTACTGCCCTTGTTTTGCACACTTGGCAAAAATGATGTATGGGAGGCCAATGTGTTTTTTTTTTGCCCACCTTGATCACCAGTTTCTCTCCAAGGCATGGCGTCATGCATAATATAGATATACCATCTTAGCTGTGTACTCTTCCTGCCTCTGCAACCAACATTAATGACCTGATGTATTGTTTCTTGGCTTCACCACTTGCACCCAATATCATACAATGTTATTGCAGATAATTTTTCTGGATGAGAAAAGACTGACAAGTAAACAGAAATATCAAATAAATGTGCATATTGACCCTTATGGGTACAGTACTGGTTCGTATAGAGAGTTGGAAATATTTTTTAGAAAAAAACCAGACACAAAACGTTTTTGAGGCCATTATTTTATTTCATTCTGGCAAAAGAATTGATCTTGTAATGGCTGACCCATATATGCTCCTTGCCCATCGGTGTCATTTATGACGCCAACAAAAAATTACTATACACATGACTCTGGACTGATACCTCGTAATTCATCCAAGTCCTCATGTCCTGTAATGATGGCAGCAACATTTCTCTACAAATCAGAGCAAAAGCTCCTGTGGAACTCACAGGACCTTCTCGCTCCCTCGAGAGCGAGGCTGCTGGTGGGAAAAAAGCCTACTTGGCTTATCTGGTTGGCCTATTATTTGAAGTTGCATGCCTCCTGAATTCCAGTGGGACACCCACAAACCCAACAGTCCAGATATCTATGCAGAATTCCAGTGCGGCACCCATGAACCCAACCGTCCAGATATCTATGAAAGCTGAATCTTAATTACTGAATAGATTTACTCCAAATCATAAAGGCACTCATTTTAGGTAAGAGTCTAACCTTCTGCCAAATTTGGTGCAATTCTGTTCAGCCGTTTTGGCTGCAACAGTGTCTAAAATTCTCTATGGAAATTGATTTGAGTTTTGGGAACACACTTTTTCTTGGCCCTCGCTTGACAGATCACCCCAAAAAATGTCCTGAGTGGCGCTGTCCATGTTGGTTGAAGTATGTTTTCCATTTTCATTACCAGATACTATGGGGCCGATTCCGATTCGGGCCGGAAATCTCTCCGACCGAGCCGGACTCGGAGAGATTTCCGACCGAATCGTACTCTGGCAGCCCGACCGAATGAGTACGATGCGCACATATGCCATCGGACTCGAGTCGGTCGGACTCCCATTGAAGTCAATGGGAGCCGGTCGTACAACGCGTACGCGGGCTCCCATTGACTCAATGGGTGCGAGGCGGAGAAGGGCGCCCCCTACAGCGGGTACGCGGCGAAGCGACTCGCGCCGTACACGCACAGGTAAGGGGGACCCATGGGTCCCCCCTGTGTGCGACTCGTGCAGCTACGCGTACAGGGGGGTCCGACACGGACCCCCAAAGTACGGCTCCGACTGCTCTTTCGAGCCGGAGTGCGCGGCTCGGTCGGACTGCTCGCGGCGCACATCGTACTTACCCGGCCGGGGAACGTCTCCATTGCGCGGTGCGAGTCGAGTCCGAGCGAGTCTGTCGGTGCGGTTCGACCCGGGAACGAGTCGGTCGGAGCGGTCGGGATGCCCGGACGAGTCGGTCGGCGAATTTGCATCGTACTCGCTTGCCCGGACGCGCGTACGAATCGGTCGGGAAATAGGGCTCCGAATCGGATCCGGTTAAGCCGAATCCGATTCGGAGCCCTACCGGCCGAGATCGGAATCGGCCCTTTTATTGTTTTGAAGGGGCATTAAAGGTTTTTTTCTTTAAATATTTATTTTAAATTATGTTGTTAGGTTTTTTGGGATGGGAGGGAAGTGTTTTTAAATAATTCATTTTTATACATTAATATTTAAAATATTTGTTTAATTTAATTATTTCAAATCATGTTTAATAAACATAAAAATAAAATATATATTGGAGTTCAGAATTCATATTTTCATTCTGTATAATGTAAAATTGTTGCTTTTTATTGGTGCTATTGCATGAACAATTTATTATTCTAAGGATGATTATTTAGAATAATTAATGTGGGATTTTAGTGGTATTTTGTATAATGTATTTGAATAATTTTTTAATTCATTAATTAAATAATGAAAAAATAATTATTCAATTAAAAATGTATATATATATATATTCACTGAAAAAACCATAGGTTTCAGGCACGTTATAGTTAGAAATTTGCATTTAAAAAACCTTAGAAATTCACTGAAAAAACCATAGGTTTCAGGGGCGTTATAGTTAGTTGGACATTTCACTCGTACAAAACCATAGAAATTCCCCCGTTATAGTTAGTTCAGCTAACTATAACTCGTGCGCTCCGCAATGCACTGCTGATGACGTCACATATTACATCACTCATGACATGGTCAGTGACATCACTCATGACATCACTGATGACATCTCAAATGACATCACTGATGACATCACTGATGACATCATCCTTGTGATAGAGTGGCAGACCACCTCTCACCCTAATATAACCTTTGATACACACACTCAAAAATACAAACTAACATTTTCAAAACAATGGACATACCAATACCAGTTACAACACACCTATTCAGTAATTCCAAGATCTACACACACATCCACTCATTCACCAACAGTCCCTATACAGTCACTCATACATGTACTCACTCATCATATGTACTCATACACCTATACATCCTGTTACACACCGCCACTCATCCACAGAGTTACTCACACACATAGTCACACATGCAAACAAAGTATCAAACATCCATTTACTTGCATATACAGTTATACACACACTACCACACTTACTTCTACAGAAACTTACACATACTTACTCTCTTAAACAATCACTTATATAAACACCTACTTATTTGTACAGGAACTCTTCCAATCTCTCACTCTCACATATACTCACTTATATACACCAATACTCACATATACTAGTTTAAAACATATGTAGTTACTCATAAAGACACTATTGAGACAGTCATTCACTCACTAACACACCCATACACATACTCATCCACCTATACAGTCCTGCACACATGCTGTCTTCAACGCATACAAACAGTGAGTCACTCATTCATGCATCTATGCACTAAGTAATACCCCCACCGAACCATACAGACACTCAGACACTCATACTGATACTCAAAAAACCAACTAATAACCCATATAGACACTCATGTAGCTACTCACCAACCCATGCAGCCACTTATACACAAAGTGAGAGACTGATACAGATATTTTCATATTTAAACATTACTCACTAACCCATGTATTCACTAAGATACACTTAGTCAGTTATACAATCAATTTTACAAAACAAAATCATCCATTTAGACACTTATATACCCATTTATTCTTCCATCGACCTTGAGATATACATATATAAAACATATTTAATTTTCAGAAAAACACACATTCACTGGATGATGTCATCAGTGATGTCATCAGTGATGTCATTTGAGATGTCATCAGTGATGTCATGAGTGATGTCACTGACCATGTCATGAGTGATGTAATATGTGACGTCTTCAGCAGTGCATTGCGGGCGCACGAGTTATAGTTAGCTGAACTAACTATAACGGGGAATTTCTATGGTTTTGTACGAGTGAAATGTCCAACTAACTATAACGCCCCTGAAACCTATGGTTTTTTCAGTGAATTTCTAAGGTTTTTTAAATGCTAATTTCTAACTATAACGTGCCTGAAACCTATGGTTTTTTCAGTGAATTTCTAAGGTTTTTTAAATGCTAATTTCTAACTATAACGTGCCTGAAACCTATGGTTTTTTTCAGTGAATATATATATTTATTATACTATGTATACATGTGAAAATATCTCGGTCCCCTGTTTGCCTCGGTGGCACGGAAAAAATGGGTGGAACTGACGTCAGCACGCCGACAAGGTTCTCTTATGGCTCCGATGACGTCATACGGTGTCGCGAGCGGAGCCGTGCTATTATGATGTCCTCGTTGACGTGGGAGAGCCAGGAAAGAATTTCCTTCGAATGCTGGTGCAGGGGATATTCACCTAAGTGTTCAGGCTAGTCCTTTGGGAGCAACTGTTTATGTTGCCACTCCAGAAACCGAAACCAGTGATCCGAGGGCAGAGGCCCTGCAGATGGCACACGAGGTGGGGTGCCCAGTCGTGTGCACCGGCGGGGCAGCGAAGTGACAAGCACCACAACCCACAAAAAAGGTAACGAGGGCACTGAATAACACAGGATCTTCTCTTTGTATCTGGCAGGAACAACGAAGTTAAAATGCCCTAGTACCAAAATGTAGAGTTAGTGCTACAACGGTCTTCAAGAGGACCTGCGATGCCGCTTCTACCTCCCGTACCCTGGAGGTGGCACATGGGTCACGCCGTACGGTCATACTGTGGTGGGACGCACACTCGTTGACCTCTCATGGCACTGCTCCACACTTCAGGGAGGACGCTTTCCATTAGCTATGTTTTCTGATGACATGTCGCGCCGGCCCCGTCCAACAACAGAACTCCTTTAGATCCAAACAGACTCTTCCACTCTCTCACCGGAAGTGAAACCAGGCCACACGGACACTTTCACAATACAACAGCCGGGAATGCACTTTTCGGTAAAAAAAACACATTCCTTCCTCCTAATTAATCAAATAAACGTCTCACTGAAGAACAGGGGCCAGCTTCGATCGGTAAATAGCCGTTACAACGACTTTTACTTTGCGATACCATTACAACGCATGCATTACCACGCATGCGTTGTACATCACAAAGTCATTACCACGCATTTTTAGAACGCATGGTCATTTACCACGCATGCCTTTACAACAAATTTTGTTGTAAAGGTATGTATGGTAAATGACCATGCGTTCTAAAAACATGTAGACGATCCATGTCGTTGTAAGGAAACAGAGGCTGTTCCGTTTCCTCACAACGACGTGCACCGCCCCTCAGAGACGACGTGAAGCAGGAACCACGAGGAGAGAGGAACCACGAGGAGTGAGAGGTAAGGGGGATTGGGCATGGGGTGGGGGTTTCTTTTCTAGGGTTTAGGGTAGTGCAGTGGTGTTTGTGTAGTGTAGGGGGTCATGCTGGGGGTAGTGTTTTATGGTTTAGGGTAGTGCAGTGGTGTAGGGGGTCGTGCTGGGGGTAGTGTTTTAGGCTTTAGGGTAGTGCAGTGGTGTATGGGTAGTGTAGGGGGTCATGCTGGGTTAGTGTTTTAGGGTTTAGGGTAGTGCAGTGGTGTTTGAGTAGTGTAGGGGGTCATGCTGGTGGTAGTGTTTTAGGGTTTAGGGTAGTGCAGTGGTGTTTGTGTAGTGTAGGGGGTCATGCTGGGGGTAGTGTTTTATGGTTTAGGGTAGTGCAGTGGTGTTTGGGTAGTGTAGGGGGTCGTGCTGGGGGTAGATTTAGGGTTTAGGGTAGTGCAGTGGTGTTTGGGTAGTGTAGGGAGTCGTGCTGGGGGTAGTGTTTTAGGGTTTAGGGTAGTGCAGTGGTGTTTGTGTAGTGTAGTGGTTCATGCTGGGGGTAGTGTTTTAGGGTTTAGGGTATGGCAGTGGTGTTTGGGTAGTGTAGGGGGTCATGCTGGGGGTCGATTTAGGGTTTAGGGTAGTGCAGTGGTGTTTGTGTTGTGAGGGGGTCATGCTGGGGGTAGTGTTTTATGGTTTAGAGTAATGCAGTGGTGTTTGTATAGTGTAGGGGGGTTTAGGGTAGTACAGTGGTGTTTGTGTAGTGTAGGTGGTCATACTGGGGGTTGTGTTTTAGGGTTTAGGGTAGGGCAGTGGTGTTTGTGTAGTGTAGGGGGTAGTGTTTTAGGGTTTAGGGTAGTGCAGTGGTGTTTGTGTAGTGTAGGGGGTCATGCTGTGGGTAGTGTTTTAGGGTTTAGAGTAGTGCAGTTGTGTTTGTGTAGTGTACGGGGTCATGTTTTAGGGTATAGGGTAGTGCAGTGGTGTTTGGGTAGTGTAGGGGGTCATGCTGGGGTTAGTGTTTTAGGGTTTAGGGTAGTGCAGTGGTGTTTGGGTAGTGTAGGGGGTCGTGCTGGGGGTAGTGTTTTAGGGTTTAGGGTAGTGCAGTGGTGTTTGTGTAGTGTGGGAGGTCATGCTGGGGGTAGATTTAGGGTTTAGTGTAGTGCAGTGGTGTTTAGGTAGTGTAGGGAGTCATGCTGGGGGTAGTGTTTTAGGGTTTAGGGTAGTCCAGTGATGTTTGTGTAGTGTAGGGAGTCGTGCTGGGGGTAGTGTTTTAGGGTTTAGGGTAGTGCAGTGGTGTTTGGGTAGTGTAGGGGGTCGTGCTGGGGTAGTGTTTTAGGGTTTAGGGTAGTGCAATGGTGTTTGTGTAGTGTAGGGGTAGTGTTTTAGGGTTTAGGGTAGTGCAGTGGTGTTTGTGTACTGTAGGGGGTCGTGCTGGGTTCTAGTGTTTTAGGGTTTAGGGTAGTGCAGTGGTATTTGTGTAGTGTAGGGGGTAGATTTAGGGTTTAGGGTAGTGCAGTGGTGTTTGGGTAGTGTAGGGGTCGTGCTGGGGGTAGTGTTTTTGAGTTTAGGGTAGTGCAGTTGTGTTTGGGTAGTGAAGGGGTCATGCTGGGGGTAGTGTTTTAGGGTTTAGGGTAGTGCAGTGGTGTTTGGGTAGTGTAGGGGTCAACCAACATGAATTTGTCCTTGTGTGATGTAACCAATGCTCATGTAAAGCACTCCAATACCTGACCAGTCTGCACAATATAAAGCTGCAAAAAAACAAAAAATAAAAAGTGTTTTGCACACTTCTGTCATTGGGCTATACGTGGGCTACCTCTGGGTGATATTTGTGCTACATTTGGGCTCTTTTTTCTCTGGTGGCCACCTTGGGAGACTTATTTGTTATGAAGTTTCCTAATTTCCTCATTTACTACAGTCTCCTCAGTAGGAAATGCTTTCAGTTTTTACTTTGATTCCATCAAGAAGGCATTCAGATGTGTCACACATTTGCCATAAATTCAGAATGTTAGCACTCTAGTTGTTCATTAGATCACTGTAGTAAAGCTACTGCTCACCAAGGAGTTAACTGGAAGTCTACTGCTGGTATTGAAAGTGATTATTTCAGTCTGCATGTCAGAATTTTCTAATGAAATAGAAGAGGATTTGAGATCTCACTTAAAACATGCCCTACATTTTCTTTTTGCAGCACTAACCATAATTTCTATGGCAAAATGAACCCCCTCATTTTGTTCCTTTTTAAATTAAATGTTTAAGTGTTACCAGTTTATTCCAATTAAGATGGCTTCAGGTGTGCCATACTTTTGTCATAAGTAAGACTGTTAGCGCTCTAGTTGTTCTTTAGAACACTCTGGGAAGCTGCAGTAGAACACAAAGGAATCAACTGACAGTCTCTGCCATTGTTGGATGTACATGTTTTACTGAGAATGTCAGACTTCATTCTCACATGACTGAGAAAGATAATGTGAATTTACAGAAAATATGCTCTCATTTTAGCTTCTGGAGCACCTTCCAAAACTGTATGGGACAAGCATGTGAAAACAGTTTTCTCTCAAACATGATTCATGATATCCCAGCAGAAGGTTTTTCACAGGGTAAAATCACCTTAGAACACACCACAATTCCTGAAATTAGTATGGTACCATCAACAAATGAATTCTAATGTAACTAAAGTCTGTTATCACCCTTTATAGTTCTCCTTTTGGTAACCCTCAAAATCTTCGATTCACTACAATGCATTTCAATGGGGTACTATCATTTATATTGGTCCCAAGATGGCTGCCAGCAATTCCAGGATGAAGTGCTGACAGCCAATCAGATCTCACGATGACATGTGTGGTTAGGCTCCGCCCAGATATATATGTGTTTTTACTTTTGATTTTCTCAGCAACTACTGAACGGATTTACACCATTTAACAAAAAGGGTTCTTTCTGATCCAAGAACTACCTTTTGCCAAATTTGGTGTAATTCCGTTCAGCAGTTCGGGCTGTAGCCTTGCATAAAGTTTCCTATGGGAAATTGATTTTTTGACTCTTATTTTTTAATTTCTCCGCAACTACTGAACGGATTTACACCATTTAACAAAAAGGGTTCTTTCTGAACCAAGAACTACCTCTTTGCCAAATTTTGTGTAATTCCGTTCAGCAGTTCGGGCTGTAGCCGTGGCTAAAGTTTCCTATGGGAAAATGAATGGGGAAAACACGTTTTGGGACCCCCCTTATTTTCTCGGCCCCCGCTTGACGAATCACCCCGAAACTTTCAGGGTAGGAGCGGACCGGAGCGGGCCATAAAGTTTGAAAATTTCGCGAAGATTCGTCAACCGACGCAAGAGTTATTTCAAATAGAATGTTGCAGATTTCCTATGGAAAATAGGTCCTAACTATAACTATCTACTGGCGACCGCCAGTAGATAATATATATTTACATTTATATGTGTGTGTGGCTGTTGGTTTGTTTGTGTATTAGAATTATTTAGAAATTAATCATCGGATGCCTTTTATTTCATTCTATAGGATTATTTTTTGTTTTTGTTCTGAATTTTCAAATATTTCCTGTTGGCTTTCTAATAAATTAGGGGTCCAGGTGGAAATTGATATTTTGAATATTATGCTCTACTTAGAGCGGAAGACATCTCAGAGGGTCACAGAGGAACACCTTAACACCACCCTCTGTCAAAACCCCCAGCGCCACGACCAACACCAACGCCGCAGCCAGGGAATTCCACCGCTGGATCTCCTGCTGCGCCGACAAGCTGGCACCGCTCCACCATCCCGCCAAACAATGCCCTCTGAAGGCCGCCTGGTTCACCACAGAACTTCTAGAAGCCAGACGCGCCTGCAGACGCCTAGAGAAAACCTGGCGAACCAGAAAACCTCAGAAGCACAGAACAACCACATGAGCGCCCTGAAGGAATACCACCAGCGCATAAGAAACACCAAACGGACCTTCATAAGAGACAAAGTCCAGACCAACGCGACCAACGCCAAGGAACTGTTCAACGTCATACAGCAGTTTGCAAAACCCTCCAGCGAAGCCACGGACATCACACCCTCCCAGGAACTCTGCGACAAGCTCAGCTCCTACTTCCATCTGAAGATCATGGTCCTCTACGACAACTTCAGTGAACCAGCGCCGGACACCACCCCCCTACCCACCGCCGCCGATAAGCCGACCATCACAACCTGGGATCCCGCCACCATCGAACTCATCACCACCACCATGAAGAAAACACACTCAGGAGCCCCAACAGACCCCTGCCCACCGCACAGCCGACCCAACGGACCTGAAAAACTACTGACCCATCTCTCTCCTCCCCTTCGCGGCCAAAGTCACTGAGAGACTCGTAAACACCCAGCTGACCGCCTTCATCGAAGAAAACTCCATCCTAGACGCCTCCCAGTCTGGATTCCGCAGCAACCACAGCACCAAGACCGCCCTCCTCGCCGCCACCGACGACATCCGCATACTACTCGAGCAGGGACACTCTGCGGCCCTCATCCTTCTAGACCTCTCCGCAGCTTTCGACACCGTTTCGCATCGCACGCTCGCAGCCAGACTTCGTGATGTGGGAATACAAGGAGCCGCACTCGACTAGATCCAATCCTTCCTCTCCGGCAGAACCCAGAGGATTCGACTCCCGCCCTTCCACTCCGAACCCAAGGAAATCAACTGCGGAGTACCCCAGGGATCATCACTCAGCCCCACGCTCTTCAACATCTACATGGCCCCCCTCGCCACCATCGTTAGACAGCATGGGCTCAGCATCGTATCCTACGCCGATGACACCCAGCTCATCCTCTCACTCACGAAGAACCCTGAAAACACCAGACTCTGCTTCCAGGAAGGAATGAAGAACGTGGCAGCCTGGATGAAGGACAGCTGCTTGAAGCTCAACTCAGAGAAGACCAAGGTCCTCATCCTCAGACCATGCACCTCTGCCTGGGACAACACCTGGTGGCCCCCCACCCTCGGGAACCCACCCACCCCTACAGACCACGCTCGGAACCTCTGCATCATCCTTGACTCCTCCCTCTCCATGAACTGCCAGATCAACGCCGTTGCATCCACCAGTTTCAACTGCCTGCGCATCCTCCGTAAGACCTGCAAATGGATCTCCCCCGACTGCAGAAGGACCGTCACCCACGCACTCATAACTAGCAGACTGGACTACGGCAACGCCCTCTATGCCGGAATTAACAAGTCCCTTCTACACAAACTCCAAATCATCCAGAACGCCGCAGCCAGACTCGTCCTCGGGACACCGCGTCATGAGCACATGACCCAACACCTACGTGACCTCCACTGGCTCCCCGTCGAGAAGAGGGTCACCTTCAAACTCCTCACCCACGCCTACAAATCCCTCAACAACATCGGACCCAAATACCTCAACGAAAGAGTATCCTTCCGCGTACCCAATAGGAACCTCCGCTCCGCCGACCTCGCCCTGGCAGAAGTTCCCCGCATCTGCAGAAACAGAACAGGCGGAAGAGCTTTCTCCTACATCGCAGCCAAGACCTGGAACGAGCTCCCTGTGAACATCAGATGCTCCCCGACCCTGCACACGTTCAGAAAGGACCTCAAGACCTGGCTCTTCGACTGATCCGGAGCTGCTCCCCCCCCCTCAGCGCCTTGAGACCCTCACAGGTGAGTAGCGTGCTATACAAATCCCTGATTGATTGATTGATTGATTGGCTCTCCTTTTCTCTATTATTATTGCCAGGATCTGTCTGGCATGCGATTAGAGATATAAGCTTCAACCTAACTACGACTCCTGTGTAGTCACAGTGCTCCATTGCTTCGAACTAGAGTCGGCAGCATTGAAAGTGAAAGAGAAAAGGGTTATTTAAGGCTTCTTAAAACCTAGGGACGGCTATTTCAATCTGAATAATTCTTTTATCCAGGGACTCTTGGGAGGTGGTTTTTCTTTTCCTTTCAGCCTTAATTTTTCTTTCTTTCTCTTTCTTTATTTTTGGTTAATCAAATCCAACGTTTTGTTTTCATTCAACTTTGAATTTCTTTATTATGTCATGTTACGCTCGGATATTTGTATATATGCATGTTGCTCAATCTAAAAGTAAAAGAGAATATGTATGTGTTTGTGTATATATATATATATATATATATATATTCACTGAAAAAACCATAGGTTTCAGGGGCGTTATAGTTAGCTGGACATTTCACTCGTACAAAACCATAGAAATTCCACTGTTATAGTTAGTTCAGCTAACTATAACTCGCGCCCCATAATGCACTGCTCATGAAGTCACATATTACATCATTCATGGCATGGTCAGTGACATCACTGATGACATCACTGATGACATCTGAAATGACATCACTGATGACATCACTGATGACATCATCCACGTGAAAATCTGATGCACCTCCTCACAGTCTAATATAACCTTTAATACACACACTGTAAAATACAGACTACCATTTTTGAAACCATCGAGACACCAATACCAGTTACTACATACACACTCTTTGATTCCTAGGTCTACATACACATCCACTCATTCACCCATACATTCACTTATACATGCAGTTACTCATAAATACAACACTATGCTATGCACTCATACACCTATTCAGACACTCACACACCGCCACTCATCCATGGAGTTACTCACACACTAGTCAGTCATGCAAAGAATCAATCACACTCCCATTTACTCACCTATACAGTTATACACACACCACCTCCCTAATTCATACAGATACTAACGCATAATTATTCTCTTATATAATCACTGATACAAGTACACACTCATCCATACAGCCACTCTCACAATCACTCACTGTCACATATACTCATTTATATACAGCATCACTCACATATACTGCCTTTTACATATGTAGTTACTCACACATGTACCACTGAGACATCCATTCACTCACCAACACACCCATACACACACTCACCCACCCATACAGCTGTCTTCACATGCACTCTTGAACCCATACACCCAGTGAATCAACCACTCACACATCAATGCACAGAGTCACACACCTCCAAGCCACCCACACACACACTCAGTCTCCCAGACAAATACTCAGGCAAACAATCAATAACCCATATAAACACTCATGTAGCTACTGACCAACCCATGTAGCAGCTTACACAACAACAGACAGACTGATACACACATTCACACAGTTTAGTCACTAACCCATGCATTCAGTAAGAAACGTTTAATCACTCACTTATAGAATCAGTCACACACCTGTAAAATCCCCCATCCAGACACTTATACACCCACTCATTCTTCAATACACCTAACAATATATGTAAAACATATTTAAAAATTACAGAAACACACAGTCACTGGATGATGTCAGCAGTGATGTCATTTCAGATGTCATCAGTGATGTCACTGACCATGCCATGAATGATGTAATATGTGACGTCATGAGCAGTGCATTGCGGAGGCGCGAGTTATAGTTAGCTGAACTAACTATAACAGTGGAATTTCTATGGTTTTGTACGAGTAAAATATCCAGCTAACTATAGCGCCCCTGAAACCTATGGTTTTTTCAGTGAATATATATATATATATATATATTCACTGAAAAAACCATAGGTTTTAGGGACAGTTATAGTTAGTTGGACATTTCACTCGTACAAAACCATAGAAATTCCCCGTTATAGTTAGTTCAGCTAACTATAACTCGCGCCCGCAATGCACTACTGATGACGTCACATATTACATCACTCATGACATGGTCAGTGACATCACTGATGACATCACTGATGACATCTCAAATGACATCACTGATGACATCATCCAGTGACTGTGTGTTTCTGTAAAGTTTAAATATGTTTAATATATATAGGGAAAGGCGTATTGAAGAATGAGTGGGTGTATAAGTGTCTGAATGGATGATTTAGTACGTGAGTGACTGACTCTACAAGTGAGTGATTAAATGTATCTTACTGAATGCATGGGTTAGTGACTAAACTGTGTGAATGTCTGTATCCGTCTGTCTGTTGGTTTGTAAGCGGCTGCATGGCTTTCTGAATAGCTACATGAGTGTCTACATGGGTTATTGATTGATTGTCTGAGTATCTGTATGGGTGCCTGAGTGTTTGTGTGGGTGGGGTGTGTGTGACTCTGTGCATAGATGTGTGAGTTGGTGATTCACTGGGTGCATGGTTTCAAGAGTGCATCTGTGATGGACTGTATGGGTGGGTGAGTGTATGTATGGGTGTGTTAGTGATTCAATGTATATCTCAGTGGTACATGTGTGATAACTACATATGTGAAAGGCAGTATATATGTGTGTTGGAGTATATAAATGGCTATAAGTGAGAGTGTGTGATTGTGAGAGTGGCTGTATGGATGAGTGTGTACTTGTATCAGTGATTGTATAAGAGCGTAAGAATGTGCTAGTATTTGTATGAGTAAGTGAGCTGGTGTGTGTATAACTGTATAGGTGAGTAAATGGGTGTGTGATTAAGTTTTTGCATGACTGACTAGGTGTGTGAGTACCTCTATGGATGAGTGGCGGTGTGTGAGTGTTTATATAGGTGTATGAGTGCATATGATAGTCCTGTACTGAGTGACTAAGTATGAGCGACTGTACGGGTGAGTGAGTGGATGTGTGTGTAGACCTAAGAATCAGTGAGTGGGTATGTAGTTTTGGTGTTGGAGTGTCTATGGTTTTGAGAATGGCAGTCTGTAATTTAGAGTGGGTGTATCAAAAGTTATATTAGGGTGTGAGAAGATGCATGAAATTATCACATGGATGATGTCATCAGTGATGTCATTTGAGATGTCATCAGTGATGTCATCAGTGATGTCACTGACCATGTCATGAGTGATGTAATATGTGACGTTATCAGCAGTGCATTGCGAGGCGCGAGTTATAGTTAGCTGAACTAACTATAACGGGGAATTTCTATGGTTTTGTACGAGTGAAATGTCCAACTAACTATAACTGTCCCTAAAACCTATGGTTTTTTCAGTGAATTTCAAAGGTTTTTTAAATGCTAATTTCTAACTATAACGTGTCTGAAACCTATGGTTTTTTCAGTGAATTTCAAAGGTTTTTAAATGCTAATTTCTAACTATAACGTGCCTGAAACCTATGATTTTTTAAGTGAATTTCAAAGGTTTTTTTAAATGCTAGTTTCTAACTATGCCTACAGAGGTAGGACATGTGAAGAAAGAAGAAAAACGCACAGAAAGAAGCAAAAGATGTGCAGAAAGAACCAACAGAGGAGCAGAAAGAGGCCTTGTAGCAAAATCATCCTGTGCACACAACTTTTTCAGACGGGTACTGGTGGTAACTGACTCTGACTAACCAGAGCCAGTGCTATGCTAAAAGACACTTAGAATACAGTGAAAACACCTACATACACTAGGGAACACTATGCGTTGGGGTACCCCTGTGATTAGCATGACCTCCTCTGCAAGTCCCTAGTACATAATAGGGCAGGGGATTAAAACTACCTCTTAAAACGCGCTACAGGGCGCGTTTGCACAGTGGTGAAGGGAGGGGGCCTGAGGTGACATGTGTGCAAACGCACCCGTGGCGCGTTTTAAGTTGCGGGATTAAGTCCCCTTGAATTCTGAGGGTCCCTGGGGCCCAACTAGCCCCCAGGTACCTACAGTTAGGACCACAGAGCTGAGTTGCAGAGAGGCGTTCCGAGGCCACGCACCTTTTTCACCTCTCTGCAACGCAACTCTGTTGTGCTTACTGATGGTACCTGGTGGGCTAGTTGGCCCCCAGGGTCCCTCAGGATTCAAAGGAATTAATTCCCCAACTTAAAACGCACCACAGGGCGTGTTTGCGCACATGTCACCTGAGGCCCCGCCCCTCCCTTCACCACTGTGCAAACTCGCCCTGTGGTGCATTTTAAGTTGGGGGATTAGGTCACCTTGAATCCTGAGGGTCCCTGGGGCCCAACTAGCCCACTAGGTACTTCCAGTAAGCACCACAGGCCTGCGTTGCAACGCCTGTAACAAATTGTGCAGTTGTGTTTAGGTAGTGAAGAGGGTCGTGCTGGGGGTAGTGTTTTAGGGTTTAGGGTAGTGCAGTGGTGTTTGTGTAGTGTAGGGGTCATGCTGGGGGTAGATTTAGGGTTTAGGGTAGTGCAGTGGTGTTTGGGTAGTGTAGGGAGTCGTGCTGGGGGAGTGTTTTAGGGTTTAGGGTAGTGCAGTGGTGTTTGGGTAGTGTAGGGGGTCGTGCTGGGGGTAGTGTTTTAGGGTTTAGGGTAGTGCAGTGGTGTTTGGGTAGTGTAGGGGGTCGTGCTGGGGGTAGTGATTTAGGGTAGTGCAGTGGTGTTTGGGTAGTGTAGGGGTACTGCTGGGGGTAGTGTTTTAGGGTTTAGGGTAGTGCAGTGGTGTTTGGGTAGTGTAGGGGTACTGCTGGGGGTAGTTTTTAGGGTTTAGGGTAGTGCAGTGGTGTTTGGGTAGAGTAGTGGTTCGTGCTGGGGGTAGTTTTTTAGGGTTAAGGGTAGTGCAATGGTGTTTGTGTAGTGTAGGGGGTAGTGTTTTAAGGTTTAGGGTAGTGCAGTGGTGTTTGTGTAGTGTAGGAGGTCGTGTTTTAGGGTTTAGGGTAGTGCAGTGGTCTTTGGGTAGTGTAGGGAGTCATGCGGGGGTAGTGTTGTAGGGTTTAGGGTAGTGTAGGGGTCATGCGGGGGGTAGTGTTTTAGGGATTAGGGTAGTGCATTGGTGTTTGGGTAGTGTAGGGGGTCATGCAGGGGTAGTGTTTTAGGGTTTAGGGCAGTGCAGTGGTGTTTGGGGAGTGTAGGGGGTCGTGCTGGGGGAGTGTTTTAGGGTTTAGGGCAGTGCAGTGGTGTTCGGGTAGTGTAGGGGGTCGTGCTGGGGGAGTGTTTTAGGGTTTAGGGCAGTGCAGTGGTGTTCGGGTAGTGTAGGGGGTTATGCTGGGGGAGTGTTCTAGGGTTTAGGGCAGTGCAGTGGTGTATGGGCAGTGTAGGGGATAATGCTGGGGGTGGTGTTTTAGGGTTTAGGGCAGTGCAGTGGTGTTCGGGCAGTGTAGGGGGTCGTGCTGGGGGTGGTGTTTCAGGGTTTAGGGAAGTGCAGTGGTGTTCGGGCAGTGTAGGGGGTGATGTTTCAGGGTTTAGGGCAGTGCAGTGGTGTTTGGGCAGTGTAGGGGGTCGTGCAGGGGGTGGTGTTTCAGGGTTTAGGGCAGTAGTGTCCGGGCAGTGTAGGGGGTCATGCTGGGGGTGGTGTTTCAGGGTTTGGGGCAGTGCAGTGGTGTTCGAGCAGTAAAGGGGTCGTGCTGGGGGTGGTGTTTCAGGGTTTAGGGCAGTGCAGTGGTGTTTGGGCAGTGTAGGGGGCGGTGCAGGGGGTGGTGTTTCAGGGTTTAGGGCAGTGCAGTGGTGTTCGGGCAGTGTAGGGGTGGTGCAGGGGGTGGTGTTTCAGGGTTTAGGGCAGTGCAGTGGTGTTCGGGCAGTGTAGGGGGTCATGCAGGGGTGGTGTTTCAGGGTTTAGGGCAGTGCAGTGGTGTTCGGGCAGTGTAGGGGGTTGTGCTGGGGCTGGTGTTTCGGGGTTTAGGGCAGTGCAGTGGTGTTCAGGCAGTGTAGGTGGTCGTGCTGGGGCTGGTGTTTCAGGGTTTAGGGCAGTGCAGTGGTGTTCGGGCAGTGTAGGGGGTCATGCTGGGGCTGGTGTTTCAGGGTTTAGGGCAGTGCAGTGGTGTTCGGGCAGTGTAGGGGGTCTTGCTGGGGCTGGTGTTTCAGAGTCTAGGGCAGTGCAGTGGTGTTCGGGCAGTGTAGGGGGTCTTGCTGGGGATGGTGTTTCAGGGTTTAGGGCAGTGCAGTGGTGTTCGGGCAGTGTAGGGGGTCGTACTGGGGTGGTGTTTCAGGGTTTAGGGCAGTGCAGTGGTGTTCGGGCAGTGTAGGGGGTCGTGCTGGGGCTAGGGTTTCAGGATTTAGGGCAGAGCAATGTTGTTCAGGCAGTGTATGGGGTTTTGCTGGAGGTGGTGTTTCAGGGTTTAGGGCAGTGCAGTGGTGTTCGTGCAGTGTAGGGGGTGGTGTTTCAGGGTTTAGGGCAGTGGTGTTCAGGCAGTGTAGGGGGTCTTGCTGGGGTTGATGTTTCAGGGTTTAGGGCAGTGCAGTGGTGTTCGGGCAGTGTAGGGGGTCGTTCTGGGGGTGGTGTTTCAGGGTTTAGGGCAGTGCAGTGGTGTTCCGGCAGTGTAGGAGGTCGTGCAGGGGTGGTGTTTCAGGGTTTAGGGCAGTGCAGTGGTGTTCGTGCAGTGTAGGGGTCGGGCTGGGGGTGGTGTTTCAGGGTTTAGGGCAGTGCAGTGGTGTTCGGGCAGTATAGGGGGTCGTGCTGGGGGTGGTGTTTCAGGGTTTAGGGCAGTGGTGTTTGGGCAGTGTAGGGGGTCTTGCTGGGGGTGAAGTTTCAGGGTTTAGGGCAGTGCAGTGGTGTTCGGGAAGTGTAGGAGGTCTTGCTGGGGGTAGTGTTTCAGGGTTTAGGGCAGTGCAGTGGTGTTCGGGCAGTATAGGGGGCATGCTGGGGGTGGTGTTTCAGGGTTTAGGGCAGTGCAGTGGTTTTTGGGCAGTGTAGGAGGTCTTGCTGGGGGTAGTGTTTCAGGGTTTAGGGCAGTGCAGTGGTGTTCGGGCAGTGTAGGGGGTCTTGCTGGGGGTAGTGTTTCAGGGTTTAGGGCAGTGCAGTGGTGTTCGTGCAGTGTAGGGGGTCGTGCTGGGGATGGTGTTTCAGGGTTTAGGGCAGTGCAGTAGTGTTTGGGCAGTATAGGGGGTCGTGCAGGGGGTGGTGTTTCAGGGTTTAGGGCAGTGCAGTGGTGTTCGGGCAGTGTAGGGGGTTGTGCTGGGGGTGTTGTTTCAGGGTTTAGGGCAGTGCAGTGGTGTTCAGGCAGTGTAGGGGGTTGTGCTGGGGGTGGTGTTTCAGGGTTTAGGGCAGTGGTGTTTGGGCAGTGTAGGGGGTCTTGCTGGGGGTGATGTTTCAGGGTTTAGGGCAGTGCAGTGGTTTTCGGGCAGTGTAGGAGGTCTTGCTGGGGGTAGTGTTTCAGGGTTTAGGGCAGTGCAGTGGTGTTAGGGCAGTGTAGGGGCGTGCTGGGGGTGGTGTTTCAGGGTTTAGGGCAGTGCAGTGGTGTTCGGGCAGTGTAGGGGGTCGTGAAGGGGGTGGTGTTTCAGGGTTTAGGGCAGTGCAGTGGTGTTCGGGCAGTGTAGGGGGTCGTGCTAGGGTTGGTGTTTCAGGGTTTAGGGCAATGCAGTGGTGTTCGGGCAGTGTAGGGGTTCATGCTGGGGCTGGTGTTTCAGGGTTTAGGGCAGTGCAGTGGTGTTCGGGCAGTGTAGGGGGTCGTGCTGGGGGTGGTGTTTCAGGGTTTAGGGCAGTGCAGTAGTGTTCGGGCAGTGTAGGGGGTCGTGCAGGGGTGGTGTTTCAGGGTTTAGGGCAGTGCAGTGGTGTTCGGGCAGTGTAGGGGGCGGTGCAGGGGTGGTGTTTCAGGGTTTAGGGCAGTGCAGTGGTGTTCGGGCAGTGTAGGGGGTGGTGCAGGGGTGGTGTTTCAGGGTTTAGGGCAGTGCAGTGGTGTTCGGGCAGTGTAGGGGTTCGTGCTGGGGGTGGTGTTTCAGGGTTTAGGGCAGTGCAGTAGTGTTCGGGCAGTGTAGGGGGTCGTGCAGGGGTGGTGTTTCAGGGTTTAGGGCAGTGCAGTGGTGTTCGGGCAGTGTAGGGGGCGGTGCAGGGGGTGGTGTTTCAGGGTTTAGGGCAGTGCAGTGGTGTTCGGGCAGTGTAGGGGGTGGTGCAGGGGGTGGTGTTTCTGGGTTTAGGGCAGTGCAGTGGTGTTTGGGCAGTGTAGGGGGTCGTGCAGGGGTGGTGTTTCAGGGTTTAGGGCAGTGCAGTGGTGTTCGGGCAGTGTAGGGGGTTGTGCTGGGGCTGGTGTTTCGGGGTTTAGGGCAGTGCAGTGGTGTTCGGGCAGTGTAGGTGGTCGTGCTGGGGCTGGTGTTTCAGGGTTTAGGGCAGTGCAGTGGTGTTCGGGCAGTGTAGGGGTCATGCTGGGGCTGGTGTTTCAGGGTTTAGGGCAGTGCAGTGGTGTTCGGGCAGTGTAGGGGTCTTGCTGGGGCTGGTGTTTCAGAGTCTAGTGCAGTGCAGTGGTGTTCGGGCAGTGTAGGGGGTCTTGCTGGGGCTGGTGTTTCAGGGTTTAGGGCAGTGCAGTGGTGTTCGGGCAGTGTAGGGGGTCGTACTGGGGGTGGTGTTTCAGGGTTTAGGGCAGTGCAGTGGTGTTCGGGCAGTGTAGGGGGTCGTGCTGGGGCTAGGGTTTCAGGATTTAGGGCAGAGCAATGTTGTTCAGGCAGTGTATGGGGTTTTGCTGGAGGTGGTGTTTCAGGGTTTAGGGCAGTGCAGTGGTGTTCGTGCAGTGTAGGGGGTGGTGTTTCAGGGTTTAGGGCAGTGGTGTTCAGGCAGTGTAGGGGGTCTTGCTGGGGTTGATGTTTCAGGGTTTAGGGCAGTGCAGTGGTGTTCGGGCAGTGTAGGGGGTCGTTCTGGGGGTGGTGTTTCAGGGTTTAGGGCAGTGCAGTGGTGTTCCGGCAGTGTATGAGGTCGTGCAGGGGTGGTGTTTCAGGGTTTAGGGCAGTGCAGTGGTGTTCGGGCAGTGTAGGGGGTCGGGCTGGGGGTGGTGTTTCAGGGTTTAGGGCAGTGCAGTGGTGTTCGGGCAGTATAGGGGTCGTGCTGGGGGTGGTGTTTCAGGGTTTAGGGCAGTGGTGTTTGGGCAGTGTAGGGGGTCTTGCTGGGGGTGATGTTTCAGGGTTTAGGGCAGTGCAGTGGTGTTCGGGAAGTGTAGGAGGTCTTGCTGGGGGTAGTGTTTCAGGGTTTAGGGCAGTGCAGTGGTGTTCGGGCAGTGTAGGGGGCATGCTGGGGGTGGTGTTTCAGGGTTTAGGGCAGTGCAGTGGTTTTTGGGCAGTGTAGGAGGTCTTGCTGGGGGTAGTGTTTCAGGGTTTAGGGCAGTGCAGTGGTGTTCGGGCAGTGTAGGGGGTCTTGCTGGGGGTAGTGTTTCAGGGTTTAGGGCAGTGCAGTGGTGTTCGTGCAGTGTAGGGGGTCGTGCTGGGGATGGTGTTTCAGGGTTTAGGGCAGTGCAGTAGTGTTTGGGCAGTATAGGGGGTCGTGCAGGGGGTGGTGTTTCAGGGTTTAGGGCAGTGCAGTGGTGTTCGGGCAGTGTAGGGGTTGTGCTGGGGGTGTTGTTTCAGGGTTTAGGGCAGTGCAGTGGTGTTCGGGCAGTGTAGGGGGTTGTGCTGGGGGTGCTGTTTCAGGGTTTAGGGCAGTGGTGTTTGGGCAGTGTAGGGGGTCTTGCTGGGGGTGATGTTTCAGGGTTTAGGGCAGTGCAGTGGTGTTCGGGCAGTGTAGGAGGTCTTGCTGGGGGTAGTGTTTCAGGGTTTAGGGCAGTGCAGTGGTGTTAGGGCAGTGTAGGGGGCGTGCTGGGGGTGGTGTTTCAGGGTTTAGGGCAGTGCAGTGGTGTTCGGGCAGTGTAGGGGGTCGTGAAGGGGTGGTGTTTCAGGGTATAGGGCAGTGCAGTGGTGTTCGGGCAGTGTAGGGGGTCTTGCTGGGGGTAGTGTTTCAGGGTTTAGGGCAGTGCAGTGGTGTTCGTGCAGTGTAGGGGTCGTGCTGGGGATGGTGTTTCAGGGTTTAGGGCAGTGCAGTAGTGTTTGGGCAGTATAGGGGTCGTGCAGGGGTGGTGTTTCAGGGTTTAGGGCAGTGCAGTGGTGTTCGGGCAGTGTAGGGGGTTGTGCTGGGGGTGTTGTTTCAGGGTTTAGGGCAGTGCAGTTGTGTTCGGGCAGTGTAGGGGTCGTGCTGGGGGTGGTGTTTCAGGATTTAGGGCAGTGGTGTTTGGGCAGTGTAGGGGGTCTTGCTGGGGGTGATGTTTCAGGGTTTAGGGCAGTGCAGTGGTGTTCGGCAGTGTAGGAGGTCTTGCTGGGGGTAGTGTTTCAGGGTTTAGGGCAGTGCAGTGGTGTTAGGGAAGTGTAGGGGGCGTGCTGGGGGTGGTGTTTCAGGGTTTAGGGCAGTGCAGTGGTGTTCGGGCAGTGTAGGGGGTCGTGAAGGGGTGGTGTTTCAGGGTTTAGGGCAGTGCAGTGGTGTTCGGGCAGTGTAGGGGGTCGTGCTGGGGTTGGTGTTTCAGGGTTTAGGGCAATGCAGTGGTGTTCGGGCAGTGTAGGGGGTCGTGCAGGGGCTGGTGTTTCAGGGTTTAGGGCAGTGCAGTGGTGTTCGGGCAGTGTTGGGGGTTGTGCTGGGGGTAGTGTTTTAGGGTTTAGGGTAGTGCAGTGGTGTTTGTGTAGTGTAGGGGTCATGTTTTAGGGTAGTGCAGAGGTGTTTGGGTAGTGTAGGGGGTCGTGCTGGGGGTAGTGTTTTAGGATTTAGGTTAGTGCAGTGGTGTTTGGGTAGTGTAGGGGGTCGTGCTGGGGGTAGTGTTTTAGGGTTTAAGGTAGTGCAGTGGTGTTTGTGTAGTGTAGGGGTCGTGCTGGGGGTAGTGTTTTAGGGTTTAGGGTAGTGCAGTTGTGCTTGTGTAGTGTAGGGTGTCGTGCTGGGGGTAGTGTTTTAGGGTTTAGGGTAGTGCAGTGGTGTTTGTGTAGTGTAGGGGTCATGTTTTAGGGTAGTGCAGTGGTGTTTCGGTAGTGTAGGGGTCGTGCTGGGGTAGTGTTTTAGGATTTAGGTTAGTGCAGTGGTGTTGGGGTAGTGTTTTAGGGTTTAGGGTAGTGCAGTGGTGTTTGTGTAGTATAGGGGGTCATGCTGGGGGTAGTGTTTTAGGGTTTAGGATAGTGCAGTGGTGCTTGTGTAGTGTAGGGGGTCGTGCTGGGGGTAGTGTTTTAGGGTTTTGGGTAGTGCAGTGGTGTTTTTGTAGTGTAGGGGGTCATGTTTTAAGATGCAACGCTCCAATACCTGACCAGTCTGCACTACATAAAACTGCAAAAAACTAAAAATAAAAAGTGTTTTGCACACTTTTGTCATTGGGCTATATGTGGGCTACATCTGGGTAATATTTGTGCTACATTTGGGCTCTTTTTTCACTGGTGGCCATCTTGGAAGACTTCTTTGTTATGAAGTTTCCTAATTTCCTCATTTACTGCAGTCTCCTCAGTAGGAAATGCTTTCAGTTTTTTACTTTGATTCCATCAAGAAGGCATTCAGATGTGTCACACATTTGCCATAAATTCAGAATGTTAGCACTCTAGTTGTTCATTAGATCACTGTAGTAAAGCTACTGCTCACCAAGGAGTTAACTGGAAGTCTACTGCTGGTATTGAAAGTGATTGTTTCAGTCTGCATGTCAGAATTTTCTAATGAAATAGAAGAGGATTTGAGATCTCACTTAAAACATGCACTAAATTTTCTTTTTGCAGCACTAACCATAATTTCTATGGCAAAATGAACCTCCTCATTTTGTTCCTTTTTAAATTAAATGTTTTAAGTGTTACCAGTTTATTCCAATCAAGATGGCTTCAGGTGTGCCATACTTTTGTCATAAGTAAGGCTGTTAGCACTCTAGTTGTTCTTTAGAACACTCTGGGAAGCTGCAGTAGAACACAAAGGCATCAACTGACAGGCTGCTCCTGTTGAAATATAACAGGAAGATATTTGAGATCTCACTTAAAACATGTCCTAATTTTTCTTTCTACAGCACTAACCATAATTTCTATGGCAAAATGAACCCCCTCATGTTGTTCCTTTTTAAATTAAATGTTTTAAGTGTTATCAGTTTATTCCAATCAAGATGGCTTCAGGTGTGCCATATTTTTGTCATAAGTAAGACTGTTAGCGCTCTAGTTGTTCTTTAGAAGTGAACACTCTGGGAAGCTGCAGTAGAACACAAAGGCATCAACTGACAGGCTGCTCCTGTTGAAATATAACAGGAAGATATTTGAGATCACACTTGAAACATGTCCTACATTTTTCTTTCCAGAGCACTAACCATAATTTCTATGACAAGATGAACCCCATCATTTTGTTCCTTTTTAAATTAAATGTTTTAAGTGTTACCAGTTTATTCCAATCAAGATGGCTTCAGGTGTGCCATACTTTTGTCATCAATAAGGCTGTTAGCACTCTAGTTGTTCTTTAGAACACTCTGGGAAGCTGCAGTAGAACACAAAGGAATCAACTGACAGTCTCTGCCCTTGTTGGATGTATATGTTTTACTGAGAATGTCAGACTTCATTCTCACATGACTGAGAAAGATAATGTGAATTTACAGAAAATATGCTCTCATTTTAGCTTCTGGAGCACCTTCCAAAACTGTATGGGACAAGCATGTGAAAATAGTTTTCTCTCAAACATGATTCATGATATCCCAGCAGAAGGTTTTTCACAGGGTAAAATCACCTTACAACACACCACAATTTAGGGTAGTGCAGTGGTGTTCGGTCAGTATAGGGGGTCGTGCTGGGGGTGGTATTTCAGGGTTTAGGGCAGTGCAGTGGTGTTCGGGCAGTGTAGGGGGTCGTGCTGGGGCTGGTGTTTCATGGTTTAGGGCAGTGCAGTGGGGTTCGGGCAGTGTAGGGGGTCGTGCTGGGGGTGGTGTTTCAGGGTTTAGGGCAGTGCAGTGGTGTTCGGGCAGTGTAGGGGGTCATGCTGGGGGTGGTGTTTCAGGGTTTAGGGCAGTGCAGTGGTGTTCGGGCAGTGTAGGGGGTCTTGCTGGGGGTGGTGTTTCAGGGTTTAGGGCAGTGGTGTTCGGGCAGTGTAGGGGTCTTGCTGGGGGTGATGTTTCAGGGTTTAGGGCAGTGCAGTGGTGTTCGGGCAGTGTAGGGGTCTTGCTGGGGGTAGTGTTTCGGGGTTTAGGGCAGTGCAGTGGTGTTCGTGCAGTGTAGGGGGTCGTGCTGGGGGTGGTGTTTCAGGGTTTAGGGCAGGGCAGTAGTGTTCGGGCAGTGTAGGGGATCGTGCAGGGGTGTTGTTTCAGGGTTTAGGGCAGTGCAGGGTGTTTGGGCAGTGTAGGGGTCATGCTGGGGGTGGTGTTTCAGGGTTTAGGTCAGTGCAGTGGTGTTTGGGCAGTGTAGGGGGTCGTGCAGGGGTTGGTGTTTCAGGGTTTAGGGCAGTGCAGTGGTGTTCGGGCAGTGTAGGGGTCGTGCTGGGGCTGGTGTTTCAGGGTTTAGGGCAGTGCAGTGGTGTTCGGGCAGTGTAGGGGTTCTTGCTGGGGGTGGTGTTTCAGGGTTTAGGGCAGTGGTGTTCGGGCAGTGTAGGGGTCTTGCTGGGGGTGATGTTTCAGGGTTTAGGGCAGTGCAGTGGTGTTCGGGCAGTGTAGGGGGTCTTGCTGGGGGTAGTGTTTCATGGTTTAGGGCAGTGCAGTGGTGTTCGTGCAGTGTAGGGGTCGTGCTGGGGATGGTGTTTCAGGGTTTAGGGCAGTGCAGTAGTGTTCGGGCAGTGTAGGGGGTCGTGCTGGGGGTGGTGTTTCAGGGTTTAGGGCAGTGCAGTAGTGTTCGGGCAGTGTAGGGGATCGTGCAGGGGTGTTGTTTCAGGGTTTAGGGCAGTGCAGTGGTGTTTGGGCAGTGTAGGGGGTCATGCTGGGGGTGGTGTTTCAGGGTTTAGGTCAGTGCAGTGGTGTTTGGGCAGTGTAGGGGGTCGTGCAGGGGTTGGTGTTTCAGGGTTTAGGGCAGTGCAGTGGTGTTCGGGCAGTGTAGGGGTCGTGCTGGGGCTGGTGTTTCAGGGTTTAGGGCAGTGCAGTGGTGTTCGGGCAGTGTAGGGGTTCTTGCTGGGGGTGGTGTTTCAGGGTTTAGGGCAGTGGTGTTCGGGCAGTGTAGGGGGTCTTGCTGGGGGTGATGTTTCAGGGTTTAGGGCAGTGCAGTGGTGTTCGGGCAGTGTAGGGGTCTTGCTGGGGGTAGTGTTTCATGGTTTAGGGCAGTGCAGTGGTGTTCGTGCAGTGTAGGGGGTCGTGCTGGGGATGGTGTTTCAGGGTTTAGGGCAGTGCAGTAGTGTTCGGGTAGTGTAGGGGTCGTGCAGGGGTGGTGTTTCAGGGTTTAGGGCAGTGCAGTGGTGTTCGGGCAGTGTAGGGGGTCGTGCTGGGGGTGGTGTTTCAGGGTTTAGGGCAGTGCAGTAGTGTTCGGGCAGTGTAGGGGATCGTGCAGGGGGTGTTGTTTCAGGGTTTAGGGCAGTGCAGTGGTGTTTGGGCAGTGTAGGGGGTCATGCTGGGGGTGGTGTTTCAGGGTTTAGGTCAGTGCAGTGGTGTTTGGGCAGTGTATGGGTTCGTGCAGGGGGTGGTGTTTCAGGGTTTAGGGCAGTGCAGTGGTGTTCGGGCAGTGTAGGGGTCATGCTGGGGCTGGTGTTTCAGGGTTTAGGGCAGTGCAGTGGTGTTCGGGCAGTGTAGGGGTTCTTGCTGGGGGTGGTGTTTCAGTGTTTAGGGCAGTGGTGTTCGGGCAGTGTAGGGGGTCTTGCTGGGGGTGATGTTTCAGGGTTTAGGGCAGTGCAGTGGTGTTCGGGCAGTGTAGGGGGTCTTGCTGGGGGTAGTGTTTCATGGTTTAGGGCAGTGCAGTGGTGTTCGTGCAGTGTAGGGGGTCGTGCTGGGGATGGTGTTTCAGGGTTTAGGGCAGTGCAGTAGTGTTCGGGCAGTGTAGGGGTCGTGCAGGGGGTGGTGTTTCAGGGTTTAGGGCAGTGCAGTGGTGTTCGGGCAGTGTAGGGGGTCGTGCTGGGGGTGGTGTTTCAGGGTTTAGGGCAGTGCAGTGGTGTTTGGGCAGTGTAGGGGGTCGTGCTGGGGGTGGTGTTTCAGGGTTTAGGGCAGTGGTGTTCGGGCAGTGTAGGGGGTCTTGCTGGGGGTGATGTTTCAGGGTTTAGGGCAGTGCAGTGGTGTTCGGGCAGGGTAGGAGGTCTTGCTGGGAATAGTGTTTCAGGGTTTAGGGCAGTGCAGTGGTGTTCGGGCAGTGTAGGGGGCATGCTGGGGGTGGTGTTTCAGGGTTTACGGCAGTGCAGTGGTGGTCGGGCAGTGTTGGGGGCCTTGCAGGGGGTGGTGTTTCAGGGTTTAGGGCAGTGCAGTGGTGTTCGGGCAGTGTAGGGGGTCGTGCTAGGGTTGGTGTTTCAGGGTTTAGGGCAGTGCAGTGGTGTTCGGGCAGTGTAGGGGGTCGTACAGGGGCTGGTGTTTCAGGGTTTAGGGCAGTGCAGTGGTGTTCGGGCAGTGTAGGGGGTCGTGCTGGGGGTAGTGTTTTAGGGTTTAGGGTAGTACAGTGGTGCTTGTGTAGTGTAGGGGTCGTGCTGGGGGTAGTGTTTTATGGTTTAGGGTAGTGCAGTGGTGTTTGTGTAGTGTAGGGGTTCATGTTTTAGGGTAGTGCAGTGGTGTTTGGGTAGTGTAGGGGTCGTGCTGGGGGTAGTGTTTTAGGATTTAGGTTAGTGCAGTGGTGTTTGGGTAGTGTAGGGGGTCGTTCTGGGGTAGTGTTTTAGGGTTTAAGGTAGTGCAGTGGTGTTTGTGTAGTGTAGGGGGTCATGCTGGGGGTAGTGTTTTAGGGTTTAGGGTAGTGCAGTGGTGCTTGTGTAGTGTAGGGGGTCGTGCTGGGGGTAGTGTTTTAGGGTTTAGGGTAGTGCAGTGGTGTTTGTGTAGTGTAGGGGTCATGTTTTAGGGTAGTGCAGTGGTGTTTGGGTAGTGTAGGGGGTCGTGCTCGGGGTAGTGTTTTAGGATTTAGGTTAGTGCAGTGGTGTTGGGGTAGTGTTTTAGGGTTTAGGGTAGTGCAGTGGTGTTTGTGTAGTGTAGGGGGTCATGCTGGGGGTAGTGTTTTAGGGTTTAGGATAGTGCAGTGGTGTTTTTGTAGTGTAGGGGTCATGTTTTAAGATGCAACGCTCCAATACCTGACCAGTCTGCACTACATAAAACTGCAAAAACTAAAAATAAAAAGTGTTTTGCACACTTTTGTCATTGGGCTATATGTGGGCTACATCTGGGTAATATTTGTGCTACATTTAGGCTCTTTATTCACTGGTGGCCATCTTGGAAGACTTCTTTGTTATGATGTTTCCTAATTTCCTCATTTACTGCAGTCTCCTCAGTAGGAAATGCTTTCAGTTTTTTACTTTGATTCCATCAAGAAGGCATTCAGATGTGTCACACATTTGCCATAAATTCAGAATGTTAGCACTCTAGTTGTTCATTAGATCACTGTAGTAAAGCTACTGCTCACCAAGGAGTTAACTGGAAGTCTACTGCTGGTATTGAAAGTGATTGTTTCAGTCTGCATGTCAGAATTTTCTAATGAAATAGAAGAGGATTTGAGATCTCACTTAAAACATGCACTAAATTTTCTTGTTGCAGCACTAACCATAATTTCTATGGCAAAACGAACCCCCTCATTTTGTTCCTTTTTATATTAAATGTTTTAAGTGTTACCAGTTTATTCCAATCAAGATGGCTTCAGGTGTGCCATACTTTTGTCATAAGTAAGGCTGTTAGCACTCTAGTTGTTCTTTAGAACACTCTGGGAAGCTGCAGTAGAACACAAAGGAATCAACTGACATTCTCTGCCTTTGTTGGATGTACATGTTTTACTGAGAATGTCAGACTTCATTCTCACATGACTGAGAAAGATAATGTGAATTTACAGAAAATATGCTCTCATTTTAGCTTCTGGAGCACCTTCCAAAACTGTATGGGACAAGCATGTGAAAATAGTTTTCTCTCAAACATGATTCATGATATCCCAGCAGAAGGTTTTTCACAGGGTAAAATCACCTTAGAACACACCACAATTCCTGAAATTAGTATGGTACCATCAACAAATGAATTCTAATGTAACTAATGTCTGTTATCACCCTTTATAGTTTTCCTTTTGGTAACCCTCAAAATCTTCGATTCACCACAATGCATTTCAATGGGGTACTATCATTTATATTGGTCCCAAGATGGCTGCCAGCAATTCCAGGATGAAGTGCTGACAGCCAATCAGATCTCACGATGACATGTGTGGTTAGGCTCCGCCCAGATATATATGTGTTTTTACTTTTGATTTTCTCAGCAACTACTGAACGGATTTACACCATTTAACAAAAAGGGTTCTTTCTGAACCAAGAACTACCTCTTTGCCAAATTTGGTGTAATTCCGTTCAGCAGTTCGGGCTGTAGCCTTGCATAAAGTTTCCTATGGGAAATTGATTTTTTGACTCTTATTTTTTAATTTCTCCGCAACTACTGAACGGATTTACACCATTTAACAAAAGGGTTCTTTCTGAACCAAGAACTACCTCTTTACCAAATTTTGTGTAATTCCGTTCAGCAGTTCGGGCTGTAGCCGTGGCTAAAGTTTCCTATGGGAAAATGAGTGGGAAAACACGTTTTGGGACCCCCTTTTTCTCGGCCCCGCTTGACGAATCACCCCGAAACTTTCAGGGTAGGAGCGGACCGGAAAGGGCCATAAAGTTTGAAAATTTCGCGAAGATTCGTCAACCGACGCAAGAGTTATTTCAAATAGAATGTTGCGGATTTCCTATGGAAAATAGGTCCTAACTATAACTATCTACTGGCGACCGCCAGTAGATAATATATATATATATTATCTACTGGCGGTCGCCAGTAGATAGTTTTAGTTAGGACCTATTTTCCGTCATGTGATCAAGGCCCTTTGAGGTCGAAACGCGTAATGCTGAGTGATTTTACTGGAGTGAAATAAATTTTAAATCTGCACTTACTTTGTGGTCCGTGCTCCTGTTCCTGCTCTGTTTGACAGCCTGAGCTAAGGTTGGAGTTCTTTGGATATATATATATATATATATATATATATATATATATATATATATATATATATATATATATATATATATTATCTACTAGCGGTCGCCAGTAGATAGTTATAGTTACAACCTATTATCCATAGGAAATCCGCAACATTCTATTTGAAATAACTCTCTTGCCGGTTGACGTATCTTCGCAAAATTTTCAAACTTTGTGGCCCGCTCCGGTCCGCTCATACCCTGAAAGTCTCGGGGATTCGTCAAGCGGGGCCGAGAAAAAGGGGGTCCCAAAACGCGTTTTCCCCATGCAATTTTCCATAGGAAACTTTAGACACGGATACAGCCCGAACTGCTGAACGGAATTACACCAAATTTGGCAAAGAGGTAGTTCTTGGTTCAGAAAGAACCCTTTTTGTTAAATGGTGTAAATCCGTTCAGTAGTTGCTGAGAAAATCAAAAGTAAAAAGATAGTGATATCTATGGCCGAGTAGGGTCCGCGTACCCTCCCGATCACGAGCTGCATGTTAATTGGCTGTCAGCTGGCTGTCAACATTCCGATTCAGGAAATGTTGGCAGCCATTTTGTCCCTCGGTAGAACCGAGGGACAGAAACAAGTGCGCAAAGCGCACAAAGGGAGCAGGGTAGAAACACCCTGACCCCTAGGTTTGCTCAGGGGTCCCACAAGGACCCCCTGGGCAAAAAAAAATTTTTTTTAAAAATCGGCAGGATGCGATCAGGGTGCGTGAATCCTGCCGAAAAAAAAAAAATCGAAGCGCGGGAGACCGGGTGGCCCAAGTCCCGGGGGCATGGTGGGGGGGGATAATTTAATGTGTGGGGGGCCTCAAAGGGCCCCCAAGCCCGGGGACCGCCAACCCCCGAGGCTTTTTTAAATGGTGCGGGAGGGCTCTGAGCCCTCCCGCAGACCCGAGGACCACCACCTCCCGGGGGCTTTTTTTATTAATTAAAAACCTGTGTGGGGGCTTCAGCCCCACACGCCCGGGACCGCCACCTCCCCGGGGCACTAAACATTTAAATATTGGGGTCCGTTACGGACCCCAGAGCCCCGGGGACCACCACCTCCCGGGGCTGTGAACTGAATGGGAGGGGGCCGCACGGCCCCGGTCCTGGAGCCCTTGATGGCCCTGGGGACCACCACCCCCAGGGCCGGCTCCTGCAGTGTCCCGGGTGCCTACCCCGGGACACTGCTGTTTGCAATGACAGGACGGGAGCCTCGCGGCTCCCGTCCTGTCATTGCAAACTGCTTTGGATATTGGAAGAGAGAGCAGGAAACCTGCTCTCTCTTCCAATATCCAAAGCCGATAGCTTTCCACATGGGGAGCAGCATGTTAGCTGCTCCCCATGTGTAGCAATGCCGGCTCCCGTAGGACACGGGGAGCCGGCGGGACTGTGGGGGATTGGGGACCCCCCACAGTCCCCAACGAGAGGGCCAGCCCCGGGTGATGGGGTCCCCGAGGCAAGTAGTGGCCCGGGAGGGGGGCCACGCGGCCCCATCCCCCCAAAAAAAAAAAAACGGAAAGGCCGGCCCCGGGGGATGGGGTCCCGGGGCCTTAAATGGCCTGAGGAGGGGGCCACGCAGCCCCCTCCCTACGAAAAAAAAAAAATCGAGGCCATGCCCCGGGGATGGGGTCCCGGGGCCAATACAGGCCCAGCGAAGGGGGCCACGCGGCCCCCTTCCCATTTTTTTTTAAATTTGTAATTAAAAAAAGGAGTAAGGCCCTGGGGATGGGGTCCCCAGGGCATAAAAACTGGAAAAAGGAAGGGGGCCACAGAGCCCCCTTCAGGGACAAATTATTATTATTTTTTTTAAACGATCGGGCCCGCAGGCCCGCCCCCTTCCTTCACCACTCTGCAAACGCGCCCCTGGCGCGTTTGCAGAGGGGAACAATTCCCCTTGAATACTGGGGGTCCCTGGGGGCCAACTAGCCCACCAGGAACCTCCAGTATGCGCCAGGGGCTGCCTTGCAGAGAGGTGTACAGAGGCCACGCCCTTTTTACACCTCTCTGCAACGCAGCTCTGTGGCGCTTTTGGAGGTATATGGTGGGCTAGTTGGACTCCGGGGACCCTCAGGATTCAAGGGGACTTAATTCCCCAACTTAAAACGTGCCACGGGCGTGTTTGCACAGTGGTGAAGGGAGGGGGCGGGGCTTCAGGTGACATGTGTGCAAACAGGCCCCGTGGCGCGTTTTAAGATGGGGAATTAAATCCCCTTCAATCCTGAGGGTCCCTGGGGCCAACTAGCCCAACAGGTACATCCAGAAAGCGCCACAGAGCTGCGTTGCAGAGAGGTGTAAAAGGGGTGTGGCCTCTCTACACGTCTCTGCAACGCAGCCCTCTGGCGCATATTGGAGGTTCCTGGTGGGCTAGTTGGCCCCTAGGGACCCTCAGGATTCAAGGGGACTTAATCCCCCAACTTAAAACGCGCCACGGGGCGCGTTTGCACAGATGTCACCTCAGGCCCCGCCCCTCCCGTCACCATTGTGCAAATATTCTTCTAAAATCATCCGAAATACGAATTCCTATTTACTCACCTGTTATAAGGAGAGACCTCAGTGCTGCATCTTTCAGCCCAGTACTGGTCCTGAAAAGTAATTTTAACCGTACTTACCAGTAACTTGAATTTTCTTCCATAGGATATCATTGCCTGCTTTTTGTTGAAAAAGTTTCTAAGTGTTGATTTTTGAAACATACAAATATTCCTCTAAAATCAGCCGAAATACGAATTCCGATTTACTCACCTGTTATAAGGAGAGACCTCAGTGCTGTATCTTTCAGCCCAGTACTGGTCCTGAAAAGTAATTTTAACCGTACTTACCAGTAACTTGAATTTCCTTCTATAGGCTAACATTGACTGTTTTCACTTGGAAATTCTTCTAAGTGTGGAGTTTTGGAACTTTAAAATATTCCTCTAAAATCAGCCGAAATACGAATTCCGATTTACTCACCTGTTATCAGGAGAGACCTCAGTGCTGTATCTTTCAGCCCAGTACTAATCCTGAAAAGTAATTTTAACCGTACTTACCAGTAACTTGAATTTCCTTCCATAGGCTAACATTGACTGGTTTCACTTGGAAATTCTTCTAAGTGTGGAGTTTTGGAACTTTATAATATTCCTCTAAAATCAACCAAAGTACGAATTCCAATTTACTCACCTGTTATCAGGAGAGAACCCAGTGCTGCATCTTTTAGCCCAGCACTGACCCTGAAAAGTAATTTTAACCGTACTTACCAGTAACTTGAATTTCCTTCATAGGCTAACATTGACTGGTTTCACTTGGAAATTCTTCTAAGTGTGGAGTTTTGGAACTTTATAATATTCCTCTAGAATCAACCAAAGTACGAATTCCAATTTACTCACCTGTTATCAGGAGAGAACCCAGTGCTGCATCTTTTAGCCCAGCACTGACCCTGAAAAGTAATTTTAACCGTACTTACCAGTAACTTATATTTTCTTCCATAGGAATCCATTGTCTGGTTTTCAGCAGAAAAGTTTCAAAGTGTCGATTTTCACAAACTACAAATATTCCTAAAAAATCGCCTGTATGACTTAAACGCATTCTTTCAACTGTTTACAGGAGATGCACCAGTGCTGGATCCAGGATCCAACACTGAGTAAGAAAAAGTAACGATAACAGTTTTTAACTTCTAAGTGAATTTCCTTCCATAGGATAACATTGGTGATTCTATGAGAAAAAGTTTCTAAGTGTGAACTTTTAAAGTACAATAATATTCCTTAAAAATCACGACTGTAACCAAAACGCTTTTACTCAACTGTTTACAGGAGATGTCCCAGGACTGAATCTAGGATCCAGTCCTGTGGTTAGAAAAGTAATCCATAAAGTAACTAATTGCATTTAACTAGAAATTCACATTGAGCTGAATGTTGCATTGTGTTTGAAAATGTGTTGCCCATTGCAACAACTGTAACTACTGTACTTAAAAGTCTATTGCCTATGTGCAAAGTATTTAAACTAAAGTAATTCATTCTGAGAAAGTATTTTTGTAATGTAATGTATAATGTAATTACAATGTAATTTAAAAAATAAAATATTTTAAAAAAAATTGTTTCTAAAAAATTTGGAAATCAGTATGAAAAAAATGTATATAACAATTAATACATTTAAAAATTGTCATTTACAAAACCTTTGAAATTCACTGAAAAAACCGTAGGTTTCAGACATGTTATAGTTACAAATTAGCATTTAAAAAACCTTTGAAATTCACTGAAAAAACCATAGGTTTTAGGGACAGTTATAGTTAGTTGGACATTGCACTCGTACAAAACCCGTGAAATTCCCCGTTATAGTTAGTCCAGCTAACTATAACTCGCGCCCGCAATGCACTGCTGATGACGTCACATATTACATCACTCATGACATGGTCAGTGACATCACTGATGACATCACTGATGACATCTCAAATGACATCACTGAAGACATCATCCACGTGATAATCTGATGCACCTCCTCACACCCCAATATAACCTTTGATACACCCACTCTAAATTACAGACTGCCATTCGCAAAACCATAGACACTCCAACACCAATAACTACATACCCACTCACTGATTCTTAGGTCTATGCACACATCCACTCACTCACCCGTACAGTCACTCATACTTACGGTCACTCAGTACAGGACTATCATATGCACTCATACTCCTATATAGACACTCAAACACCGCCACTCATCCATAGAGGTACTCACACACCTAGTCAGTCATGCAAATAATTAAACACACTACCATTTACTCACCTATACAGTTATACACACACCAGCTCACTTACTCATACAAATAGTAGCACATTCTTACGCTCTTATACAATCACTGATACAAGCACACACTCATCCATACAGCCACTATCACAATCACTCACTCTCAGCTTATAGCTATTTATATACTCCAACACACATATATACTGCCTTTCACATATGTAGTTACTCACACATGTACCACTGGGACATACATTCACTCACTAACACACTCTTACACACACTTACCCACCCATACAGTCTATCACAGATGCACTCTTGAAACCATCCACCCAGTGAATCACCCACTCACACATCTATGCACAGAGTTGCACACACCCCTCCCACACAAACACTCAGGCACCCATACAGATACTCAGACAAGCATTCAATAACTCATATAGACACTCATGTAGCTATTCACAAACACATGCAGCCACTTACACAGCAACAGACAGACGGATACAGACATTCACCCAGTTTAGTCACTAACCCATGCATTCAGTAAGATACGTTAAATCACTCACTTATAGAGTCAGTCACGCACCTACTAAATCATCCACACAGACACTTACACACCCACTCATTCTTCAATACGTCTTTTCCTATATATATTAAAAATATTTAAACTTTACAGAAACACACAGTCACTGGATGATGTCATCAGTGATGTCATTTGAGATGTCATCAGTGATGTCATCAGTGATGTCACTGACCATGTCATGAGTGATGTAATATGTGACGTCATCAGCAGTGCATTGCGGGGCGCGAGTTATAGTTAGCTGGACTAACTATAACGGGGAATTTCACGGGTTTTGTACGAGTGCAATGTCCAACTAACTATAACTGTCCCTAAAACCTATGGTTTTTTCAGTGAATTTCAAAGGTTTTTTAAATGCTAATTTGTAACTATAACGTCCCTGAAACCTATGGTTTTTTCAGTGAATTTCAAAGGTTTTTTAAATGCTAATTTGTAACTATAACATGTCTGAAACCTACGTTTTTTTCAGTGAATATATATATATATATATATTCACTGAAAAAACCATAGGTTTCAGGGGCGTTATAGTTAGCTGGACATTTCACTCGTACAAAACCATAGAAATTCCCCCGTTATAGTTAGTTCAGCTAACTATAACTCGCGCGCCCGCAATGCACTGCTGATGACGTCACATATTACATCACTCATGACATGGTCAGTGACATCACTCATGACATCACTGATGACATCTCAAATGACATCACTGATGACATCACTGATGACATCATCCTTCTGATAGAGTGGCAGACCTCCTCTCACCCTAATATAACCTTTGATACACACACTCAAAAATACAAACTAACATTTTCAAAACAATGGACATACCAATACCAGTTACAACACACCTATTCAGTAATTCCAAGATCTACACACACATCCACTCATTCACCAACAGTCCCTATACAGTCACTCATACATGTACTCACTCATCATATGTACTCATACACCTATACATCATGTTACACACCGCCACTCATCCATAGAGTTACTCACACACATAGTCACACATGCAAACACAGTATCAAACATCCATTTACTTGCATATACAGTTATACACACACTACCACTCTTACTTCTACAGAAACTCACACATACTTACTCTCTTAAACAATCACTTATAGAAACACCTACTTATTTGTACAGGAACTCTTCCAATCTCTCACTCTCACATATACTCACTTATATACACCAATACTCACATATACTAGTTTAAAACATATGTAGTTACTCATAAAGATACTATTGAGACAGTCATTCACTCACTAACACACCCATACACATACTCATCCACCTATACAGTCCTGCACACATGCTGTCTTCAACACATACAAACAGTGAGTCACTCATTCATGCATCTATGCACTAAGTAATACCCCCACCGAACCATACAGACACTCAGGCACTCATACTGATACTCAAAAAACCAACTAATAACCCATATAGACACTCATGTAGCTACTCACCAACCCATGCAGCCACTTATACACAAAGTGAGAGACTGATTCAGATATTTTCATATTTAAACATTACTCACTAACCCATGTATTCACTAAGATACACTTAGTCAGTTATACAATCAATTTTACAAAACAAAATCATCCATTTAGTCACTTATATACCCATTTATTCTTCCATCGACCTTGAGATATACATATATAAAACGTATTTAATTTTCAGAAAAACACACATTCACTGGATGATGTCATCAGTGATGTCATCAGTGATGTCATTTGAGATGTCATCAGTGATGTCATGACCATGTCATGAGTGATGTAATATGTGACGTCATCAGCAGTGCATTGCGGGCGCGCGAGTTATAGTTAGCTGAACTAACTATAACGGGGGAATTTCTATGGTTTTGTACGAGTGAAATGTCCAACTAACTATAACGCCCCTGAAACCTATGGTTTTTTCAGTGAATTTCTAAGGTTTTTTAAATGCTAATATCTAACTATAACGTGCCTGAAACCTATGGTTTTTTCAGTGAATTTCTAAGGTTTTTTAAATGCTAATTTCTAACTATAACGTGCCTGAAACCTATGGTTTTTTCAGTGAATATATATATATTTATTATACTATGTATACATGTAAAAATGTCTCGGTCCCCTGTTTGCCTCAGTGGCATGGAAAAAATGGGTGTAACTGACGTCAGCACGCCGACGAGGTTCTCTTATGGCTCCGATGACGTCATACGGTGTCGCGAGCGGAGCCGTGCTATTATGACGTCCTCGTTGACGTGGGAGAGCTAGGAAAGAATTTCCGTGGAATGCTGGTGCAGGGGATATTCACCTAAGTGTTCAGGCTAGTCCTTTGGGAGCAACTGTTTATGTTGCCACTCCAGAAACCGAACCAGTGATCCGAGGGCAGAGGCCCTGCAGATGGCACACGAGGTGGGGTGCCCAGTCGTGTGCACCGGCGGGGCAGCGAAGTGACAAGCACCACAACCCACAAAAAAGGTAACGAGGGCACTGAATAACACAGGATCTTCTCTTTGTATCTGGCAGGAACAACGAAGTTAAAATGCCCTAGTACCAAAATGTAGAATTAGTGCTACAACGGTCTTCAAGAGGACCTGCGATGCCGCTTCTGCCTCCCGTACCCTGGAGGTGGCACATGGGTCACGCGGTACGGTCATACTGCGGTGGGACGCACACTCGTTGACCTCTCATGGCACTGCTCCACACTTCAGGGAGGACGCTTTCCATTAGCTATGTTTTCTGAGCCCGAGTCTGTTGCCTGCATTCCTGCCTGTCACTTGCCACTTGCTGCCAGCCCGTTAGATCTACCCTGGTGGGACAGGAGTCCCAGGGTCCGCAGGAATCACCGCTGTTGTCGCTGTACCCTGGTTGGAGACTACATCTCCCAGGGTACAACGTGTCATCTACAGGTGCGGCGAGTGAGGGGGGAGGCGCGTGAGCTTCCATTGCGCTCAAAGCGCAGCCTCTCCCGCCACGGCGCGGGAGCCCGAGTCTGTTGCCTGCATTCCTGCCTGTCACTTGCCACTTGCTGCCAGCCCGTTAGATCTACCCTGGTGGGACAGGAGTCCCAGGGTCCGCAGGAATCACCGCTGTTGTCGCTGTACCCTGGTTGGAGACTACATCTCCCAGGGTACAACGTGTCATCTACAGGTGCGGCGAGTGAGGGGGGAGGCGCGTGAGCTTCCATTGCGCTCAAAGCGCAGCCTCTCCCGCCGCGGCGCGGGACGCGCGCGGGCCGCGCCCGGGCGAAGCCCGGGCCAAGGGCGGGCCCGTCCTTGCCCGTCTGTGACCGGAAGAGGCCGGGCAGGGCCACCTCCTTTGAGTTCCCCCAGCTGAAAGTGGGATGTTGCAGTAAGACTTGTAAGTAACTTGTAGTGACTCTGTTTGGCCTATATTTTTACTATACAATTGCCAAGTGCTCTCTGACTTGACTGACCTGACTCTATAAGCACTAGTAACCTCCTCATTTAGTAAGTCGATCAGTAAGGAACCTGGACTTGGACCTGTTGCATAATTGCACATTTGTTGGTATTGTGGATTAAGGAGTGTTGTAAGCCTTAATGCTAAGGGTCAATTTCTATGCATTAATAAAACGCCTGTAATCATCACACAAATTGCGTATTTGGTGCTCATTAGGAGCTCTGACCCTTGTTATAAACTGTACTTTTCTAGCATTTATTTATAGTATTTAATATAAGTTGTTTCTTGTTTGAATATTGTTTTTACTCTTTATTATTGGCTTATTTAAGTTTGTAAGCATTTATCTTTTTTAGTTCCCACCGGGGATAGATATAATACCCAAGTTATCTGGTCTATTAGAAACTGTGGGGGTAATTATGGGGAAGAGGAAAGCAGCAGAGGTGATGTCGGGGAGAAAAAAGATAGCTAGGGTTCACAAACCTGCTAAATCTGCAGCGGACAACTGCACCTTGGCAGCTATAGATGACTTAATAGAAGAAGTGGAAACTATGTTGGCCAGTGGGAAGGAGCTTAGTACCAAGGGTAAAAGCAAAATTTCATCCTTTTTTAGTAAAAGGGAAAAGGGATTGATTTAATGACAAGTATTCCTTCTACTACTGTTAATAGAGCTCACAATATAACACCACCACAATTATCATCTACATCTGCAGTGAAGATAATACCTAGTTGCCCTGAGCCAATTTTGTCTGAACTGGATAATTTAAACAGCCTGCAGGGAAGCCCTATTTGTAGGGAGATCCCAAATATAGAGTGCTCTAATAGATATTCACCATTAACACACAACATGGAGGAATTACAAGTAAAACAAATAGAAATAGAGGGCCATGGAAACCACAAAGGTAACGAGAGTGTAGTTGTAACACGTATGCAACATCTAGATACACATATGCTCGTGTTGGATCTTGGTGCAAAACTAAAAGCAGTCCAGGAAGAGGTCAAGATAATTAAAAGTATGATAGAGGTGCTAACAACGAATTTATTCAAAAATCGAGTAGTTGAGGTTAGTGCACCGGAGGTAGAAGAACATACAAGGAGAAATCTTCAAAACACTCAGATAGACAATAATCCAGATAGAATCCCACCTTGTGGTGGCTTGAAATTTTTATCAAACCAAGAAATAAACCAGATTAAAAACACAACTTGTATACCATACCCCTTACTTAAACCAAGGCCTCAAATGTCAAATATATATAATCATCCTGGATTACCCTCATTGCACCAACATGCACAACACAAAATCGAATACCTGGAAGCCCAACCAGATAAGAGGCAGTCACAAGCCACGCAAGGTAATTTTAAGTTGTGTCCAAACTATGGGCAGAAGAATGGGGACCCCCAATGGAATCAGGAACCTTATCCAATAAATCACTGTGTAAATGGGGGGGAGATGACCGGCTATAATGTTTTTCTAACTAATGCTCCAAGATTAAAACAGGGTGTTAGGGAAGACAATAACTCCCTTATAAATAAGGCAACTCACTGGATCAGAAATGATCGGCAGTGCCTCTCTGTTATAAGATCTGACATATTCAAGGCAGAGCGATTGCACCAGGAGGAGGGGGATTTGGACGACATAAAACTAACGCTGTATTCAAAAATTATTGCCGAAAATTTAATTACCATGAATCTTCGTACCCATTCTTTATCTGCTTCTAATATGAGTATTAGGCGGAATAGAGCCAGCCCAGGCAGTTGTAACTTTGCTATAAAAGCAAGGGAGGGCTCAAAAATCTTGAAGCGGTAGATTGACTGAATTTGTTGGTAAGATCGAACTCTAAAAGGAGGGGACTTCTAGCTTGACATATGGGGATCAACATTTAACAAACCCGGAAGTACAACCCATCTGGGTTTCACACCAAGAAATAAAGGATCATGTGGTAAGCAAAGTAATCAACATCCCGGGGTCACAAGGGTTGGAGCACATTATTACTACTAATTCCCCGTCTCACATCTCAAGTACATTAATACCAGGAGGTGTGAAGATGGTATCATGGAACATAGCGGGACTCCCTAAAAACTTTTTGAACCTGATTGGCAGGATTATATTGATAATTTTGATTTCTGTCTTTTCCAGGAGACATGGGCGAGGGAGCCATTATATAAAGTGGGCTATAGAACTTATAGCATTGAAGCATGTCAGCTAGGCAAAGGCAGACCATCAGGCGGGCTACTAATTTGGGTAAGAAATCATATAAATGCAGCTATAGAATTGGTACTAACTAATTCGAATGATATCCTGGGCCTAAAATTGAGTTTTCCAAATAGGTCGCAGATGCTTATTTTTAATATATATATAAGACCAAGGGAGCGTTCGAAAGAATCGCCAATAATCCAACAATTGGATGAAATTCTCGATTCTATTGCACTAAATGGGCCCATTATAGTTGGGGGAGATTTTAATTGTTGCTATGAACCGTTATTAGGATTAGATACCATCCTCGAAGAAGAAGACCTTACTATGGGGATCCCGCCACTTCGAGTGGAAAAAATGGTGGGGTGTTCTGTTTCTGCTATGCAGATATTTCACTTCACCATAGAGAAAGGCCTAAGATCTTGTAATGGCAGATCTTCTTCGGATCTTGAATGTGCAAATACTTTCTCAAGAGGTAACTCGGTGTCTCGAATAGATTACATCATGATAAGTGTAGCTCACTGGGCTTATGTAAAGGACTTTAAAGTCGATGATAGAAGAGAAAGTGACCATTTCCCACTGTGCCTAGACCTGGCGGGAAAATGGTTTTTGACACACTCGTCGCCACAATTCGAAATGTGTGATGAGGTCATAGTGCCCTTAGTAAGCAATAACAGAAGGACAGTTAAATGGCCATCCCTAGTTGACCAAGTTGAACCCCTAATTAAAATATATAATGTTTTTAGTGACCTTTTGGCTTCTTTTTTAAGTTTAGGTACTAAAAGTCTTACTATAACTCAGATTCATCAAAAGCTGATAGAAGAGATAAGACCTTATCTAACTAAACCACAAACAGGGCAAACCAATTGTAAGGCTGAAATTAGATCATCTAATTCTTGGTTTAATAAAGAATGTGTAGTGGCTAAACAACGCCTCATTAAGGCGATCCAATCTAAAGAGATAGCTGTGATCAGACATGAAAGAAATGCATACAATAAAATATTGAAGGTAGCCCGAAGAAATTGGGAAGATGCTAGCTGGGAGGACCTGATAGTAGCAGCAAAGGCTGGTGATCAGGCCATGTTTTGGCGGATTATAGCCCACGGTAGCAAAACAAACACTCCGGCCCATGACTACCACTTAGATCCCTCCACATGGGAAAGTCACTTTGCAAATTTGTATGCACTTCCAAAATTGGTAAATAGAGCATTAGTAGCAAGTGCCGAGGGATTGCTGACCCTAAAGGAAGTTGGGCATTTACACTTTAGTATAGAAGATACCATACTAGCGATAGCGGCTATCAAGCCATCTAAAGCTCCAGGACCCGACAAGATACCAGGGATCTTTTTAAACATGAACCTGAGGTGTGGGCGCCATATATAAATCATCTATGTAATGCAATTGCCATGGGTCAACCAATCCCAGACTCCTGGAAGGGTGCGGAAATCGTTCCGATTTTTAAGAAGGGCAGCAGAGATGATCCCGCTAATTATAGACCCATAAGTCTGATAGACATATTACAAAAAGTCTATGCCAAGCAAATCTTAGATAAACTGAACGATTGGATGAATGATAATGAGGTTCTTTCGTCTTGCCAGGCGGGCTTTAGAAAGAAAACTAGCACGATAGATCAAGTGTTTAGATTTGTAACTATAGCCTGGAAATACACAAAGTTGAGACCTGGTCATCTATATGTCGCCTTTGTCGACCTAAAGGCCGCTTTTGATTCAATCCCTAGGGATCTATTATGGTCAAATTTGCTGCAGCAGGGAGTACCTAAGGAGATTCTGATCCAATTGATTAGGCTCCATGAGGGTAATTTTGCAAAAGTCCGTTGGGGTAAAAGGGGGAACTTACGAAAGAGATACCTGTCAAGAGAGGGGTGCGCCAAGGATGTGTCCTGGCGCCAACCTTGTTTCTTTTATACGTTAATGACATGGTCCAGTACCTTCAAAAATCACAACATGATTCCCCAAAATTGGGAAGGGCCCACATCTGCGCTCTCACCTTTGCAGATGATACTATTCTCCTATCCCAAACCCCAAAGGGCCTGCAAAACCTTTTAAACTCACTAAATGAATATTGTTCATTAAAAGGTTTGGAAATTAACCCCGTTAAAACAAAATATATGGCTATAAAACCCCACAAATGTTTTAAAAATAATATAGTGTTGAACGGAGTGGTCATAGAGCGTGTCTCTAATTTCATTTATCTTGGGGTAACTATCGATTCAAAACTCTCATGGAACCCTCAGATAATGAAATCAAAATCAATTTTATTGCAAAATTCTGCTCCAATTATAAAGAAACAGCATGCAACCATGACAAAGGCAATATCACCAGCCCTGGAAGTTTACAAGTCCAGAGCGCAAACCGCAGCCCTATATGGTTCAGAGTTGTGGGGTGGGGAAAATCTTTCCGCTTTAATTGTGGGAGAAAATAGGGCTTTAAGAAGATTTGTGGCACTTTCCCAAAATACCCCTCTGATTCCATTAATATATGATCTGGGTATTAAACGGCTTGAACATAAGGCAATTTGGATGACTTTGTCATACTGGATTAGAATCTGGACTACTGATGAACTAGTGACATATAGACAAGCATTGAGTGAGCTATTGGCACTTGACACTCATACTACCTTTCCATGGCTGGTACACATTCGCAAGTGGCTCTCTAATTTAGGCCTGAGTAGATTTTGGGAAAGCCCAGGCCTGCTGAGACCTGATTCAAAGAGGGAAATTAAAATTATCTATTGGAACTTCATTTGGCACAGTGTCACTTTAAATGGTACATCAAGAACACTTACAACTCAATTCCTGATGTTTAAAACAAATCCTCACTTTGAACCTTTTTTGGATGACATCGAACCCCAACTAGCAAAAATGTTATACCTGAAATTCAGGTATGGTACATTGCAGATAAAAGCTTTTACATCAAAATGGGGGCATGGTCAGAATAGAGATGAAGATTCTAAATGTACGTTGTGCCATTTGGGCGCCAGAGAGGATACTGCCCATGTTTTATTCTTCTGTCCTAAATACACAAACCCTAGAAGAAAATGGATAAAACCCATAGGCAGAAGCTTGAATGTTAGAAAATTTAATGATATGCTGCGCATACTAAAAACTGATTCTTCAAAACTTTTTGTCTTCGCGGTTAGCAGATTTTTACTGACTACAAATTTTATAAGAAAGAAAGAAGGTCTAAAATTTTAAAGACATTTTATATTATTCTTTTTAAATAGGGGTTTCCTTGGGTACTATGACTTTGGTATCATGATGTGTATTTTAAATTGTGGTTTGTTGAATGTATATTTTGTTGAGTTTTAATTATAAATAATTACTCAGCATTACTGAAGTATTGCTTATATTTTTAGTTTCGTACTTATTAATAAGCAGCATACGCAAGTTTGCACATGATATATAGCGAAACATTTTAAAGGTTAACTAAAGTTTCCTAATCGCGTATAGGCTGTATGTTATATAATCGTATCTTGATAGAGTGTATATAATGTAAATAATATGATGAAATATGTTTAATAGCTGTTTTTAATAAGGTCGAACAAATTTGCACTTGACACTTTAAAGAATTTTTACTAAATACTATATATAATGAATTGAACAAAAATCCTTGTGACTAAAATAACTAAAGATTCCCAAATATATGAAGTACATTGATACATGGTCTTGCTGCTGCTAACTGTAAATATTATCAGGATCAATGCATTTTAGGTGTTTGATCTACTAATGTTTTCTTGCGTGTTTTAATTATGCTTTAATGATTCTGTGAATCGAATAAAGTTTTTGTTGACTTGATGACATGTTGCGCCGGCCCCGTCCAACAACAGAACTCCTTTAGATCCAAACAGACTCTTCCACTCTCTCACCGGAAGTGAAACCAGGCCATGCGGACACTTTCACAATACAACAGCCGGGAATGCACTTTTCGGTAAAAAACCACATTCCTTCCTCCTAATTAATCAAATAAACGTCTCACTGAAGAACAGGGGCCAGCTTCGATCGGTAAACAGCTGTTACAACGACTTTTTACTTTGCGATACCATTACAACGCATGCATTACCACGCATGCGTTGTACATCACGAAGTCATTACTACGCATTTTTAGAACGCATGGTCATTTACCACGCATGCCTTTACAACGAATTTTGTTGTAAAGGTATGTATGGTAAATGACCATGCGTTCTAAAAACATGTAGACGATCCATGTCGTTGTAAGGAAACAGAGGCTGTTCCGTTTCCTCACAACAACGTGCACCGCCCCTCAGAGACAACGTGAAGCAGGAACCACGAGGAGAGAGGAACCACGAGGAGTGAGAGGTAAGGGGGATTGGGCATGGGGTGGGGGTTTCTTTTCTAGGGTTTAGGGTAGTGCAGTGGTGTTTGGGTGGTCTAGGGGTCGTGCTGGGGGTAGTGTTTTAGGGTTTAGGGTAGTGCAGTGGTGTTTGGGTATGTAGGGGGTTGTGCTGGGGGTAGTGTTTTAGGGTTTAGGGTAGTGCAGTAGTGTAGGGGGTCGTGCTCGGGGTAGTGTTTTAGGCTTTAGGGTAGTGCAGTGGTGTATGGGTAGTGTAGGGGGTCGTGCTGGGTTAGTGTTTTAGGGTTTAGGGTAGTGCAGTGGTGTTTGAGTAGTGTAGGGGGTCATGCTGGTGGTAGTGTTTTAGGGTTTAGGGTAGTGCAGTGGTGTTTGTGTAGTGTAGGGGGTCATGCTGGGGGTAGTGTTTTATGGTTTAGGGTAGTGCAGTGGTGTTTGGGTAGTGTAGGGGTCGTGCTGGGGGTAGATTTAAGGTTTAGGGTAGTGCAGTGGTGTTTGGGTAGTGTAGGGAGTCGTGCTGGGGGTAGCGTTTTAGGGTTTAGGGTAGTGCAGTGGTGTTTGGGTAGTGTAGGGGGTTGTGCTGGGGGTAGTGTTTTAGGGTTTATGTTAGTGCAGTGGTGTTTGGGTAGTGTAGGGGTAGTGCTGGGGTAGTGTTTTAGGGTTTAGGGTAGTGCAGTGGTGTTTGTGTAGTGTAGGGGTAGTGCTGAGGGTAGTGTTTTAAGGTTTAGGGTAGTGCAGTGGTGTTTGGGTAGTGTAGGGGTTCATGCTGGGGGTAGTGTTTTAGGGTTTAGGGTATGGCAGTGGTGTTTGGGTAGTGTAGGGGGTCATGCTGGGGGTCGATTTAGGGTTTAGGGTAGTGCAGTGGTGTTTGTGTTGTGAGGGGGTCGTGCTGGGGGTAGTGTTTTAGGGTTTAGAGTAATGCAGTGGTCTTTGTATAGTGTAGGGGGTTTAGGGTAGTGCAGTGGTGTTTGTGTAGTGTAGGGGGTCATGCTGGGGGTTGTGTTTTAGGGTTTAGGATAGGGCAGTGCAGTTTGTGTAGTGTAGGGGGTAGTGTTTTAGGGTTTAGGGTAGTGCAGTGGTGTTTGTGTAGTGTAGGGGGTCATGCTGTGGGTAGTGTTTTAGGGTTTAGAGTAGTGCAGTTGTGTTTGTGTAGTGTACGGGGTCGTGTTTTAGGGTATAGGGTAGTGCAGTGGTGTTTGGGTAGTGTAGGGGGTCATGCTGGGGTTAGTGTTTTAGGGTTTAGGGTAGTGCAGTGGTGTTTGGGTAGTGTAGGGGGTCATGCTGGGGGTAGTGTTTTAGGGTTTAGGGTAGTGCAGTGGTGTTTGTGTAGTGTGGGAGGTCATGCTGGGGGTAGATTTAGGGTTTAGTGTAGTTCAGTGGTGTTTAGGTAGTGTAGGGAGTCGTGCTGGGGGTAGTGTTTTAGGGTTTAGGGTAGTCCAGTGGTGTTTGTGTAGAGTAGGGAGTCGTGCTGGGGGTAGTGTTTTAGGGTTTAGGGTAGTGCAGTGGTGTTTGGGTAGTGTAGGGGGTCGTGCTGGGGTAGTGTTTTAGGGTTTAGGGTAGTGCAGTGGTGTTTGTGTAGTGTAGGGGGTCATGCTGGGGGTAGTGTTTTAGGGTTTAGGGTAGTGCAATGGTGTTTGTGTAGTGTAGGGGTAGTGTTTTAGGGTTTAGGGTAGTGCAGTGGTGTTTGTGTACTGTAGGGGGTCATGCTGGGTTCTAGTGTTTTAGGGTTTAGGGTAGTGCAGTGGTAATTGTGTAGTGTAGGGGGTAGATTTAGGGTTTAGGGTAGTGCAGTGGTGTTTGGGTAGTGTAGGGGTCGTGCTGGGGGTAGTGTTTTTGAGTTTAGGGTAGTGCAGTTGTCTTTGGGTAGTGAAGGGGGTCATGCTGGGGGTAATGTTTTAGGGTTTAGGGTAGTGCAGTGGTGTTTGGGTAGTGTAGGGGTCAACCAACATGAATTTGTCCTTGTGTGATGTAACCAATGCTCATGTAAAGCACTCCAATACCTGACCAGTCTGCACTATATAAAACTGCAAAAAAACAAAAAATAAAAAGTGTTTTGCACACTTCTGTCATTGGGCTATACGTGGGCTACCTCTGGGTGATATTTGTTGCTACATTTGAGCTCTTTTTTTCTCTGGTGGCCATCTTGGGAGACTTATTTGTTATGAAGTTTCCTAATTTCCTCATTTACTATAGTCTCCTCAGTAGGAAATGCTTTCAGTTTTTTACTTTGATTCCATCAAGAAGGCATTCAGATGTGTCACACATTTGCCATAAATTCAGAATGTTAGCACTCTAGTTGTTCATTAGATCACTGTAGTAAAGCTATTGCTCACCACGGAGTTAACTGGAAGTCTACTGCTGGTATTGAAAGTGATTGTTTCAGTACACCATTTAACAAAAAGGGTTCTTTCTGAACCAAGAACTACCTCTTTGCCAAATTTTGTGTAATTCCGTTCAGCAGTTCGGGCTGTAGCCGTGGCTAAAGTTTCCTATGGGAAAATCAATAGGGAAAACACGTTTTGGGACCCCCCTTTTTTCTCGGCCCCCGCTTGACGAATCACCCCGAAACTTTCAGGGTAGGAGCGGACCGGAGCGGGCCATAAAGTTTGAAAATTTCGCGAAGATTCGTCAACCGACGCAAGAGTTATTTCAAATAGAATGTTGCGGATTTCCTATGGAAAATAGGTCCTAACTAAAACTATCTACTGGCGACCGCCAGTAGATAATATATATATATATTATCTACTGGCGGTCGCCAGTAGATAGTTATAGTTAGGACCTATTTTCCATAAGAAATTCGCAACATTCTATTTCCAATAACTTTGGCGCCGGTTGATGAATCTTCGCGAAATTTTCAAAACTCGTGGGGAGCTCCAGGCTGCTCCTATCCTGAAAGTTTCGGGGTGATTTGGCAAGCGGGGGCCGAGAAAAAAGGGGGGTCCCAAAACGTGTTTTCTCCATGTTAATTCCCTAGGAAATTTTAGACACGGCTACAGCCCAAACTGCAAACGGAATTACACCAAATTTGGCAAAAAGGTAGCGCTTGGTTCAGAAAGCGACCTTTTTTTAAATGGTGTAAATCCGTTCAGTAGTTGCGGAGAAATTCAAAAAATAAGAGTAAAAAAATCAATTTTCCATAGGAAACTTTATGCAAGGCTACAGCCCGAACTGCTGAACGGAATTACACCAAATTTGGCAAAGAGGTAGTTCTTGGTTCAGAAAGAACCCTTTTTGTTAAATGGTGTAAATCCGTTCAGTAGTTCCTGAGAAAATCAAAAGTAAAAACACATATATATCTGGGCGGAGCCTAACCACACATGTCATCGTGAGATCTGATTGGCTGTCAGCACTTCATCCTGCAATTGCTGGCAACCATCTTGGGACCAATATAAATGATAGTACCCCATTGAAATGCATTGTAGTGAATCGAAGATTTTGAGGGTTACCAAAAGGAGAACTATAAAGGGTGATAACAGACTTTAGTTACATTAGAATTCATTTGTTGATGGTACCATACTAATTTCAGGAATTGTGGTGTGTTCTAAGGTGATTTTACCCTGTGAAAAACCTTCTGCTGGGATATCATGAATCATGTTTGATAGAAAACTATTTTCACATGCTTGTCCCATACAGTTTTGGAAGGTGCTCCAGAAGCTAAAATGAGAGCATATTTTCTGTAAATTCACATTATCTTTCTCAGTCATGTGAGAATGAAGTCTGACATTCTCAGTAAAACATGTACATCCAACAATGGCAGAGACTGTCAGTTGATTCCTTTGTGTTCTACTGCAGCTTTCCAGAGTGTTCTAAAGAACAACTAGAGTGCTAACAGCCTTACTTATGACAAAAGTATGGCACACCTGAAGCCATCTTGATTGGAATAAACTGGTAACACTTAAAACATTTAATTTAAAAAGGAACAAAATGATGGGGTTCATTTTGTCATAGAAATTATGGTTAGTGCTGTAGAAAGAAAAATTAGGACATGTTTCAAGTGTGATCTCAAATATCTTCCTGTTATATTTCAACAGGAGCAGCCTGTCAGTTGATGCCTTTGTGTTCTACTGCAGCTTCCCAGAGTGTTCTAAAGAACAACTAGAGCGCTAACAGTCTTAATTATGACAACATTATGGCACACCTGAAGCCATCTTGATTGGAATAAACTGGTAACTCTTAAAACATTTAATTTAAAAAGGAACAAAATGAGGGGGTTCATTTTGTCATAGAAATTATGGTTAGTGCTGTAGAAAGAAAAATTAGGACATGTTTTAAGTGAGATCTCAAATATCTTCCTGTTATATTTCAACAGGAGCAGCCTGTCAGTTGATGCCTTTGTGTTCTACTGCAGCTTCCCAGAGTTTTCTAAAGAACAACTAGAGTGCTAACAGCCTTACTTATGACAAAAGTATGGCACACCTGAAGCCATCTTGATTGGAATAAACTGGTAACACTTAAAACATTTAATTTAAAAAGGAACAAAATGAGGGGGTTCATTTTGCCATAGAAATTATGGTTAGTGCTGCAGAAAGAAAATTTAGGGCATGTTTTAAGTGAGATCTCAAATCCTCTTCTATTTCATTAGAAAATTCTGACATGCAGACTGAAACAATCACTTTCAATACCAGCAGTAGACTTCCAGTTAACTCCCTGGTGAGCAGTAGCTGTACTACAGTGATCTAATGAACAACTAGAGTGCTAACATTCTGAATTTATGGCAAATGTGTGACACATCTGAATGCCTTCTTGATGGAATCAAAGTAAAAAACTGAAAGCATTTCCTACTGAGGAGACTGCAGTAAATGACGAAATTAGGAAACTTCATAACAAATAAGTCTCCCAAGATGGCCACCAGAGAAAAAAGAGCCCAAATGTAGCACAAATATCAGCCAGATGTAGCCCACATATAGCCCAATGACAGAAGTGTGCAAAACACTTTTTATTTTTTGTTTTTCTGCAGTTTTATATAGTGCAAACTGGTCAGGTATTGGAGCGTTACATCTTACTTGGACCCCGTATTGCGTATTTTGCACGAAGTACATGAGATTGATCTTGCGAAACATTGAACTTTACGATTCTGTTAACCTGAAGTTGCTCTGAACCGGGCTTTGTAACACCCGTTTTTACCTACTGGTTTTAATTAATTCTCACTGTATTGTATTAGGAAAGAGGATTTACTGTTTTTATGTACACTTTTATGATCTATGTTTCTAAATCAGATAAAATAAAGTTTAATGAATTCTATGGCATGACGGAGGCGAGGATTATGCATATCTTTCCTCACTTTATTTGCATAGCAGTTCAAAGAAAACGTAACACAACAATCATTAAACAAAAGACTACACAACCCATGAACCATTAGGGGGGTAGTCTCCAAGGCAACTATAGTCCAATCATATCACAGTCCATCGTATATAATATCGTGACGTCCCTTCCGCTTCCTCTTTCTTCACTGATCGTCAGTTAAGTGCATTCCTTACATTCTTGGCTTAATCTGACGTTGTTGCTGTTTGTATAGCGGTTTCTTGTGCACGTTATTAGCAATATTGCCTTGGTATTGTTTCATATTCCCTGCGCAGCAGGCTCTTGCCCGAGCGCGTTCTTCCCCTCGCAGTTTCTCCCGCTGTGTGCTCTGTGCGCGGTGAGATCCTGTCAGGCGCGTCTGGTCCGAGCGAGGCAGCTCCATCGAGCGCTCCCGCTGGTCTTTACGCGCGTTTGGGAATCCGGTCACTCCTTTAGTGTCCGCTTGATTCCCGACCAACCCTCGCCTAATTTTGACACCGCTACGAGGTGATTTCCCCACATGGCCACGTTAGTGACCAGCACCACCTGGTGGTGGTAATTGGTATTGCGCCTCAGTCTATTCTTATAACAGCTTTGGGGAAAGCCCAGCTGTTGGAGCACTGGCGAGGGGGCTGCCTTAAGGATTTTAAGGGCATTTGTTCTGTGCTCACACCCTCTGCTATCATGTCTCTCCAGAAGATCATTTTTACTCCTCCTACCAGGAAATGGAGGAGGAATGGCCCCCCAACTTCTCCCTCCAGCAGTGGACCAAGCCCTCTCTCTGGCTATTTCTAGGGCCCTGGCTCCTCTTAGGGATCAGGTTGATAAGCTGGTGAAAAGCATCCCTGGGGTGTTCAGTGACCCAGATCTGGTGGTGGCGGGTCCCAGTACCTCCCAGATGGGGAATAAAAGGGCCGTTAAGCATAACGTGGGGCACTTGGAAGGATTTGATAAACTTACGGAGACCTTCCTCAAGAGTGCACGAACGCTAAAACATGCACCCTGCCGGGAGGAGGAGGGGCCCGGAGAAAATTGCGACACTGTCACCACTATTGTAGACCCCGACGGCGGGTTTCCCTTAGAGGGAGAGGATGTATCGGAGGACGATTTCTCCTCCGATGAGAATAAGGACTCGGGGCGTCCCTGACGTCCAGAGTCCCACTCCTCTCAGTCCCCGGTTGGGGACGGGGTCCACTTGGACATGTTCGAGCCTACCCAAATTTACCATCCTAGGTCAGCGGAGTGGACACCTGATGCCAAAGTGGCAGAGTATGTGGTGGGGAAAATCCATCAACCCCTTGAAAGGGAGGTCAGGAATAGGATGAGGGGAGAATGCCCCAGGCCCTCACTGAAGGGGAAGGTGGCACACATGCCTGAAATTGATGAGAAACTATGTACCTTTTTCTCCAAGTATATGAGGGATCCCAAGAAAGGAATTGATAGGTCTTGGACGTGGTAGGGCCCTTGACCCAAATTATTCAATTGACGGAGCGTTCCAAAGAGTCAGGATCCCCTTTGTCCACGGATATTGTGGCTGGTTGGGCGCACTACCCTAAACCCTAAAACACTACCCCCTCCACTACCCAAACACCACTGCTCTACCCTAAACCCTAAAACACTACCCCAGCACGACACCCTACACTACACAAACATAACTGCACTACCCTAAACCCTAAAACACTACCACCAGCACGACTCCCTACACTACCCAAACACCACTGCACTACCCTAAACCCTAAATCTACCCACAGCACAACCCCTTACACTACACAAACACCACTGCACTACCCTAAACCCTAAAACACTACCCCCAGCATGACCCCTTCACTACACAAACACCACTGCACTGCCTTAAACCCTAAAACACTACCCCAGCATGACCCCCTACACTACACAAACACCACTGCACTACCCTAAACCCTAAATCTACCCCCAGCATGACCCCTACACTACACAAACACCACTGCACTACCCTAAACCCTAAAACACTACCCCCAGCACGACCCCTTCACTACCTAAACACAACTGCACTACCCTAAACCCTAAAACACTACCCCCAGCACGACCCCCTTCACTACCCAAACACAACTGCACTACCCTAAACTCAAAAACACTAACCCCTACACTACCCAAACACCACTGCACGACCCTAAACCCTAAAACACGACCCCCTACACTACACAAACACCACTGCACTACCCTAAACCCTAAAACACTAGAACCCAGCACGACACCCTACAGTACACAAACACCACTGCACTACCCTAAACCCTAAAACACTACCCCCTACAATACACAAACACCACTGCACTACCGTAAACCCAAAACACTATCCCAGCACTACCCCCTACATTACCCAAACACTATTGCACTACCCTAAAACCTAAAACACTATCCCCAGCATGACCCCCTACACTACACAAACACCACTGCCCTACCCCAAACCCTAAAACACTACCCCCAGCACGACCCCCTACACTACCCAAACACCACTGCACTACCCTAAACCCTAAAACACTCCCCCAGCACGACTCCCTACACTACACAAACACCACTGCACTACACTAAACCCTAAATCTACCCCCAGCATGACCTCCCACACTACACAAACACCACTGCACTACCCTAAACTCTAAAACACTACCCCCAGCACGACCCCCTACACTACCCAAACACCACTGCACTAGCCTAAACCCTAAAACACTAACCCCAGCATGGCCCCCTACACTACCCAAACACCACTGCTCTACCCTATACCCTAAAACACGACCCCCTACACTACACAAACACAACTGCACTACCCTAAACCCTAAAACACTACCCACAGCATGACCCCCTACACTACACAAACACCACTGCACAACCCTAAACCCTAAAACACTACCCCCTACACTACACAAACACCACTGCACTACCCTAAACCCTAAAACACTACCCCCAGCATGACCCCCTACACTACACAAACACCACTGCACTACCCTAAACCCCCTACACTATACAAACACCACTGCATTACTCTAAACCCTAAAACACTACTCCCAGCACGACCCCCTCACAACACAAACACCACTGCACTACCCTAAACCCTAAATCGACCCCCAGCACGACCCCCTACACTACCCAAACACCACTGGACTACCCTAAACCCTCAAACACTACCCCCAGCACTACCCCCTACACTACACAAACACCACTGCACTACCCTAAACCCTAAAACACTACCCCAGCACTACCCCCTACACTACCCAAACACCACTTCACTAACATAAACCCTAAAACACTACCCCCAGCACAACCCCCTACACTACACAAACACCACTGCACTACCCTAAACCCTAAAACACTACCCCCAGCACGACTCCCTACACTACCCAAACACTACTGCACTACCCTAAACCCTAAATCTACCCCCAGCATGACCCCCTACACTACCCAAACACCACTGCACTACCCTAAACCATAAAACACAACCCCCAGCATGACCCCCTACACTACACAAACACCACTGCACTACCCTAAACCCTTAAACACTACCAACAGCATGACACCCTACACTACTCAAACACCACTGCACTACCCTAAACCCAAAAACACTACCCCAGCATGACCCCCTACACTACCCATCCACCACTGCACTACCCTAAACTCTAAAACACTACCCCCAGCATGACCCCCTACACTACTGCACTACACTAAACCCTAAAACACTACCCCCAGCACGACCCCCTACACTACCCAAACACCACTGCACTACCCTAAACCCTAAAACACAACCCCCAGCACGACCCCCTACACCACCCAAACACCACTGCACTACCCTAAACCCTAGAAAAGAAACCCCCACCCCATGCCCAATCCCCCTTAACTCTCACTCCTCGTGGTTCCTCTCTCCTCGTGGTTCCTGCTTCACGTCGTCTCTGAGGGTCGGTGCACGTCGTTGTGAGGAAACGGAACAGCCTCTGTTTCCTTACAACGACATGGATCGTCTACATGTTTTTTAGAACGCATGGTCATTTACCATACATACCTTTACAACAGAATTCGTTGTAAAGGCATGCGTGGTAAATGACCATTCGTTCTAAAAAAATGCGTAGTAATGACTTCGTGATGTACAACGCATGCTTGGTAATGCATGCGTTGTAATGATATCGCAAAGTAAAAAGTCGTTGTAACGGCTGTTTACCGATCGAAGCTGGCCCCTGTTCTTCAGTGAGACGTTTATTTGATTAATTAGGAGGAACGAATGTGTTTTTTTTACCGAAAAGTGCATTCCCGGCTGTTGTATTGTGAAAGTGTCCGCGTGGCCTGGTTTCACTTCCGGTAAGAGAGTGGAAGAGTCTGTTTGGATCTAAAGGAGTTCTGTTGTTGGACGGGGCCGGCGCGACATGTCATCAGAAAACATAGCTAATGGAAAGTGTCCTCCCTGAAGTGTGGAGCAGTGCCATGAGAGGTCAACGAGTGTGCGTCCCACCGCAGTATGACCGTACCACGTGACCCATGTGCCACCTCCAGGGTACGGGAGGCAGAAGTGGCATCGCAGGTCCTCTTGAAGACCGTTGTAGCACTAATTCTACATTTTGGTACTAGGGCATTTTAACTTCGTTGTTCCTGCCAGATACAAAGAGAAGATCCTGTGTTCTTCAGTGCCCTCGTTACCTTTTTTGTGGTTTGTGGTGCTTGTCACTTCGCTGCCCCGCCGGTGCACACGACTGGGCATCCCACCTCGTGTGCCATCTGCAGGGCCTCTGCCCTCGGATCACTGGTTTCGGTTTCTGGAGTGGCAACATAAACAGTTGCTCCCAAAGGACTTGCCTGAACACTTAGGTGAATATCCCCTGCACCAGCATTCCACGGAAATTCTTTCCTAGCTCTCCCACGTCAATGAGGACGTCATAATAGCACGGCTCTGCTCGTGACACCGTATGACGTCATCGGAGTCATAAGAGGACCTCGTCGGCGTGCTGACGTCAGTTCCACCCATTTTTTCCGTGCCACCGAGGCAAACAGGGGACCGAGACATTTTCACATGTATACATAGTATAATAAATATATATATATTCACTGAAAAAAACATAGGTTTCAGGCACGTTATAGTTAGAAATTAGCATTTAAAAAACCTTAGAAATTCACTGAAAAAACCATAGGTTTCAGGCACGTTATAGTCAGAAATTAGCATTTAAAAAACCTTAGAAATTCACTGAAAAAACCATAGGTTTCAGGGGCGTTATAGTTAGTTTTACATTTCACTCGTACAAAACCATAGAAATTCCCCCGTTATAGTTAGTTCAGCTAACTATAACTTGCGCGCCCGCAATGCACTGCTGATGACGTCACATATTACATCACTCATGACATGGTCAGTGACATCACTCATGACATCACTGATGACATCTCAAATGACATCACTGATGACATCACTGATGACATCATCCAGTGAATGTGTGTTTTTCTGAAAATTAAATATGTTTTATATATGTATATCTCAAGGTCGAAAGAAGAATAAATGGGTATATAAGTGGTTAAATGGATGATTTTTTTTTGTAAAATTGATTGTATAACTGACTAAGTGTATCTTAGTGAATACATGGGTTAGTGAGTAATGTTTAAATATGAAAATATCTGTATCAGTCTCTCACTTTGTGTATAAGTGGCTGCATGGGTTGGTGAGTAGCTACATGAGTGTCTATATGGGTTATTAGTTTGTTTTTTGAGTATCAGTATGAGTGTCTGAGTGTCTGTATGGTTCGGTGGGGGTATTACTTAGTGCATAGATGCATGAATGAGTGACTCACTGTTTGTATGTGTTGAAGACAGCATGTGTGCAGGACTGTATAGGTGGATGAGTATGTGTATGGGTGTGTTAGTGAGTGAATGACTGTCTCAATAGTGTCTTTATGAGTAACTACATATGTTTTAAACTAGGATATGTGAGTATTGGTGTATATAAGTGAGTATATGTGAGAGTGAGAGATTGGAAGAGTTCCTGTACAAATAAGTAGGTGTTTCTATAAGTGATTGTTTAAGAGAGTAAGTATGTGTAAGTTTCTGTAGAAGTAAGTGTGGTAGTGTGTGTATAACTGTATATGCAAGTAAATAGATGTTTGATACTTTGTTTTCATGTGTGACTATGTGTGTGAGTCACTCTATGGATGAGTGGCGGTGTGTAACAGGATATATAGGTGTATGAGTACATATGATGAGTGAGTACATGTATGAGTGACTGTATAGGGACTGTTGGTGAATGAGTGGATGTGTGTGTAGATCTTGGAATTACTGAATAGGTGTGTTGTAACTGGTATTAGTATGTCCATTGTTTTGAAAATGTTAGTTTGTATTTTTGAGTGTGTGTATCAAAGGTTATATTAGGGTGAGAGGAGGTCTGCCACTCTATCACAATGATGATGTCATCAGTGATGTCATCAGTGATGTCATTTGAGATGTCATCAGTGATCTCATGAGTGATGCCACTGACCATGTCATGAGTGATTTAATATGTGACGTCATCAGCAGTGCATTGCGGGCGCGCGAGTTATAGTTAGCTGAACTAACTATAACGGGGAATTTCTATGGTTTTGTACGAGTGAAATGTCCAACTAACTATAACGCCCGGAAACCTATGGTTTTTTCAGTGAATTTCTAAGGTTTTTTAAATGCTAATTTCTAACTATAACGTGCCTGAAACCTATGGTTTTTTCAGTGAATATATATATATATATATATATATATATATATATCCAACTAAACGGTTTCCTTGTCATCAGCTTTTGTGGCGCTCATATGCGGTGCGTTGCTCCTGCGGTTGAAACCAAAACCGATATTCATATCACACAATCCTGGTTTCCCAGAAAAACGGGCCGCACTCCTCACAGGTTCTTTTGCGATTTTTTTATTATTTTCTTAGGCGTATTGCATCAATAAATCCATTCGGCATTTACAGACGATAAACCTACGCGTTTCGGCATTTCAAATGCCTTGATCACGGTGTGCTTTTCGCGCTCATTTCCCAACCTTTTCAAAGGTAAAAAAATACATTACATCATTTCCTCCAACTTGTGGTGGGTGCCCCTTAGCCTTTTGGGAGATGTAGTTCCCATAAAAAATTTTTTTTTTTTTTTTTTATTTGTTTGCATTTTTGTTCAAGAAAACGTGGTTTGGACATTTAACTGTTGTTAAGGGGAATTAGTTGTTATCATGCACAACATTTAAAACATAAAATACACTGTATTCATCAGCTTAGTATTACGTTACCGTTTAAACAGGACCTCTTTTGTTTTAACATATCGAATTTGCTCAAAATTCTTGAATAATACATTATACATGATTGTATGTTCATTGTTCCTTGTCTCTTGTTCATTCAATTCTGTCATGCAAATCATATGCTTCGAAAATGTTGGGGCCCATGTTTTGTCCTCCTTTTGGATATCAATGTTCCACTGGAATGAAATACATTGAACATCTTTATAAATGTGTATATAGCTCCTCAGATTGATTCAGACCAAAAGGCATCATACTTCTCATGTTTAGGATGTGCCGTGATTCTTTTGACGGAGAATTTTCTCTCTGTTTCCTCCTCTTGTATTCACTGGTACTGTTTCAATTCCATAAAACTTCAAGAGTTTCCAATCACTTTTGTGAACAGTCTCCATATGTTTCGCCACTGCGTTGCTTCTGTCTCTGTTTGTTGTTGCACGTGTGTGTTCTAAGATTCTTTTTTCAATTCACATGTGGTGCTTCCAATATATTTTAATGCACAAGGACACTCAATCACATAAATTGTATATTTGCTTCTGCATGTGATCAATTCTTTGATCTTCCAGATTTTGTTGTTGGCCATTCGGATTTCAGTCACAGGTTTTGCAATCTGGCAGACCTTACAATTAAAACACTTTACAAAGCCTTTTGTTTGTAGCCATAAACCTTTCTGCTCTTTTCCTTTAAAATGGCTGTGTATTAAACGATCCTTTAAATTTTTGGCTCTGCGGTAGGTTATAATTGGATGATTTCCCATAATTTTGCCTATTGTGCTGTCCAATTGCAAAATCTTCCAATTCTTTCTAAGTATATCAGTGATTGCCTTTGAATCCTGTGAGAAATCCGTGATCAGTCTTATTTTTTCTGATCATGATTTTCATCTTTTGACTGTTCTCTGGGTGTTAGGCATTCTTCTCTTGATTTCTCATTTGCACGCTTCCAGCATTTATTGACGATATTTGTATTATATTTCCTGTTCTTGAATCTCTCCTTGGTGGTCCTACTATGTTTTAGCCACTCTTGCTCTTCGCTGCAAATTCTTCGAATTCGAAGAAATTCCCCATATGGTATGCTTGCTATAAGTGAGGGTTGGTGGAAGCTGTTTGCTTGTAGTGTGGCATTAGTGGCTGTGCTTTTTCGGTGGAGTGTTGTATGGAGTTTGCCTTTGTTAATATATATCTCCGTATCCAAGAAAACTACCCTCTGATTACTGAGTTCGAAGGTAAATTTTAGATTGTTTATACTTTCATTCAAGATGTCAAAATATTCTTGGAAATCCACTCGTGTTCCATCCCAGATGATTAGTAAATCATCTATGAATCTCTTCCAACTTATGATTTTTTTCACAAATCTTTTATGTTGGGAGTTCCATGCCACCTCCTGTTCCCACCAACCCATTACTAAGCATGCATAATTTGGGCTGAATGAAAATCCCATAGCTGTTCCATTTCTTTGTTGAAAGATTTCCTCTCCAAAAAGGAAGATATTTTTCGTTAAACATAATTGCATCATTTCTGTAAGCATGACATTATGGTTCTTTAAATGAATACTCCTTTCACGTAGGAAATAATTACATGCCATTAAACCCAGATCATTGCTTATAGTCGTGAAAAGTGAGATAACATCCATTGTTATCAGTTGGTATGTTTCCTTCCACTCTATATTTTGCAAAATTCTCAAAACATGACTTGTGTCTTTTATGTAGGAACTGAGTTGATCCACAAATGCCGAATGGATTTATTGATGCAAGACGCCTAAGAAAATAATAAAAAAATCGCAAAAGAACCTGTAAGGAGTGCGGCCCGTTTTTCTGGGAAACCAGGATTGTGTGATATATATATATATATATAACTTTTGTAATAATTAATTGAATTATAATATTATTAATTACAGTTTAATACATATGCTTACCAGTAATATTTCAATATTTCGGACCACAATAGTTAGGCAGTTGATATTTTTGTTCTTTACACTACATACGTAGGAAGTCAATATTTTTGTTGTCAATATTTTGACAGCAATAGTTTTAGTACCACAATATTTTCATGGTCAGTTTGTCATGCAACCTCATATCTACACTAAGGTTTACTTTTGCGATCTGCTTGAGTAACCCTAATGATACATGCACCAGTTGTCTTCAAGAAGAATTTAACATACACGTGTGGCCAATCTTCATCCAGTGTTACAGTAGTGATGACTGCATATGCAGTGTCCTAACATCATGTACACAAAAAATAACGAAATAAACAAACACTAATTGGTTATCCACCTGCCCTAAAACTGTGGAATGATGTACATGTTGTTGACTGTAGGCAAGAGCTATGGCTGTTGTTAGGTCCCCAAAAGCAAGAAAAAGTTGCCCCCAGAAAAGTTTTTGTAGCGGCGAAAATAAGGCCTATTCGTTGGGTCTACAATGAATGATATCAATTGAGTTATTCTGAATTCTCAGGGAACATTAACGGCATCCACGAGAAGAAGAAGATCTGCAATGTAAAGGGCCCCTATTAGAAATCCTAAAAGCACTGCCCAAAAGCAAAGATGTAGGAGTACATCTAGGGACAAAGGAAACATAGTAGCGATAGCACTGCTAGTATGCTGCTTCTGCACTGCCATGCCAACACAAGGTGAATAAATACATCAAGACAATGGGCCTGATTTAGAGTTTGATGATTGGAGTAAATGCAGTCATGGTAGAGGAGGACTTTACAGCCACCACCCTGCCATTCCTCAGCCTGGCAAATTCAGACTTCACCTCCAGCCCTGTGGTGAATTCTATGAGCTTGCATAAACCGCCAGCAAGGTGGTTCATACAAAGAGATTTATAAGTTGACTTCATTGGCACATCATTGGTGATGGATGCTTACACAAAGCAGGAGTTTGCTTTTGGAAACTAAAAATAACTCTCCTGACCCCATGAAAGGTTTCTCACATGTTGAGAGGGAGGGGGGGCATTTTTTATTCTTACTGTCCCTTATCACCAGGACATTTCCAGGCAAAGCCATCTGACCACCTACTCTAAATAAGGTGAGTGGTCAGATGGCTTACCTCCGATGGGCCCTACTCCCTCAGCCTGCACGACTCAAAATTGGTGAGCAGATCGAGAGTTTGGTGTACAGGCTACTCTGTCACCATTGAAATGGAGTAGCCATCAGAACTGAGATAAACCAACAAAAGTGTTTTTTCTGTCAGAATGCACTGTAAACACTTGTAGTTGACAAAACGTTGCTACAAAAGAACCCTGATTAAATTAAGCCATGAACGCAAAGGTTTACTGATTGACAGCAAGAAATGTCAGCATTACTTAGGCCTGTCAGTACTACCTTGGCCTGACCACTCTTTTTCAATCATTCCTATGAGACAAAAGATATTCTCTTTAGAAACTGAGCAAAATGCAGTTTGCATTGTGGGAACAAGTAGAGGTTATATTTAAAGGACAAATTGAAGCCAATGTCAAAGAATAAGTTATGTAAATTTAAATCTGCACATTTCCTTTTGTCTGTCGAATCTTTCAAAAATAGATTCGTACTTTAAGTGCGTGACTCATGGACACAAGATCAAAGATGAAAATTACAGAAAATGTCACCGAGAAGGAGCTTATCAATTGCCAACGACATTGCTTAAAAGGACTTTAATGGTAACTATTCTGTGAAAAATCAAACAGTCAAAGAAAGTTCAAAGTCAGGATTGCTCGAAAATGGTCAAAAAACTATAAATGCCTTTTTTGTGTACTCCAAGCATGAGAAATGTCAGAACAGTCCGCGTCTGTCAACATATTAATATGCACATGGCAGTGTTTAATTTTCCTGGGAGCGTTCATCACACTCATGCAAATAAGCTGCAGCTCTGCTGTGGAGTAATTGAAAGAATAGTTCACGATTTGTAACATTTGATCGACCTTGAGTTCACTCTGGGGGCACAAATCCTGCCAAGAGCATTCTTAGGAATTCAATTTCTTTCAGCATTCTGAATAAAGGACATATACACTAAAATATTTTTTCGATAAGTCGAATCATGTTTCAAGCTATGCCACTGAACAACGCATGGTAAGCAGATAAAGAGATGAAAGTTGTAATATTTAACTCATACACAAATGGATAACTGTAGAAGGAAAGCTGCAATGAAACTTTGACACCCATCATTGGAATTCTGAGAAAGGAAAAAGAAAGAAATTCTTCTAATTAAAAGGTTAGGGTTTTTAAACACTATGGGGTATATTCACAAGAACGTGCGCTAAACATCTCCAAAAAATCTTAACCCAACTTCACACATCGCAGTCTATTGCGGGAAAATAACCCTGTGTTAACGTGGAATTCACAACACGGCGGTACCATGCGATAGTCTCCCGAAAACGCGGACAATGTCCGCGATACAAGAACCGCGACGGTGATAAAAACCCAAACCCCAACACAAAAAAACATGCGATGGGCCAAACCGCGATGAGGAAATCAGCGATAAGCAGCGCCAGGCCTGCAATACACACACGGCAGGCGGGAAAATCACTATAAAAGTAGAAAAAACACACAAACACAAAATAACCAACACCGAAGCACCATGGAGGCAACCGGAGCAGGCGCAGAGGACGAGCGGAACCCCACAAGCACCCCGGACGACCAGCCTGGGACCTCGGGGACAGGGAAGGGCAAGGACAAGAAGAAGAGGAAGAGGCGGTTCGGGCCGCAGGGGAATAGGATCCTCGTCACTGAGGTGATGGAACACCATCAAGAACTGTTCGTCACCTCCAACGTGTCATTGGGCACCAAAAATGGAATATGGCGGTCCATCGTGGACAAGGTGAATGCCGTCTGAGAGCACAAGAGGTCAATGGACGAGGTCAAGAGGCGATGGATTGACATCAAGCGCAAAACCAAGGAGAAACTCGCAGGCAACCAGAAGGCAGCAATGCAGACTGGAGGTGGGAGCCCAGAGCCACAGCTGGAGCTGGATGACATGGAGGAGCTGGTGTCAACAGTCATCAGTGTGGAGACCGTGGCAGGAGTTGGGGGAGCGGACACTGCTCAACATGACACAACACAACAGCAACAGGGTGAGTAACCACCAGGTACTGGGGGGACGGGGGGAGATGGCCACAATGGCACACATGCACAATCAAGCAGAGCACAGTGCTCACCCACAATGACTCTGGATCATGGCCCTGATCTACAGACTGACACAATGTACATTGCCATGCTGTCTGAATGTGAACATGTACCATGCGGCTACATACATGTGGACACATTGTAATACAGCATCTCCCCTTCACATTGCAGGGGCACCGTCAACACCTCCTGCAGAGCAGTCCCAGCCACTCTTCACTGATGACGAGGAGGACACCCCCAGCATCGACACCCAAGCCCTCCAAGACATCATTGAAATCATCCGCCAATCACCTCCAGGACCAGGGCAGCCCAGCTGCATCGAGGAGACCCCACCCACTCCACAAACCACCCAGCAGGAGGCACCCACAACCCCGGCTGTCTCCCAAGACCCCCCGAACAACACATGGCCTTCCAACGCCGTGTGTTGGAGGGCCAGAGGGAGATGGCTGAGCAGGTGCGGGTGGGGTTCGACCTCATGGCTACCAAACTTGACGCCATCCATGGGTGTCTAAGTCCCATCAGGGACCACCTCCAGTCCCTAACGGACACCCACAGGCCACTCCATGGTCTCCAACGAGCCCTGGCTGACATCGCTGGAGTCATGACTCGGAGACAAGAACACCTGTCCGCTAAGAGTGGCTCCAGCGATCTCAGCCGTGAGCTGGCACACATGCGGAGGCTCATGGAGGACATGGTGCGGATGGAGGCGGAAAGGATGACAGCCACAGCTGCACATCAGCAAAATGTAGCTGGGATCTACCATGCCCTGCATATCCTCATCATGGCATTGCTGCCACAAGGCATGGCGCAGATGAATGCTGCTGCTCCTACACCATCCACATCTCCGCCCCCTGGTGTGTCAGTGCCTCACAGTGCGGCAGGCATTTCCACTCTGGCACCTGATGTGTCACTGCCACACAGTGCGGTCGACAATCCACCTCCGGCCCCTGATGTGTCAGTGGCACACAGTGCCGCAGCCGGAAGTGCACCACTCACAGGTGGGGCAGAGCACACATCCGAGGATGAGGACGAGGACGTGGATGGGATTGAGATCAGAAGGAGGCACTAGCATTCATGTCCGCCAACTGGCCTGTTGCTGCTTGGTGCCGCACATGGCCCCATGACCTTCCACTGACCCCCGATACACTCTGCTGCACTCACCTTGGACCGCGACATGGACTGCCATATCCTGGTTGATGACCAATGACACGGCGACCAGACTGCGGACTGTACCCTTCCTCTTCCGCTGTACTTGTCATTCCCCGATGGACTCTGGCTGGCCCTCCACAGGCCCATATTGTGAAGTGGGGATGGCAGGGCCCTGTACTGTTCCAGCTGCAAAACTCCACTGGATGTGCATTAAACATTCAGAAACGCACTGCTGTGTCATGTCTTTCATCATTCATGTATGAATGTGTGGATGAATGTGGGGTCAGTGATTCCCCCTAATGTCAATGATGCTCATCTAGTGGGTTTCCAGTCACAGTGTGCTACATTGGCGATTGCGTTCCGGGTGCCGTAGACACTACAACAGGGACACACGCATTAGTCACTTCCTTGTCCGGACATGGACTGAACCACGCCCAGCGCCCCGAGTCATTGTTGCAAGCCCTGCGCTGGTCCGGCGTACGCCAGGCCAGACCACTCCGCTTACGCTCCGAGGGGGGGGGCACATAGCTACATGTCGCAGGTTTACACGCTAGTGGTCTGCAGGTCACTGGTCTAGTTGTCAGCATGTCACGGCCACTCCCTGAGGGCAGGTTTGCACACACACCCCACCCATCCGGCACAGGCGTCACAGGCCATGTGACCCCACCAATATAAGGGGCCGACAACGTCACATTCCCCACTGCCGGTGGTGACTGGATGACGGACGTTCCACGATTCTCAATCATAAAGGGCCCATGAGTTGTTGCGCACAGGGTTAGTGGCACCCGAAGCCATGCGGCAGTCACGGGCCTACCACCACGTGGCGCTGCCTGGGGTTGCACAAGGTTAGTGGCACCCGAAGCCTTGCGGCCGTCACGGGCCTACCACCACGTGGCGCTGCCTGGGGTTGCACAGGGTTATTGGCACCGAAATTGCTGAGCGGGTGTGCAGCTTGCGATGATGACATGTGCACTGATGTGGTCTCTGCCATTGATGCCTCAGGACTCAGTGTCATGTGTGGGACCTGCTGGGCCACGGTGCGGGTCCGCATGATGTGGAGCATGCCATGGTGGCGGGACCGAGGCCTGGAGCTTGCACGGGCACGTGGTGTGCCCACTGGTGGACACACCGTTGGCGGCAGGTGAGCATTGGGGCCTGGGTGCGCAAGCGCGGACAGCCAGTGCTGGCCGGCGGGAGGGAGTAGGGTGCGGCTGCATGTGTGCGCAGGGACAGACAGGCGTTGTTGCCGTGTGCAGTGAGATGGACTCTGCCATGATTGTCTCTGGCCTCGATTACAGATTGCAGACTTGGTGGCTTGCAGTGTATACCAGCACGTGGTTGGAGACACACCGGTGGCAGCAGGTGAGCAGTGGTGCCTGGGTGCGCGGGGGCGGCAGTGTCCCTCCCTCTCTCTCTCTCTCCCTTCCTTTCCTTCTCTCTCTCTCTCTCTCTCTCCCTTCCTTTCCTTCTCTCTCTCTCTCCCTTCCTTTCCTTCTCTCTCTCTCTCTCTCTCTCTCTCTCCCTCCCTTCCTTTCCTTCTCTCTCTTTCTCTCTCTGCCTTTCTTTCATTCTCTGTTTCTCTGTGTCTTGCTCCTTTGATGTGCGCATGACACACGTTCTGATTTGGTGCTTTTTTTTCCAGGCTGTGACATCAAGATTGTCCCGGGGGGACCCGACAGGAGTCTTCCGCATTGGTGTTTTGTGGTGTATTTCAATAAAGTTTTTGGTTGTTACTTCAATGATGAGTGACTGTTTCTCGTTCTTCTGACCACACATGTGTGTTTATTTTTGTCATTGTGCGACATCATGCGCTTTTTGTGGCTCTTGTGTCGTGCACGGTATGTGTTTGTCCGGGGGGAGGGTCCGGGGGGGTGGCCTGGGAGTGGTGGCGGTGGGTGTTGTGGCCCTCATGGGTCTCCGAGCTGCATGATCATTGGCTCCATGGCATCTGTGGGTCTTCAGATGTGGCTCTTGGCTGGGCTCCCTTTCATGCTGCAGGTAGTCGTCCTGCTTAACACCAGCAAAAGGCAGGTGTTAATTCCCTGCTGCTACCGCGGCTTATCGCCTGTTTTTGGTTCGCATCGCAGATCTGGCAGTTCGTTGTGAAAGTGGTGTAGTGGTGTTTTCGTGTGTTTTTGCACGGGAACACCTACTCTGCATCTCATTAGGGTTAGTTGGTAATGTCACCCGTGGGGGTAAAATTTGCGGCAGTTATCGCGGGAATACTGGCGATGTCTGCAGTTTGCACACGCTTGTGAATGGGGCGTTAAATCTATCTCCACTTTTGATGCGTTAAGGTGGCGATAACTCGGCGATAAGTCCTTGTGAATATGCCCCTAAGAGATACAAGAAAACTAAGGGTCTGACTAAGGGCCTGATTAAGACCTTGGCAGACACACTGCCAGCCCGCGGTGGTCGGGAACACACCTGCAAACCGGCGGCATCCCGACCGCCGCATTACGACATTGCTGCAGGGCTGGCGGTGTGTCAGCAGTGCAGTCATAGAGGTAGCATGCTGTGGCATTAGGAAAGAGCCTGCAGCCAATGCCGGCCATGCTGCAATGCCCCTGGGTGGTCGGGGTCACTGTTTCACTGAAGCAAAGTCTGCAGGAGAAATAGTGTGCTCAACAGTGCCAATGGCATGGGGGCAAACACAGCTGGCACCAGTAACGTGTCAAGGGCACACTCACCCTGGAGACATGTTTGCACCCCAAAACCTACCTTTCTGCTGACATTTTCATGGCAGTGTTCCGCACTACCCCTGCACTCCCCAAGGTTTTAAGGGGCATATTATCAAGAACGGCGTTATAATTATCGCCGCTTTAGCGACAGAAAACTGCCGCTAAAGCGGCGATAATGGGCTTGATAATATGCCCTTGAGAATTCCAATAGAAGCCCATGTTGACACCAGAACATGGGCTTCTATTGAAATTCTCAAGGGCATATTATCAAGCCCATTATCGCCGCTTTAGCTGCAGTTTTCTGATGCTAAAGCGGTGATAATTTTAACGCCGTTTCTTGATAATATGCCCCTAAATTTTTAAGAAATATTTCAAGTCGGTAGGTTTTGCTGAGGGCGAACCAGGCTTAATTCTTTAGCCTTCCACATGGAATCCTGAAATGAAATTTCTTTTTTAGGCAGAGGTATGACATTTGCATGGTATTTTGGGTAACAAAACATTGTGTGATCTATGCAAGCCATACCACTCTGGACCACCTTAGCTCTCTAGTATCTAGTAAAGGTCAGATTTGGAAGTGTTCCATGTGTTCCACCTGATCCTGGGCCAGCCTGATTATTGCATAATCACCTATGGTCAGTGAGAGAATTTAGGATGATTTTAGGCATAGTTATGGTGTTTGTAAGGTCTAGTTTCTTGGTAAGAAAATGTAACTCAATCTATGCAATTCTCTTAACGATGGACTCCTCCGGGTGTCCAGCTTTCAGACATGTCTAGGGTTTGTAAGATGCCATGGGTCGTAAACGAACCCGGCCCAAATATTGCAGGTATTTAATACTTCAGAATGATTGAAATTCAAAGGAAAAGGATCTTGATGTTTCCAAGTTGAATTTTGGGACCACTTCTGTCTTGGGTAATTGGCTGGACCACAAAAGTTTGGTAACATTTGTATTGAGGGAAGCATGGAAATACTGGGTAGTAGGACTTTTGTCAACCTCCACATATTCAGGAAATTCTGTGGTTTTAGCCAATGCTTTAAATTTGCAAGGCATTGTGGATAAGAAAAAGTAGTGGGATACATGACACACCATCCTGGATTTCCCCAGTTGTTGAGTATTCATAAAGGTCTGAGGTTGATAGGTTTCCATGGGTACTAGTCGACTCCATCCCAAATAATGCTGCTACCTACATCCCCAAATTAAATGAAATTCAAAGAAGAAATCATGTTTCCACATTGCATTTACTTGCTGTAGGAAAGTAGGATCTGCTTCTTATGGCTACCCCCACTTTTTGCTTCATGTGATACTGTTTTTGACTAGCCTGACTGGGATCCTGCTAATCAGGACCCCAGTCTATCTGCTTTCTCCCTAAACTGTTATGTCATGTAATTAGGTACACTCCAGATTGGATATTGGGGTACCCTTGTCAGTCCCTAGTATATGGTACCCATGTACCCAGGGCATAGGTACCCCAGAGGCCTCCCATGGGCTGAAGCATGTATTATGCCACCCATGAGAGGCCATGCAAAATGGAACTACAGGCCTGCTATTGCAGCCTGTGTAAGTTGGTGCCTGCACCACTTACTTAAGATATAGGTTTACTATATCTAAGGGTCACTACACTTAAAACCTATCAGTCACCCCTATAGCAGGACTTTACAATCCTGAAGGCAGGCTGCTTGGTTCTAAGTGAGAGGGTGCCACTGCATGAGCAGGACACCCTGGCAGCCTACGGAGTCCATTCTCCCGGGTTGTTAGTGCTGCAGCCATTTACGACATATAGAGTGGCATTATGCGACCGCGTGATGACCAACTCTAAAACGTCTGAAAGTAACCCTATCGTGTTTGGTATCAAACATTGTGAAATCATACCCCCACACCAGTAACTGGTGTGGGAGGTATGATTCCACCCCTCAGAAACGAGCTCTGTGAGGTCCCTGGTGTTCCCGGCACCAGCCTTCTAGTCCCGGGCAGCCCAAAATGGTTGCTGCCAACCAGAGACACATTTCTGCCCTCCTGCTGCTGAGCCAATCTCGAGCAGGGGAAGGCAGAACAATAGGCATCCTGTCACAGGGAGGTGTGAGCACCTCCCAGACAGGATTTAGTGTATTAGGCCTGGGAGGGTGCGCTTGCCAGTGACCAAAAGTCTGCATGAGGGGCACATTTGGTGTCCCTGTGCATAGTCCAGTTCAAACCAGCCCTGGGAGCCGTTGGCTCTGGCGTGAAACTGGACAAAGGACATGGGAGAAACCTCCCCACTCTCCAGACCCTCCCCTGGGAGGGTCCCCTGAATCTGTCCAACCCTCTCCCATGGGTACAAAAGGGCTTACCTGGCTGTAGGACCCTACATTCGACGTGGACAAGATTCTGATCAAGAAACCACTGACCTTCGACCGTCTGGACACTCTGGACTTCGCTGGACTTTGTTTGGGCCCGACTTTGTCTCCCACTCCGTCCAAAGAATCGTCTGTGCCTGTGCACCATACAGGCCACGTGCAGAACCTGTGGAGCATCAAGGACAACCAAAGACATCTCCCTTGGAGTGAAGGAGTCACTCCCCTGCAACCGCAGGCACCACATCACGATTGACCGGTCTGCTGCTCCTGAGTTCCTACGGAATCCGAGGTCAGATCTGACCTCTCACCAACTTTGAGGTCAGAATCCCTTGTGGGGGCTGCAATACCCGTACCCTGTGCACCGCATTCATTTGCAAGTGCATATGATTGTTGGCATTTCCAGAACAAGTGCACTGGGCTCCAAGTAGCCCTAACCTCTGGCCCCATTTTCTACAAAGAACTCCAGCCTCCTCGCACCCAGTGCTCCGTGGGCTGCTACTTTGTGAAACTGCTTGAAGTCCCCTCACGACTCCTATGCCTCTGGCCTGTGGGTTCACTTGAGGGTCAACTTTGCTTTTCTTGGACTCCCCTGGTTGCTCCAGGCTTGCCCTGACTCCCCTGTGTTTGGTGAGTCTCCTGGACCTTGCTGGTCCGAACCGTAACCTTTCTTGACCTTCTTCGTGGGTTGCCGTTGCCAAGGCTTGTTGGTGCTCCCGCTGGACACGACCCCTCAGCACACGACATCCTTTGTGGGACAGCTCGCATCCGTATCCTGGTTGTCCTCGACATCTCCTGGTTCCTGTGGCTGCAGAGTCAAGAACCCCCTCAACGCACCTGAAGCACCCGACATTGGTGGGCATTCGTCTATCAAGCCCCTGGTCACTCCTGAGTGACCCAGACTCTGTCCCCTCTGCTTTCAGGTACTCTTCAACAAGAATCCACCTTTGGATTCCATCGGACACTTTTCTCCTTCCCAGCAGTGGCTCTTCTTCAAAGTACTCCATAGAGATAGATGGCGGTTTCCGACGCCACTTCGGACCTATGCACCCGGCTTCCCTAGGATAGGTAACTCTGGTACTACGGTATCCACGGGTGGGGTGGCTCTCCAACCTCCTAACTACCACAGGGTTTCTTCAAAGTCCATGGGAAGGGTCCTTAAACTTTAAAACTTCAACCGCGACTTCCCCATAGAATTGTACAGAGCACGCGGTTGTGTTCCCACACTGCAACCGTCCTCCGTGGGGTCCCTACTTACTCACCTTGGGTGGTTCCTTGGGGTCCCAGTGATTCCACATCCTCTAGACACTGTCTTGACTCGAGTCGTGGTTCTTATACCACTATTTTAGTATATGGTCTGGTCTCCCCCTGGAGCCCACTCTGTATTAGTGCTATTTACTATTGTTTCTATGCTACAGTATTGTGTGCTTTGTGATTATCTACATGTAGCAGATACTGTGAGGTACTAGAGAGTGTTATATTAATAAATACATATTTTTATAACTACTGTGTGGTTCTCCTTTCATTTAATCAATACTATAAGGTTGCATTCTGGTAAAACAAGCTGCTTAACATTCTTTCAAGACTAAGCCTGAAGGCTGCTCTCCACAGCTATCACTTGGATAGCTTTCTAAGGTTATCTTTGACCTCTTAAATCACCATAAGTGAGTGAGCGACCCCTGACCTTGACTGGTAGGTCGCTCCCCCACCACACAGCTCCGTCTGTGTGCCCTGCTGCTGCCCCTGATTGTGCTCGTTTTTTTCCTTCTGTGCCCCCTTGCTGCCCTGATTGTGCTCGTTTTTCCTTTCTGTGCCCCCTTGCTGCCCTGATTGTGCTCGTTTTTCCTTTCTGTGCCCCCTTGCTGCCCTGATTGTGCTCGTTTTTTCCTTTCTGTGCCCCCTTGCTGCCCTGATAGTGCTCGTTTTTTTCCTTTCTGTGCCCCCTTGCTGCCCTGATTGTGCTCGTTTTTCCTTTCTGTGCCCCCTTGCTGCCCTGATTGTGCTCGATTTTTCCTTTCTGTGCCCCCTTGCTGCCCTGATTGTGCTCGTTTTTTTCCCTTTCTGTGCCCCCTTGCTGCCCTGATTGTGCTCGTTTTTTTTTTTTTTTCCTTTCTGTGCCCCCTTGCTGCCCTGATTGTGCTCGTTTTTGTTCCTTTCTGTGCCCCCTTGCTGCCCTGATTGTGCTCGTTTTTCCTTTCTGTGCCCCCTTGCTGCCCTGATTGTGCTCGTTTTTTCTCCTTTCTGTGCCCCCTTGCTGCCCTGATTGTGCTCGTTTTTTCCTTTCTGTGCCCCCTTGCTGCCCTGATTGTGCTCGTTTTTTCCTTTCTGTGCCCCCTTGCTGCCCTGATTGTGCTCGTTTTTTCCTTTCTGTGCCCCCTTGCTGCCCTGATTGTGCTCGTTTTTTTCCTTTCTGTGCCCCCTTGCTGCCCTGATTGTGCTAGTTTTTTTTCCTTTCTGTGCCCCCTTGCTGCCCTGATTGTGCTAGTTTTTTTCCTTTCTGTGCCCCCTTGCCGCCCTGATTGTGCTCGTTTTTTTCCTTTCTGTGCCCCCTTGCTGCCCTGATTGTGCTCGTTTTTTTCCTTTCTGTGCCCCCTTGCTGCCCTGATTGTGCTAGTTTTTTCCTTTCTGTGCCTGTTTCCCGCCGCTGCGCCTGCGGCCCCGCCCCCTCACTGCCCATTCGCTGCCCCATTCCCTGCTCCTCCCTCCCACCTCCCCATTTATGGCGGCCGCTGTGCGGTCCGCGCTGCTGGCGCGCCGAAGGCGCGCCTAAGGCAAGCCCGTCTGCGCCCGTCCGCGCCGGGACCGCGCCCAGCGCCAGAACCCCTGGTCCGGGCATCCCCGCGCCCGCCACATCAACAGACGCCGATACGACGCCAGCACCCTCCACGCACTCAACCCCGGAAAAGATCACGCCTGCTACCTGGCCACCCCGAAGAGCACCCAAGGGCCCTTCACCTGCCGGAACTGCAGCTTCGCCAGCACCCGCCCCGCCAAACCACCGCCCAGGAAAGAACCCAACTACCTCAGATGCATCCTCCTCAACACCTGCTCCGCCCGCAAACATGCCATCGAACTCTGGGACCTTCTCGACTCAACCTCCCCAGACGTCGCATTCCTGACGGAGACCTGGCTGAATCCCGCTTCAGCCCCGACATCGCCATTGCCATCCCGGACGGCTACAAGATCACCCGCCGGGACCGCACCAACGGAGTCGGAGGAGGCATCGCCATCGTCCACAGGAACACCCTCAGAGTCTCAACCAACACCGACGACACCCTCAGCACCGCCGAACACATGCACTTCCAGATCCACACCGATCCCAACACCACCCTCAGAGGAACCCTCATCTACAGACCCCCGGACCCCGACCACAGTTCAGCGATTCTATTGCTGACTTCGTCAGCACACACGCCATCGCCTCCACGGACTACATCCTCCTCGGGGACCTGAACTTCCACCTCGAGAACAACAAGGACACCAACTCCACCACCCTGATCGACAACCTCGCCACCCTCGGACTCAGACAGCTCGTGACTACACCCACCCACGCCGCCGGCCACACGCTAGACTCCATCTTTTCCGCAAGCCCACACGTCTCCTTTCAACCACACCTCCGAACCCCACTGGACTGACCACCACTGCATCCACTTCACCTACAGGAAGCCCACCACGCACCACCGCATCGAACAAATGCTTCGCCGCTGCTGGAGCAGAGTCACGAAGACCAGCTAACCACAACCCTCGCCCTGAGCCCACCCGCCGAACCCTCCGACCCCGACACCGCCGCCCGCAACCTCAGACAGTGGATCGACGACTGCGCCAACACCCTCGCCCCGCTCAAGAATCCGCCCAACAGCCACACCAGCAAGAAAGCCACCTGGTTCACCGAAGACCTCCAGGCCTCCAAACAAACATGCTGAAAACTGGAGAAGATCTGGCTTTACGAACGGACAGCGGACAGCTACGCCGCCCACAAGAGCGCCACCCGCAGTCACCATCACCTCATCAGATCCGCCAAAAGGGCCTCACTCAAAAACCACCTAGACAACAACGCACACAACAGCAAAGAGCTCTTCAACATCATGAAGGAACTCTCCAACCCCAGCTCCAACACCAACGACATCCCGCAGTCGCGAGACCTGTGCGACTCACTGGCCACCTTCTTCCACCGCAAAATCGCCGACATCCACGACAGCTTCAACACCACAACCGCCCCGGCAACCACCGAGACCACTGCCCCCACAACCACCAACCGCCTGCTCTCCTGGACCAACATCAACGACGAGGACACCAGCGAGATCATGAACACCATCCACTCCGGCTCACCGCTAGACCCGTGCCCTCACCACGTCTTCAACAAAGCCAGTACAGCCATCGCGCCCCATCTCCCGGAAAATAATCAACATCTCCTTCGAGACAGCAACCTTCCCGGAAAGCTGGAAGCACGCCGAGATCACCGCCTTACTCAAGAAACCCAAGGCAGACCCCAAGGACCTCAAGAACTTCCGACCCATCTCTCTGCTCCCGTTCCCCGCGAAGGTCACCGAGAAAATCGTCAACAAACAACTGACCCGCTACCGCGAGGAGAACAACATCCTGGACCCTTCCCAGTCCGGCTTCCGCAGCAACCACAGCACCGAACGCGCCCTCATCGCCGCCACCGATGACATCAGGACCCTGCTAGACAACGGAGAAACAGCAGCCCTCATCCTCCTGGACCTATCAGCCGCCTTCGACACGGTCTGCCACCACACACTACGAACACGCCTTCACGACGCCGGGATCCAAGAGTAGGCCCTGGACTGGACCACATCCTTCCTCTCCGGCAGAACACAAAGCGTCCGCCTCGCCCCCTTCCGATCCAAAGCCACCAAGATCATCTGCGGCGTACCCCAAGGCTCCTCCCTCAGTCCAACGCTGTTCAACATCTATATGGCACCCCTCGCCCACGTCGCCCGACAGCACAACCTCAACATCATCTCCTACGCCGACGACACCCAGCTGATCCTCTCCCTCACCAAAGACCCGCACACCGCCAAAGCCCACCTCCACGAAGGAATGAAGGCCGTCGCTGAATGGATGAGTACCAGCCGCCTGAAGCTGAACTCGGACAAGACGGAGGTCCTCATCCTTGGTTCCAACCCTTCAGCATGGGACGACTCCTGGTGGCCAACATCACTGGGAACAGCCCCGACACCCACCGACCACGCACGCAACCTAGGGGTCATCCTCGACCCCACCCTCTCCATGACTAAGCAGGTCAACGCCGTTTCCTCATCCTGCTTCAACACCCTCCGAATGCTCCGCAGGATCTTCAAGTGGATCCCCACCGAAACAAGAAAAACAGTCACCCAGGCCCTCGTCACCAGCAGGCTGGACTACGGAAACGCCCTCTACGCAGGAACAACGGCTAAGCCCCTGAGATGGCTGCAACGCATCCAGAACGCCTCTGCACGTCTTATCCTCGACATCCCCCGACGCAGCCACATCACACCCCACCTGAGAGACCTGCACTGGCTCCCTGTCAACAAGAGGATAACCTTCAAGCTCCTCACCCACACACACAAAGCACTCCACAACTCCGGACCAGCCTACCTCAACAGACGACTCAGCTTCTACACCCCCACCCGCCAGCTCCGCTCCACCAGCCTCGCCCTCGCCACAGTCCCCCGCATCCGGAAAATGACCGCCGGCGGCAGATCCTTCTCCCACCTCGCCGCCAAGACCTGGAACACCCTCCCCACCAACCTTCGGCAGACCCAAGACCTACTGGCCTTCAGAAGACTCCTCAAGACCTGGCTCTTCGATCAGTAGCAGCACCACCCCCCTCTTCCCCCAGCGCCTTGAGACCCTCGCGGGTATGTAGTGCGCTTTATAAGTGACATGATTGATTGATTGATTGATAAGGGTTGTTTGGACTGGTTCAAGGTGCCCACTTTAATTAGTGGACAGCATATACCAGGTCAACTTCTCACATTTGCCTCTTCTGTCTAGGGCAATAGGTCTGACCACAAACGTAGGGTGCTGTTTTATCAGGAGGAACGTGGAAACACTGGGTTATAGGACTTTTGTTAATACCCTGAGATTTCAAGAGTTTTCCTCACAGAAATATGGGGAAACTCTTTGATTTAACCCAAGGTTTGATGTTTTCAAAGCATTTTGAGTAAGAAAGAACTAGTGGTATTCACAAAAGCCACATTCCCTTGGATTCCCCCTTGTTTCTAGCTTCCATAAATATCTAGAGTTGGCAGGTTACTGTGGGTGTCGACCACCCATGCTCCCAGCAATTAATGTAATTCAAATGAAAGATATTAATGTTGCCATGCAATGTTTGGGACGTTTCATGCCTCTCATGATAGGCCTTCTCAAATATGTGGGTAAAGTTTTTATCGAGAGAAGTATTGTAATAAATAATATTAAACCATTCCATATTATCTATTGAATTTCTTTACAGTTGTGCCTTCCAAATGCCAGGAAACAAAAGGGGAGGACCGAAGGGCTTTTTCCTCCTTTTGGGATGGAGGAAGGTCCAGCATAAACGCCCTTAGTGCACTAATGAAAATATACAGACATGCCGTTCCTAACTATTGTCAACACAAGGGAAGTGACACCGTCCTGATCCAAATTTGGTTCAAGGTGGGGAGTCCAATTATTGGAATATAATGCCCTCACACACCCAAAAGGGTGTCATGCTTCATCATCTGGTCTGCTCCTCGTCGGGTTGGCGGTGCAATACCCAACGGGCTCCCTATAATAGGGGCTCTTTATCGGAGATCTTCTTCCAATAGCCGTATGGTGAAGTGGGGGTGTGGGGCCAGAATAGTGTAGATGTGTGAAATTGAATATGTGGTCTAAAATAGGGTTGGGAGTTCCGTTAAATGCAGTTTATTCAGATGGTCTCCTACCCTAATTAAAAAGAATGACAATGTGACGCTCAAATGAGTATTGTATCTCAAGTTAAGGCATCATCATTATTAAAGAAAGGTCAACATGTTACACGCTGGTTGTCAAAATCTACATGCGATTCATCAGGACCTATTTAAAAGGTAGACTATCTACACATACACACGGTGCGGTGGCCGAATACTCACAGCAGCCGATTCATAACCTATATAAGTGTACCTGTCAATCCCTGCTCCTACCTGTATTGGTGAGAAAAAAGGAACATGAATCATAAATGTACACATATAGGTATGTAAACAGTGTAGTGACCCTTGTGACTCTTAAAATAATATTATATTCATTGTGATGTGAATAACAAAAACTGTAGTGCCAAGCAGTGGATGTCCAAAATGTGCTATAGTGAGCTATGGCCACAGCGGCACTGTGGAGCGCAGCAAATAAAAACAAGTAAACTCACCCCATAAAGTGAGTAAAACCAGGCGTCATCAGTACCCGGTAGGGAAACAAACAAGAGGAGTACCTCAATTGCTGAATAAAACCATTAAAAATAGAAGTAAATCAATATAGGCAAGGAAAAGCGTAGTCATATCCATTCTCATATGTTATGATCATACATGTAACTTGATATTATGAACACGGGTTAAGCCTTCCATATCAGTGAACAATCGAAGTCATTAAGTAGCAACTCTCAACTCTTGTTCCCCCGTAGGGAAGTAGGAAAGAAACAACATTCATAGTGGGAAGACCAAATGAGGTCTATCTACAGCCCCATTATTGAAGACAAGGCGCAGGTATAAGCATGCACACGCTGCGTACTCAATGCTGTGCCAGCGATCCCACTAAATCACTCGCATAGGTTGGGGACACTATTTTACAACTAAGTAGGTTTGCGGTTGGTTCATAGTATGGTGACTAATCTATTGCTAAACAGATAACACCGTACTAACAAGGAATGTTTCAGAATTAGCCAAGCGTCATGTAATCTTAAATGAAATAGGGGTCAAGTTCTAGGAAGTACAGCCCTTCCGTCGCGCACTAGCAGCGTACTTACTTCTGTGTTAGTAACACATCTCCGAGCGACCTACCCACATCTACCGGGTCCGGGAGGTGAGCTACTCTGTTTGAGGACTGTATTTATAGTCCCCCCTTGCTGTCAATTGTAATATTACGGGCAAAAGTGGCTAGATGTATAGCGGGCATCTTGGAATGGTGTTATATGGTATTCAAGATACAAGGTTTAATATGCAGTAATTGCAAAAGGGTGCCCATAAGGGTCTATAGATCCCCGACAGCCTGTAATCAAGGAAAGGAGAAACAATGAAGTCGGGAAAAAGTTCGCTGGTTAAAGGACTATGTATGTAATCCATCCTAGTTGTCAATCAGAACATTAAGGGCCAAAGTGACCGGGTGTATAGCGGCTGTCTTGGAAGGTGTTATTTGTTTTAGAGATGGCACAAAGGGCAATAATTCTGAAAGAGGTGGATATGACAGTCAGTCAATGTCAAGAGAAGGAAAACACCACAGTCAATCTAAGGTTATCTGACCATACCGGATGCACAGGTAGAATTAGAAAGGTGTGTTTAGCCATTCCATTAGGAGAATTAGTCTATTGTCGTACCCCCGTCAAGAGTGGTGGTGATTTAAACTGAAGGGGGAGGTGTTAAAAACCCTTGTATGTCAACCAGAAACATATAAGAGGGGTGTATAGGGTTTATTAACACACACGGACCAGAGGAGAGTCGTGAGATATCGCCAGTGTTTCAAGGAGGATGACTTATGAGTGAGGCCCAAAAGTGGGTGTCAGTTGCGTGACAACGTGGATCTACTGGTACTTGGTCAGTTTGTATGGCATCACAACAATCTCTAGTTATCAAATAAAGTGTTGTATCCCTTGCCATAAGTCGTCAATACTAAATATTGAGAGAGTTCCACGGGATTTCCTCATTCAGTACTACAATGTGGGAGGATAATCTGTGCACCCACCTCTGTTCTTTTATGAGCAGTGCCGCTTTCGTAATCTTTAGAGATGATTCTAAAACGACCCATTGTAGTGCTTCTGGGGTATGGCGTTTCTCTAAATAATGTGTGCACATTTTGGTGTTGTTCTTCTGGCAACGGAAGTTACTGCGGTGTTCAGATATGCGTATTTTGATGGGGCGTGTGGTCATCCCTACATAGTATAGTCCACAAGGGCATGTAATCAAATATACGCAATTCTGTGTATTGCAGTTTGTTTGTATGAGACCTTAACTCCCAGATGAAATTAGTACTAAGAGTCACAAACTTATGTATCTTAGTGAAGGCACAGGCCGTGCACATTCCACAAGGGTAATGGCCTTTAACAGGTGGTAGTTGCCAGAGTGTACATTGTTGCCTCCCCGTGGGCCCCTTAGGTCTTGTCTGAATCAGCATGTCTTTGAGATTCATTGAGCGTTTAAATGCAAAACGCGGTTTCTCCAAGGCCAGCATGCCTGTATTGAGTATATTCCAATGCTTTTTTATCACCTTGGTGAGTTGATTTGAAACTGGTGTGAACGTGGTGACACAAGTCAGGGTTTCACACTGAGATTTCTCTCTTGGTTCTAGCAGACCTTCACGACTATTGTTTCGAGCTCTTTTCCTCGAGAGTAATATACTCTGTGGTGGATAATCGCGTGCTGCTAAGTTCTTAGCAAGAATGGCTGATTCAGATTTAAAATCCTCAAGAGTGCTACAATTTCTCCTGACCCGTAGGAATTGACCAAATGGAAGGTTTTCCTTCAAGGTCTTAGGATGGTGACTGCTGTAAAGTAGTAGGCTGTTGCGGTCTGTATTCTTTCTATACATGGTTGTGGACAGTGCACCATTATTCAGTCTGATGGTCAAATCCAGAAATGCAATCTGGCTGGCCGAAACCGTGCCAGTGAATTTAAGATATGGATTCTGGATATTAATCCACTCAAAAAACTGATTATATGTCTGTGAATCTCCCGTCCAAAAGATGAGGATGTCATCTATGAAACGTTTCCACAGACGTATGTTGGACCGATATGGGTTACCTTCTTGGAAGATAATTTTCTCCTCAAAGGATGCCATATAGAGACAGGCTAGACTGGGCGCAAAGGTACTTCCCATGGAAGTACCTTGTGTCTGGTGGTAGATCTGGCCATTGAATTCAAAAAAGTTCTCAGTAAGGGCTATGGTTGCACATTCCATGATAAATCCCGAAGGTGTCGTGGATACCCATGTCAGTGAACTTAGTTCCTCCTCATTCACGTCTAAAGTGGCCCTCTGTGGGATGTTGGTGTAGAGTGCTTCCACATCTAGAGTGATGAGGAGGTCAATGTCTGTGGTGGGTTGGAATTCGTCAAGTAGACGGAGAACCTCGGTAGTGTCTTGGATATAAGAAGGAATAAGTTTAACCAAGGGCTGTAGAAAATGGTCACAGAATTGTGACAACGGTTCTAATATGGAGTCTATTCCTGAGACTATGGGTCTCCCCGGTACTGGTGTAGTCCCTTTATGGATCTTGGGAAGTATGTAGAAATAATGAGTCCTAGGCTCTCGTTTAATGAGAAAGGATGCTTCCTTTTTGCTTATCCAGCCTTGGGTCTCAGCTGAGAACACCAGTGATGTAATGGCCCTGGTTAACCTTTCTGTAGGATTTTTGGCAATGGGTGTGTAGTACCGCCTATTGCTGAGTTGTCTCAGGCATTCAGTTTCATAATCTGTAGTGGCCATGATGACCGTTGCACCTCCCTTGTCTGCTTGTTTGATAGTTATTGTTGGATCGTTGGCCAGTGTCTTTATGGCCATCAATTCATTGTTGGGGATGTTACAGAAATGTCTCTGATTGGTGGTGGCACATATGTCCTTAAGAACCGCCTGTTCAAAGGTAGATACCTCAGGTGGCACCATACCACTAGTGGGGGTAAAGGTCGAAGGATTATGTAGTCCTGGATCATCTACCCTTGTCTGTGGTTTGTTTACAAAGAAAGCCTTAAGGCGAACTTTGCGGAAGAATTGTTGGACTTCACATAGCTGTTTAAATTGATCAATCTTAGGGGTTCACCGATCAGTGTGCACAACAAACACATTTTGTTTAACATCCTCAAATTCACTATATATTTTGGGTGGTACAAATAACCCCTATTTTTAAACTCAAGATTCTTTGGCAGGTTTTTGAAAAAAAATGCATAGCTGTCCTTTATACCATTATTTTTATTTAGTATGTTTCACCTTATGAATTGATGAATGTTCGAAAGACAATTAAATATCAATATATGGCATAGCGTGGTTGATGGTTGATGGTGATGGGCATCATATGCTGGCAAAGTCTATAAGGTCTATTTACAACCAAAATTGGGCCTTATCAGATATATTGTCACCTATTTCCATTTTTCCCTAATTAATTTCAGTATTGTTTAAATTAAACAATTATTGTCTTTAGGGAGGCATAAACAATTCTGCTGATTTCAAAATATTGTTTTCTTTTCAGAAATGCATAGTTTCCCGCTTCATATATGGGTTTCACACCTCTTTCCCCCACACACTGCAAGTAGGTAGAAACTGCTAAAGTAGGAAATATTTATGCCCACTTAGAGAACTTGAAAAACCAGTGGCAAAAAATATATTTTTAACAACCCTGACAATTTCTAAAAGTTGGGAAGAGGGAACAAAAATCTTATGCAGCACTCTGTTATTTTTTTAATTTTTTTAAATGCAGCATTTTGCCACATTTTGGGGATTTTCTTTGAAATAACTGGGAAAGCCACAATCTGGGAAAAACACGAACCATGAGTAGTTTTAAAATCCTCAACATGTGGGGAAAAAGCATGCAAATTTGGCCTGGATATCATATGGGTAAAATAGGTATGTGGTCTTAAGAGCACTAATTCCAAATATCAACAAGCATTTGCAATGCAATAGGTCTCGCATTTTTTAGAGTTAGAGCTATCGGCGTTGTAAATGATAATGTCTTTTACCTATGTGTTTTGGTTTAGAGTGTAGTGGATGTATGATAGAGACACAGCTGCAGCACTTCCTAGCGGTCTTAGAATGAGGAATTACCACTGGGACCAGAGAAGCAGCTAGCAGCACTGTGTAGAGGACTCAAAATGAGGAATTACCACTGGGACCAGAGAAGCAGCTAATATCACTGGCTAGAGGACTAAGAATGAGGAATTACCACTGGAACTAGAGAAGCAGCTAGCAGAACTGTCTAGAGGACTAAGAATGAGGAATTACCACTGGAAGTAGAGAAGCAGCTGCAGCACTGTCTAGAGGACTAAGAATGAGGAATTACCACTGGAAACAGAGACGCAGGTGCATCGCTGCCGAGAGGACTAAGAATGGGGCCTTACCACTGGGAACAGAGACACAGCTGCAGCTCTCCCATACTGCTGAAACATTTGAGCAACGTTAAGTACAGGCCTGTAAACTGGCAGCAGACGACATGCAGCTATATAACTTCTGCAGCACAAACTCATGCAACTAGGAGAACTGACAGAAGAGTCTTGGAGGAAACCAAGAGGTTCTATTGCATTTACAAGGAAAGAGTCAACTGGACACAAAGACACCCAGATGGGTGCAGGAAGGCATCACTCTAAGTCACAATGAACCAAAAAAGAACATAGGAGTCAAATATGACATAGCATCTTTGTGAACATAGGACAAGTGCAGTACAGAGATTGCTTATAGTAAAAGTTGGGGAGAGGATGTGGCCTAACGGCTAGGGTGGTCGACTTCAAATCTGGGGAACCAAGTTCGAGTCTTGGCACCAACACTCAATATCCTGTGATTCTGGGCAAATTACTTAACACAAAACACAAAAACACAAAACAAAACAAAATCAATGTGTCCTTGTGTAACGCAACTGGTGCTCATGTAAAGTGCTCTGATACCTTTGGGCCAAGTTCGTGCTATATAAAACTTGAAAGACATCGAGTTAGAGACCTGCGGTATCATTCATGGGAGTGAAATATTTATAGTCTCTTTTGCAGCTAGCAAAACTGGGGAATTAAGTGAAAATGAGTGGAAACAAGAAAATGCACCCCTCCCCCGCCCATTTGCAACACAAGGGTGGGAATTTTTAAATCAGTCTGAGAAGACTGGTTAGCCTTGAAGCCTGAAGTCTGAAGTCATAAATCATGACAAAAAAATAGACTGTTGGAATGAGATGCTGCTGTGCAATAGAAAAATTACTTGTGTTACGGGAATTCATATGCCCTGTTAGCACAGGTGAACTTTGCGCACCTCTGTGCAGCATTCCAGCTCACTTTTTGGCAATTATCCACAAGGTCAGTGACATTTCCTGAGAGTGCTCGTGAGCCTACGTAGCTTTGGCCCCATGAAAGGCATGCGGAGAAGTGATGAAAATGCTGGCCTCTGCCATTGGGTGGGGTTGCCAAATCGCCCCATGTTGACACAGCACCATGCATTCAGTGCTGGGCTTGAATTTAACAACCCAATGCACTCTGGGAGTTGTAGTCTTTGGATTATTGTGCAATGAGTTGTGATCAGCGTGTGCTTAGGTGTTTTGTGCCAGTGAAGTTCAAGCTTGGTCTGCTGTCACTTGTTAGTGAAGCTAATATTTAGCCATTCAGTTTTTGGCCTGACGTGCATTTTGGTCCTGTTAGTGCTTGTGTTGAGTCAGTCAATGGCTGCTTAGCTGTGAAAAAGCCCACAGGGTTTATGTCATTGGTGCCAATTAGCTACCTAGTCATAGTGTTCAGCCCACTGGATTAAGCACGCTGCGACTTGTACGCTAACATGTTTAATGGGAAAGTGAAACTACACCTCCCAGTAAGCCCACATCTGTTTGTGAGCCTACTACTCTTAAAAAGTCACCCTGCTAACAGCAGTGTGATGTTGGCCAAGTTAGTGTTTCTTATGGTGGCTGTGCTGCTGTGCAGTAAGTATCTAGATATCTGAGTTAGTTGTGCACTCAGCGCTTGTCACTGTTGGTCACTTGTCACTGTTGGATATACAAACCCCATCCTACAATCCTGCTTTCCCGGGTCTCTCACCAGTGTTCCAGCTACCAGACACCCGAACATGCCTGCAACTGATTTTGCAAGATTGGCTTAGCTGTCAGCCCAGAGATAAACCGTAGGTGCCACAGACCACAGAAGTTTCGAGAAGGGGCAGTAATCTAAGTCCGCCCACACCATCAGCAGTAAACCGTGGCATTACAACCAGAAACGCTCCAGCTGGTTGGCAATGTAGAAACATGGTTGGCATATAAGAATAGTTCATTGGTCTCCAATCTTCAAGGCTAACCGCGAATGTGCAAGCAGACCTTTGTGTACATATCAAAGGGGAGGGGTCAGATCCTCGTAGTGGGCAAAGCAAACGCTTGTGTGTAGGGCTTTGATTTGCCTGATTATCCCGGTGAGCGCTGGATGCAGTAGGCACCTCTAACGAAGACTATTGAAGGAGTAAAAAAAAAAAACAGGAAATCTCAAGAAGGCATTGTTGCTTTTCAACATAGGTCTGCGGTACTCCCTGGGGAGTTTGCTCATCTTGTTATGGAGCTCTGTCTATAAATTTGTAGGAGCAAAAGAAAAAAAATGCGAATAACCACTGGCAATGTTCTTGGCACACAAAGCGCAAAGAAGAACTGTCTGAATGAACTGACTCACACAAAAATTACCTGTTGGTGAATGGTTATAAGCAGGTGCTGTGCAGACATCATGACTGTTGTCCTCCAGTCTCCTCCTCAGGGTTCCCTCGTCGAGCTGACATTAGCATAAATCCGGTGAATAAAGGTGGCCAGGCGGAAGAACCACCCTGCGCCAGCCGCAAACTGAAAACATTAAACAACCAGACAGTATTCCCCCAGGCGTCCACTGTCAGTTACGTCGAATCCCTGCATTTTGTTCTCTATTGGCAAAAATCAAAGTCAAGAGTCAAGTTTGTTGGGAAAACAACGCACAGAAACGTCCTTGCTCCTGCGTCCAAGGTAAACGAAACTGCGGTGAGCAAAAACCTGAAGGGCATGGATTGGTGGATATCAGGGAGGAGCACGTTTCAATAAATTGCTGTAAATTTGTGCACTAATGTGATTAAGTTAATTCATAAAGATTCAAAGAAACTTCCACAGCAGATTACCCACAGTTTTTAATTACAGTAAGTGCATGAACCAATTACGCTCTCTTACCAGTATTACAGGATGCTTGCTGGATATGCATACCCAGAACCAGTATTAAGAAAACAAAGCATATTAATGAAGGATGTATGGATGGGTAGAAAGCAAAGCGGCTGCACCTGAAGTCGTGGTGCTCAAGCTGTCGGAGCACAGACGTGCGTCCCGCCACAGCAGCCACCACCGTGCACGACAATACTCCATGGGAGTGAACTTTTAAAAAAAGGTGGGACTTGCGCCCACCATTGGCCATTTGCTGGCTGCAATATTTTAAGGACACAGACAAAAGCGAATCCAAAGCCTGGGAGAAGTCAGGCCCCCACAAATTACCTACAACAGATCGCCTGACAGGGCAAGTGCTGTTTAGTCTCGACCTAAAAAGGGCTCAGGGCTTTCTGTAGCAAGTCAGGTTCATAGTGCAGTTAGTGACCTCTTTCTTGGCAGTGTGCATATAGATAGATATAGCGATAGAAATAGTAGATAGGTAGATAGGTAGATAGATAGATAGATAGATAGATAGATCGATAGATAGATAGATAATAAATATGAGACAAATATACAGTTGGAAGTAGAACATTTATTCCAAATTACTGAAAGAAAGTTTATAAATTACCTAGCCAGTGACTTTATTTTATGTGCAAAGCTGGAAATCTACTGACACCTTAGGCATCATTCAGAAGTATCAATAATGGAAAAGTCAGAAAAATTGCTAATTTCCCAATTTCCCACCTTTCACATCTTCCTCCTCATTTAATGGCTATGAGATAGCAAGGCAGATTCCAGCCTCTCTTTCATTGAACCATTGGTGGACATGTTGTCAGAATGCCACTATTCCGGTGTTTGCATTCTCAAGTGGGAAATGTTTGTAAAACTGCCTGTGTTCCTTAAAGGAACCAGCGCTGGTTAAACATATATATATATATTGTGAATGAGGTGGTGGACTTGAATGTTAAACCAGTTTGCAGGCACTGGTGACCGACACTCCCTCTCCGTCAGGAGCAACGTGTCAGCCGCACTTTGGGACAGTAAAGCATACAACGCGTTGCCCCCCCAGCAGGTTAACAACTACAGCGTTGACATTCATGCAAAGGGGAGAGAGAAGCAGTATTTACTGCGGAAAAGGAATTGGGCAGGTGGTTTTGTGAGCTATGACATTCTCTTGATTGGGCTGCCGTGGCGGTTATGAAGACAGTTGGCCGATTAGTTTTGGGACATCACCTGGTGTACGAACGCTGAATTACTGAATAGGCCTTCGCCACGGAATGGAAATACCGGCATGGAGCAGCCCTAGGATGAGTGCATGGTGCTGCCCCAGGAGGGAACTTTACATCTTTAAGGTGGAGGAGGAGTGGTTAAAGAACAAACTCTAGTGGGAGTGGACAATCCAGATTTTACACAAGCCCCTAGAGAAACACCGCCTTGCAGTGAAACCGGCACTGAAGAAAGCCACACGGCTGAAACGCGTCTGCCCTTGCATTTCACGGACATTTCACCATGCGCTACAAGTCATGTTTTAAATAAACCCCACTTGGCAAACTTACCAGAGCTGTGTCGGACCCATTCCTAGTGTGAATGAGGTGGTAGACTTGGATATATATATATATGTCACTGACCATGTCATGAGTGATGTAATATGTGACGTCATCAGCAGTGCATTGCGGGCGCGAGTTATAGTTAGCTCTACTAACTATAACGGCCGAATTTCTCTGGTTTTGTACAAGTGAAATGTCCAACTAACTATAACGTCCCTGAAACCTATGGTTTTTTCAGTGAATTTCTAGGTTTTTTCAAAATGCTAATTTCCAATTATAATGTCCCTGAAACCTATGGTTTTTTCAGTGAATTTCTATGGTTTTTTAAATGATAATTTCTAACTATAACGTCCCTGAAACCTATGGTTTTTCAGTGAATTTCAAAGGTTTTTTTAGATGCTAATTTCTAACTATAACGTCCCTGAAACCTATGGTCTTTTCAGTGAATTTCAAAGGTTTTTTAAATGCTAATTTCTAACTATGCCTACAGAGGTAGGACATGTGCAGAAAGAGGAACAAAAGCGCAGAAAGAAGCAAGAGAAATGCAGAAAGAGGCAACAGAAGTCCAGAAAGCTCCTTCATCCCAGAAAGGCTTGCAAGGCCATGAGCCGGGGGGGTAGTGCTTTATAGCAATGCCCGAGTGTATCACGCCTGTTGTGCTCTATTCTTGTGGCCTAATGAATAAATAAGGCAAACCTATTTTATGTCAGATTAATATTGCATATTGTGTGTCAAGATAGAGCAGAAATGGAATGTGCGGTGCAAATGCCTGTGAACTCACTACAGTGTAAATTCAAATTGACAAGTTACAAATGGTTTCTAGTAGACACTGCTGACAAAAGTGTTACTGGACAGCCAAACACCTGCTGGTGAGAACACTCCAGCTAAACACTTACAAATGGTTTCTCCTAGAACCAATTGCTGGGGTATGTTTCATGGACATCCAATAAATTACTAGGTTGAATATTACAGTTGATCATTTTTAAATATTGACTACTGGACCCATTTGCTGATATTAGACTTATTAGACAGCCAGAGAGAACAGCCCAGATGACCAGGTGCAAATGGTTTCTCCTTGGTGTAGTTGCTTGCAAATGGGTTAATGGACATCAAAAAAATTGCCATGGAGTTCACTCCACATAACTAGTTGCAAATGGTTTCCACTGGAACTATATGAAGACGTGGTTATATGACATTCCGTGAACTGCTAGGTAGATTACTCCATTTGAACATTTTCAAATGGTGTCTACTGAATACAGATTCTATCATTAGCTCTGAGGCATCTGTTAAACAGCTGTGGAGAAGGTACCATTCTTGTGTTAAGTGTGTTTCTTTTTATTTGCAAGTAGAACTTACTTTGTGTTTTTTCTCTGTTGTGCTTTTATAGGCCAATAATATCCAGAACACTAGGGTGCGACTGAGTCCAGCAGAACCCATCTGTAACTGGTGAGCCGGGCCTTCTGTCGGTATTCTGCACTTCCAGTGTTTATTTAAGTATTTCCTAAATGTTTGCAGTGATTTACATTTGACAGCCCTCTCACGCAACTCCGGGACACAGACCTTTACGTGAGCTTCTCCCGAGCTTTGAAGCTCACAACTCAAGGACGTGTGCGAACTGTGATGGCTTCTATATGTGGCCAGAAGATCCGTGCAATGAAATCTACACATGGCTGTGCTTTCCATCTCTTATTGTCACCTCTCCCGCAACTCTACTATTTCTTATTCTTCCCTTGCTGAATTTGTGCCTTCTAAGTTCCTTGTTTTCAGTTCGCCCTTTCTTAATGGCTCACTCGACATTCCACACATTTACTTTATTATATTACCCATTGTGTCTCCCCTCTTCTTGCTCCTTTGCACTTTAATCCAGTTGGCTCCTTTCCATACCCCCTTCCTTCTCTTTTCGCTCTCTATCATTTCTCTCTGCTTCTCTTTCTTTCCCCTCACCTGCTCTTTCTCTCCTTTCTCTCTACTGTCCTCTCTTTGTCTGTTTCTCCTTTGTTCGGTAGATGTGCCTTACTAGTTCTTCCTGTCACCACCCACTCCTTTCTTGTCTCTCGTTCTCTCTTGCTCTCTCCCTCTCTTCTCTGCCGACCTTCTTTCATTCAATACATATACACATTCACATAGATATTAAGGTATATGTAGACAGATACATATATTGGATGGCGACGAGGTCCTTATTTAGTGAACACTCTCCTTGTGACGAACATAGGCCATACATCCTTAGACGCTGTTTGGACTTTGGAGTTTGTAAGTTCACCCAAACCTCTCATTCTGACCGTTTCAAACTTACTTTCCATTAGTAATGGCTTCTGTCCCCTGCCCCACTCTCCTCCCTGTCAACAGTTGCCCAGCCCCTCTCTGTCTCTCATTATACCGCCCCCTACCCCCAGTCCCCTACACTCACTATTTTTCCCTGCTCTCTCGCTTTTCATTCTCTTCTCTTTCTTCGGTCCATTTCACGCTCCCCCTCCTTCTCACATTGCCATATTCCTTTTTTCCCACCTCTTTACTTGCTTTCTCCCCTTTTCCCTCTCCCACTCCTTCCCCGCTCCCTTTCTCTCTGTGGGACGCCCCCACCCCTGTCCCCTGCTTCTTTCCTTTCCCTCAGCCCCTGCTGCACTCCCTCCCCTCCACACCCCCACCACTCGCACTTCCAGCACATCTGTTTCAAATCTTCGAGCTCTGCCACGCTGGAGACAAACGGGCGCCTGTTTTAGGAACCTGAAAAGGAATTTTACCTCTTTCCGGATGCAACGTACTTTTATTTTCAAATAAAAATAACAATGTGTCCTAAACGCGAGAACCTTTCCAGGCTCCTCTTTTAGGAGATTTCCAAATGTTCGCCAGTGAAATGTTTCCTCAAGCTACTTTCACAAAAAATTATATTTTATTCTTAAAGCAGTTTACAAACGCTGCGCAGACTTTCTAAAAAAAAGAACTGCAACGTCTGACAATAATTAATGAATGCTGGTTTTCTATTGCGTATGCATTCTTTGAGGCAACTTCAGTGTGCTTTGTACGGTATACAAGAATTAACAGCGTGTGCACAAATTTGGCAAGAATTAACTGGATTTGCACAAACTAGGCAAGAATGAACAGCGGGTGCCACTAGATTTTCCTGTTTGTCAAATAAATGGACATCCTAGCAAGAAACATAGAAAACAAACTAAACAGTGACATGAGGACGTTGGCTGTATGTCTTCTCTTTTAGTGAGATTTTACAGTAGAATATACCAGATTGCTTTGTTAGATTACCAATTGTACTCTACATAATAGACAGATGCATTTAAATAGGCAATTGAATAACTCTGATGGACTTTCCAGTTGAAACCACTTGCAAGCATAACTGTGTTATTAATTCCTTTTTAATGGGTAAGATTGGGGTTCAGATATGGAGTTTAAATATGACGCAAAGGCTGGTATTTGTCTCGGCATGTGCAGTAAATACAAATGAATGAATATTCTGATATATCGCACATCTGGGGGATTCATTCACACCATAGCGCTACCAGTTTGTGGCATATAAGGGAACCTGACTCACAGAGGTGGAAAGCGACTTCCCAGGGTCTTACCGCTTATTCGAACGGGGACGCCGGGATTCAAAGTAGATAGCCAAACCTATTATTTCACAAAATGATTTTCTAATTGGTCATCTGGAATGTCCCACTATGGACGATTGATGATATGCCCCTTACCTAGGAGAAGTACCCTTTACATCGTCATTTTGAGCTTTGGGTCCGGCTTCCGTCCAACGTGGAGGCGCAGCTCAGGTTGTCCCGGTGTCTCCAGAAATGGCAGAAGTCTGCTAGGCGTCAGACATCCCTAAGTGAAGCATACGGCAGCTCCAACTTCCCAGGCTGTCAGCATACTTCCCACATCCAGGCAGCGGGGGGCTTGTCGGGGTCCCCCTGACAGCAGACCCCACCGTACCCCTCCCCTGTGCTCGAACCTGTTGCGGAGGGGTAGGGGTACCGTGCCTGGGCGCAGAGGTAGCATGCAGCACTGTCCTGAGCCAGGCCGAGCAAGGCACTTCTCCAGGTCTGCGAGGGAAGCAGGCGTGGAGCAGCAGTGTGCAGAAAGGGGGAGGCACGGCAGGCCCCCTCCCAGCCTTCAGACGGGAGCAGCAGCAACAGGGACCGCTCATGTGCAGATGCTGTTCAGTGCTGGCAGGAGTTTTACCTTCTGCGGCGAAACCACACAGCCTCTCGTCTTTTTTTCTGAAAGTCGAGTCCAAAATGCAAATACCTCCATTATTAAATCGCAGGGTCAAAGTTCTGTCTCTGCAGGCTCACCTCTCTGTTTTAGGGCCTTATCCATAACCCCCTTTGTGCAGGGTGCACCGACGCTGACTAGACCCTCGGCACATTATGCCGGTTCAGGTGATTTTGTCTAGCTGCAAGTGTGGATGGATTGCAACCAAGGCAGAACTGACAATTTGGCCATTCCGGCGTTTCCCCAGTCGGCTGCAAGCCAGAGCAGTGCTTGTCTGGCTGAGCAAGGTCCACCCTTTGTCCCCCGCTATTTTCATTTTGACATTGCCCCCTGGACCTGGCCCACCCGGGGGGCCTCATTAAAATGAAGCGCGGGAGCCCGTGCTTCATTTTTTTTTTAAATTTCGGCGGGATTTGCGACCCCAACGCGAATTTCGCTGAATTTATTTAAAAAAAATGCTTTTTTTGGCCCTGGGGGTCTTTGTGGGACCCCCTGAGTAGGCCTAGGGGGTCAGGGTGTTTCTACCCTGCCCCCTTTTCTTTTTTTTCACCTTTTTTTTCTGTTTTCTTGTGACTTGGTTCTACAGAGTCACAAGATGGCTGCCAACACTTCCTGGTTTGGCGTGTTGACAGCCAATTAGAAAAAAGCTCGTGGTCGGGAGGGTTCGCGAACCCTCCTCGGCCATAGATATAGAAACTTTATTTTTTGATTTTCTCAGCAACTACTGAACGGATTTACACTATTTAAAAAAAGGTCACTTTCTGAACCAAGCACTACCTTTTTGCCAAATTTGGGGTAATTCCGTTCAGCAGTTCAGGCTGTAGCCTTGCCTAAAGTTTCCTATGGGAAATTGATTTTTGACTCTTATTTTTTTAATTTCTCAGCAACTACTGAACGGATTTACACCATTTAAAAAAAAGGTCGCTTTCTGAACCAAGCACTACCTTTTTGCCAAATGTGGGGTAATTCCGTTCAGCAGTTCGGGCTGTAGCCTGTCTCAAAATTTCCTATGGAAAATAACATGGGGAAAACGCGTTTTGGGACTCCCCTTTTTTCTCAGCCTCACAGTGAAAATGGAAAATGGTTTTTAGAGATGGTTGTTCTAGAGATACACTAGAAAAGCATGAGCTTGAAGTGTACAGTAATAAACCCCTAGTGTGTAAAATACTGTAATATGTGTGCATATATGTGTTTTCACTTTATGGAAAAGGCGTGATTGTCACGGTTACCGTCGTCATCGCAACAACCTGAATAACCGTGAAAACAAAAATAGGTCTTAAAGATGGTTTTTAAAGAAACTTAGTACAAAAATATGAGTTTAAATATGCTTTGAAAGAAGTATGTATATAGAAATATGTGTAGGGCAATGTTCAGAATGGATTTTTTTACGTATTATATTTTGGATGTGTTGGTGGTTATTAAATGTCTGCCTTTGCTTTCTGTTATCACGACGTGTCCGCGGGGATCGCAATTACCGACATCATCGCGGTCTCTGGAGTCACAGCGAAAAGATAAATTAGGTTTTAGAGATAGTTTTTATAGAAACTCTCTAGAAAAACATGACTTTAGAGAATAGTGTAAGAAACGCCTAGTGTGTAACATACTGTCATATGTGTGGATATATGTGTTTCACACTTAATGGAAAAGGCACGATCATCGCAGTTAACGACATCATCACGATGTCCTGAATAACCGCGATAACGAAAAATAGGTCTGAAAGATGGTTTTTAAAGCAACGTAGTAGAAAAATATGAGTGTAAACATGCTTTGAAAGAAGTATGTATTTAGTAATATGTGCAATGTAATGTTCAGAATGGATTTTTTTTACATATCAATTTTGGCTGTGTTGGTGGCCATTGAATGTCTGCTTTTGTTTTCCACTTTCGCGACGTGTCCGGGGGGATCGCGATTACCAATGTCATCGAGATCTCCGGAATCACCGCGAAAACGTAAAATAGGTATTAGAGATAGTTGTTCATAAATACACAAAAAAAACATACGTTTGAAGTGTACAGTAATAAACCCCTATGTGTAAAATACTGTAATATTTGTGCATATATGTGTTTTTGCTTTATGGAAAAGGCGCGATCACCGCGGTTAACGACGTCATCGCAAAGTCCAGAATAACCGCAAAAACGTAAAATAGGTCTGGAAGAAGGATTTTAAAGAAACTTAGTACAAAAATATGAGTTTCAACATGCTTCGAAAGAATTATGTATATAGTAATATGTGTAGGGCAATGTTCAGAATGGATTTTTTTACATATTATTTTTGGATGTGTTCGTGGTCATTGAATGTCTGCTTTTGTCTTCTGTTTTCGCGATGTGTCCATGGGATCGCAATGTCGTCGCGAAGATCCCCAAAATCTAAAGGAAAAAAAAACTTTAGAAAAAACTTCACAATATTTCGCGTACTAGGGTGGCTCTGACAAGAACAATTGCGTTGGTTGTGTGTAAATGGCTGCTATACATAAGATCGGATGCAGAGTTTCAGGTTACTTAGAAACACCCTGTTGCTTTCATCTGCAAAGTGCACTCCATCATTTCTATAAATTCCATGCAGGTCAAAACGTAAATTATTGTTATAGATACAGCCCATGCGAGGGTCTCTGAGGAATGCAGAAACAGATTTATTAACATGTTTCCTGGATTTGTAAATCTGTGGATAAAATTGATTTGACCACTTCCATTTCTGTCTTTGGCATATATTAAAGTACACCAAGACAGTGTGAGGGAAAAGCGAAATCAGTTTTGCAAAGGTTTCTTTCCGTAGGATTTCCAGCCCTACCCCAGTCAATGTGCCTAGGTCATTGCCACCACAGTGCACAATCATGAGGTGAGGAACATGGTAATCCACAATGGATTTAACCAAAGACAGCAACCGATCAAACTTTAACCCTCTCTGCCAAACCAAGCAGCCTCTTTAGCCCAATAGATATAGCTGTGGCCCACAATCCATACTGTAAGCATTTTGAAGTGAAGGAGCAATAGCAATAAGGAGAAGGCTGAGATATATTTCATTGGATGCTGTCAGTATGAAAGTAAATAAACTTAGGTAGTGTGTTGGATGCCTTAGCAAGAAGTCTTATCATTGGCTGTTGTTTAAGAAAAGAAATGAAATACAGACATGGATATGCTTTTGAATCTATGGAGTAAAGCACACCTGCTGTATCTTATTTGGAAGCAGCAAGTTCCTTCTAGAATGTGCTGTGAACTTGTGGCCTACTGGTTCCACTGGGTTGCTAGGTACACTGAGCTAAGACCGTATTGGGGGGAAGGTTGTTAAAGAGAAGGAACATTTTTTTAAAGTTGAGGAGTTGTGACACAATTTAAGTAATGGCAAGTTTTAATTTCCAAATCAGTACTATGTAATAAACTGTCGTGTAGAATTTAAATTTCAGAAAAATGAAGCTAGATATAAGTTTGAACTACCGTTTTTTTTGCGATTTTTCCGTGATGATCGCAAAACCATCGGGTAAACGTGCCGACAGGAACTTAGTTTTGAAAGAGAGGGAAAGGGTTAACAGATGCTAACCATTCACATGTGGAGATGCAGTAGTCTAAAATGAAAGACATGATTTTATTTGCTGCTTTTCTCCTGATGATAGAGTGGAAAGTTGAGGAAGTTGCCATTTTAGAGTTGCATTGTATGAGAGTGGTGTACCATTCTTGTGCTTAGTTTTTACAAAACTTAACAGTGTCAAATCTATCCAGAAAGATCTAAAACAACAATATAATCTGCAAACTCAATTCACTGGTATGTATATAACTTTGTAATTACTTTAAAAATGTTCATTAGAAATGAAGATATATATGGAGTTTGATTAAAAGGAGTATCACAATGATGTGAAAAAATATGAGATGAACTGTATCTATCAGAGGGTATGTGTTTAAGAGGTTAGTGGTGAATATTTTGGAAAGTAAAAGAAAAATGAATTAGTGTCTCTTTATTGCATTGTGTATTGTATTGAAAAATAACAGTATAGTCTTATGGAAAGTTGCAATGAGGAACTAAGAATGTTTTAAATGTCTAAACATGATGTGCAGAATAAATACATCAGTTATTTGCATTCTGGGAGTTGTAGTACTTTTAGTAACATTATTAAACAGGAATAGTGTAGTGAGAAATATAAGATGAGAACATGTTGTCTGCCTGTATATGAATTAGAAAGAAGTAATACCTGTTAGGTATGTATTGGGGAGTGTTTGTCAATATGGTTTTAACTTATGTGACCACTTTGCATATGCTTAGATGGTGAGATATGGTTTTTGTGCTTGCACAGAGCTATATATAAGATGGGACTTTAGAGTTTACTTAAAGATGCAGAGAGGTATATATTTTTGGAAAGATGGCTTGAATGTGTACATCTATTAAGAAATTGCATATATGTTTACATGGTGATCTATGTTCAGTAAGGCTGATGAAAACGTCATGTATATGATGAGGGTAGTGTTTTTCTTTAAACATGGTTTGTTTAAAATTGAGGATGATTAATAGTGCAGAATGCCTCAAGAGTTCTTGTGCTTGCTTCATTTCGAGTGTAACTTTTGTTTGAGATATGCTGAATATATGTTTTAGAAGAAGAAGAGGTATTTGAGAAATGATGTGGGTATGCAATTTCCAAAAGGTTTTGTGCTTTGATAAATTTCAAAATGTTGTTTTCCGTTTTAGAAACTTAATGATGCATGTGCACGCTCAGTAACAAAGGAATGCATGTTTCTAGAGAGCCATGTATGTAATTAAATATCAAGTGTGATCCCTAGATTTCACTCACACATAGCTCAGAAGAAAAGAATATATACAGTAAAACAGGTTGTTTGATACTGACAGAAGGAGATAACCAATGAGTCAGAGATATAGTGACAACTGTTATGTATCTGACAGCAATGAAGTTACTTTCACAGTCAATCAGGCAGTATTCAGGCACTCATGTAATAACCCAGCCACTACTCAGGCAGTCATCAAATCAGTGATTCACTATCCATGACGTTATTCAATTACCCAGACACTACACATGTACTCTTGCAATCAGGCAGGCAGAAATTATGTAGTCATTGAACTATGCAGGCACTACCCATACATGCATCTAATCACCTAGGTACTAACTATTGACTTATGCAATTAACAAGGCTGTAATTATGCAATCATTATAACATTTGTGCAGAACCTATGCAGCCATCCAAATACCCACTTACAGCCCATGTAGTCATTGAAATACTGAGGCACACGCATGCACACATGAAACACTCAGGCACTACTCATGCACTCACCTAATTACATAGAGAGTACCATTGTAGTAAACCTATCACTCATCCAGTACCTATGCAGTCATTTAATTACTGAGGCAATAGTCTTGCACTAATACAATAACCCCAGCAGTACACTTACGTTCATTTAATCTCGCAAGCTTTAACAATGGAATCATGCAGTCACTCAGACACTAGTCATGCACTCATCTAGCCAGGCACTACTGATGCACTTATTCAATTCTCCAGGCACTACCCATGTAGTTATCTAAACATTCAGGCACTATCTGTTTACTTAACCAAAAACAAATGGGCAGCATTCAATCGCTGAAACACCATTCATCCACTCATCCAATAGGCTAGGTGCTATGCATGAGCTTAAACAATCATGTACGCACTCTATAAATCACCTATATACTATGTATGCTCTTCTGCAATCATCCAGGCACTAGAATTGCAGTCATTTAATCATCCCACCAGTATCTATGCATGTATTGAATTATTGAAGCATTAGTCACGCACTTGTCTAATCATTCAGGCTCTACTCATGCACTCATCCAAACAACTAGATATTAGTGGTATACTCATGGAAACATGCAGGCAGTAAGTATGCAGATATGCAATGATGTATGGAGTTATGACATTGTCAGGGAATCATCTATGCACTACTTGTATCCTCGGGGAATCACTTAGGCACTACCTATGGACTCATTCAATCATCCAGGGAGTATTGATGTATTCAACCACAAACCCATGTGTTTACAAGTTTTACTGAGGGATTTGTAGTCTTTTAGAACCATGTGGGGAATTATATATGCAACCTGTCAAATAATCTTTGCAGTACTCTGAAGAATTAGTAAGATATATGGTTGGATATAGATTAATGTGCAGATTTTTATATGCAGCGTTTCCCAAAATTTAAATCTTATACATTTAAGTAGAGAAGTACTGAGATACTAAATACACAAGTGACCCAGTGCTAGAGAGGCACACAATTAGCTCTTATGGTGAGTTTTTGGATTTACAGTGTTGAGACACTGTACGTACTTTTACATTTGGGTATTGCGGAGCAGAGCCGCAAGCCATTTGGCTGCGCCGTGATGAATTACTTTCAAAGCACAAGAATGCGTGATATTTACAACAATATGATGGATGCCTGGGCTCTCACTTGCGCTGGCGCACAACTGGCTGTCATGCTCCAATTGAGGCACCCTTGCAGCATGGTACAAGGTTGCCTGTGTTGCGGGAATTATTGTTTTTGTGCAGGAAGGCACACCTTCCTGCACTAAAACAATCACGAGAGGTGTTTTCCTATTTCTATGTGTGCTGCAGAATGCAGCAGGCATAGACAGAGATAAAAATGAGAAGAAATAAAAGTATTTCTCCTTGTTGTGCCTCCCTACACCTCCCCTGGGGAGGCGTAGAATTCTGACGTATTCCCAGGTGTACGAATCGTTGTAAATCTGTGAATGTGGCAAAATACACCCACAGCAACACCCATGGCATGCTCCTTTCACGCAAAGTGCTGCGTGAAAAGGGCCCGTATTTACAAGGCCACAAAAAGCCACGCAGAGGGGCTTTATGTGGCCTTGTAAATATGGAGCATCACACTATGCCAATGGTGTGTCAAAAAAAGTGACACTTTCGCTCATGGGGCTTGTTAGATTTGGGGGTCTCTAGTTGGCAGAGGTAGGTACCTTTGACCAAATAGGGACCCTTGCGTCTAGTCAGGGTAAGGGGCTACACTCCTAAAATAACCCCTGCTCACCCCCTTGGTAGCTTGGCATGAGCAGGCAGGCTTATCTCAGAGGCAGTGTGTAAAGCATTTGTGAACACATACAGTAATTCAGTGAAAACACTACAGATGGACACCACACAGGTTTAGAAAAATAAGTATTCTTTATATAGAGTTAACACAAGACCAAAACGACAAACATCCACAATACTGTAATCAGAAATAATACTTCAAGGTGGTAGAAATAGCTTAAAAATAGGTTATTCACTTAAACGCAGTCTTTAGCAACAGATAACCCCAACTGGAGTTATCACGACGTTGAGGTCAAAGAAATCCCAAAGTACGGCGCCGACCGTGAGGTGCGCGGCGTCGGGCCCGGAGTCAAAACAGACCCACAAAGAACAGTACCTTGGATAAGCGAAAACAAAGACAGCTCACGGCGTCGGGGAGATGCGGCGTCGTTGGCGCTGTGTGGCGTCGGTTCCTTGCTTCGGGGGAGGTGATGCGTCGGGTCCTCGATGCTAGTGCAAAGCAGGGGAGGCGTCTGTTCCTTACCGGAGAGGAGGTAACGTCGCGATGGTGCCGAAACCACGGTTCCGTACGAGGTCGCGATGTCGATTGATTCTTGACCACCCAAGTCGAGGATCGGCTCCGCGATGATGTCGGCTTCGGAGTCGATGCGGCACAGCAGCAGGCGTCGGGCCTACATCGCAAGTCAGAGCAGCGCTCACGGCTTATGGCAGGTTACGATGTTGCTCGCTGGAATCGATGTGGCACGGTGGCCGGCGTCGGGTCTACGTTGTAAGTCGGAGCAGCGCTCATGGCTTCGATGCAGATTACGGCGTCGCTCGCCGGCGTCGGTGTTGCAATTTCCTTCTGTAGCAGCCAGAACAGCAAGTTCCAGATGCAGGCAAGCAGAAGGGGTGAAGTCTTTGTATCCCTGATACTTCAGACAGGAGGCAAGCTCAAATTCAAGCCCTTGGAGATCTTCTTCAAGATGATGAAAGCACACTCAGTCCTTTTCTCCTTTCTTTGGCAATGAAGCAACCACTGCAGGCCAACCCCCAAACAGCACACAGCACAGGGGTAGTCTCCTCCTTCAGTTTCCTGGTTCTTCTCCTCAGCAAAGGTTTGTCTTGATTCCCAGAAGTGATCTAAAGTTCTGGGGTCTGGGTCCCCCTTTTTATTCCCACAAATCCTTTGTCTCTGAAGGCAGAGAGTGTCTGTACCTAGTCCAAACCAGTTCTGGGTGCATTCTGCCAGTGCACAACTTCTCCCTTTGTCAGTGGGGGCCAGGGTCATCAGACGCACCACAGGAGGTGGAGCCAGCATTATGGAAGGCAGGCAGAGCCCTATTCAGGCCCAGGTGCTACTCCTCCCACCACTCCCAATGCAGATAGGTCTATTCAGCCTAGTGCTGACTCACCCTGTCTCCTGGAGCCACCCCAGCCCCTGTCACTCACAAACCAGACATGCAATACACAACCTAGCAGAGGCAGGCTGGATGGTTAGGTAAGAAAATACCTACTTTCTAAAAGTGGTATTTTCAAACACAGAATGTAAAAATCACCCACACTAAAAGATGTATTTTAACATTCTGAGTTCTGGCATACTAAACTAAAATTTATACCTGGTTCCCTGGGTCAGTTAGGATTATAAGATGTTATATTCAAACTGCCCATTCTGGCCTATGGGAGCAAGTAGCCTTGCAATAGTGAAAAACAAAAATGGCTGTAATTCACTATCAGGACATGCCACACACATCAGGGCATGTCCTACCTTTCACATACAATGCACCCTGCCCTTGGGCCTACCTTAGGGGTGGCTAACATGTAGAAAAGGGAAGGTTTGGGGACTGGCAAGTGTGTGCACTTGCCAAGTCGACATGGCAGTCCCAGACTGCACACAGGCTCTGCAATGGCAGGCCTGAGCCATAGTTTACAAGCTGCTCCGGTGGGTGGCACAATCAGCGCTGCAAGCCTCAGCAGCATTTGATTTACAGGCCCTGGGCACACGCGGTGCACTGTACTAGGGTCTGACAAGTAAATCAAATAAGCCAATCATGGAGTCACTAATCCATGCCATCAATTTACAATGAGAGCATATGCACTTTAGCACTGAGCGGCAGTGGTAAAGTGCCCAAAGTCATAAAACCACCAACAACAGGTCAGAAAAAATACAGGAGGAAGGCAAAAGGTTCAGGGATAACACTGCAGAAAGGGCCAAGTCCAACACAACCCCCTTCCAGCCAAAACGCAGGGTAGACCAATCACTACCTTGACGGGCTTCCCTGCTTTGGGCGATAGAACATGGACTCTGGCCCGCAACAGCAGGGGCATATTCCAGTTCTATGCCAGTCTGAACCTATCTGGATCCCTCTGTCCATACTCTCAGGGCCCACTAAGCTAGCCCATGGGGAACCCTTCTCCTCACCTGTGGACACCATCTGTGCAGCACCTAACCTTAGCTTGCTCACAGGTGTGTCCCAACAGACAGACAGTACCCACATGGCCAACACAGAGGTGTTGCCCAGTCCACCCCTGGGGGTGCAACTCCTGTCCCCCCCAGGGAACACTCTGTCCACCAGGACAACAAGCCACAGTGGCCACTGACAGTTGTCAGTGATGAGACCCAGGCCTTATGCCTCTCAGGGCTCTCAAACCTCTGGGGCGTCAGAGAGCGGGGAACAGTAGCCCCAGGTGCCTGGCACCCTTTGTCCACTCTCCCTCCTGTCAGGTCAGGTATGACATCCTGACACTGACCCACCAGCCCCGGGCCTGTACCCGGCGGCTGGACCGGAGACTGGGGTGGGCTTTCCCACACCCAGTCCTCCTCCTCAGGGCTCTGCGCCCTCCCACCTGGAGCGGTACCCCCTTCCAGAATTGTCAGGGCACCTGTGGCAGGCGTCCTGCACAATTTTCCCACCAGTTCAGGGGTTCTATCCTGCAACTGGAATCCCAGCATAGGGTCTGTACCCTTAGACTGGGCAGAGGTCAGGGGTGAGGCTGTCCTCTCCCCGCCCCCCTTACTGGGGCCCTGCACCCTCCCACCTGGAGCGGTGCCCCCAGAAGACAAACTGGTAGGGGCACTGTTAGCAGCTGCCCCTTCCTCCAGGTCAGGGGGGACACCCTGAACCTGGCCCTCCAACCCAGGGTCTGTACCCTTAGGCTGGACCTGTGCCTGGCAACCCAGGACTTCTGGGGGGGTACACCAACCCCCCCAAGGGAAACACACTCCTCTAGAGTTGTGTAAGAATCTGCCTGGCACACCAGGACTTCCTGGGGAGCACGTATGCCCCCCCAGAGGATAACACATCTCTCATGTGTTGTGTGACAGTCTGCCTGGCGCTGATCTCCTGACCCCTGTCCACCTGACAGTGCGTGAAGACCCCCCAAAACAGAAGAGGTGTCACCATGGTCACTCCTAGGAGGCTCTGCCCTTCTGGCGGGCCCCTGACCCACTGGCTCTCCCACTGGGGAACACATCCCCCTCTCACCCCTCAATCTGGACTTCTGCCCCCTCCCAACTGGAGCGGCACCGCCAGACACAAAAACCACTGGAGCTCCGTTTACAGATGCTCCAGGTTCTCCTGACACTTGGAGATCCCCCTCAAATGGCCTACCAGTACAGCCTAGGCCCCCAACCTGGTGTTCCCTTAAGGAACCCTCCAGGCCCTGACACTGGGTTTCGGGCACCTTGGGACACGCAGTCCCACACTCACTCCTTCTACACAGAGACAGGACGTGAGCCCCTACACCCCTCCCACTACACTGGGACCTAGCGGGGCTACTCTGAACCTCTTCCCCCACGCAGGTCTGGAAGATACTTGAGCCACTCCTTTTAGGATCACTCCCAAATGCTTCTTCAGATCCTCTAACACGCAGCCAGAGGTCTGCCTCCTGTGCAAGCTCCCTGGGATCAGAGAACTCACACTCCAACAGGTGTTGGCATAGCTCTGGAAAACATGGACTTACAATATGCTCTCCACAATTTGAGTCATATATCCCCACCAAACTATCCTTCACCTCACCATCCAGTGCCTCGCACACGTACCCCACACCACTCTCCTGAGATTGGCAAGACAGTATCTGACTGTCTCTGTCACTCAATCCACACTCTTCTGGGCGGTCTTCACACTCACACACCAGGACTTCAACCATGGGGGAACCCCTCTCCCTGCACCTCTCATCTAGAGTCAGTAGAGTGTCCCTCCCACCACTAGGACTATGAAACCCTGTGCCAGTTCCCCAATCCACCTCAGGGACACTGCGCACCACTGGAGCTACCTCACATCCTAGAACTTCCTGGTGTATGTTAACCCCCTCCTTCAAGTCAGGAGCCACATCTCTGGGTGCGTGTACTACTCCCTCAGCACTAGATAACTCAATATTGCTGCCACCATCTGAGCTAGATTCCACCTCCAACTCAGCCAAGCTCACTTCCTGAGCTACCCAAATTTATTCTTCTTGGGTTAAGGCCCTCTTAGCCTCCTCAAGCTCTCTCAGCTCCTCATCAATCTCTCTCAGCCTCTGCTCACAAGCCAGAAGCCAGCCATATTTTTCTGTTTCTTCCTCACTTTCAGAGAATTCCTCCTCCTCAGACTCAACTAGTAGTGTTGCCTTCAAGCGGGGTAACTCATAATGAAATAGGGATGCCTCTAGATCCTCCCTGGACCTTCTCCTCACAGGCAGCCCCCTTTCCTTGCAAAACACACGTAACTCCTTCATTGTGTAGATGAACATGTGCCAGAAGTTAAGTTCCATTTTGCAACAACTAACCAGAGTCCTAGTATCAAAAATACTTCCAGGAGGACAACAGAAAACAGAAAAAACAGTATGTGGTTGCGTTTGGTCTGCACTGACTAGTAGTGTACACCAATCACTGTATATGAGTCCCAAATGCAAGTCTAAATCCCACCGCTGACCACCAATGTTAGATTTGGGGGTCTCTAGTTGGAAGAGGTAGGTACCTTTGACCAAATAGGGACCCTTGCGTCTAGTCAGGGTAAGGGGCTACACTCCTAAAATAACCCCTGCTCACCCCCTTGGTAGCTTGGGACGAGCAGGCAGGCTTATCTCAGAGGCAGTGTGTAAAGCATTTGTGAACACATACAGTAATACAGTGAAAACACTACAGATGGACATCACACAGGTTTAGAAAAATAAGTATTCTTTATATAGACTTAACACAAGACCAAAACGACAAAAATCCACAATACTGTAATCAGAAATAATACTTCAAGATGGTAGAAATAGCTCAAAAATAGGTTATTCACTTAAACGCAGTCTTTAGCAACAGATAACCCCAACTGGAGTTATCACGACGTCGAGGTCAAAGAAATCCCAAAGTATGGTGCGGACCGCGAGGTGCGCGGCGTCGGGCCCGGAGTCAAAACAGACCCACAAAGAACAGTACCTAGGAAAAGCAAAAACAAAGACAGCTCACGGCGTTGGGGAGATTCGGCGTCATTGGCGCTGTGCGGCGTTGGTTCCTTGCTTCGGGGGAGGTGATGCGTCGGGTCCTCCTCGATGCTTGCGCAAAGCAGGGGAGGCGTCTGTTCCTTACCGGAGAGGAGGTGACGTCGCGATGGCGCTGAAACCACTGTTCCGTACGAGGTCCCGATGTCGATGGATTCTTGACCACCCACGTCGAGGATCGGCTCCGCGATGATGTCGGCTTCGGAGTCGATGAGGCACAGCAGCAGGCGTCGGGCCTACGTCGCAAGTCGGAGCAGAGCTCACGGCTTATGGCAGGTCACGATGTCGCTCGCTGGCGTCGATGTGGCACGGTGGCCGGCGTCGGGTCTACGTTGTAAGTCGAACCAGCGCTCACGGCTTCGATGCATATTAAGGTGTTGCTCGCCGGCGTTGCAATTTCCTTCTGTAGCAGCCAGAACAGCAAGTCCCAGATGCAGGCAAGCAGAAGGGGTGAAGTCTTTGTATCCCTGAGACTTCAGACAGGAGGCAAGCTCAAATTCAAACCCTTGGAGATCTTCTTCATGATGATGAAAGCACACTCAGTCCTTTTCTCCTTTCTTTGGCAATGAAGCAACCACTGCAGGCCAACCCCCAAGCAGCACACAGCACAGGGGTAGTCTCCTCCTTCAGTTTTCTGGTTCTTCTCATCAGCAAAGTTTCGTCTTGATTCCCAGAAGTGATCTAAAGTTCTGGGGTCTGGGTCCCCCTATTTATACCCACAAATCCTTTGTCTCTGAAGGCAGAGAGTGTCTGTACCTAGTCCAAACCAGTTCTGGGTGCATTCTGCCAGTGCACAACTTCTCCCTTTGTCAGTGGGGGCCAGGGTCATCAGACGCACCACAGGAGGTGGAGCCAGCATTGTGGAAGGCAGGCACAGCCCTATTCAGGCTATCCAAACTTTACGACTTTCGGTATTTACAGAAGGCATTTAGGAGTACTGAAGTTAGGATTCCTAACTTTACTACTCCTATACTGAGAAAAATCCTAACTTTACAACTTTCGGTATTCACAGAAGGCATTTAGGAGTACTAAAGTTAGGATTCCTAACTTTACTACTCCAAAACTGAGAAAAATCCTAACTTTATGACTTTCGGTATTCACAAAAGGCATTTAGGAGTACTAAAGTTAACTCCTAAATGCCATTCTGTGAATACCGAAAGTCATAAAGTTAGGATTTTTCTCAGTTTAGGAGTAGTAAAGTTAGGAATCCTAACTTTAGTACTCCTAAATGACTTTTGTGAATACCGAAAGTCGTAAAGTTAGGATTTTGTCTCAGATTACTTTTGTGAATCGGGCCCATAGATATTAGATAAACATTTTGTAAGATAATAAAATGCCTGCTAATGTAGAAAAACTATGAAGGGCCAAAAATAAAACAAAGATCAACATTTATTATTCTTTGCAGCATTGCGAAGGGCCGTTATGGACTGCTCTCCAGCACTCACTACAAATCCACAGTCCGTGCAGTATGATGCCATCGGGGAAAACTGTGGAGCCAGATCTTGAAGTTGAGATTGGACTTTTGAATGGACTCTCTGCTTTAGTGTTGTTGTGGCTGTTATTGAAGTTGAGGGTCCTTCAGCTTTGCGTTGGCTTCTTGCTGCTCACTATGAACTAATCTTATGAAATGTGCAAAAAATATAAAAGGGGGAAAAAATAGCATATATGATTTTTGGCAGCATTGCGAATAGCTGTAACACACTGCTCACCAGCTCTACAGTGCATGCATTACATGGTCATTCTTGAAAACTCTGGAACCATATCTGTTGTAGTAGTCTGTACCTCTGAAGGGACTTTCTGGCCGGGAATTGTTGCTGCTGCCACTGATGTAGATGGTCCTCCTGCTTCCCTCTGCTTGATTGGCATTTGGAAACGTTTTGTATGATAAGTTTTAAGATGATATAACATGAACGTCGTGTCACATAAGCAAAAAAAAAAATTCCAGCCAAAATCTACCACCTGCTCACAATAAAGTTCTGGAAAAGAAGATTGATATTCATTTTACTGAAAAGTATATTATCCAATGATATTCCTTACTTTCCCAGTCATCTGATGTTCGCAGATTGTGCATTGCACTAGTTTTGCAGCAGTTTTTAATTCCCCATGAGTTTGGGTAACAATGGGTAGTTTCATGGGTGTTTGGTAGTTATGTTCTATTCATGAGTTCAGATGTCGAGTTATTTTTTGAAACTGTTATTTTTTATAAATGTGTTGTTAAAATAAATTTAAACCAATATGTACTAAACAACTAGACTCAAACTTTGTGTAAAATATGTCAATATATCTGTTTTACACTTTGTCATTTGTATTCATGGCTACTGATGATATTTGCGACCTCCGGTGTTGCTGTGAAGAAGGAAAATACATTTTTGATTTAGTTATTTTGACAAATGAATACAAAGGGAAAGCTAAATTAGGATTTTAATAAATAGCTACACTGAAACCTTATGTAAAATATGTCTATATATGTGTTTTGCACTTTGTTTGTATTCCAGTGAGACCTTGGCAATGGCACTCATAGAATCATACAGGCACTACCTGTGCAAACATCAAGGATATCCTTTCTCCACCACTCTGCAAATGCACCTCCTGGCATAGTACTAGTTGGGGGTTGTAGTCCCCTTAGCTGTTGAGGGTATTTGGGGTCCAACTATCCCTCCTGTTACCTCCAGCAAGTCCCATACAGTCAGTTTGCTAAGAGTACTTTGGAGGCCATGCCCCCTTTCTGCACCACTCTGCAAACGCGTCTCCTGGCACACTACTGGTTGAGGAATAAAGTTCTCTTGGATGCTAAAGGACCTTGGGGATCAAGAAGCCCTCCTGGTACTCACTGTAAGTCCTACTCCATGGGATTCCTGAGAGCTGGTCAGAGGCCCTGCCCCCTTTCCACACCATTCTGCAAACACCATTGGTACTCAAAAAACCATGGAAATTCACAGACAAAAGCAAAGCTGACAGGTAAGTTACAGTTAGGAATTAGCATTTAAAAAACTTAGATATTCACTAAAAAACCAAAGGTTACAGGGACGTTATAGCTAGGCTCAGATTTCATACGCACAAAACCAGAGAAATTCAGCAGTTATAGTTAGGTGAGCTAACTATACCTTGTGCCACTGCATTGCATTGCTTATGACTTCACATATTACATCACTCATGACATGGTCAGTGACATCACTCACGACATCTCAAATGCCATCACTGATGACATCACTGATGACTTCATCCACAGAATCTGTGATGTACCCACTCACACCCCCAATATAACCTTTCATACACCCACTTCAAATTCTACACTAGCATTCTCAAAACCATTGACACACCAATGCCAGTATTTACACACCCACTCACTGATCCATAGGTGTACACACACATCCACTCAGTTACCTATGCAGTCACTCATACAACAACTCACTCAGTAATACAGCCATTGATATATCCACTCATACACCCATACAGCCACTCACACACAGTCATTCACTCATATAGCTACTCACACACCTACTCACTCACCTATAGAGTCAATCACACAGCCATTTACTCACCTATGCAGTTATACACACACCAACTCACTTATTGATACAGATACTAACACATACTCACTCACCTATACAGTCACTGACACAAGCACACGCTCTTCCATACAGCCACTCTCACAATCACTCACTCACACATACAGTCACTTATATACTCCAACACTCACCTATACTACCTTTCACATATGCAATTACTCACCCATATACCACTGACATATCCATTCACTCACCGACACAGCCATATGCATACTCCCTCACCCATAGAGCCCCTCACAGATGCACTCAAAAACCCATACAGCCACTGACTCACCCACTCACTCATCAATGCAGGCAGTCACACACACCCTCACCCACCCACACAGACACTCATACACCCACACAGGTACTCAGACAACCAATCAATAACACATACAGCCACTTATGTATCTACTCACCAACCCATACAGGCACTTACACACCAACTGAGACTGACACAGCCATTCACATAAATTAGTCACTCACCAATACATTCACTGAGACACATATAATCACTCACCTATACAGGTACTCATACATCCACTGATTCATTAATACACCTTAGTGTATATATATTTAACACTCATAAACTTTTTAGAAACACTCACAGTCACCGGATGATGTCATCAGTGATGTCATGAGTGATGTCACTGACATGTCATGAGTGATGTAATATGTGAGGACATGAGCAGTGCATTGCGGAGGCGCAAGTTATAATTGGCTCAGCTGACGATAACTGCTGAATTTCTCTGGTTTTGTGTATGTGAAATCTGAGCCTAACTATAACGTCCCTGTAATCTTTGGTAGTTTAGTGAATATCTAAGGTTTTTTAAATTATATTTCCTAACTATAACAGCCCCGTAACCTTTGGTTTTTTCAGTGAATGTATATATATATATATATATATATATATATATAAATATATATTCACTGAAAAAAACCATAGGTTTTAGGGACAGTTATAGTTAGTTGGACATTGCACTCGTACAAAACCCGTGAAATTCCCCGTTATAGTTAGTTCAGCTAACTATAACTCGCGCCCCCGCAATGCACTGCTGATGACGTCACATATTACATCACTCATGACATGGTCAGTGACATCACTGATGACATCACTGATGACATCTCAAATGACATCACTGATGACATCACTGATGACATCATCCATGTGAAAATTTCATGCAACTTCTCACACACTAATATAACTTTTGATACACCCACTCTAAATTACACACTACCATTCTCAAAACCATAGACACTTCAACACCAATAACTACATACCCACTCACTGATTCTTAGGTCTACACACACATCCACTCACTCACCCGTACAGTCACTCATACTTACGGTCACTCAGTACAGGACTATCATATGCACTCATACACCTATATAGACACTCACACACCGCCACTCATCCATAGAGGTACTCACACACCTAGTCAGTCATGCAAATAATTAATCACACTCCCATTTACTCAGATGTACAGTTATACACACACCAGCTCAATTACTCATATAAATACTAGCACATTCTTACGCTCTTATACAATCAATGATACAAGCACACACTCATCCATACAGCCACTCTCACAATAAGTAGCCAATTATGTACTCCAACACACATATATACTACTTTTCACATATGTAGTTACTCACACATGTAACACTGAGATATACTTTCACTCACTAACACACCAATACACACACTCACCCACCCATACAGTCCATCACAGATGCACTCTTGAAACCATGCACCCAGTGAATCACCCACTCACACATCTATGCTCAGAGTCACACACACCCCACCCACACAAACAATCAGGCACCCATACAGATACACAGACAACAAATCAATAACCCATATAGACACTCATGTAGCTATTCACAAACCCATGAGCCGCTTACACACCAACAGACACACGGATACAGACATTCACACAGTTTAGTCACTAACCCATGCATTCAGTAAGATATGTTTAATCACTCACTTATAGAGTCAGTCACGCACCTACTAAATCATCCATTCAGACACTTATACACCCACTCATTCTTCAATACGCCTTTCCCTATATATATTAAACATATTTCAACTTTACAGAAACACACAGTCACTGCATGATGTCATCAGTGATGTCATTTGAGATGACATCAGTGATGTCATCAGTGATGTCACTGACCATGTCATGAGTGATGTAATATGTGACGTCATCAGCAGTGCATTGCGGGGGCGTGAGTTATAGTTAGCTGAACTAACTATAACGGGGGAATTTCACGGGTTTTGTACGAGTGCAATGTCCAACTAACTATAACTGTCCCTACAACCTATGGTTTTTTCAGTGAATTTCTAAGGTTTTTTAAATGCTAATTTCTAACTATAACGTGCCTGAAACCTATGGTTTTTTCAGTGAATTTCAAAGGTTTTTAAATGCTAATTTCTAACTATAACGTGCCTGAAACCTATGGTTTTTTCAGTGAATTTCAAAGGTTTTTAAATGCTAATTCCTAACTATAACATGTCTGAAACCTATGGTTTTTTTCAGTGAATTTCAAAGGTTTTGTAAATGACAATTTTTAAATGTATTAATTGTTATATTTATTTTTTTGATACTGATTTACTACATTTTTTTAAACTATTTATTTTTAGATATTTTATTTTTTAAATTACATTGTAATTACATTATACATTACATTACAAAATATACTTTCTCAGAATGAATTACTTTAGTTTAAATACTTAGCAAATAGGCAATAGACTTTTAAGTACAGTAGTTACAGTTGTTGCAATGGGCAACACAATTTCAAAAACAATGCAACAGTGAGCTCAATGTGAATTTCTAGTTAAATGCAATTAGTTACTTTATGGATTACTTTTCTAACCACAGGACTGGATCCTAGATTCAGTCCTGGGACATCTCCTGTAAACAGTTGAGTAAAAGCGTTTTGGTTACAGTAGTGATTTTTAAGGAATATTATTGTATTTTAAAAGTTGACAGAAACTTTTTCACATAGAATCACCAATGTTATCCTATGGGAGGAAATTCACTTAGCAGGTAAGAAGTGTTATCGTTACTTTTTCTTACTCAGTGGTGGATCCTGGATCCAGCACTGGTGCATCTCCTGTAAACAGTTGAAAGAATGCGTTTAAGTCATACAGGCGATTTTTAAGGAATATTTGTAGTTTGTGAAAATCGACACTTTGAAACTTTTCTGCTGAAAACCAAACAATGGAATCCTACGGAAGGAAATACAAGTTACTGGTAAGTACGGTTAGAATTACTTTTCAGGGTCAGTGCTGGGCTAAAAGATGCAGCACTGGGTTCTCTCCTGATAACAGGTGAGTAAATCGGAATTCGTAGTTCGGCTGATTTTAGAGGAATATTATAAAGTTCCAAAACTCCACACTTAGAAGAATTTCCAAGTGAAACCAGTCAATGTTAGCCTATGGAAGGAAATTCAAGTTACTGGCAAGTACGGTTTAAATTACTTTTCAGGATCAGTTCTGGGCTCAAAGATGCAGCACTGAGGTCTCTCCTGATAACAGGTGAGTAAATCGGAATTCGTAGTTCTGCTGATTTTAGAGGAATATTTGTATGTTTCAAAAATCGCCACTTAGAACCTTTTTCAGCAAAAAGCAGGCAATGATATCCTATGGAAGGAAATTCAAGTTACTGGTAAGTACGGTTAAAATTACTTTTCAGGATCAGTACTGGGCTCAAAGATGCAGCGCTGAGGTCTCTCATGATAACAGGGGAGTAAATTGGAATTCGTAGTTCAGCTGATTTTAGAGGAATATTTGCACAATGGTGAAGGAAGGGGGTGGGGCCTGAGGTGACATGTCTGCAAACACGCCCTGCGGCGCGTTTTAAGTTGGAGAATTAATTCCTCCTCAATCCCGAGGGTCCCTAGGGGCCAACTAGCCCACCAGATACCTCCAGTATGCGCCAGAGAGCTGCGTTGCAGAGAGGTGTTCAGAGGCCATGCCCCTTTTTGCACCTCTCTGCAATGCAGCTCTGTGGCGCTTTCTGGATGTACCTGGTGGGCTAGTTGGCCCGCAGGGACCCTCAGGATTGAAGGGGATTTAATTCCCCATCTTAAAACGCACCACGGGGCCTGTTTGCACACATGTCACCTGAAGCCCCGCCCCCTCCCTTCACCACTGTGCAAACGCGCCCCGTGGCGCGTTTTAAGTTGGGGTATTAAGTCCCCTTGAGTCATGAGGGTCCCTGGGGTCCAACTAGCCCACCCTGTACCTCCTCAATCCCTAGGGTCCCTGGGGTCCAACTAGCCCAGCCTGTACCTCCAGTATGCGCCAGGGAGCTGCGTTGCAGAGAGGTGTTCAGAGGCCACGTCCCTTTTTACACCTCTCTGCAACGCAGCTCTGTGGTGCTTTCTGGTCGTACCTGGTGGGCTAGTTGGTCCCCAGGGACCCTCAGGATTGAAGGGGATTTAATTCCCCATCTTAAAACACGCCACGGGGCCTGTTTGTACACATGTCACCTTTAGCCCCGCCCCCTCCCTTCACCACTGTGCAAACGCGCCCCGTGGCGCGTTTTAAGTTGGGGGATTAAGTCCCCTTGAATCCTGAGGGTCCCTGGGGTCCAACTATCCCACCAGGTACCTCCAGTAAGCGCCACAGAGCTGCGTTTCAGAGAGGTGTAAAAAGGGGCATGGCCTTTGTACACCTCTCTGCAACGCAGCCCCCTGGCGCATACTGGAGGTTCCTGGTGGGCTAGTTGGCCCCCAGGGACCCCCAGTATTCAAGGGGAATTCGTTCCCCCTGCTGCAGGGAGGGGGCGGGGCCTCCGGCACGATGCTGGTCTTTTTTTTTCTTTTTATGGGAGGGGGCCTGTGTGGCCCCCCTTCCCTTGGCCACTTTTGGCCCCGGGGACCCCATCCCTCGGGCCTGAGGATTTACTTTTTTTTCTTTTTTAAAATGGGAAGGGGGCCGCGTGGCCCCCCTTCCCTGGGCCTTTATTGGCCCCGGGGACCCCATCCCCCGGGGCATGCCCACTGTTTTTTTAAAATAAAATATTCAGAGGGGGGCTGCGTGGCCCCCCTCCTCAGGCCATTTAAGGCCCAGCGGGCCCCATCCCCCGGGCCGGCCTTTACGTTATTTTTTTTTTTTAATTCCTTTTTTGGGGAGGGGGGCTGCGTGGCCCCCCTCCTGGGCCACTAATGGCCCCGGGGACCCCATCCCCCGGGGCCTGGCCACTCGTTGGGGACCGTGGGGGGGTCCCCAATCCCCTCACGGTCCCGCTGGCTCCCCGCGTCCTGCGGGAGCCGGCATTGCTTTCCATAAGGGGAGCTGCTGACATGCAGCTCCCCTTATGGAAAGCAATTCTGCTTTGCTTCATTGAAGCGAGAGCAGGTTTCCTGCTCTCGCTTCAATGAAGCAAAGCAAGTTTGCAATGACAGGGCAGGAGCCGCGAGGCTCCCGTCCTGCCATTGCAAACAGCAGTGTCCCGGGGGTGGGCACCCCGGGACACTGCAAGAGCCGGCCCTGGGTGGTGGCGGTCCCCAGGGCCACCACAGGCTCCAGGAGGGGGGCCGCGCGGCCCCCCTCCCAACCAATGCACAGCCCCGGGGAGGTGGTGGTCCCCGGGGCTCGGGGGTCCTAAACGGACCCCCACATTTTATTATTTAGTGCCCCGGGGAGGTGGCAGTCCCCGGGGCGTGTGGGGGGGCTCAAGCCCCCCCACACAGGTAATTTAAATTTAAAAAAAAGAAGCCCCGGGGGGTGGCAGTCCCCGGGGCTGTGGGGGGGCCGTGTGCCCCCGCCACCATTATTTTTATAAAGCCCCTGGGGGTGGCAGGCCCCGGGGCTTGGGGGGCCTTAGAGGCACCCCCATGTTATTAAATTAAACCCTGCATGCCCCCGGGACTTGACCCACCCGGGAGCCCGCACTTCGTTTTTTTTTTATCGGCAGGATCCGCGCACCCAGCGCGTTTTTTGCCTGAGCAGGCCTAGGGGGTCAGGGTGTTTCTACACTGCCCCCTTTTTGCGTTTTGCGCAATTTTTTTTACTGTTTTCTTGTGACTCGGTTCTACCGAGTCACAAGATGGCTGCCAACACTTTCTGGTTTGGAGTGTTGACAGCCAATTAGCATACAGCTCGTCGTTGGGAGGGTGTGTGGATCCTCCGCGGCCATAGATATATATGTGTTTTTACTTTTGATTTTCTCAGCAACTACTTAACGGATTTACACCATTTAACAAAAAGGCTTCTTTCTGAACCAAGAACTACCTCTTTGCCAAATTTGGTGTAATTCCGTTCAGCAGTTCGGGCTGTAGCCGTGGCTAAAGTTTCCTATGGGAAAATGAATGGGAAAACACGTTTTGGGACCCCCTTTTTCTCGGCCCCCGCTTGACGAATCACCCCAAGACTTTCAGGATAGGAGCGGACCGGAGCGGGCCACAAAGTTTGAAAATTTCGCGAAGATTCGTCAACCGACGCAAGAGTTATTTCAAATAGAATGTTGCAGATTTCCTATGGAAAATAGGTCCTAACTATAACTATCTACTGGCGACCGCCAGTAGATAATATATATATATATTTTTTTTTTTTCAAACAAAGTGCCCTGCAGCTTTGGGATGGCACTCGACGACGCTCTGCCAGATGGCTATCCAATGCAGCTTGCCTTCCTGCTTCGCTTTCATATTGTTACTGCCAACGTGTTTCAGGGTATTCAAACCCCTTCTTCATGGGCTAAAAAGGACATCTGAAGCTCGCAGTGTGATATTTCCGGTTACTTTTTATTGGTATATCAGCCCCCAGTGGGCGTGTGCTCCGTGCGATGTTTGTTTGAAGCACGATGGGACATGAAGTCCCAATGCGAGTATTGATGCACCATTAAGTAAGGTCAAATGTCCATTTTAATTTAAAAGTCTTATTGTTTCCTATAGTAGGTGCTAAAACAGTTCGGCATGCTTAATTTGCATATAGAGCGCTGTGCTGAGAGTCCCGGACAGTGCCGAACTGCAGCCTCACCCAGCTGGTTTTCCCTTCTATTCCATCTGGCGATGGTGCCTTCTCCCCACGGCCAGGCTGTCGTGTGTAAATATTTCAAACAAAGTGCCCTGAAGCATCGGGACGGCACTCGACGATGCTCTGCCAGATGGCTATCCAATGCAGCTTGCCTTCCTGCTTTGCTTTCATATTGTTACTGCCAACGCATTTCAGGGTATTCAAACCCCTTCTTCATGGGCTAAAAAGGACATTTGAAGCTCGCAGTGCGATATTTCCGGTTACTTTTTATTGGTATATCAGCCCCCAGTGGGCGTGTGCTCCGTGCGATGTTTGTTTGAAGCACAATGGGACATGAAGTCCCAATGCGAGTATTGATGCACCTTTAAGTAAGGTCAAATGTCCATTTTAATTTAAAAGTCTTATTGTTTCCTATAGTAGGTGCTAAAACAGTTCGGCATGCTTAATTTGCATATAGAGCGCTGTGCTGAGAGTCCCGGACAGTGCCGACCTGCAGCCTCACCCAGCTGGTTTTCCCTTCTTTTTCAGCTGGCGATGGTGCCTTCTCCCCACGGCCAAGCTGCCATGTGTAAATATTTCAAACAAAGTGCCCTGAAGCATCGGGACGGCACTCGACGACGCTCTGCCAGACGGCTATCCAATGCAGCTTGCCTTCCTGCATCGCTTTCATATTGTTACTGCCAACGCGTTTCAGGGTATTCAAACCCCTTCTTCATGGGCTACAAAGGACATCTGAAGCTCGCAGTGCGATATCTCTGGTTACTTTTTATTGGTATATCAGCCCCCAGTGGGTGTGTGCTCCGTGCGATGTTTGTTTGAAGCACAATGGGACATGAAGTCCCAATGCGAGTATTGATGCACCTTTAAGTAAGGTCAAATGTCCATTTTAATTTAATGGTGGTAATGCGAAAGCGGAAAGTTTCACACCGGGGCCCACTGGAGAGCTTGAAGACCACTGAGATTATAAATTCCGTGGCAATATGCGGGGCTCACTATGGGTAACAAACTACATGTCCAGTGGTGCATCAGGAAGATAAGCCAATCGGCAGGCACACTGGAGGCCTATAAAGCAATTAACACACGTGGGACTGTTTTAATAGTACTGCACTGCCACATATGCCCAGGAAGAAGAAGCGCACAGCTTCGAAATGCGTTGGCATTTAATAATGGGTGAAATGCCGCTTTCATTTGCAATAAAGAAGTTTTTAACTTACCTGCTGTGGAGTGCGTCCTTGCTGCAGGGCACATTGGTTTCAAAGATTATCACGGCGGTTCCGGCCGTGAAGGATTGCACCACCCAGGAAAAGATGGGGCCTCTGGATATGGAACTGCTCCAAGTCCGATGGCACAGCAGAGCAATGGTAATGCGAAAGTGGAAAGTTTCACACCGGGGCCCACTGGAGGGCTTGAAGACCACCGAGGTTATAAATTCTGTGGCAAAATGCGGGGCATTTAATAATGGGTGAAATGCCGCTTTCATTTGCAATAAAGAAGTTTTTAACTTACCTGCTGTGGAGTGCGTCCTTGCTGCAGGGCACATTCGTTTCAAATATAAATATATATATATATTCACTGAAAAAACCATAGGTTTCAGGCACGTTATAGTTAGAAATTAGCATTTAAAAAACCTTAGAAATTCACTGAAAAAACCTTAGGTTTTAGGGACAGTTATAGTTAGTTGGACATTGCACTCGTACAAAACCATAGAAATTCCCCCGTTATAGTTAGTTCAGCTAACTATAACTCGCGCCCCCGCAATGCACTGCTGATGACGTCACATATTACATCACTCATGACATGGTCAGTGACATCACTGATGACATCTCAAATGACATCACTGATGACATCATCCAGTGACTGTGTGTTTCTGTAAAGTTTAAATATGTTTAATATATATAGGGAAAGGCGTATTGAAGAATGAGTGGGTGTATAATTGTCTGAATGGATGATTTAGTAGGTGTGTGACTGACTCTATAAGTGAGTGATTAAACGTATCTTACTGAATGCATGGGTTAGTGACTAAACTGTGTAAATGTCTGTATCCGTCTGTCTGTTGCTGTGTAAGTGGCTGCATGGGTTTGTGAATAGCTACATGAGTGTCTATATGAGTTATTGATTGGTTGTCTGAGTATCTGTATGGCTGCCTGAGTGTTAGTGTGGGTGGAGTGTGTGTGACTCTGTGCATAGATGTGTGAGTGGGTGATTCACTGGGTGCATGGTTTCAAGAGTGAATCTGTGATGGACTGTATGGGTGGGTGAGTGTGTGTATGGGTGTGTTAGTGAGTGAATGTATATCTCAGTGGTACATGTGTGAGTAACTACATATGTGAAAGGCAGTATATATGTGTGTTGGAGTATATAAATGGCTATAAGTGAGAGTGTGTGATTGTGAGAGTGGCTTTATGGATGAGTGTGTACTTGTATCAGTGATTGTATAAGAGCGTAAGAATGTGCTAGTATTTGTATGAGTAAGTGAGCTGGTGTGTGTATAACTGTATAGGTGAGTAAATGGCAGTGTGATTAATTATTTGCATGACTGACTAGGTGTGTGAGTACCTCTATGGATGAGTGGCGGTGTGTGAGTGTCTATGTAGGTGTATGAGTGCATATGATAGTCCTGTACTGAGTGACCGTAAGTATGAGTGACTGCCCGGGTGAGTGAGTGGATGTGTGTGTAGACCTAAGAATTAGTGAGTGGGTATGTAGTTATTGGTGTTGGAGTGTCTATGGTTTTGAGAATGGCAGTCTGTAATTTAGAGTGGGTGTATCAAAGGTTATATTAGGGTGTGAGAAGATGCATCAAATTATCACATGGATGATGTCATCAGTGATGTCATCAGTGATGTCATTTGAGATGTCATCAGTGATGTCATCAGTGATGTCACTGACCATGTCATGAGTGATGTAATATGTGACGTCATCAGCAGTGCTTTGCGGGGGCGCAAGTTATTGTTAGCTGAACTAACTATAACGGGGGAATTTCTATGGTTTTGTACGAGTGCAATGTCCAACTAACTATAACTGTCCCAAAAACCTATGGTTTTTTCAGTGAATTTCTAAGGTTTTTTAAATGCTAATTTCTACCTATAATGTGCCTGAAACCTATGGTTTTTTCAGTGAATTTCAAAGGTTTTTTACATGACAATTTTTAAATATAATAAATCTTATATTTACTATTTTGATACTGATTTTCTACATTTTTTTAACTATTTATTTTTACATATTTTATTTTTTAATTACATTATATATTTTTAATGTAAATGGAAAAAAAATGTTTTTTAAAATATTGTAACTCCAATGTTTTTTATTTGTTTTATAATTTTTTTTAAATATATGTATATTATTTACTTTATTGTTTTTTTTTTTTCCAATATTTTTTTGGAGTCGCGCACCCAAAGCGTACCTTTCTCGATCACTGCGCGGAACCTAGCTGCCATTTTAGGATTGTTGTCTAGGATCCGCGTAGGATGTGCGCTGGGTGCGTATTTTCCTGCGCGATCGCTATGCGACCGGTACGCGACTCCAGGCGCATACGCGACACATACGTATTACTTTACGCGCCGCTCGCTCGCTTGCGCGTGACGTCATATACATGTTTGACGCGGTGGGTGCGCGACTCCCGTTAAATTTTTTAATGTCTAAAATGATATATATATGTATTTAATATACATATTAGGCCAAGACATTATCTAAGCTAGTCATAAAAATAGTATACTTTTACTTTTAATAAACTTATATTAGTTTTAAATGCAATTTCGCGAAGTCGCGTTGGGTGCGTGCTGCCTGTGCGCACGGTGCGCGGACCCCATGTGACCTGAAAATAAAAGATTTGATTGGTTCATAACATTTCCTATTGTAACTATTGAAGGACCCCACCCATTTCAATCATTCTTCTTAGACCTTCTTTGGAGGAACATCTCTGAGCTGAGAACTTTTTTTTGCAGATTTCCACAGCTGCTATTGATTTCCATCTCAAGACAATGCGTTCTGGACAGCAGGCACCATCAGACTCAGAACACTCTTCTGATGATGGATTTGTACCTGAACATCCACGCCCTGAGAGATACACCTCAGTGGTTTGGAAAAAAAAATCCATACCTGAAGGTCAAAAAATAGTCAACGCGGTTAAAGTCACCTGCAAAATCTGCCAAAGGGCCTTTCTCGAGGTGATCCAACCAAAAAGTACTCTTGTGGGACCGCAAGTATGATGAAGCACCTCAAGACTCTGCACCCCGTGAACCTGGCGAACGAGGAGTGCAGAAGACTTCGTGACAACCCTCCGCCAGCAGTGGCAAGCACATCTGCGGCATCATCATCTCCTGGTCACCCGGACATACGTCCAGAATTCGGACATGTTAAACTTAGTTGCATTAAATGCAACAAACTGCTCTGCTATGGAGAGCAGTCCATTGACCTTATCTGCAGAGCGCAGAAAAATCACCGGTGCTAAACTTTTGTTTATTTTTTTTCCCTGAAGTTCACTGTTTTGTTCCTCCTGTTCTGTTTTTTTCTTTTTAAAAAAATACAAAAAAATAACAAAATCGTTCAGAAAACTACAAAAAAAAATATAAAACAAAAAAACCAAAAAAAAAAGTTCTTTTCAGAACTAACTTCTCTGGTTAAAAAAAGAGCTATATTTGTATGATAGTGTGTGAAAGTTTGGTTGAATGTATGCATAGTGCATAATTGACTGAAAGAATGCATTAGTAGTGTATGGTGAATGTATAAGTGCAGAACTATAAGGAAGTGCTGCAGCATGACACTGTAACCTCTTTAGCTGCAGTGTGCTGTGGTACTTCCGAAGCACAGGGATGCAACATATGTCCATAAATATGTTGCAAGTCTATGCTTCCCTCTGCACTGCTGCTTAAACTGCAGCCATACAGTGACACAGGTACCCTTGCACCATGGTGCAAGGATATCTGTGTCGTGTGGAGTTTGTTTTTGTGCAGGAAGACACACCTTCCTGCACAAAAACAATCAGTGAAGGCATTTTTCTCCTTCAATGTATGATGTGCAATGCAGCATATATTGAAAGAGAAAAAATGAGGAGAAATGAAAACAATTCTCCTTGTTGAGCCTTGGTACACCAATTGGAGAATGGTGCAGCATTCACACACATGTCCAGATTTATGTTTTCTGATAAATCTGGAGATGTGTCGTCTTCTATGAGTGTTCTGTGCAAACACGCACAGCAACACCTATAGAACGACCCTTCAACGCAAAGTGGTGTGTATGATTAGGTCGTATTTACATGGAAAAGAAAAGATACACAGAGTGCCTTTTCCTTTCCTTGTAATTATGAAAGAGTGTCTTGCGCCATCACTATGTTACAAAAAGTGACATATTGTTGGCACAGGATGCTTTTAAATTTGCCCCATAAGTGCTTAGGTATTGGCAGACTATTATAATAAGAACATATTGCTAATTCATTGTTTGAAAAATTGCATGAGAGTGACAGGAGGTAAGCACAGAGTTATCTCTCCAAAGATGCTCAAAGAAGAATGATTGAAATGATCGTAGTCCTTCAATAGGTACAATGGGAAATGTTTTGAACCAATCAAATCTTTTATTTTCAGGTCACATGGGATCCTATGACACAGTGATTCCAAAACTACATAATTTTTAATTTTTATTCTCCCTGGGGACCCCATCCCCCGGGGCCTATATACAACGTTGGGGACCGTGGGGGAGCCCCAATGCCCCCACGGTCCCAGCCGGCTCCCCGCATCCTTCGGGAGCCGGCATTGCTTTTCCACATGGGGAACTGCTAACATGCAGCTCCCTGTGTGGAAAAGCAATCTGGTTTGCATTTTGAAAGAGAGAGCAGGTTTCCCTGCTCTCTCTTTCAAAATCCAAACCAAGTTTGCTATGACAGGGCGGGAGCCGCGAGGCTCCCGCTCTGCCATAGCAAACAGCAGTGTCCCGGGGGTGGGCACCCCGAGACACTGCAGGAGCGGGCCCTGGGGGGTGGCGGTCCCCAGGGCCATGACAGGCTCCAGGAGGGGGGCCGCGTGGCCCCCCTCCCACCACTTACATAGCCCCAGGGGGTGGTGGTCCCCGGGGCTTGGGGGTCCATCACGGACCCCCTAATTAGAATACTTAGTGCCCCGGGGAGGTGGCGGTCCCTGGGGCGTGTGGGGGGGCTCAAGCCCCCCCCACACAGGTTTTTTTTTTTTTTAAAAAGCCCCGGGGTGTGGCGGTCCCTGGGGCTGCGGGGGGGGCCATGAGCCCCTCCACATATATTCTAAAGAAGCCCGGGTGGTGGCGGTCCCCAGGGCTTGGGGGGGTCCTTTGAGCCCCCCCCACCCATGAATATTGAAGCCCCGGGGGGTGGCGGTCCCCTGGGCTGTGGGGCCCCTCTGGGCCCCCCATTCACATAATAATATTGCCCCCGGGACTTGGCCCCCCCAGGGGCTAATTACCAACGAAGCGCGAAAGCCCTCGCTTCGTTTTTGTTTTTTTTATCGGCAAGATCCGTGCACCCTGCGCGCATCTTCCCGTTTTTTTTAATAAATAAAAAAAAAATTGTGGCCCAGGGGGTCCTTGTGGGACCTCCTAAGCAGGCCTAGGGGGTCAGGGTGTTTCTACCCTGCCCCCGTTTTGCGCTCTTTTTTCAAGGATTTCCGAGGCACAAAATGGCTGCCAACACTTCCTGATTTGGAGTGTTGACAGCCAGTTGGCAGCCAATTAGCATGCAGCTCATGATCGGGAGGGTACGCGCAGGGTGCGCTCAGGGTGCGCAGATCCACCGCGGCCATAGATATATATGTGATTTTACTTTTGATTTTCTCAGGAACTACTGAACGGATTTACACCATTTAACCAAAAGGCACGACTCTGAACCAAGGGCTACCTTTTTGCCAAATTTGGTGTAATTCCGTTCAGCAGTTCGGGCTGTAGCTGCGACTAAAGGTTCCTATGGAAAATTGCATGGGGAAAACATGTTTTGGGACCCCCTCTTTTTCTCGGCCCCCACTTGACGAATCACCCCGAGACTTTCAAGATAGGAGCGGACCGGAGCGCCCCACGAGTTTTGAAAAGTTCGTGAAGATTCGTCAATCGGCGCCAAAGTTATTGGGAATAGAATGTTGCGGATTTCCTATGGAAAATAGGTCCTAACTATAACTATCTACTGGCGACCGCCAGTAGATAATATATATATATATATATTCACTGAAAAAAACCATCGGTTTCAGACATGTTATAGTTAGGAATTAGCATTTAAAAAACCTTTGAAATTCACTGAAAAAACCATAGGTTTTAGGGACAGTTATAGTTAGTTGGACATTACACTCGTACAAAACCCGTGAAATTCCCCCGTTATAGTTAGTTCAGCTAACTATAACTCGCGCCCCCGCAATGCACTGCTGATGACGTCACATATTACATCACTCATGACATGGTCAGTGACATCACTGATGACATCACTGATGACATCTCAAATGACATCACTGATGACATCATCCAGTGACTGGGTGTTTCTCTAAAGTTTAAATATGTTTAATATATATGCCAAGGTGTATTGAAGAATGAGTGGGTGTATAAGTGTCTGTATGGATGATTTAGTAAGTGCGTGACTAACTCTATAAGTGAGTGATTAAACGTATCTTACTGAATGCTTGGGTTAGTGACTAAACTGGGTGAATGTCTGTATCCGTCTGTCTGTTGCTGTGTAAGTGGCTGCATGGGTTTGTGAATAGCTACATGAGTGTCTATATGAGTTATTGATTGGTTGTCTGAGTATCTGTATGGGTGCCTGAGTGTTTGTGTGGGTGGGGTGTGTGCGACTCTGTACATAGATGTGTGAGTGGGTGATTCACTGGGTGCATGATTTGAAGAGTGCGTCTGTGATGGACTGCTTGGGTGGGTGAGTGTGTGTATGGGTGTGTTAGTGAGTGAATGTATATCTCAGTGGTACATGTGCGAGTAACTACATATGTAAAAGGCAGTATATATGTGTGTTAGAGTATTTAAAAGGCTATAAGTGAGAGTGTGTGATTGTGAGAGTGGCTGTATGGATGCGTGTGTGCTTGTATCAGTTATTGTATAAGAGCGTAAGAATGTGCTAGTATTTGTATGAGTAAGTGAGCTGGTGTGTGTATAACTGTATAGGTGAGTAAATGGGTGTGTGATTAATTTTTTGCATGACTGACTAGGTGTGTGAGTACCTCTATGGATGAGTGGCGGTGTGTGAGTGTTTATATAGGTGTATGAGTGCATATGATAGTCCTGTACTGAGTAACTGTAAGTATGAGTGACTGGACGGGTGAGTGAGTAGATGTGTGTGTGTGTAGACCTAATAATCAGTGAGTGGGTATGTAGTTATTGGTATTGGAGTGTGAATGGTTTTACGAATGGCAGTCTGTGATTTAGAGTGGGTGTATCAAAAGTTATATTAGGGTGTGAGAAGATGCATGAAATTATCACATGGATGATGTCATCAGTGATGTCATTTGAGATGTCATCAGTGATGTCCCTGACCATGTCATGAGTGATGTAATATGTGACGTCATCAGCAGTGCATTGCGGGGGCGCGAGTTATAGTTAGCTGAACTAACTATAACGGGGGAATTTCACGGGTTTTGTACGAGTGCAATGTCCAACTAACTATAACTGTCCCTAAAACCTATGGTTTTTTCAGTGAATTTCAAAGGTTTTTTAAATGCTAATTCCTAACTATAACATGTCTGAAACCTATGGTTTTTTTCAGTGAATTTCAAAGGTTTTGTAAATGACAATTTTTAAATGTATTAATTGTTATATTTATTTTTTTGATACTGATTTACTACATTTTTTTAAACTATATATTTTAACATATTTTATTTTTTAAATTACATTGTAATTACATTATACATTACATTACAAAATATACTTTCTCAGAATGAATTACTTTAGTTTAAATACTTTGCAAATAGGCAATAGACTTTTAAGTACAGTAGTTACAGTTGTTGCAATGGGCTACACAATTTCAAACACAATGCAACATTGAGCTCAATGTGAATTTATAGTTAAATGCAATTAGTTACTTTATGGATTACTTTTCTAACCACAGGACTGGATCCTAGATTCAGTCCTGCGACATCTCCTGTAAACAGTTGAGTAAAAGCGTTTTGGTTACAGTAGTGATTTTTAAGGAATATTATTGTATTTTAAAAGTTGACACTTCGAAACTTTTTCACATAGAATCACCAATGTTATCCTATGGGAGGAAATTCACTTAGCAGGTAAGTAGTGTTATCGTTACTTTTTCTTACTCAGTGGTGGATCCTGGATCCAGCACTGGTGCATCTCCTGTAAACAGTTGAAAGAATGCGTTTAAGTCATACAGGCGATTTTTAAGGAATATTTGTAGTTTGTGAAAATCGACACTTTGAAACTTTTCTGCTGAAAACCAGACAATGGATTCCATAGGAAGGAAATACAAGTTACTGGTAAGTACGGTTAGAATTACTTTTCAGGATCAGTACTGGGCTCAAAGATGCAGCACTGAGGTCTCTCCTGATAACAGGTGAGTAAATCGGAATTCATAGTTCGGCTGATTTTAGAGGAATATTTGTATGTTTCAAAAATCGACACTTGGAAACTTTTTCAGCAAAAAGCAGGCAATGATATCCTATGGAAAGAAATTCAAGTTACTGGTAAGTACGGTTAAAATTACTTTTCAGGATCAGTACTGGGCTCAAAGATGCAGCACTGAGGTCTCTCCAGATAACAGGTGAGTAAATCGGAATTCGTAGTTCGGCTGATTTTAGAGGAATATTATAAAGTTCCAAAACTCCACACTTAGAAGAATTTCCAAGTGAAACCAGTCAATGTTAGCCTATGGAAGGAAATTCAAGTTACTGGTAAGTAGGGTTAAAATTACTTTTCAGGATCAGTACTGGGCTCAAAGATGCAGCACTGAGGTCTCTCCAGATAACAGGTGAGTAAATCGGAATTCGTAGTTCGGCTGATTTTAGAGGAATATTTGCACAATGGTGAAGGAAGGGGGTGGGGCCTGAGGTGACATGTCTGCAAACACGCCCTGTGGCGCGTTTTAAGTTGGAGAATTAATTCTTTCTCAATCCCGAGGGTTCCTAGGGGCCAACTAGCCCACCAGATACCTCCAGTATGCGCCAGAGAGCTGCGTTGCAGAGAGGTGTTCAGAGGCCACGCCCTTTTGCACCTCTCTGCAACGCAGCTCTGTGGCACTTTCTGGACGTACCTGGTGGGCTAGTTGGCCCCCAGGGACCCACAGGATTGAAGGGGATTTAATTCCTCTTAAAACGCACCACGGGGCCTGTTTGCACACATGTCACCTGAAGCCCCGCCCCCTCCCTTCACCACTGTGCAAACGCGCCCCGTGGCGCGTTCTAAGTTGGGGGATTAAGTCCCCTTGAATCCTGAGGGTTCCTGGGGTCCAACTATCCCACCAGGTACCTCCAGTAAGCGCCACAGAGCTGCGTTGCAGAGAGGTGTAAAAAGGGGCGTGGCCTGGACCACCTCTCTGCAACCCAGCCCTGTGGCGTTTACTGGAGGTACCTGGTGGGCTAGTTGGCCCCCAGGGACCCCCAGTATTGAATGGGAATTATTTCCCCACTTTAAAACGCGACATAGCACATGTTTGCAGAGTGGTTAAGGGAGGGGGCGGGGCCTGACGCTCGATCGCGTCTTTTTCTTTCTTTTTTTGTTTTTTTGAAGGGGGGTGTGTGGCCCCCCTTCTTTTTTACTTATAATATATATATATTATCTACTGACGGTCGCCAGTAGATAGTTATAGTTAGGACCTATTTTCCATAGGAAATCCGCAACATTCTATTTGAAATAACTTTGGCGCCGGTTGACGAATTTTCACGAAAGTTTCCAACTTGTTGGGGCAGTCCGGTTCGCTGCTATCCTGAAAGTCTCGGGGTGATTCGTCAAGCGGGGGTTGAGAAAAAAGGGGGTCCAAAAACGCGTTTTCCCCATGCAATTTTCCATAGGAACCTTTCATCGCAGCTACAGCCCGAACTGCTGAACGGAATTACACCAAATTTGGCAAAGAGGTAGCCCTTGGTTCAGTGTCGTGCGTTTTGCTTAAATGGTGTAAATCCGTTCAGTAGTTCCTGAGAAAATCAAAAGTAAAGTCACATATATATCTATGGCCGAGTAGGGTCCGCGTACCCTCCCGATCACGAGCTGCATGCTAATTGGCTGTCAAGTGGCTGTCAACACTCCAAATCAGGAAGTGTTGGCAGCCATTTTGTCCCTCGGTAGACAGAAACAAGTGCACAAAGCGCAAAAAGGTCTGCTCAGGGGGTCCCACAAGGACCCCCTGGGCAGAAAAAAGCATTTATTTATTTTTTTAAATCAGCCGGATGCGCTGAGGGTGCGCGGATCCCGCTGAGAAAAAAAAAAGAAACAAGTGCGCAAAACGCACAAAGGGGGCAGGGTAGAAACACCCTGACCCCCTAGGTCTGCTCAGCGGGATGCGCTTAGGGTTCGCGGATCCCGCCGAAAAACGAAGCGCGGTCTCCCGCGCTCGTTGCAACTGGCCCCGGGTGGGCCAAGTCCCGGGGGCATGCGGGGGTTATGAATTTAATGAATGGGGGCTTCTAAGGCCCCTCAAGCCCCAGGGACCGCCACCCCCCGGGGGTTTAAAAACAAATGGTGAGGGAGGGCTCTTGGCCCTCCCGCAGCACCGGGGACCGCCACCCCCCGGGGCTTCTTTTTTTTATTTTATAAGTACCTGTGTGGGGGGGCTTGAGCCCCCCCACACGCCCTGGGGACCGCCACCTCCCGGGGCACTAAAGATTTAAATATGGGGGTCCGTTACGGACCCCCAGAGCCCCCGGGGACCACCACCTCCCGGGGGCTGTGCATGTGAAGGGAGGGGGGCCGCGCGGCCCCCCTCCTGGAGCCCTTGATGGCCCTGGGGACTGCCACTCCTGCAGTGTCCCGGGGTTCCTACCCCGGGACACTGTAGTTTGCTATGGCAGGGCGGGAGCCTCGCGGCTCCCGTCCTGCCATAGCAAACTGCTTTGGTTTTTGGAAGAGAGAGCAGGAAACCTGCTCTCTCTTCCAAAAACCAAAGACAATTGGTTTTCCACACGGGGAGCTGCATCTTAGCAGCTCCCCATGTGGAAAAGCAATGCCGGCTCCCGCAGAAGGCGGGGAGCCGGCATGGTCCGTGGGGGAGTTGGGGTCCCCCCACGGACCCCAAAGGATAGGGCCAGCCCCGGGGGATGGGATCCCCGGGGCAAGTAGTGGCCTGGGAGGGGGGCCACGCAGCCCCCCTCCCCAAAAATAATTTTAAAAAAATAAATAAATAAATAAATAAAGGCCGGCCCCGGGGGATGGGGTCCCCGGGGCCTAAGGAGGCCTTAGGAGGGGGGCCACGCAGCCCCCCTCCATGAAAAAAAAATAAATAAATAAGGTGGCAATGACCCGGGGGATGGGGTCCCCGGGTCGAAATTGGCCACGGGAGGGGGGCCCAAGCGGTACCCTTCCCGTTATTTTCTTTAAAAAAAAATAAAAGCAGGTCAGGCCCTGGGGATGGGGTCCCCAGGGCCCAAAATAATTACAAAGATGGGGGCCACACAGCCCCCTTTAAAAAAAAGATCAACAAATAAAAAATCCGGCATCGCGCCGGGAGGCCACGCCCCTCCTTGTCAGCACTCTGCAAACGCGCCCCTGGCGCGTTTGCAGAGGGGAACGATTCCCCTTGAATACTGCGGGTCCCTGGGGCCAACTAGCCCACCAGGCACCTCCAGTATGCGCCAGGGGCTGCGTTGCAGAGAGGTGTTCTGAGGCCACGCCCCTTTGTACACCTCTCTGCAACGCAGCTCTGTGGTGCTTAATGGAGGTAGCTGGTGGGCTAGTTGCACCCCAGGGACCCTCAGGATTCAAGGGAGTTAATCCCCGACTTAAAACATGCCACGGGGCACGTTTGCACAGTGGTGAAGGGAGGGGCGGGGCCTGAGGTGACATGTGTGCAAACAGGCCCCGTGGCGTGTTTTAAGATGGGGAATTAAATCCCCTTCAATCCTGAGGGTTCCTGGGGGCCAACTAGCCCACCAGGTACCTCCAGTAAGCGCCACGGAGCTGTGTTGCAGAGTGTTGTAAAAAGGGGCGTGGCCTCTGAATACCTCTCTGCAACGCAGCTCTCTGGTGCATACTGGAGGTATCTGGTGGGCTAGTTGGCCCCTAGGGACCCTCGGGATTGAGGAGGAATTAATTCTCCAACTTAAAACGCGCCACAGGGCGTGTTTGCAGACATGTCACCTCAGGCCCCACCCCCTTCCTTCACCATTGTGCAAATATTCCTCTAAAATCAGCCGAACTACGAATTCCGATTTACTCACCTGTTATCAGGAGAGACCTCAGTGCTGCATCTTTGAGCCCAGTACTGATCCTGAAAAGTAATTTTAACCGTACTTACCAGTAACTTGAAGTTCCTTCCATAGGCTAACATTGACTGGTTTCACTTGGAAATTCTTCTAAGTGTGGAGTTTTGGAACTTTATAATATTCCTCTAAAATCAGCCGAAATTTGAATTCGATTTACTCACCTGTTATCAGGAGAGACCACAGTGCTGCATCTTTGAGCCCAGTACTAATCCTGAAAAGTAATTTTAACCGTACTTACCAGTAACTTGAATTTCCTTCCATAGGATATCATTGCCTGCTTTTTGCTGAAAAAGTTTGTGTCGATTTTTGAAACATACAAATATTCCTCTAAAATCAGCAGAACTACGAATTCCGATTTACTCACCTGTTATCAGGAGAGACCTCAGTGCTGCATCTTTGAGCCCAGTACTGATCCTGAAAAGTAATTTTAACCGTACTTACCAGTAACTTGAATTTCCTTCCATAGGCTAACATTGACTGGTTTCACTTGGAAATTCTTCTAATTGTGGAGTTTTGGAACTTTATAATATTCCTCTAAAATCAGCCGAACTACGTAATTCCGATTTACTCACCTGTTATCAGGAGAGACCACAGTGCTGCATCTTTGAGCCCAGTACTAATCCTGAAAAGTAATTTTATCCGTACTTACCAGTAACTTGAATTTCCTTCCATACGATATCATTGCCTGCTTTTTGCTGAAAAAGTTTCTAAGTGTCGATTTTTGAAACATACAAATATTCCTCTAAAATCAGCAGAACTACGAATTTCGATTTACTCACCTGTTATCAGGAGAGAACCCAGTGCTGCATCTTTTAGCCCAGCACTGACCCTGAAAAGTAATTCTAACCGTATTTACCAGTAACTTGTATTTCCTTCCAAAGGAATCCATTGTCTGGTATTCAGCAGAAAAGTTTCAAAGTGTCGATTTTCACAAACTACAAATATTCCTTAAAAATCGCCTGTATGACTTAAACGCATTCTTTCAACTGTTTACAGGAGATGCACCAGTGCTGGATCCAGGATCCACCACTGAGTAAGAAAAAGTAACGATAACACTACTTACCTGCTAAGTGAATTTCCTCCCATAGAATAACATTGGTGATTCTATGTGAAAAAGTTTCTGTCATTTGAGATGTCATCAGTGATGTCATCAGTGATGTCACTGACCATGTCATGAGTGATGTAATATGTGACGTCATCAGCAGTGCATTGCGGGGGCGCGAGTTATAGTTAGCTGAACTAACTATAACGGGGGAATTTCACGGGTTTTGTACGAGTGCAATATCCAACTAACTATAACTGTCCCTAAAACCTATGGTTTTTTCAGTGAATTTGTAAGGTTTTTTATATATATATATATATATATTACCTACTAGCAGTCGCCAGTAGATAGTTATAGTTAGGACCTAGTTTCCTTAGGAAAAGCGGTTTTTCTTTTGCCAATATCTTTGGCGCCGGTTGACGAATCTTCGTAAACTTTTCTAAACTAATGGCCTGCTCCGGTCAGCTTCTGTCTTTAAAGTTTGGGGGTGATTCGTCAAGCGGGGGCCGAGAAAAAAGGGGGTTCCAAAACGCGTTTTCTCCATGTTAATTTCCATAGGAAATTTGGGAACAGGCTACAGCCCGAACTGCTGAACGGAATTACACCAAATTTGGCAAAAAGGTAGCTCTTGGTTCAGAAAGCAATCTTTTTTTCAAATGCTGTAAATCGTTCAGTAGTTACAGAGAAATTCAAGAAATAAAAATATCAATATCTGAGCACCGAGGAGGAGTCGCGAACCCTCCCGGGCACGAGCTTCACTCTGATTGGCTGCCAACACTCCAAACCAGAATGTGTTGGCAGCCATCTTGCGACTCGGTAACGGAGTCACAAGAAAAAGGTTGAAAAAAAGATGAAAAACAAGAAAAGGGGGCAGGGTAGAAACACCCTGACCCCCTAGGCCTGCTCAGGGCCAAAAAAAGCATTTAAAAAAAAACAAATCCGCCGAATTTGCACTGGGTGCGCGAATCCGGCTGAGAAAACAAAAAAAATTATTCTTAAGCCCCCGGGTGTGCCAGGTCCCGGGGGCAATGTTTAGTTATATAGCAGAGGCCTGTCGGGGGCCCCCGCAGCCCTGGGGACCGCCACCTCCCCGGGGCTTTATGCATAATGTGCGGGGGCACGCAGCCCCCCACAACCCCGGGGACCGCCACCTCCCTGGGCTTTATTAGTTATTGGTGGGGGGCCTGACAGGCCACCCCAAGCCCCGGGGACCACCACTTCCCCGGGGCCTTGTTGAAATAAGGGCAGGAGGCCTCGCGGGCCTCCCCGCAGCCCCGGGGCCTGCCACCTCCCTGGGGCTTTATTAAAAATGGGTGGGGGGGCCTTGTGGACCCACACAATCCCCAGGGACCACCACCTCCCCGGGGTATTGAATATGCTAATATGGGGGTCCGTTACAGACCCCCAGCCCCGGGGACCGCTACCTCCCCGGGGCTATGCAAATGAAGGGAGGGGTGCCACGCAGCCCCCCTCCTGGAGCCCTCGATGGTCCTGGGGACCATCCCGGGTTGCCCACCCCCAGGACATTGCTGTTTGCTATGGCAGGGCTGGAGCACGGCTCCCGCCCTGTCATAGCAAACTCTGCTTTGCTTTTTGGACGAGAGAGCAGGAAACCTGCTCTCGCTTCCAAAAAGCAAAGCAGATTGCTTTTGGGCAAGGGGAGCTGCATGTCAGCAGCTCCCCTTGTCCAAAGCAAGGCCGGCTCCCGCAGGAGGCGGGGAGCCAACAGGGACCGTGGAGGCATTGGGAGACTTTGAGGGCCAAGAAGCCCTCCTGGTACCTCCTGTAAGTCCTACACAGCGGAATTCCTGAGCGCTGGTCGGAGGCCCAGCACCCTTTCTCTACCACTCTGCAAACACAACTACTAGTTAAAGAAGCATGTTTCTGCACCTCTGACTTAGAGGTAGTTTTAATCCCCCTACCCTATTATATACTAGGGCCTTACAGGGGAGGTCATGCCAATCACAGGGGTACCCCAACCCATAGTGTACCCTAGTGTATGTAGGTGTTTTCACTGTATTCTAAGTGACTTTTAGCATAGCACTGGCTCTAGGCCTGGTTAGTCAGAGTCAGTTACCACCAGTACCCGTCAGCAAAAAGTTGGGGGCACAGGATGACTTTGCAACAAGGCCTCTTTCTGCACCTCTGTTGGTTCTTTCTGCATATCTCTTGCTTCTTTCTGCACCTTTCTTTGTCTTTCTGGACTTCTGTTGCCTCTTTCTGCATTTCTCTTGCTTCTTTCTGCGCCTTTCTTCCTCTTTCTGCACATGTCCTACCTCTGTAGGCATAGTTAGAAATTAGCATTTAAAAAACCTTTGAAATTCATTGAAAAAACCGTAGGTTTCAGGGACGTTATGGTTAGAAATTAGCATTTAAAAAACCTTAGAAATTCACTGAAAAAACCATAGGTTTCAGGGACGTTATAGTTAGAAATTAGCATTTAAAAAACCTTTGAAATTCACTGAAAAAACCATAGGTTTCAGGGACGTTATAGTTTGAAATTAGCATTTAAAAAACCTTAGAAATTCCCTGAAAAAACCATAGGTTTCAGGGACGTTATAGTTAGTTGGACATTTCACTCGTACAAAACCAGAGAAATTCGGCCGTTATAGTTAGTTAAGCTAACTATAACTCGCACCCCCGCAATGCACTGCTGATGACGTCACATATTACATCACTCATGACATGGTCAGTGACAACACTGATGACATCACTGATGACATCTCAAATGACATCACTGATGACATCATCCACGTGATAATCTGATGCACCTCCTCACACCTTAATTTAACCTTTGATACATCCACTTTAAAATACAGACTGCCATTTTCGAAACCATAGACACACCAATACCAGTTACTACATACCCACTCACTGATTCCTAGGTCTACACACACATCCACTCATTCACCCATACAGTCACTCATACATGCAGTCACTCATCAATACAATACTATCATTTGCACCCATACACCTATACAGACACTCACACACCGCCACTCATCCAGAATTACTCACACACCTAGTCAGTCATGCAAAGAATCAATCAGACTCCCATTTACTCACACACACAAATATTCACACACCACCTCACTTATTCACACAGATACTAACACATACTTACTCTCATACAATAACTGACACAAGCACACACTCATCCATACAGCCACTCTCACAATCACTCTCTCTCACATATAGTCATTTATATAGTCCAACACTCACATAGACTGCCTTTCTCATATGTAGTTACTCACACATGTAGAACTGAGATATCTAAACACTCACCAACACACCCATACAAACACTCACCCACCCATACAGCCCTTCAGGGATGCACTGTTGAACCCATACACCCAGTGAATCACCCACTCACACATCTATGCATAAAGTCACATACCCCCACCCACCTACACAGACACTCAGGCACCCATACAGATACTCAGACAATCAATCAATAACCCATATAGACACTCATGTAGCTACTCACCAACCCATGCAGCCACTTACACGCCAAATGACAGACTGATACAGACATTCACACAGCTTAGTCACTAACCCACGCATTCAGTAAGACACGTTTAATCACTCACTTATACAGTCAGTCACGCACCTACTAAATCATCCATACAGACACTCATACACCCACTCATTCTTCAATACACCTTGGCATATATATATATAAAACATATTTAAACATTTTAGAAACACTCTGTCACTGGATGATGTCATCAGTGATGTCATCAGTGATGTCATTTGAGATGTCATTAGTGATGTCATCAGTGAAGTCACTGACCATGTCATGAGTGATGTAATATGTAACGTCATCAGCAGTGCATTGCGGGGCGCAAGTTATAGTTAGCTCAACTAATTATAACGGACAAATTTCTCTGGTTTTGTACGAGTAAAATGTCCAACTAACTATAACGTCCCTGAAACCTATGGTTTTTTCAGTGAATATATATATATTCACTGAAAAAACCATAGGTTTCAGGCACGTTATAGTTAGAAATTAGCATTTAAAAACCTTAGAAATTTACTGAAACAACCATAGGTTTTAGGGAAAGTTATAGTTAGTTGGACATTGCACTCGTACAAAACCCGTGAAATTCCCCCGTTATAGTTAGTTCAGCTAACTATAACTCGCGCCCCCGCAATGCACTGGTGATGACGTCACATATTACATCATTCATGACATGGTCAGTGACATCACTGATGACATCACTGATGACATCTCAAATGACATCACTGATGACATCACTGATGACATCATCCAGTCACTGTGTGTTTCTGTAAAGTTTAAATATGTTTTATACATATGCCAAGGTGTATTGAAGAATGAGTGGGTGTATAAGTGTCTGGATGGATGATTTAGTAGGTGCGTGACTGACTGTATAAGTGAGTGATTAAATGTGTCTTACTGAATGCATGGCTTGGTGAGTAGCTACATGAGTGTGTATATCGGTTATTGATTGGTTGCTTGAGAATTTGTATGGGAGACTGAGTGTGTGTGTGGGTGGGTGTGAGGTGTGTGACTCTGTGCATAAATGTGTGAGTGGTTGATTCACTGGGTGTATGGGTTCAAGAGTGCATGTGAAAACAGCTGTATGGGCGGGTGAGTGTGTGTATGGGTGTGTTGGTGAGTGAATGGATGTCTCAGTGGTACATGTCCAAGTAACTACATAGGGAAAATGCTGTATGTGAGAGTTGGAGTATAAATGGCTATACGTGAGAGTCAGTGATTGTGACAGTGGCTGTATGGATGAGTGTGTACTTGTATCAGTGATTATATAAGAGAGTAAGTATGCGTTAGTATCTTTATAGGTGAGTAAATGGGAGTGTGATTGATTATTTGCATGACTCACTAGGTGTGTGAGTAACTCCATGGATGAGTGGCAGTGTGTGAGTGTCTGTATAGGTGTATCAGTGCATATGATAGTGTTGTATTGATGAGTGACTGCATGTATGAGTGATTGTATGGGTGAATGAGTGGATGTGTGTGTAGACCTAGGAATCAGTGAGTGCGCATGTAGTAACTGGTTTTGGTGTCTCGATGGTTTCGAAAATGGAAGTCTGTATTTTACAGTGGGTGTATCAAAGGTTATATTAGAGTGTGAGGAGGTGCATCAGATTTTCACGTGGATGATGTCATCAGTGATGTCATCAGTGATGTCATTTGAGATGTCATCAGTGATGTCATCAGTGATGTCACTGACCATGTCATGAATGATGTAATATGTGACGTCATCACCAGTGCATTGTGGGGGCGCGAGTTATAGTTAGCTGAACTAACTATAACGGGGGAATTTCACGGGTTTTGTACGAGTGAAATGTCCAACTAACTATAATTTTCCCTAAAACCTATGGTTTTTTCAGTGAATTTCTAAGGTTTTTTAAATGCTAATTTCTAACTATAACGTGCCTGAAACCTATGGTTTTTTCAGTGAATTTCAAAGGTTTTTTAAATGCTAATTTCTAACTATAACGTGCCTGAAACCTATGGTTTTTGCAGTGTATTTCAAAGGTTTTTCAAATGCTAGTTTGTAACTATGCATACAGAAGTAGGACATGTGAAGAAAGAAGAAAAAACGCACAGAAAGAAGTAAAAGAAATGTCGAAAGGAACAGAAGTCCACAAAGACGAAGAAAAATCCAGGAAGAAGCAAGACATGTGCAGAAAGACCCAACAGAGGAGCAGAAAGAGGCCTTGTTGCAAAATCATCCTGTGCCCACACCTTTTCCAGATGTGTACTGATGGTAACTGACTCTGACTAACCAGGCCTAGAGCCAGTGCTATGGTAAAAGACACTTAGAATACAGTTAAAACACCTACATACACTAGGGAACACTATGCATTGGGGTACCACTGTGATTAGCATGACCTCCTCTGTAACTCCCTAGTACATAATAGGGCAGGGGGATTAAAACTACCTCTTAAAACACGCCATGGGGTGTGTTTGCACACTGGTGTAGGGAGGGGGGGGCCTGAGGTTACATGTGTGCAAACACGCCCTCTGGCCGTTTTAAGTTGGGGGATAAAGTCCCCTTGAATCTAAGGTCCCTGGGGTCCAACTAGCCCACTATGTACCTCCAGTATGCGCTAGGAAGCTGCGTTGCAGAGAGGTGTTCAGAGGCCACGCCCCTTTACACCTCTCTGCAACGCAGCTCTGTGGTGCTTACTGGACGTACCTGGTGGGCTAGTTGGCCCCAGGGACCCTCAGGTTTGAAGAGGAATTAATTCCCCAACTTCAAACGTGCCACAGGGCATGTTTGCACACATATCACCTCAGGCCCCGCCCCCTCCCTTCACCACTGTGCAAACGCACCCCGTGGCACGTTTTAAGTTGGGGAATTAAGTCCCCTTGAATCCTGAGGGTCCCTGGGGTGCAACTAGCCCACCAGCTACCTCCATTAAGCGCCACAGAGCTGCATTGCAGAGAGGTGTAAAAAGGGGCGTGGCCTCAGAACACCTCTCTTCAACGCAGCCCCCTAGCGCATACTGGAGGTCCCTGGTGGGCTAGTTGGCCCCCAGGGACCCCCAGTATTCAAAGGGGATTTGTTCCCCATCTCCAAACGCGCCAGGGGGCGCGTTTGCAGAGTGCTGCCAAGGAGGGGGCGTGGCCTCCGGCGCGATGCCGGTCTTTTATTTATTTATTTTTACGAAGGGGGGCTGTGTGGCCCCCCTTCTTTTTCTAATTTATTGGCCCGTGGCCCCCCTCTTGAGGCCTTAATCGGCCCCGGGGACCCCATCCCCCGGGGCATGGCCTTCTTTTTTTTTAAAAATGTTTTGGAGGGGGGCTGTGTTGCCCCCCTCCTCAGGCAACTTATGGCCCCGGGGACCCCATCCCCGGGCCCGGGCTTTTTTTTTTTTTTTTATAATTTTGGGGAAGGGGGCCGCGTGGCCCCCCTCCCGGGCCACTTGTAGCCCCGGGGACCCCATCCCCCGGGGCTCGCCCTCTCTGTTGGGGACCATGGGGGGGTCCCCAATCCCCCACCGTCCCGCCGGCCCCCCGGGTCCTGCGGGAGCCGGCATTGCTTTTCCATAAGGGGAACTACTGACATGCAGCTCCCCTTATGGAAAAGCAATCTGCTTCGCTTCAATGAAGCAAAGCAAGTTTGCAATGACAGAGGCGGGAGCCGCGCGGCTCCCGCCCTGCCATTGCAAACAGCAGTGTCCCGGGGGCAGGCACCCCGGGACACTGCAGGAGCCGGCCCTGGGGGGTGGTGGTCCCCAGGGCCATGGAGGGTTCCAGGAGGGGGGCTGCGCGTCCCCCCTCCCTTCATTAGCCCTGGGGGGGTGGCGGTCCCTGGGGGTTGGGGGGGCCTTAGGGGCCCCCCATACATACATTTTACAAACCCCTGCATGCCCCCGGGACTTGGCCCACCCGGGGGCCAAATAACAACGAAGCACGGGACCCCGCGCTTCGTTTTTCTTTTTTTCACGGCGGGATCCGCGCACCCTAAGCGCATCCCGCCGATTTAAAAAAAAAATATGCTTTTTTGGTCCTGGGGGTCCTTGTGGGACCCCCTAAGCAGGCCTAGGGGGTCAGGGTGTGTCTACCCTGCCCCCTTTTTGCGTTTTGCACACTTGTTTCTTGTACCTCGGTTCTACCGAGGAACAAGATGGCTGCCAACACCTCCTGGTTTGGAGTGTTGACAGCCAATTAGCATACAGCTCCTGATCGGGAGGGTGCGCTCAGGGTGCGCAGACCCTCCACGGCCATAGATATATATGTGATTTTACTTTTGATTTTCTCAGGAACTACTGAACGGATTTACACCATTTAACCAAAAGGCATGACTCTGAACCAAGGGCTACCTTTTTGCCAAATTTGGTGTAATTCCGTTCAGCAGTTCGGGCTGTAGCTGCGACTAAAGGTTCCTATGGAAAATTGCATGGTGAAAACACGTTTTGGGACCCCCCTTTTTTCTCGGCCTCTACTTGACGAATCACCCCGAGACTTTCAGGATAGTAGCAGACCGGAGCGCACCACGAGTTTTGAAAATTTCGTGAAGATTCGTCAACCGGCGCCAAAGTTATTGGGAATAGAATGTTGCGGATTTCCTATGGAAAATGGGTCCTAACTTTAGCTATCTACTGGCGACCGCCAGTAGATAATATAAAAATATATATATATATTGATAAAGGCTTCTAGTAAGCCAAAACGCGTCTCTCTTATCTCGGGGTCGAGGGTGACCTGAGAAAATAAAACATGCTGTATCCTGACAGCCATGAGTCCGTGCCTTCTTCTGTGGAAGTTTCTGTGGAATCTGGATGGTGTGTCTATATATATATATATATATGCCGAAAGTTTTGCCACAAAGATCTCAGAAATCCCAAATCTCTTGGAAACCGGAACAGACGATAACAGACCCAGCTGTAAGTGAAAGTGAGTATTTTTATTTGAAGCTCAGCATGCCTGCCATGACGTGTTTCAGCCTGCCAGAGGCCTTGTTCACATAGCGCCTTGTGAGTAGTATGCCAACATTTAAAGTGCAAAGTGCAGAGTAACACATAACGTGATTGGTTGCCTACACCAACAATGGACATAGAAAAAATATTTTACCATATCAGAATAGATGGCCATTTGACACAAAGCACCGCAATAAATAGCTTAAAAATACTTTTTGTTTGAGAACACTTTGTATGTGTAATTAATCAGTATTTAAAAGTACAAGCAGTAAAAACGATTTTTTAAAAACATTTTGTTATAAAAATCTCATTTAAACATAATGCAAACACTGTTGTGCAAAATGCGCAAAGAAAAATAAAACCCTAGTGGGTTAAGATTCACATGAAGGACACATCAGGCTACTTTGTAACAAGTCTAATGGACCACCGCTCAAAAATAGAACATCAAATGGTTGTCATCTATTTGTAATAAACATGAGAGGGGACCAACATGTCAAAGAGTTTTAAAATACCTGATAGCAAGATGGCGGAGAGCTAAGACGTGCTTAGTCTTCTCTCCCCCGCTCACCGACTTTAAGCACCGGCCCGGGTCCCTGTGCCATGCTGAGGTGCAGTCCTGAGGCTCCTGAAGACACACAGAGCCTGGCGGACCTGGTTCTGGGGGCCTGCGGAGCTACGGTGGCTCCGGCGGCGGCGTCCATGTCCGGGGGCTGGGCCAATCGCCGGAGTGCAATGCGCTCCGGCGCGGTCTGCGAGGCTGGTGTCCGGGGGAGAGCGCACCAGTAGACACTCACGGGCTGCGGATGGCGGCAGCTCGGATCGGCGGCTGACCCCGGGACCCCTCCTGACTCCAGCACCGAGGGTTGGGTGGCGACCGAGAGTCGGTGGCCGGCATACTGCCGGGGCCTCATCGCTGCCTGGAGTGCGATGAGAGGAGCGACGGCCGGGGGTCACGGAGGCGACCGGCAGCACTGAAGGCGTGAGCTTGGGGGGCATTTCGGCTCCCGGCGGACGGACGGGCCTTGCAGGCTGCGGTAGTGGGGCTGCAGCTGTCTTCGTCGACGCCGCAGCCGCTGCCATGGCCGGGACAGTGGGAGCGCACTTGGGGCCTGCTCGGAGCGGCGTTGGCCTTGGGCCCGGCCATTGGGGGCAACTCGGCCTCCGGCCTGCGACCTGAGGCTCGCGGTGTCCGGCCCACACACCTGGGTGGTGGCTGTGCAGCCGAACGACCGAGGCAGAAGCCCCAGCGGAAGGTGGAGTTCTGGGGCGCCCAACAGCATTGCAGACGGCAGTGGCAGCGGCCCGGTGGACCCCGGCCTGTGTGGACTGAGAGGCCGCGGCGGTGAGTCCTTTGTGTCCTCCCTCATTTGCGGCAGTCCCCGCACTGGTGCCGCTCCCTGGTGACTCCGGCTACACCGGTGGACTGCACCTGTGAGTCCCGGTGTCCTTGCCCGGCCCTGAGTACAGGCCCTAGCGGAGATACCCTGCCGGCAGTTTGGGCTGAACTGCACCCCCGGGCCCACCGGTGACGGGTGCCCTGAGCCCCTTGGGGGTCTCCTCCTCCTCCTCACCTCCGCTTCCTCATAGGAAGCCCCCAGGCGCCTCCAGCAGCTTCTCCCCAGTGCCACAGAGGGACTCCACTGCATGCTACGCTGCCGGCCATCTTTCTGGCAGCCTTGAACCTGCTACACTGACGGGACCTGCACCGGGGGAGGCCGCATAATCCACTGGCAGAGCTGCATGACGGACATTGGCGTACGGGGGTGAGTGCAGGCTAACGCCGGAGCCGAGATCCGCAACTCGTGTGGGGCCGCGGTGGGAGGTTTTCCATGCCGGGGACGACCTGGCCCTGGGGCCCTCTCATCGTGGCCGGCTGAGCATGACATCTACCCAGGGGAGGAAGGACAAACAAACCCCGAAGGAGAGATCCCTCAAAGATCTCTTCGCGCGGGCCAGGAGTGAGGGCCCGGCGGAAGCCAACCGTGACGGAACAGCGGGGCAGATGGTTGACGCTGCAGACATGCCCGTGACACGGGCCTTCCTGGAGTCTTTGTTTGCGTCCCTTCGGGACGACCTCCAAGCTGTGAAGCGCGACCTCACGGCAGAGATCAAAGATGTCCGTAAGGATATTGGCGAAATAGGGGAAAGAGTGGCGTCCCTAGAGACCAAGAGCGACACCCGCGATACGGAGCTGGAGGCCTTGCAACAGGAGGTGGTGAGAATCCACGAGCAACAAGTGGACGTCCAGTCCCATCTGCAGGACCTAGAGAACCGTTCACACCGCCACAACATCCGCATCAGAGGGGTACGCACCGATGCAGAGGCGGGGGACATCTTTAACTATGTGCGGGAGCTTTTCAACTTCGTCCTGGGCAGAGCACCTGACTCCGATCTCAAGTTGGACAGAGCACACCGAGTGGGCCCTCCTAGGGCGCCTTCTGCACCCCCGGCAGACATCCTGGTCTGCGTGCAAGATTATCGCACTAAGGAGGATGTTCTTCGCCAGGCCCGATCGATGCAACCGATTACTTTTCGAGATCAACCATTGGCTCTTTTTCAGGACCTCGCTGCAATCACGCTTCAAAAGCGCCGGCTATTTAGACCCATCACCAAGGCCCTGCGACAAAAAAACATTTCCTACTCATGGGGGCACCCGTTCCGCTTAGTATTCAGGCATGAGGGGAAACTCTTCCAACTCCGTTCCTTCACAGAAGCATGCAAGCTCCTGGGGATCTCTCCTCCCGCGGACCACGATTCCGTGGAACGCCCGGACCAGAATGCCTCTGACAGTTGCCCGAGGTGGAGGCAGCAGCGCGGCCGACGCCGCATCAGGAAACCTGACCCGCAGGAGGTCAAGAGGGAGCAACAGGCTGCTATAGCGGTGGTGCCAGGGGCTCAGACCAATGCGGCCTCCGAGTAATGGACCTTGGCCGTTATGTTTCTCACCTTGCAGGTATCTGGTGGGCGGGGGGAATGGGAGGGAACCTCTGTTGGCCACCATTTCACCCCAAAGACTTTTTCCTACTTCCGGTTCATCCTGGGATGACGAACTAATAACAGACTGGGTAAATATTTTCTTTTTTGTCCTTTTTTGGTGCCAGTTGCGCCTGGGTTTTTTTTCTTCTCTTCTCCCCTTTTTGTAGGGTCTTTCTCTCTCCTCTCTCTATGTCTCTCTCTCTCGGCTGCGTTCTGAGTCTGGGGGGCCCTGGTCCAGGGATCGAGGGACTGCTTTCTCTGGCAAGACTACATCGAAGCATAGGTAGCGCAGCAGTACAGGTTAGCTATGGGGCTCAAGACCTGGGCAAATGATTTCATCCCGAATTAAGGTTCTCACTTTCAATGTCAGGGGACTCAATAGTCCAATCAAACGTAGGGCTCTGCTATCCTACTTAGAGAATACACGTGCTGACATCTGTCTTCTGCAGGAGACACATCTTCTCTCAAGGGACTGCCACCGTCTCAAATCACGCGCCTTCCCGATCCAATTCTTCTCTTCCACGACCACTAAGACGGCCGGGGTGGCTATCCTGGTCTCTAGGGCTTTCAGGGGGAAGGTGATACAGAAGGGGGCTGAGATCAAGGGTAGACTCCTCACTTATCACAGTGGTGGTGGGATCGGTTTACGCCCCCAATGAGGGACAGGAACGCATTTTACAGACTGCCCTTACAGACGCCACCGCAACACAAGAAAGCCACATATTGATAGGGGGTGATCTTAATTTAGTGTTTAATAATGACTTAGATAGGTCCACCCAATGCACAAGTCAGGTAGGCGCCCTTTCTTACAAAGGGTCCCAGTGGCTACGCGACCTTGATCTCACCGACATTTGGAGACATCATCACCCATACTCCCGGGCTTTTTCATATTCCTCCCATGCACATAAGACTTACGCGAGATTGGATTATTTCCTCGGTACTAGGGCCATTTGTGCGGCCACCCTCGATACTGACATCCTGGTTGCCTCCCTCTCCGATCATAACCCTGTAGAAATTTCACTGGATCTCCCCCAGGTCAGCCGCCCACCTAGGCAGTGGCGGTTCCGGGATGCTCTGTTACGTAGGCCAGATACGGTCACCCAATTGCAGCGCGCCATAGCGGATTATCTAGTGCACAACGACACACCGGACACATCACTCTCGACACGGTGGGAAGCCCTTAAGGCTGACATCATGGGGGAGGTCATTGCTATCTCGTCTGCAGACAATGCGGACCATAGGGCCAAGAGGGGGGAGCTGTTGCAACAGGTTCGGGAACTGGAGCAGATGCACCAGCGGACCGGGGCTCCCCGTGTGTGGCGTCAGTTATCGCTCGCACGGAAGCAATTGTTAGCCTTGGATCAGGACAAGGCTGAATACGCCGCTCTGCGACTCTCTTTCTATACAGGGGGGGATAAGTGCGGCCGCCTCCTTGCGCATAAACTCCGTGAGGCGCGGTTACGTGAGGGCATCCAGGAGATCAAAGATAGCGCCGGAGTACTATCTACCGATGATGCGATTATCGCAGATACTTTCCGCACATATTACGCTCACCTGTACGACGACCAGCCCCTGGCGGAGGCAGACATTGTCTCTTACTTGTCCGGAGTGGACCTTCCGACTCTGACGCCGGATCAGGCGGCACATATCGAACGGGAGATTAGACCGGAGGAAGTAATCTCTGCCATCGCCCGCCTGAAACTGGGCAAATCCCCGGGCCCCGATGGCTACACCGCGGCCTTTTATAAGCAGTTCAGCGCTGTCCTCACTCCCTTGCTGACCCGGCTTTTTAACTCGTTTGCGATGACGGGAGCGATACCCTCTTCCATGCTGGAGGCGGCGATAGTCGTCCTCCCTAAACCTGGGAAGGACAGATCCGTATGCGGTTCGTACCGGCCCATATTGCTTTTGAACTTAGACTTGAAGCTTTATACCTCCCTCTTGGTGAGTCGTCTGGGCCCTTATATGCAGGGGCTGGTGGACCCCGACCAGGCCGGGTTTATACCACAACGGCAGACAAGTGACAACACGAAAAGAGTGGCGCACCTCATCGAAAAAGCCTCCCGCATCCCGGGGAAATACATGCTGCTCACGATCGACGCCGAAAAGGCCTTTGATCGGGTCCATTGGCCGTATCTTGAACAGGTGTTGAGCCACATCGGATTTGGGGATAAGATGCAGACACATATATTTAACTGCTACTGCTCCCCCACAGCGACTGTAAGAGTTAATGGGCATACTTCCGCTCCCTTCCCCATTCTTAGGGGAACGCGGCAGGGCTGCCCCCTTTCGCCCTTACTTTTCGCTCTTTATATGGAGCCTATGGCACAGAGGGTCCGGAAGCATGCGCAAATCACGGGCATGCGCTTCGGAGGGAACACTCACACTATTAGTTTATACGCGGACGATGACCTCATCACACTAGCGAACCCAGATGGAGCTCTAGGAGCCTTTTTAGAAGAACTGGATGTCTTTGGGGGTGCCTCCGGGTTTAAAGTCAACCTCTCTAAGTCGACGGTGATGAACCTCTCCTTGCCACCCCACGAGAGAGCGGACTTGCAGGCTCGTTTCCCACTATCGTGGTCGGACGACCCTGTCCCATACCTGGGAATATACCTGGCTCCCACCTTGCAGGGCATGAGACTTGCCAACTTCTCACGCCTCCATACTCAGATTCAGGCCGAGCTTCGGCAATGGAAACACCATCAGATTTCCTGGCTGGGGCGAGTTGCCGCTATAAAAATGACTGTTCTTCCCAAAATCCTTTGCGTATTCCAAACACTGCCTTTGTCCCCCCCCCACGGGTTGGTTCCGAAAGGTGCAATCAGATCTCTCTTCCTTCATTTGGCAGGGCCGTAAGCCAAGACTGAAATGTGCGGTCAGCTTTCTCCCGCCACATGAGGGGGGTCTCGGGGTTCCCGACCTCGCCCTCTATTACAAAGCCACACAGTTACGTTATCTGGTTGAATGGAGTCGGGCCGAATCTGAAAAGAACTGGCTTTTCCAGGATCGCGCTGTAGCGGGTACATCACTTAGGAAGGTTCCCTTCCTCACGAAAGCTCACCGCCCTCCTAACTTATATGCCTCACAAGTGACCCGTACGATACTCACGGCATGGGATCAGACGAATTTAAGCCATGAACTAACGTCCTTTCCTTCACCTCTCACATCGATCCTGGATAACCCAGAGTTTAGCCCGGGGTTGGACCAACAATCCTTTCACCGGTGGCGGGAGTCCGGTTGCTGGGCGCTGGGTCCCTTATTCGCAGATGGCGAGTTTATCACATTCTCGCAGATACGGGAGGACTTCGACCTTCCGGAATCGGAACGCATGCGTTACCTTCAGGTACGCCACTGGGCTCTACACCCTACCAACCGCTCACAGGCGGCCAGACGCCTTACGCCATATGAACGCTGGCTGGTAACGAGGTCCTCGGACAAAAAACTGATCTCGGATCTCTACAAGATTCTTCAATCTAGATACTCGCACATGTACCACGCGGGGCGGCCCGATGGGAGAGGGAGCTTGGGCGCGATCTTAATCCTGAGGAGTGGGAGGGAGCCTGCTACAGGGCACGTCACACAGCAACACACGTCGGACTTACAGAAACTTTCACTAAATTGGTTTACCATTGGTATTACACCCCGGAGCGGCTCCACCAGGCCGATGCGACACTAAGCCCAGATTGCTGGCGTGGGTGCGGCGGGAGGGGCACTTTTGTCCATTTACTATGGGACTGTACTCATCTCTGGTCATACTGGACACATGTCCTGGATGAAGTAGACAAACATCTCAACACTGAAATCCCTAGATTTCCCACATATGTTCTTTTAGGGGTGCCCAACCCACTCACGTATCCCCTTAAGGCCCGGAGAGGGAAGCAAATAGCCATCGCTCTAGGCTCAGCAGTTCAGAACATATTAATCCACTGGAGGTCCCCTCAGATTCCTACCCACACGGGCTGGTGCCAACGTTTATGGCACGTATTGGGAATGGAGAAGATTTCCCTCACCCTGGCAGGGAAGGGCTCTTCCTTCAGCGAGCTGTGGCAACCCTTTCTTACTTTACTTGCACAAGACTTCCGAGAGCTGGCTTGTCCACGGTACTTACGCCTCTTACGTTTCACCGCACCAGAACCCAATTTGTAGCCAGATAGATCTTCAGCTCTGACAAGCTGCCTGCGCTAACGCTTTGTCACTAGCCTGGACCAGGGATGGGAGGGGGTGGCTCTTTTCTTATTTCCTTTCCTCCTTTACTCTTTGGGTGACGGGTGGGGGGAGATGTTTGCGTTTATTTTGCGATACAATTGAGTTGCCTCTATTACAGCTGGGCCCTGCGTGGCCCTGATGTCATGCCTTTCACTTTTGCAACTGTCAATAAAAAGAGTTAAACCATAAAATACCTGATAGAAGAATTTGGTCACAGATCATGTGTTCACAGATGGCAATATCTGCTTAAATCACAATGTTTGTACATGAAGAACTGCCAAAGTATTGTAGGTGCAGCAGTCGTATGTTTTAAAAATCATCACTGTATGCCCTAGTGGACAAAATAGAACTATGTCCAGATAAAAAGTGTTAGTGCGAATAAAGTGCAAAAGTGCATGGAATAATAAAAAATGGTGTTAAAAAAGTTAACATTTCATGGATTCAAGGGGCAAGGCCAATGTTAAAAGATATGTTGAATTAGTGCAGTAATATAACGATGGGAGCCATTTTACAAACATGTATAAAAATCTTCGCTGGAATTTAAGCCCAGTGGCGTCTTAGTGTCAAGTTCTAGGATGTATTTAGTCTCCAGAGCTCGCAAGAGGGCTTCACGGTTGCCTCCTCGTCTGAGGGGCAAAACTGAGTCGATGACAAAATATTTTAGAAGCTCACTCTTGTTGTCATGGTGTTCCTTGAAATGACGAGCCACTGGGTAGGATGCATCGCTCCCACTGATTGCCCTAATGTGCTGGAGTATCCGTTTGTGGACCTGCAGCTTAGGGCTACCAACATATTGCAGGCCACACGGACACTCCAGCACATAGACAGCAAAATCAGTCTTGCATGTAAACATCCTATAGATTGGTCTTGGGGCATCGCAGAAGGGGATCTTATATTCTGTTTTGTTAACACCATGTCTGCAGGCTTTACAGCTGGTGCATCTTCTGAAGCCCTTACTGGAAAGGAGCCATGATTTATTAATGACTAACTCAGGACTGGTTTTCACTAGAGAATCGCTCATGGAACGTGCTTTCCTGAATGTAATCTCAGGACTAGCTGCCATTAGATCCCCAATGACAAGGTCATTCCGTACCAGGATCCAATTTTTCTTAAAGATTTTCCGAAGGGCCTGGTGCTGGCGATTATAAGTTAGAATCAGTCTAGTGGGCTCCTTAACTTGTACTGATACAACATTGGATGTTTTGCTTTGCAAGACCATCTGCCTAGGAATGTGGTTGGCTTTGGTGATGGCTTTGTCAATCATGGAAGCCGCATATCCTCTAGCCAAAAATCTAGATTTGCTGGCTTCCTGTGCTAAAGAGCACTCAGAATCAGTGCTACAGATGCGCCTGATGCGCAACATCTCACCATATGGGATGCTGCGTATCAAGTGTGCCGGATGGTGACTGGCGGCATGTAAGACAGTATTGCCAGCCGTGGGCTTTCTGAATAGCCGGGTCTCAAGTCTGTCACTTTTAATGAAAATCTCTACATCTAGAAAACAGACAAAATCCTGACTTAAGTTAGCTGTAAACTGGAGATTGAGCTTGTTTACATTGATCAAATCGATGAAGTCTAAGGCCTGTTGTTTGGTACCTTGCCAGATCAAGAAAATGTCATCGATATAACGATACCAATGAATGACATGTCTGGTAAAAATGTCATGATGTTCGCCATAGAGGACCTGCTCCTCCCATCTGCCCATATGCAGGAAGAAATAACTAGGGGAGAAGCAGACCCCCATGGCCACACCTCTAACCTGCTGGAAGAATTGGTTAAAAAACATGAAAAAGTTGTTATTCAAACATGTAGCAATCATAGCAATCAGCATCTTTTTATGATTAAACATTTGGATGGGCCTCTTTCCTAGATAATGGTTAATAGCTTTTAAACCATCCTGATGGTATATGCTAGTGTAGAGGGATGTAACATCCAACGTGATCAACCAGTAAGAGGAATCCCATACCACTCCTTCCAGTTTCCTCAGGAAGTCGCCTGTATCTTGGACGAAAGAGGGCAAAGCCCTCACATGTTCCTGTAGGAAGGCATCGATGTAGATAGATGTATTTTCCAACAACCCATTGCGAGCCGATATTATGGGCCTGCCAGGGGGTTTCTCAGCGCATTTGTGTATCTTAGGGATGAAGTATATTGCCGGGATTACTGGATGCTCATTTTTGAGAAATTTCAGTTCATCTTGACTAAGTAATCCTGCGCTTCTCCAGGCCACCAGCTGTGTGTAGAAATCAAATCGCGCCTGTTTCACAGTGGCTATGTCACACCTCTTATAGCATTGATGGTCATTTTGCTGGTTGTAGGCTTCCTCTAGATACAAATCTCTGGGCCACAACACCACATTTCCACCTTTATCAGACTGGCGAACTATGATGTTATCGTTGGCCTGAAGTTTTTTGATAAGCTGGAAGTAACAGTTGTTAGGTGATGTGTGCTTGTAGTTATCACGCATTGTGGCAGTGTAGAGTCTTTTAAGTTCTGCAACAGAAAGTTCATGAAAAATGTCAATGTTATCATGTAACATCAGGGGTGTAAATGTGGATCTTGGTTTAAAGTTGGTATTTCCAGGCATGTTCAAATTGATCTGTTCATCATTGTTGCCAGGACCTGAGATCTCATCGTTCAATTGTTGTAAGTCTTGTAACAATTCTAGGTCATTGGCACTTAAAACTTGCGTGGTACCAGAGGCCTGTCCTGTACCAGTCTTGTATACCGTCTTGTTAGACATAAAATATTTGCGGAGTTTCAATTTGCGAGTATATTTGTACAGATCTATCCGTGTCTTGGCATAATTGAAATTGCTTGCTGGGCTGTAGGTGAGACCAAGAGATAGTACACGCAATTATGCTTGGCTTAGATGGATATCAGTGAGATTTATTACAGTTAATGTTGATCCTACTTGGTCAATCTCGCCATTTTGAAAACTCATTTCTTGTTCCATCTTTTGTTGGCATTGGTTTTTCTTTTTGATTTGCCATCTATTGCTTGATTTGCGTTGTTGCCTGCGCCTTTGGTTGTTTCTTTGGCGTTGTATATGTTTGTCCTCCTGGGTCGCAAGGTTTCTCGTCGGTCCTGTCGCAAGCAGTCCACCTCTTGCGCTAGGGAAAATTTGGTAAACCCCAATCTTGCAGCCTGTCTGCTTTGTTCAGTATCCGATTCACTGTCAGGCAGCGAGCTGAGATCAGATAGTGAGGAAGCCAGTTGAGGAGTTGCATTGGTACTCGTGCTGGCTTCTGCAGGCACCCGCAGTGTTGTGTTCTTGGAGGCTTTAATGGCATCAAATTTCTTAGCGAAGGTGAATACTCGCCCTTGCTGGTAATCGATTTTATCTCGCTGAAATTTGTATGTCTTCCGTTTTTTTATTACCTCCTCCTCTTTGTGTAGCCTAGCTTGCATATCTTCCCGGTATTTGGCACAGTTAGCCAGAGTTTCCACAGCACTAATTTCATTGTTAAGTTCATCAATTTTCAATTGTAAAGACGCGCGATCGCTTTCAGCGTATTTCACCAAAATGGTTACCAGCTTTCGCGAAGACTCCAAATTACACTCGGCCCATTCATTGAGCATGTTGGGGTCCGGTTGCTCATAACTGGGCGACAGCATGATGCGAAGCCCACGGGGGATACGTCCAACTTCCATATATATATATATTATCTACTGGCGGTCGCCAGTAGATAGTTATAGTTAGGACCTAGTTTCCATAGGAAAAGTGTTTTTCTTTTCCCAATAACTTTGGCGCCGGTTGACGAATATTCGTGAAATTTTCAAAACTTGTGGACCGCTCCGGTCAGCTCCTATCCTGAAAGTTTCGGGTTGATTCGCCAAGCGGGGGCTGAGAAAAAATGGGGGTCCCAAAACGTGTTTTCTCCATGTTATTTTCCATAGGAAACTTTAGACACGGCTACAGCTCGAACTGCTGAACGGAATTTCACCAAATTTGGCAAAAAGGTAGCCCTTGGTTCAGAAAGAGCCCTTTTTGTTAAATGGTGTAAATCCGTTCAGTAATTCCTGAGAAATTTAAAAAAAAGAGGTCGGAAAATCAATTTCCCATAGGAAACTTTAGACACGGCTACAGCTCAAACTGCTGAACGGAATTACACCAAATTTGGCAAAAAGATAGCCCTTGGTTCAGAAAGAGCCCTTTTTTTTAAATGGTGTAAATCCGTTCAGTAGTTGCTGAGAAAATTAAAAAATAAAAGTTTCGATATCTAGAGGCACGGAGGATCCGCGGACCCTCCCGACCACGAACTTTATTCTAATTGGCTGTCAACACTCCAAACCAGGAAGTGTTGGCAGCCATCTTGTGACTCGGTAGAACCGAGTCACAAGAAAAGAGAAAAACAAACGCGAAAAACAAGAAAAGTGGGCAGGGTAGAAACACCCTGACCCCCTAGGCCTGCTCAGGGGGTCCCAAAAAAGCATTTAAAAAAAAACAAAATCGGCCGAATTCGCGCTGGGTGCGCGAATCCGGCTGAGATGGGCCCGGGTGGGCCAGGTCCCGGGGGCACTGAAAAAATGTGTGGGGGGGCCCCAATCCCCCACACTGCCCCGGGGACCGCCACCTCCCCGGGGCTTGATTTATGAGTTGTGGGGGGGCACGCAGCCCCCCGCAGCCCCGGGGACCACCCCCCCCCGGGGCTAATTTTTAAATGTGTGGGGGCCTCCAAGGCCCCCAAGCCCCAGGGACCACCACCCCGGGGCTTTCATTAATTATTTGCGGGGCACACGCCCCCGCAGCCCCGGGGACCGCCACCCCCGGGGCTTGTTTTTTTAAACATAAACCTGTGTGGGGGCTCGAGCCCCCACATGCCCCGGGGACCGCCAACTCCCGGGGCACTAACTATGTAAATTTGGGGGTCCGTTATGGACCCCCGAGCCCCGAGGACCACCACCTCCCGGGGCTTTCAGACTGAAGGGAGGGGGCCGCGCGGCCCCACTCCTGGAGCCCGTGATGGCCCTGGGGACCGCCACCCCCCAGGGCCGGCTCCTGCAGTGTCCCGGGGAGCCCACCCCCGGGACACTGCTGTTAACTATGGCAGGACGGGAGCCTCGCGGCTCCCGCCCTGTCATAGCAAACTGTGGTTTGGGTTTTGGAAGAGAGAGCAGGAAACCTGCTCTCTCTTCCAAAATCCAAACCACATTGCTTTTCCACACGGGGAGCTGCATGTCAGCAGCTCCCCATGTGGAAAAGCAATGCCGGCTCGTGCAGGACGCGGGGAGCAGGCGGGACCGTGGGGGCATTGGGGCTCCCCCCACGGTCCCCAACGGATAGGGCCTGCCCCGGGGGATGGGGTCCCCGGGGCTAGAAGTGGCCCGGGAGGGGGGCCTCATGGCCCCCCTCCCCCCAAAAATAAATAAAGATAAATAAATAAAAAAAGGCCGGCCCAGGGGGATGGGGTCCCCGGGGCCAATAGAGGCCTCAGGAGGGGGGCCACGCAACCCCCTCCTTAAAAAACATAAAAATAGGTGGCCGTGCCCCGGGGGATGGGGTCCCCAGGGCCGGAATTGGCCACGGGAGAGGGGCCCACGCGGCCCCCTTCCCGATCAGATTTTTTTTTTATTCTAAAAAGGGGTCAGGCCCTGGGGGATGGGGTCCCCAGGGCCCAAAAAAAGGAAAAAGAAGGGGGGCCACACAGCCCCCCTTCTAAAAAAAAAAAAAAAAAGACTGTGATCGTGCCTGAGGCCCCGCCCCCTCCCAGCAACACTCTGCAAACGCGCCCTGTGGCGCGTTTTAAATTGGGGAATTAATTCCCCTTCAATACTGGGGGTCCCTGGGGGCCAACTAGCCCACCAGGTACCTCTGTTGTAGTGAGCCTCAGCAAGGCCTACCAGTGCTTAGGGGTTCTCCCTTCTCTGCACAGAGTCCTCAGACACTTAGGAAGAAGTTGGCACAGAAACTGAAATATAAAAGACAGAGTTTATTAAACCTCATGAGGTGGAGCTAACATTCACACATCACCCTTCAGTAATGCATGAAGTAGCACACTGAATGGAAGGACCATGGTCCTTTTATACCCACGCAGGGGCTCAAATGGAGGCGGTACTAACACAAATGCTGGTTTTAGGCACATACAAGGTCATACAGAGAATGCACAGTCGACAAGTGGGTGGAGCTAACAGTTTCTACTTTTAGTAGACACATCCTGACATTTATAAACTCGGAACAGCTGCAAGCTCAACTGAGCATGTGCAAAGCAAGAGGAACTAAATATAACTTGTCTCTAGGCAGATTTCAAGAGCAGTTGACAGGAAGGTAGGACAGAGCACATGGCGAGCACATGGTAGCACATGGCAGCCAAAATGGCTGACAGAAATACAAAATGGATTCCACAAAGCGGACAATTTAGCCTCTAAATACAGGCTGTCTTCAGTTAATGCTTAACTTAAATGCTGCCAAATTACAACAGACGACCCTTTCAGCATTGGCTGAAGACATTCGTTTATCTGGGGTAATCTAGATATTCATCCCGTACATCTATTAACATTATTTCGGCCACCTCTTTATTCAACATTTGTTGGGCCTTTGTTTCAACAATGTTCCCTCTGGCAGGTATACAAGCAGAAATGCAAATGGAGCAAAGCATTGGACCACATTGGATACATAAACAGCATGTAAAAAATATTGTAATTATTACACATAGGATAGTCAGTAGCTTCCAGCCCCAAGCAGAAACAAGAGTCCAAAACCATCCAGCAAAAGTCCAAGTTCCAGTCTCTGGATGAATTTCTGCAGCAATCTTATGCAATTTTGATATTGCGTCATATACTGAAGGTGAGTGATCTGGTATGAATACACAACAGCTGCTACCGATGATGCGACATGCACCACCTCGATCAGCCAAAATCACGTCTAGCACCATCCTATTCTGGAGTGCTACAATCCTTGCAATCTGTAGTTCTTCTGTAATGTTCCCAAGTGCCATAGCTGTCTGATTAGTAACAGCTTCCACAACACGAGTCAGTCGTTGGATTTTCCTGCTGTTTAATGCAGCACCCACAAAGAAAAATAAGCCCAAGTTGAAATCAACATATTGTTGTAGGGTAGTGTCGGTTTGGTCAACTTCATCCATGCTTATTGTCCTCTTATTTCTGTTTGTGGAAATGTCATTGTACAGTTTAAAATCACGGTGATACAATGCAGGTGCCAGAAACACAGGGGGCAACAGAAAAGATACATAGCAGATTCCTGACCACCCAACAGGTAATTGATAATATCCGTTATTTCCGCACACAAAATACGTATTATGCGAGGCTGTGAAAGTGCTCTTATTGGCACCTTCAATGGTCAGGATTACAGTACACTCGCTCCTCCCCACTGGAATTCTTCCAACACTACAAATACACAAATCTGCTTTAGCTTTTGTCACAGAAATCACAAAAGGTCCAATGTTCTTTATTATTCTCACATTTGTGAAAACATATGGTGTTGAAATATTGTCCGGTTGATACTCTTCCCATTCCCATTTAGTCCCTTTGGCTTGTGGATAACCTTCTTTATTTTGATAACACACTTTATTAAGTTGAAAAATAATCCCACCTACTGAAGGCTTTCCATATGCAAACAAGAGCGCATACCAAGCTTGACAAGAACCATTGTGAGAAAATGGAAGAGGAATAAAAGGTGTTCCTCCTTTCTTTTGATGTGCAGGTATCATCCCACACACCCAACAGTTGGTAGTATTCGTAGCATTGTGAGTATGGTGCAACATCTGGATAAAAGTATTGTTCAGGTAAGATTGTCGATGCTTTTGCTCATGGTAAGGAAGAGTAAAGTAGTGGTGTTCCACGGGTACTGGCGTAGTGGCAACAAAAAGCTGTCGAACAGGAGCCACCTTCTCGATGTACCATGTAATTGCTGCCATAGCCACCATAGCAACAACAAACCCTACAGCACAAATGATTTGTTTTTTCATTTTAGCAGCAGTAATGATTGATCTTTCTGAAAACTTGTTGAAAACAGTCGTTGGAGCTCTTCTCCCTGGGCAGCCGCTGATTTCTTCACCATGGGCCAAAGTAGGTGTCACTACACTAATACAGGGCTGATCCCCTCCCCTTGCCACAATGGCTCTCCGTTTCACTAACCCAGGGTGGTAGCTCAACCAGTCTTTTTCAAAACTGCAGATCCTTTCCTCGGTCTCAATTGATATCTGGATACTCCAGTGATCGTGTGGTCCGGGAAGACTTCCGCAGATTCGTCAGGTGAGATAGCTTGGCCTTTCTCCGTCTCCAGAATCTCTCGATGGTCGGTCAACACAGCAGGTTCCACCAAGGCAGGCGACACACGTTTGCAGTGTGTGCTGTGGATCCAATTCTTTCTGTTTGTCACTCGAACTGCTGTCCTTGTCGCAAGGAGCACCTGCTCTGGTCCTCGCCACCTTGGCTCCAAGCTGTTCGATCTGTCGAAGACCTTGACCATTACATGGTCACCAGGACGGAGTTCGTGGGCCTCACCTGTAGATCTGTCAGGAAGAGCTTCTCGAACCTGTTGATGAATAGAAATCAAACTGTCAGTTAACTGTGCCAAATAATCATTCATCAGAACACAAGGAACATCATGTATGGGGCGTGGCTTAGGAATTCCCCAAATGTTCATTGGTCTCCCAAACACCACCTCATAGGGGTAAGACCTGATCGTGAATGTGGCACCGATCTTATGGACAACAATGCCAAAGGTAGGGCATCTGGCCACTTTAGAGACATGGAAGCCAGTATTTTCGCCAACTTTGTTTTTAGAGTAGCGTTATACCTTTCCACCAATCCTGCTGATTGCGGGTGGAAAACTGTATGGAATTTCTGTTTGATCCCTAATCCTTTCAGGACATGCTCAACAACTTGCCCAATAAAATGAGGTCCATTGTCACTCCACAAAAGTTTACAAACACCGTATCTAGGGAAAAACTCCTTTAGAAGCACCTTTGCTGTTGTGAGAGCAGTATTATCCTTCGTAGGGTATGCCTCTATCCATTTGCTAAAGGCACATACCACCACTAGGACATATTTCAGATTATTGCAGCGTTCGAGTTGGATGTAATCCATCTGCAAAACTTCAAAAGGTGCAGTTGGTGTAGCAAACCCTCCTGTAGGAGTTCGTGTCCCTTTTCCAGGATTATACTGCCAACAGATCAAACAGGACTGTACTACCCTTTTGGCTGTGCTAGCAATTTCAGGATGCTCCCAAACTTGTGTAAGCAATGTAGTTATTGCTAGAGCTCCAACATGTGCCAGCCCATGTGCCATTTGAACCATAGGTTGTAAATAGGCCGCAGGCAATTTCCACTTATTCATTTCTTTGTTACGCCAACAACCCTCATCATCTAATATTCCTTCTTTAGACCATTGCTCAAGCTCTTCCACAGAAGCAGATCTCTGTATATCCAATACTTCCTCTCTAGCATCATGCCAACGCTCAGCTTGTGATTTCACTACGTACATGGGTGTAGTGCTTCGCTGCATCGCAGTCTCACGGGCTACGCGGTCTGCAAAGGCATTGCCTTGTCCTATTTTGTCAGTCACTTTCTTGTGTGCGCTACATTTCATAATAGCAACTTTCTTTGGGTATGTAAGTGCAGTCAAGAGATTATGCACTAACTCTCCGTGCATTATCTGCATCCCATGGGATGTAAGAAAGCCTCTTTCCTTCCAGAGTAGGCCAAAATCATGAACCACTCCAAAAGCATAGCGACTATCCGTGTAAATGTTCACACACAAGTCAGTGCTAAGCTCACACGCTCGTGTCAAAGCTATTAGTTCAGCTGCTTGAGCTGACTTCTGAGGTATGCGAGCTGTTTCCACTACTGTCTCAAGCGTGGTAATTGCATAAGCAGCTGAAGTCGTGCCATCTGGTAACTTCAAACAGGACCCATCAACCCACAGTTCCCCATCTACATCTGGAAGGGGCGTATCTTGCAAATCGATGCGACCCTTTGTCTGTTCCTCAGTAAGGAATATACAATCGTGAGGCTCCTTTGACTGAGACTGAGTCGCAGGATATGGCAACAAAGTGGCGGGGTTCAGTGTCGCACATCTCTTCAAGGTAATATGAGGTGCTAGCAGTGTCAATTCGTATCCTGTCAAACGAGCACTAGTTAAGTGCTGAGTCTTAGTCTGATTCAAAAGGGCATCTACTGCATGGGGTACTAGCACCAACAGTTTGTGTGACAAAACTATCCCTTCACTCTGACGTATGGACACAGCCGTCGCTGCAACTGAACGGAAACACCCAGGCAATGCACGAGCAACAGAGTCAAGAACTGCAGAAAGGTATGCACAAGGACGCTGTTTGTCCCCGTGTGTCTGTACTAAAACTGACAATGCACATCCTTCTTTCTCATGTACATAGAGTGTAAAAGCCTTCGTGTAATCTGGTGTGCCTAACACTGGTGCAGAGCAAAGAGCTTGTCTCAACTGACAAAAAGCATTTTGACATTCATCTGTCCATGGAAGGGGGATCGGAGTGTTTTTAGTCAAAAGTGCTAGCAAGGGTTTAACAATGTGTGAAAAACCCAATATCCATTGCCTGCAAAACGAAGTCAGACCAATGAATGCACGGACATCTTTCTGCGTGGAAGGTACTGTGGTGTCTAAAATTGCTTGAATGCGATCTGGTGTCAGTGCACGGCCCTCCTTAGACAGAAGGTGTCCTAAATAGGTCACCTTCGGTCTACAATATTGCAATTTCTTTCGTGATACTTTATGGTGGTGTGTAGCAAGAAAAGAAAGCAAAGACAAAGTGCATTTCTCACACTGCTCAGTGTATCGGCTGCCAACAAGATGTCATCGACATATTGTATGAGAGCCACTCCTTTAGGCAAGGTAAAGGAATCAAGCTGTCTCTTCAATGCTTGACTGTAAATACTAGGACTCTCAGTATAGCCTTGAGGAACTCTACAAAATCTGTATGATCTATTATTCAAAGTGAAACCGAACAAATATCGGCTATCAGGATGAATAGGAATCGAGAAGAAAGCGTTCTTCAGATCAATTACAGAAAATGTAGTTGCTGTTGGAGGGACCAGGGTAAGCAATGTCGTTATGTCAGAGACTACAGGGTACTGTGGTACTACAATCTTGTTGACTTCTCTCAAATCGATAATAAATCTATAAATCCTAGTGTCAGTATCTTTTTTCAAAATGGGAAGAATCGGACTATTGCAAATATTGTAAGGAACTTCTTCCACAACCCCCACCTTAATTAAATCATGTACAATACGTGTGAGTGCTTCTTCTCCTTCTCGAGAAATTTTATACTGAGGCAGTCTTGGCAATAAAGCGCCCTCCTTGACACTAATATGTACTGGTGGAATAACCATTTGCCCTACATCAGTATCCGAAGTAGCCCACAAAGTACTAGGGAGTGAGGCTAGTGCAATGTCCTCTTTAACAATACAAGATCTCTCAATCATAGGGTAGTTGTCATTCAAAATAACCCGTACTCCTTCCGGAGAACACCTTATTGTAGCCCTGAAATATTTAAGCATATCAAGACCCACAATATTGTCTGGTGTGTTTGGAGAAAGCAAAAACGGACATGGAGCAGTAAACTTATCAATATCAAATGCAAGTGGTTGTGACAATGGGCTAAGGGAAGGTGTTCCATCGAAACCTATTGATGTAATGGTTAAGCCAGACAGGGGAGCCCTTGGAACCAATTGTTTAGACAAGGCGCTACGAGTAGCTCCTGTATCAACCAGAAACTGATCAGTAGAACCCAAAACATGTGCTGTAACATAGGGACCCCTCTGATCTACTGGAACTTCAATTGATTCCTTACCCCATCCTAGGCAATCCTATGCATAAGCAGAATCTTGAAAATCAGAGGGCACATAGTCAGACATTTGATATTGGTTCCTTCTATCAAAAGTGTTAAACCCATTCTGCCCACGTGTATTAGCATCAAACCGAGCACGATCATTCGCGCTTCCTCTAGGCCCTTGATATCCTGAACGATTTCTCATTTGTCCCCGACCACGTAGATTCTGCTGAGCACGCAGCACTGGACAATCAGAAAGCCAATGTCCAAATTTTTGCAGTACGCACACTGATCAACAGACAAATTCGAACGGGCAGAGGAAGGAAAGGACGAACCATAAGATCCACGTCCACCTCTATCATTATCTCTAGAAGGCGGACCATAAGCTTGAGCCAACATAACCTTTGTTTTCAACTCTTTAGACTTTTTGTCCTCATTACCTTTGGCTTCTAATTCTTGCCGCTCATAATACTGGGCCATAGTTAAAAGAGAAACCGGAGAAGATGTAGTCCATGAGCTCTCACTGGCCTTTAAGCGACTAGCTATTCCTGGCAAAAGGTTTGCAACATATTTATCGACAAACAGATGCCTACCCGTGTCATCTGTCAATGACTGGCCACTAAAATCGTGAAATGCTTCTTCAAAGCGTGTGAAGAAGTCAGAAACTGATTCATCTACCTTTTGCTTGCAAGACGCTAGCACTGTCCAATCTATCTTTTTAGGGGAATGATCTTCTTTAACTTAACTAATATAGCTGCCGGAAGATTTAAAATTAACTGACACGGTTTCTGTGCAGGTTCTCTATCTTCATCTAACCACTCTAAATCTTTCCACAATGCTCCAAATGTCGCATTATCATCTATTTTGCGCACAGTTCTCCACATATCAGGCGGTAATATTAATCCAAAAAACAAATCAATATCAGACAGAGTCATAGTACAAGAGCTGATTGCACCCTCAACTTCCTCATAAAAGGCTGCTGGATTCTTTCGCGGGTCAGGCAATGCATTTTTAAGGGCCATAACATCTGCTCTATTCCAAGGAGTGTAAACCCAATTATAAATAAAGTACCCTTTCGCATTAAGAGAAGTCTTATCATCCTCTGTACCCGTTCCTTTAGGAGGAACATATAAAGGCGCGGCTTCCCGCATGGGTTTCACATGAATTACAGCATTCTTATCTGTTTCAGGAGTAGAAGTTTGTGCCATGCTGATCTGAGATGCTAGTGCAGCTGTTTCTGCTGCCTTTTTCTCCTCTCGCAAACGGGCTGCTTCAACACGCAGTTTAACCAAGCGTCTGATCGTGTCAGCCACCTGGGAGAAGACAAAAAGACCGTCACGTAATTGTTTACAATCAGCTGCTACATCATTGGGCTCCACTTCTACCGAATACTTCCTAAATTGTTCAATAACCTCTGCAGCAAATGTATCGGTAAAATATATTTGCTCCCTTTCCTGCCATCCTTTTATACTATCTAAAAGTTCAGAGGCAGTGGTAGTACTACGAACGGCTTTACGCGCAGTAGATCTGATGTCAGATGCACGCTCAGCAGATAACATGGAACGAGTTTCTCGAGCTTTGTCCTGGTCTGAAAAAGAGTCCTCATCTGACTCATGAGGAGCAGAAGAAAAAATATACGGAGGTGGAGAACGATCTAATAACAAGAAATCATCTTGTGGTTTATTAAGGATAGGATAAAGGGGCTGCCTAACAGCGTATTGGCCAGTCACCTGTAAATGGCGTTCCCTATCTTCCCTCTCTTTAATTTCTCTCATCTCCTTGTTTTTTAACTCTAATGCTTTCGCATAAATGGTCTTTACGCTGTTCTTTGTCAATCAAGGCTTGCTCACGCTTCATTCGCTCACGCACTTCTTTCTCCCACATTCGCACACAATCAAACATATCTTGCCTAGTCTTTCGTTTAAACATACATTGTTCCACATACTGAATCTTTCGCAAATCAAATGACCCATACATAGGCCAACGCAACTCAGGATCTTTACTAGTATATTTGTTCCATAACGTGCAGTACATTATAGAAGAAATACCATACTTAATATACATATCCCTATTAGGCGTCCCCTCCGGGGAGGCTGGTTGTGCTTCGTCAAGTCTCAAATTGGTACCACTACAAAAGCAACACATCCTACGAAGTGTGCTGAAAACAGGCATGCCAAAAAATAGTGCAAAATATGCAGTATTATAATCAAAGTAGCGCTTAAGGTACTCTTCGTACGTTGCGCTGTTCAAACAATTTTAAATAGAGAAAATTCTCCTCATTACCTGCCTATATGTATTGCAATACATATATAATTACAAAACAGATTCCAAAATTGGCCAATTATACAAACAAAGCCACAGTAAGTGTTACTAAAACTACCTTACCAGTCAAAGGCATCAAACCAACAGCAAGTGCCGACAAACGGCTCTTACCAATCAAATGGTGTCCAGGTTCCAACTGCCAAGTTCTCAAATCGACCAAATGGTCACTGCACGGCGAATCAACAGAAGAGATCTCAGTCAAGGACCGGCGCCGCCGGGATGGTCAGATCAAAAGAAAGGAAAAACGCCGTGGGTGCCAAGACTCAGGTCTCCTCAGGCAGCGATCGCGTCCAAAAGCGAGATTCCAATCCTTCGTCGCGACCAGTCCTTCGGGCATCCGAGTCGTTGATGAGTCCCACGTTGGAAGCGCCAATTTGTTGTAGTGAGCCTCAGCAAGGCCTACCAGTGCTTAGGGGTTCTCCCTTCTCTGCACAGAGTCCTCAGACACTTAGGAAGAAGTTGGCACAGAAACTGAAATATAAAAGACAGAGTTTATTAAACCTCATGAGGTGGAGCTAACATTCACACATCACCCTTCAGTAATGCATGAAGTAGCACACTGAATGGAAGGACCATGGTCCTTTTATACCCACGCAGGGGCTCAAATGGAGGCGGTACTAACACAAATGCTGGTTTTAGGCACATACAAGGTCATACAGAGAATGCACAGTCGACAAGTGGGTGGAGCTAACAGTTTCTACTTTTAGTAGACACATCCTGACATTTATAAACTCGGAACAGCTGCAAGCTCAACTGAGCATGTGCAAAGCAAGAGGAACTAAATATAACTTGCCTCTAGGCAGATTTCAAGAGCAGTTGACAGGAAGGTAGGACAGAGCACATGACGAGCACATGGTAGCACATGGCAGCCAAAATGGCTGACAGAAATACAAAATGGATTCCACAAAGCGGACAATTTAGCCTCTAAATACAGGCTGTCTTCAGTTAATGCTTAACTTAAATGCTGCCAAATTACAACACCTCCAGTAAGTGCCACACGGCTGCGTTGCAGAGAGGTGGTCCAGGCCATGCCCCTTTTTACACCTCTCTGCAACGCAGCTCTGTGGCGCTTACTGGAGGTACCTGGTGGGCTAGTTGGACCCCAGGGACCCTCAGGATTCAAGGGGACTTTATCCCCCAACTTAAAACGCGCCACGGGGCGTGTTTGCACAGTGGTGAAGGGAGGGGGCGGGGCCTGAGGTGACATGTGTGCAAACACGCCCTGTGGCGCATTTTAAGTTGGGGAATGAATTCCCCTTCAATACTGAGGGCCCCTGGGGGCCAACAAGCCCACCAGGTACCTCCAGAAAGCGCCACAGGGCTGCGTTGCAGAGAGGTGGTCCAGGCCATGCCCCTTTTTACACCTCTCTGCAACGCAGCTATGTGGCGCTTACTGGAGGTACCTGGTGGGCTAGTTGGACCCCAGGGACCCTCACGATTCAAGGGGACTTAATCTCCCAACTTACAACGTGCCAGGGGGCGTGTTTGCAGAGTGGTGGAGAAAGGGGGCATGGCCTTTGTCTACCTCTCACCAATCCCACTGCGTGGGGCTTACTGGAGGTAAAAGGTAGGCTAGTTGGCCCATAAAGGACCCCCAGCAGTGAAGGGGACTTCAATCCCCATCCAAGAGCGTGCCAAGGAGCGCGTTTGTAGAGTGGTGGGCAAAGTGGGTGTGGCCTGGTACGAGAACTTACCAGTGCTGCTGTGTGGGACTGACTGGAGGTCATAGTTTGGGAAGTTGGCCCCCAAGGATGTCCTTGGGGGCCAACTACCCCTCTTGTTACCTCCAGTAAGTCCCACACAGTGGGATTGCTAAGACGTCTTCGGAGGCCATGGCCCCCTTTCTCTACCACTCTGCAAACGTGCCTCGTGGCAAACTACGGGATGGGGGATGAAGTCCAATTTAGTCCTTAGGGAGTTTGGGAGCCAAGAATCCCTCCTGGTACCTCCTGTATGTCCTACGCAGCGGAATTCCTGAGCATTGGTTGGACGCCCAGCACCCTTTCTCCACCACTCTGCAAACGGGACTACTACTTAAAGAAGCATCTTTCTGCACCTCTGACTTAGAGGTAGTTTTAATCCCCCTGCCCTATTATGTACTAGGGCCTTACAGAGGAGGTCATGCTAATCACAGGGGTACCCCAACACATAGTGTTCCCTGGTGTATGTAGGTGTTTTCACTGTATTCTAAGTGTCTTTTAGCATAGCACTGGCACTAGGCCTGGTTAGTCAGAGTCAGTTACCACCAGTACCCGTCTGAAAAAGTTGTGGGCACAGGATGATTTTGCAACAAGGCCTCTTTCTGCTCCTCTGTTGGTTCTTTCTGCACATGTCTTGCTTCTTCCTGCACTTTTGTTCGTCTTTGTGGACTTCTGTTGCTTCTTTCTGCATTTCTTTTGCTTCTTTCTGTGCGTTTTTTCTTCTTTCTTCACATGTCCTACCTCTGTAGACATAGTTAGAAACTAGCATTTAAAAAACCTTTGAAATTCACTTAAAAAACCATAGGTTTCAGGCAGGTTATAGTTAGAAATTAGCATTTAAAAAACCTTTGAAATTCACTGAAAAAACCAAAGGTTTCAGACACGTTATAGTTAGAAATTAGCATTTAAAAAACCTTTGAAATTCACTGAAAAAACCATAGGTTTCAGGCACGTTATAGTTAGAAATTAGCATTTAAAAAACCTTAGAAATTCACAGAAAAAACCATAGGTTTTAGGGAAAGTTATAGTTAGTTGGACATTTCTCTCGTACAAAACCAGAGAAATTCCCCCGTTATAGTTAGTTCAGCTAACTATAACTTGCGCCCCGCAATGCACTGCTGATGACGTCACATATTACATCACTCATGACATGGAAAGTGACATCACTGATGACATCACTGATGACATCATCCATGTGATAATTTGATGCATCTTCTCACACCCTAATATAACCTTTGATACACCCACTCTAAATTACAAACTGCCATTCTCAAAACCATAGACACTCCAACACCAATAACTACATACCCACTCACTGATTCTTAGGTCTACACACACATCCACTCACTCACCCGTACAGTCACTCATACTTATGGTCACTCAGTACAGGACTATCATATGCACTCATACACCTATATAGACATTCACACACCGCCACTCACCCATAGAGGTACTCACACACCTAGTCAGTCATGCAAATAATTAATCACACTGCCATTTACTCACCTATACAGTTATACACACACCAGCTCACTTACTCATACAAATACTAGCACATTCTTACGCTCTTATACAATCACTAATACAAGCACACACTCATCCATACAGCCACTCTCACAATCACACAGTCTCACTTATAGCCATTTATATACTCCAACACACATATATACTGCCTTTCACATATGTAGTTACTCACACATGTACCACTGAGATATACATTCACTCACTAACACACCCATACACACACTCACCCACCCATACAGCCCATCACAGATGCACTCTTGAAACCATGTACCCAGTGAATCACCCACTCACACATCTATGCACAGAGACACACACCCCACCCACACAAACACTCAGGCACCCATTCAGATACTCAGACAACCAATCAATAACCCATATAGACACTCATGTAGCTATTCACAAACCCATGCAGCCGCTTACACACCAACAGACAGACGGATACAGACATTCACACAGTTTAGTCACTAACCCATGCATTCAGTAAGATACGTTTAATCACTCACTTATAGAGTCAGTCACGCACCTACTAAATCCTCCATTCAGACACTTATACACCCACTCATTCTTCAATATGCCTTGGCCTATATATATTAAACATATTTAAACTTTACAGAAACACACAGTCACTGGATGATGTCATCAGTGATGTCATCAGTGATGTCACTGACCATGTCATGAGTGATGTAATATGTGACGTCATCAGCAGTGCATTGCGGGGCACTAGTTATAGTTAGCTGAACTAACTATAACGGGGGAATTACTGGTTTTGTACGAGAGAAATGTCCAACTAACTATAACTTTCCCTAAAACCTATGGTTTTTTCTGTGAATTTCTAAGGTTTTTTAAATGCTAATTTCTAACTATAACGTGCCTGAAACCTATGGTTTTTTCAGTGAATATATATATATGTATATATGCAAACGACGATCCCTGCAATCTTAGCAGGAAAAAGCGAGCCACTCCGGTTTAGAGGTTGAAAGTGTTACGGGTTTATTCTTTGGCAACATATATATATATCCTCCTGGTTTCGGCACGTTTCCTCCCGGCTGCCAAATCGCCGGTGGTGCTGAGTTTACAGCGTTTCGCCGTGCTCTGTTTAAGAATGCAAAAAAGCGGTCCCGAACTCTTTGTAGCAAGAAACCCTCAGCACTCCGGTGCAGTAGTTAGATATTTATTTCAATTGTGGCAGAAGCACTGACGCCAACACGTTTTGGTGCTGGCTCCCACCTTGATCACGACGTTAACCATGTTGGAACATACTTTTTTTATATACATCTTGTTCCTCAATAGGTGCAGTAAAATAATAAACATCAATAGAGGACTTCTACCAGTTCGCCCATTCTTGGAGGCCATATTGGAGTGGTTAATATCACATGCATTGTACTTCAAGCGCTCATTCCGTATACATCAAATACATTTCTTATAATTTCAAAGAAAACATATTAATTTAAGGTCATTTATTCTTAAACTTGTTGTTGCAATACAGAATAGTTCATTATCTTGGAACTGAATGTTACTCGGATACAGTCCATTGTCTATCGACTGTAAAAACTCAAAACAAATAATGTATGAAACATACATCTTCAAAATCAATTTTCATTATATCTGAGGCACACTAGTTATCGAAATAAATCTAACTATAATTTTGATTATGACATGGAAGCCAACTTTATACATGTAATCACATTATACTATATCGCCCCAGTGGGCTTAATCAAATAAATTGTGTATTCTTTCTTACTACTTTGCTAATTCACAGGCTCCCCTGTTGAAGCATTTGTTTTTCTTTCTGATGAATAATGGGCTGCTCTCAACTATGGATTAACCACTACCTGGTACTCCCTTTCTGCTTCACTAGCTGGAAGTCCTCCTGTAAACACAAAATAATAACCTAGTTAAAACTCAACAAAGAGTAAATTGAACATAGTTAATTTAAAAAAACATGATCTTAAGATAGCCTGCCAACTAGGCTAGAGATGTACATAGAGCTCCTTGTCAATGTTCAGACCATGTGGCTCCATGCTGTCCATATCAAGAATGTACATAGACTCCCATTTTCTGAGCTCCTTCTCCCTGTCTCCATCTCTCTTGCTCTTGGCACACTGTCAACTACACTGCATTCTAGAAATTTATGATCTCCCCGATGCATCTTGTGAAAATGTCGTGCTACAGGGTAGCTAGTGTCATTGTTTTTAATCGCCCTCAGATGTTGTGAGATACGTTTATGTGCTGGAAGAACAGTACTTCCAACATAGTATTTAGAATAGGAACACTTTAGAGCATACACTGCAAAATCTGTTTTGCATGTCAAATTTTGCTTGATAGTAAGGGTGTTGCCTAGAGGTGTTTTTAATTCTGTGAGGTTCAACCCATTTTTGCATGCCTTGCATTTACTGCATTTCTTAAATCCTGGTTGTGGCCTAAGCCACGTGCGCATGGTGGTAACCACCTTGTTTTTGACCAGCAAGTCTCTCGTTGATTTTGCTTTCCTATATGTGACTTGTGGTTTATGCCTCTTTTATCAGCTATAAGTAACGACCATCATGTCGCCGTCATGACCAGCCCCACTCGAGTCTTCTCTGTTCTATCCTGAACGGGTGAAGCCCAACGGGTCTGTTCGGAGTCCCGTGACATCTTAGTCTGCCGGATTGGTGAATGTTTGATCCTCGAGCAACCACTGAGTGCCTTATTAAAAATCAACGCTTTGGGAAATACGAGTCTTTTCCTGCCCTCAGCGTCTTTATACTTGGCACCTAATAACGGACTCCAGAAACTCTGCATGTTATTTGAATCTTATCATCACTTCAAGTCAGCCTTTTTCCCGCGGAACTCCGTATTTAAATTACGCCCTACGGGTCAGCTGTTCAACCCACTGAAAATCTTTTCACCACTCCCCTGTCACGGTATCCACGCCCTGATGAAGGTGTTTCGCCACATTTGGCCTGTACACCGAAACGCGCGTCGGCGTTGGTGATACATTTATGATCAGTTGAATGTTGTTTATCAGATACATGATATTTATCGAACAGTTTATTATTTACTGTGTATGTGTTTTGCTTTAGTCAGTATATACAGGTCAGTTGTTAGTATGATTGAAGTATGGTAGTATGTGTGTAGCTGTGAGTTGTTTGTCTGAGTGGTGGATCTATGTATATGTATTTATTTAACAATTATTTTAAAAAAATATATTTCTGTATCATATTGGTATTTTTTGTCTTTTTACTGAAAAAATAAATCTATTTTGTCATATTTTTGCCTTCCTTCTTGCAGCACTGTCCATTTACATATATCACATGACGTTTAGCATATTATTAAAGAAATAGGTAGGGGATTTCCGCTTGTTTGATTGCTCAACTATGGATTAACCACTACCTGGTACTCCCTTTCTGCTTCACTAGCTGGAAGTCCTCCTGTAAACAAAACACAAAATAATAACCTAGTTAAAACTCAACAAAGAGTAAATTGAACATAGTTAATTTAAAAAAACATGATCTTAAGATAGCCTGCCAACTAGGCTAGAGATGTACATAGAGCTCCTTGTCAATGTTCAGACCATGTGGCTCCATGCTGTCCATATCAAGAATGTACATAGACTCCCATTTTCTGAGCTCCTTCTCCCTGTCTCCATCTCTCTTGCTCTTGGCACACTGTCAACTACACTGCATTCTAGAAATTTATGATCTCCCCGATGCATCTTGTGAAAATGTCGTGCTACAGGGTAGCTAGTGTCATTGTTTTTAATCGCCCTCAGATGTTGTGAGATACGTTTATGTGCTGGAAGAACAGTACTTCCAACATAGTATTTAGAATAGGAACACTTTAGAGCATACACTGCAAAATCTGTTTTGCATGTCAAATTTTGCTTGATAGTAAGGGTGTTGCCTAGAGGTGTTTTTAATTCTGTGAGGTTCAACCCATTTTTGCATGCCTTGCATTTACTGCATTTCTTAAATCCTGGTTGTGGCCTAAGCCACGTGCGCATGGTGGTAACCACCTTGTTTTTGACCAGCAAGTCTCTCGTTGATTTTGCTTTCCTATATGTGACTTGTGGTTTTTTAGGAAAGTCTTTACCTATGACAGGATCATTACGGATTAAATGCCAGTGTTTAGCAAGTGCTTTTCTTAGTAAAGTGTGTTTCTCATTATATGTAGTAATGAATCTTACTCCCTCTTTGTCCTTTTCTTTCTTTCTGCTAATCCTGTCTGTGAACAGAATATCTTCCCTTCTCAGTTGTGATGCTTTCTTGTGTGCTTCTTCTAGTATTAATGAGTTATACCCTCTTTGCTGGAGTCTCGTTATCATACCTGATTTAACTTGTTGGTAGTCATTTTCAGTGCTGCAAATACGTCTTGCCCTTAACAATTCCTCATAGGGGATACTATGTTTAAGTTTGTATGGGTGAAAGGTATTTGAATGCAAAATGCTGTTTACAGCCATCAGTTTCCTGTACAAAGTAGTTGTAAGTTTGGAGTCTTTGACTCTAACCTGTACATCCCAAAAATTCATTTCAGTATTGCTTACTTCACATGTAAAATTCAAATTAAGAGAATTGAAATGTATCCTTTCTTCAAAAGCTCTAGTGTCTATTTCACTCCCTTTCCATAGTACAAAAATGTCATCAATGTACCGTACACATAAAACTATGGGTTCAACCCATTCTCTTAATTTTGGACCATGGAGCACCTGCTCCTCCCACAAGCCCATATGCAAATTAGCAAACCTGGGGGCGAAGCAGGTGCCCATAGAAGTCCCTTCGAACTGTTGGAACAATTCTCCATTGAACCAAAAAATATTGTACTGCAAACACCATTCCATTATTTGTAGGACCATTCGATTGTGTTTATAAAATTTGATGGCCCTGGCTCGTAAGAAATGTTATGTGGCTTTCAGGCCATCTCTGTGTCTAATGCTCATGTAGAGGGAGGTCACGTCTAAAGCCATCATTAACATATCTTCCTCCCAGACTATATCGAAAATGATCTTTAGGAACACTGCGGTGTTCTTTATGTATGAAGAAAGGTTACTGACGATGGGCTGTAAAAAATGGTCTATGTACATAGACGTATTCTCAAATAGACTGTCATTTGCTGCCACTATAGGTCTCCCTGGTGGTTTAGCTTTGTTTTTATGTATTTTAGGAATAAGGTAAAACACTGTTATCTTGGGTTCCTCCTTCCTCAAGAATTTCCATTCATCCCAGTTCAGCAAACTGTCATTTCTCCATTCAACCAATTGGTTGTGAAACCTTTCTTTCACTCTTTCATACTCAGGTTTAGAAATACGGATATAGCAATCTCTATCATTCAATTGGGAGTAAGCTTCATGCATATACATGCTCTTGTCCCAAAGGAATACATTACCACCTTTGTCTGAGAGTCTCACTACACATTCATCCAAATTATTCAATTTCTTCACTACTTGTCTAAATTGTTTTTCTTGTCGTTCTGCTATTCTAGTTTTCACATGTGTTTTCAATTGTATTCTCTTGATCTCATTGGTCAGTAAATCGGAAAAAACGTCTATGCCATCGTTCATACTGGGGGAATAAACCTTGATTGCACACGAAAACTAGTGCTGCCACCTTCTCCTACATTGATGCCAGCTGTTTCTAACACAGATAATTCAGTCTGTTCAAAAGTTCCCACATTAGCATCACCTAGGAATAGTAACACTCCCAGACCAGGGGCATCCTGCACTTGTAGGCCGTCAGTAGAAAGTTCTTCTGTGGGCCTTGGTTGATTGGTTTCAGGTTTCATTTTGTTAAATTTTCTTAATTTCAATTTGCTGATGAACTTATACAAGTCCACTCTGGTTTGTGCATAGTCAAAACCTGAAACCAGGCAAAAGGAGAGAAACAAGGACAATATTCTCTCATCTTCTTGGTTAAAATCTAAGTTCGTAAGATTAATTACCATTTTAGATCCTTGTATTACTTCTTGTAACTTCATGTTACTCTCCCTTTGTGCTCTTGCTCGTTTCCCTTGTCCGCCTCTCCTTTGTTTCTGCCTCCTCTTTGCTGTCTTTGTGTTTTGGGTCTGTGGTTTGTTCTCCGATCCGTACATAAAAAACTGAGCTCCTCTTGTAACTATGTGCCTGATTTCTCTCCTCAACTCCATTCTGCTTTATCTCCTTCCGATTCGGTTCCAGTGTCCGAACTGATGTCACTCATTGACACTTCTTAACTCAGTTGGTTGACATCACTTTGTCTTTGTCTGCGCATTGACTCAAATCTCCTGGCAAAGGTGTAGATTTGCCCTTTTAAGTAGTCCATCTTATCCCTATGAAATTCATGGGCTTTCCTTTGTTTCACCCCTTCCTCATGTTTGGAAATTCTCAGTTTCATTTCTTTCTTGAATTGGGCTACTTTGTCTTTGTTGTCATCTTTGCCTACCTATTCGTTGATCTGTTTGATTTGGTCCAACAAATTATTTCTTTCTAGTTCGGCATATTTAATGAGAATCACCATCATTTTTATGGAACTTTCTGTATTGCACTACACCCATTCCTTTATCAAATCAGGGTATGGGTTTTCGTAGCTGGGGGTGATCATAATTCGTAACCCTCTGGGGATTCATCCAACTTCAATATATTTCTTCAAAGCAACTGCATCCCACCATTTCTGAGATCTCAGCTCTGGTCAGTTTCTCCAGTTTTTTCAAATTATTCTGCAAGTGTCCCCATACACTCTGCTCTCTTCTAGAGTGTTTGATTCTCCTCCCTGGTCTGCCTCCTGTGAAAACAGTGTCTCCGCGGCCTTTTCTCTCGCTGCCATCTTCCCTGCTTCCGCCATTTCTGTTTACCTCTTTTCTACTGCTCCCGCTGTACTCGTCAAAGCTCTACAGCCCGGCTCCCGCTGTGTGTCAGTTCCCGCTATTCGGATCTGTCAAATAAGGCGGAGTTGGCGTACTTCAACTCCACTCCCGCTGTCTGACTCACCCAATAGGTAGTTGTTAAGCAGGGGGCCCGGAGGTATCGAAGTCCTCCTGGTTTCGGCGCATTTTCTCCTGGCTGCCAAATCGCCGGTGGTGCTGAGTTTACAGCACTTCGCCGCGCGCTGTTTAAGAATGCAAGAAAGCGGTCCTGAACTCCTCGTAGCAAGAAACCCTCAGCACTCCGGTGCAGTAGTTAGATATTTATTTCAATTGTGGCAGAAGCACTGACGCCAACGCGTTTCGGTGCTGGCTCGCACCTTGGTCACAACGTTTACCATGTCGGAACATACTTTTTTTATATACATCTTGTTCCATAATAGGTACAATAAAATAACAAACATCAATAGAGGACTTCTACCAGTTCACCCATTTTTGGCGGCCATATTGGAGTGGTTAATATCACATGCTTATATATATATATATCCAAACACACAGCATCTGACGTAGGAGTTTGCTATATTTCTGATAAGGTGGAAAAGTTAATTAGATCTTGTCTTTGGTTTAGATAGTTTATATTATGAGCAGTGGAAACATTGAATTAAGGGGAATTATTTTTACTGTGATAGAAAGTTTTCAACCTGTCTTAATGGGTGAGTCATTCACAGCTGACGACATTGCCTCAATGGCAAAAAAGCAATACACTCAGTTATTGCAAAAGAAAATCTTGGTATTGAAAAAACATAGTTGTACACCATTCACTTAAATAGATTATACATACCTTTCACCACTAGCCTTTGACGAATGACTCCCATCATGAGGGTTTTACACCTGCTCACCCACCAGCCTCCCCTTCTTGACCCGCTTTGCTAGTGGGTGCTAATAGCGGCAACAAAATTTCTCTTACACAATGCATCAAGCGCTTCACATAACAGATATCAATATTTCCCAATCTATAGTGCTCAATTTATGAACTTTTCAAGGATCGAAGACTGAGTGGACCTTGCTAGTATTTGAACTCATGGTCGGCCTGCCAATCACCACTATTCTTGGATGAAGATTCTATTTATTGAGCTATTTTTCCAGCAATCTTCCTGTTGTTTCACAACTGATAGAAGACAGAGACGCCAAAGCACAAGAAAAACCTTAACACTACTCTATTAAATATGACATGAACTTTAATCAATGTTTATCCACGTCATTCTAAATATAAAGAACAAAATAGAGAAATTGACAGCTAAAAACATCACTTTGTTAAAAAAAATTGGGATTCTCCCGCTAAAATTGAGAGTCTCACTTGTCAAAATCCTACAAAAGCTCAAAATGGATATTATAAATTTACTCAAAAACTTGGCACATCATTAATCTCACCATACCTATACTTGGGTTTTTTGTAGTGTGGAATACCTGGAAGTACATTGCATTTTACGAATATATGAGAAGCTCACTTGCATACACAGGGCCATATTTATGAAAAATTTGCTCAGCGAGCCGCCTTGCTGTTGTGCACAGTGTCACTGAGAAAGGGCAGAATTGCACTGAATTTCAGTCACTATGGCACATTCCTGTCCTTTCCCCTGTGCTAGCTCACAATGGGCTGCCCAGTGCCAATGCAGACACCCTTGCACCATGGGGCGAGGGTGCTTGCGTTGCATGCAGGATTGTTTTTGTGCAGGAAGGGGTACCTTTGTGCAGAATGCAGGACACATAGAAAGAGGGGAAACAAGGAGAAATAAAGATATTTCTCCTCGTTGCGCCTCTCCTGGGGAGGCGTATCTTTTTGTCACATTCCCAGGTTTACCTGTTCTTGTAAATCTGAGTATGCGTCAAAATTTGTGGATGTTGCATGGAAACACCCATGGAAATGCCTCCCTGGCGCAGAATACGGCAACACAGAGATTTGCGCTGCGTTACAAAACTCAAGATTTATAAAGCCAGGCAGGGCCACGAAAGGTGGCCTTGTGTGGCTTCATAAATCTCATGTTTCATTTGCGCTGCTCTTGCACCACGTAGCGTATTGCAAGAGGGACACAAAGTGGCTTTAAATATGTCCCACAGAACCTCAACAATTCCACCGCAAGGAGTGCCAACTTGATTGAGCCTGACAGAGAAATGCACAGTATGAGGCGTCAATTAGGCCTTCCTGACCTATTATTTCATTTATTTAGTCAAAAACGTGTATCTTCAAAATGTATTTCAAAACGGCTTGAAGCGACATCTTTCAACAAACTATACAGCAATTACATTTCATTTAGCATTTTAAAAGGCCTAATCATGGAATATTTCCCATCTGTTCATTTGTAATGTGTGGATCGGGGGCAGTTATTTAACGCAATTACTTTGATGTCCCACATCCCAAGATAATACATGTGTCCTTTTCAGGCCCTCCTGTGATACCAGCGCTTAACAAGTGGGTTACAGACTATCTGAATACTTGGTCGATACTAATGTTATAAAGGGAAATGACTCCAAGGCCCCGGGACAAAGTTAAAAGCATGTGAACATGTAACAAGTTCTGTTATCTTAAACATATGCACCAGACAGCCCGTGAAATCTGAGACATTGTTTCAACCCTACTCCTGCAGAACTCAAATTGTCCTCGGCGTCCTTGAGATCAGCGTGGCACAATGCAATCAGAAAGAACTGTTCATTAACATAAAAGATGCTCAGGGGAATGCTTTTAACACAGGAATAATTGAAGGCTCGAGAGATACTGTGGCTAGAGCTCTCAGTCACCTTTGACCAGAAATAATGGATAGAAGGTGACAATGATGAAAGTAATCTGTGATCAAAGCTTGATCGTGGGACCCTTGAAATGGCTGAAGGTTATTTAATGAAATAGATGAACAATCAGGAATCAAAGGCGGGTTCTCTTTATAGGCTCCTGCTCAGGGAAATGTAATTGACACAGTAAACCTTACACTGAATGCTTGTCTTTTATATGTGGCATCAGTGATTGGAAACTGGCTTTTGAATATGAAAGAGAGACATGTAATGACGCACTGCATACTTTTTGTGAGAAAATGCCATGAATTGTTTTAAATCCTTGATTTAAGTTGACCAATTGCTCCTGAAAGGAAAGGAGTGACCTTTCTGTTTCTAGATGAGTGTAAGTGATGGATGCTACTACGTCCAAAGAAGATGCCAGGATGCTGAAGTGGGCAAGAATAAGTTTCAAAGGGATAGGAGCATGCCACCAAATAGACTTTACAGCTGGTTAGTCTTCACCAAGTTACTCCCCAGACTTCTAGTTCCGAGAGATCCCTGACATTTCAGAAGTTACGCGAATGCCTAAGATTCCATTCTATTTGCTTCAACCGTTAGGGGCCGCTCTACAACAGGTGCAAATAATATTTGGGCAGGGCTGATTGAGCCAGTGTTGTAACGCAAAATAATCGGGGTCTCGCTGCACAATCTGTTGAGGGGGCCTCTGAGTCTCCCTTACTTTACTGATATTCATTGGCCTTGGGGTGAAGGGGCCCCCTGAAGGTTTGGGACTCCCTCCGCGTGGCAGAGGCTGCAGGGGCCTACATTATGCCCCTGGCTGGTGTTTTTTTAAAAAACAGATTTATTCCCATTGGTAAAGGAATGGCCAAAAATGCCCGACAAGAAATTATGCCTTTTTTGTGCACTGGGGTCCATGGGTAATGCATAGGGCATAGCTCCAGTAAATTAGGAGAGAGAGCACAATATTTGCTAGAGTAAAACTGTGTGAAAAATGTGTTTTTATGCCACATGACATGTACTGCTAGAATTCACACCAGCTGCATTTTGAAGCTAAAACATATTTTCGACCTTAGAAGAATGATAGGCTAAAAAGACTTGTTAGGATTCAAAATTGTGACTACGAGGTAGAACTTAAAGCATAGATTTCTGTTATGGAAGAAATAGTCCACTGGACCACCAGACCATAACCTTTAAATACCACATACAAGACGGTACTGTTTCGCTCAGTTTGCTTTCACAATAGTACCAGGTTTACTGTTCTTTCACGTAACATAGTGCAGCAAGGCAGCTTGCTGCATTGTGTTGTGTGAAAGGAAGAGAGCAGAAATGCACCATATCTACTAAGATATGACTCACTTCTGATCTGTCCTAGCACTTCTGCAATGAGTGCTGCCTAACGCCACGGCAGACACCGTTCAGTCATGATGCAAGGGTGCTTGTTTCAAGGGCAGGACTGTTTTTGTGCAGGGACGTACACCTTCCTGCACAAAAATAATTCTTAGAGGCATATATTCCACATGGAAAGAGAAAGTAACAAGCAAAAAGAAGGTTATTCACCCTTGTTACGCCTCTGTCAGGTAGGCATACCATTGTTGCGCAGACCCAGGTTAACACGTCTTCGTAATCACGTGTTTGCATCAAAATACAATGGTGGATGCATGGGAACGCCCAGGCTCCACCCATTTATCACCTACCCGACACAAACTAATGCAAGGCAGCGCTTTGCACTGTGCTGCATTATTTTGTATTTACTAAACCTAGCAAAGCCAGTCAAAGTGACTTTGCGTGGCGTAGTAAATGCCTAAAAGGATTTTGCTTTGGGGTGTGCCACAAAAATGACTCAACCCAGGAGTAGTATAAGGGGATACCACCCATCACCATTCGTGTCCTTAAAAGTGACAGGTCCCCCTCCGCAGGTCCCCCGCCCCTTCGCTGTGTCCTTAAAAGTGACATGTGTGTCCTTAAAAGTGACATGTGTGTCCCCAAAAGTGACATGTGGGTGTGTCCTTAAAAGTGTCAGCTGCGTGTCCTTAAAAGTGACAGGCCTCAAGCCCCTGGAAATACAAGGGTGTGGCACCGTGTATGTGTCAGAGTGTGAGCATCATGAGATGTCCATCTTGTCCAAGGGGCGGTCCTAGGGGCGGTGCTGCTTCTGGAGACACCAGCGAGCCAGAGCCCTATGACGCCTCTAAGGCATTGTTGATGTGTAGAGGGTCCGCCCCCTTTTAGGAGCTGTTTAGGATTCATATAAGGCATCCTTAAGAGCACTGCACAGCAAGCAGCCGCCTGAAGACGAGAAGGTTCCCATAGCAAAATGAAGAGATACAGCTCTCTTGTGAAGAGACCTATGTGGGGTGGTTCCCAACCACCTATCAGTAGATATTACCACAGCTTACCAACTCTGGTAATGGACGAGAATGCTCAGCAAGAAACACCTAAGGATATGGGCTGCGACATTACTGGTTTTGGTAATGGCCAGTGTCGGGGGGTGCAAAAACTCAGTCTCAAGGAGTGCGTATGCAGGTTGTCTCCGGTTAAGGACGCCCACAGCGAGAGTGAGGGCTCTGGTAGTGGCAGCTTGTTTGCCGGCCTCAGTTTCCTGGATATGGAGGAAGATGAAGAGGCTGTAGCACCTCCTAACACACCCGTCTATGAAGCCATGGCCCTTCAGGAGGATACGGATGCTGCTGAGGTTGTGCTGCAACCATCGGGTACAATCGCCGAAGATGTTGGGGAAGCGCAGGACATTAGCGACTCTCAAGATTTCAGAGCCGCAGCAGAGGCTGGTGAAAATGCAGAGGTTAGTAAAAAAAAATAAAAAAAAAAATGTTATGCTCGGCAGTTACAAAGATGAGGTATTTTATTTCTTCAGCTATTGGCATATCAATCTTTCTTTTTTGACCCTAGAGAGTAACACCAGCAGGATGCACCTACTTCATAATGCACTATGGTAAAGAGGATGTAGCACCTCCTAACACCCCTGTCTACGAAGACATGGACCTTCAGGAGGATGCGGCTGCTGCGGAGGTCGTGTTGCAACAGCCCGGTACAAGCGTCGAAGATGACGGGGCATCGCAGGACATTAGCGACTCTCAGGATTTCAGAGCTGCCGCAGAGGGTGGTGAAAATATGGAGGTTAGTATGAAAATGTTATGCCACATGTATCTATATAACGATGTATTTTATTTCTTCAACTAATGGTCTGTCAATCTTTCTTCTTTTGAACCCTAGATAGAACCCCCAAAAAGAGCGGCTGGAGACTGGCGACCTGCAAAAGCGAGCAATGTAATCTTTAATTGTCTGTGGTGTTCAAAACAGGCTGAAAGCTCAACGTGCCAAAACCGTGAGGGCTGCGACAAATGTGTATGCGGTTCTAAGAGCGGCGCGTGTGAAAAAGATGAAGATGAAGGATTGTCCTTCTTTGAACGGCGTGGAGTTAAGGGTTTCGCAGTGACGGTAGTACTAAACTGTGTCAAACGTGACTATTACAGTCTTTGTCACGGCCACCAAATGAACGATCCACAGCAGGCGGCTCACGAATGTTTGTGCGAATCATACAGAGCAAGAACAATACGTTATATTTGTGGTTTGTTAGACCCTTACAAGTTGTATAAGCTGCTAAGGGTGGTGTACGGCCTGCACCCTGAAAAGAAAACTGTACACCCCGATATGTTGAGGATCTTGACATCTGCACTCAATGAGATCCAATACGCCTATGACCCGAGCGTAAAACTACCTGATATGCAGGAGATGTGCCCGACTCTTGATAGAAAGCTGATACAAAGACTCGTAGAAAGGCGTATGTGTAACGTGTATAAAAAAATAGTCTCAGGGGCTTTGCCCTCCGAAGACTATTTAACTAAGTTCTTATGTAACGTTACAGGATAGCGTGTATTTAGAACAAACAAGCGGAATGTTACAACGCAAGGTGGCTATGTGTTAATACGTACTTATGACGTTTGCTATGAAAATGTAAAGTATCTTTTGCTTAAGTCTTGGTAGTATTGTTTATTTGTTTTTTAATAAAACGCCCTTACACAAAACAATCGTCTTTCATTTGTATTTTGTTGTAACCGATGTTATCATGTCGGGGGTTAGGTTAAGAAAACTTTATTATGATACAAGCGGGGTTGGCAGCTTTGGAAGTGTTGAAGCCCTATACAGAAGGGCTGCAGATGAAAACGAGCCCGTAAGCAGAGACCTGGTCAAGACATGGCTATCAGGAGAGGAGGCGTATTCGCTCCATAAACCGGCCAGAAGACGTTTTAAGAGACGTCCTACAATCGTTAATGCTCAAATAGATTATCAGTGGCAAGCTGACATAATCAGCCTTCTAGATATAGCAAAACATAACAACGGCGTTTGTTATATATTAACCGTCATAGACGTGCTGTCCAAGTACGCCTACGCAGAACCGTTAAGCGATAAAAGAGGGGCCAGCGTCACGGCCGCTTTTAAAGCCATCTTCGAGAAGGGCAGGGTTCCTCAAAAACTACAAACAGACGCCGGTAAAGAATTCTTAAACAAGACATTTCAGAAATTATTAAACAACCACGGCGTTCAACATTTTGTAACACACACGGAGGTGAAAGCAGCGGTTGTAGAACGGTTTAACAGAACTTTAAAGTCTAAGATGTGGCGGTATTTTACGGCCAACAACACCTACAGATACGTGGATGTTCTACAGGCTTTTTAGATGTGTATAATGCCAGTTATCACCGGACCATCAAAACATCACCCTCAGAGGTGACTCCTAGTAATTCTTTAGCTGTTTGGCGAACGGTGTACGAGCATAATTTTGCTACAAAGGTGAAGAAACCTATTTTTAAAAAAGGCACACATGTGAGGATTTCAAAATTGAAAGGGGTCTTTACGAAGGGCTACCACCAGACTTTTAGCGACAAAATATTTATAGTGGATAATGTGGAGCTTAAAGAAGGGCTGTATATTTACAGTTTAAAGGAGTACGATGGGGAAGCTGTATCTGGGGTGTTTTACAAGGAAGAGTTACAAATGGTACCTGATGATCCGAACCGTGTGTATAGGGTTGAAAAGGTTCTGAAAAGGAAACGTAGGGGGGCTAGCAGCCAGGCATATGTCAAATGGAGGGGATGGCCGGAGAAATTTAACAGTTGGGTGTTGGCCAGCTCCCTGAAGGGGGTGTGAGCTAGGGACCGTCTAAAATCCTCTAATAAGATGGAGACAGCACCCTTTTATATCACCTTACCATCCAACGCTTCTAAGGGCATGTTCCCCGACAACCAGATTTCTAATTACACCGTGAAACTGGCTAAGCCTGTGGACCTGAAAGGGGATTGGGGGTGGCCCTAACAGAAATCCAATACCCTAGAACATGGAATACATTCACACAGGCCGAGGCAAAGTTTTACATAAAGCGTGAGCAGGATCCAGTGAGCATGCACGAGAGCATTCCATACGGTTACTACCCAACCGTTTTAAGTGTTGTCGATGCTGTCAACAAAGCCATAGACAGCATCGAAGCATATCCGAATACTCATCTGTCGTTAGATAACGTCAGAAGGAAGGTATTTCTTAAAGCACCAAGCCGTACCACGACGTTTAACTGCTCCGGTAAATTAAGAAGGGTTTTAGGCACCGTGCTGCATGCGAAAAGTCCGATGGAGCAGGATCACACATGCCCCGATATTAACGGTGGGTTCTATACGCTCCATGTGTATAGCGACATTGTAGAGGCCCAGAGGATCGGTGATAGTTATTCGCCGCTGTTAAGATGGGTCCATGTACAGGGTGAAAATAATACGATGGTTAATATTCAATTTAACAAACCCGACTACGTCGCAGTTTCTAAAAACCATTTTGATACTATTTCAATTATGATCTACGATGATCAGTCTGAGCCGGTGGCCTTTAAATACGGGAAAGTTATTGTTAAGCTTCATTTAAGACCGAGACACGACAGTGGTTATTAAGCAGGCATCATGGTGGTCGTGAAAACATACGGGGACCCGTCTATGTACAGGGACTATTACAGAAACCAAGCCGGATATGGAGGTCCTCCGTACTTTCAAGGGTCGCCGGTTATGTATGGGGCTGGTTTAGGGGACTTCTTCAGGAGCCTGTTTAGAAGAGCTATGCCGTTCTTGAGAAGAGGCTATGAAATTGTAAAACCGCATGTTAAGACGGCTGCTACGAACATTGCCCATGATGTTGTTGGGTCTGTTACTTCGGCGGTTGCAGAGCGCATGAACAAGCAGTCGCAAGAAGGAGCGGGCTGTTGTACAAGCCGCGCGCGAGTGTTAAAAGGAAGCGCCGGTCTTCGAGACGCAGGGGTCCACCGGTCCCCTATAAAAAAGGAGGAGTTCTTCAAAACGTGCTCAGAAAAGAAGAACTCCAAGATGGAAGAGAGCTGCGAAGAAGAGAAACGTCTCTAAAGTCAATATTTTTTAAAGCATCGTAAACTAAACCATGGCCTTCGTACACTGTGCATCTGGCGAGTGCGCCAAATCCGAGTTAGACTTGTTTACTCTAAAACCAACGCAGACAAGCATCGAAAACAGCTTCTTCATGGAGGTATCGCCTTTAGCCGCCTTGACACCGCTGGCCCCTATAGAGTTTTTTGTGTCAGGGTCCACGGATATGTATTTGGATCTCAACAACGCGCAGCTGCATCTTATGTGTAAAATCGTAAAAGCGGATGGGTCCGACATAGCAGCAGACGCTAAAGTGGCAACGATCGCTTATCCCCTAGCGGCCATGTTTAATCAGGTGGACATCACCCTGGGCGATCGACTCATCACACAGAACGATAACATGTACGCCTACAGAGCCTACCTCGAGAGTATTCTAAATTTAAGCCTGGGCGTAGTTCGCGAAGTAGCGCTACGCGAAGCTATGCAAAGTGCAGTTCGCACTACGCGAACTACGCGTAGCACTACGCGAACTGCGTAGTGCACTGTTCGCAATGATTGCACAGTGCCGGATGCTTGTCCGCACTGTGCAATCATTGAAAACGGCATCTTGCACAGTGCGAGCTGTCTTTTACTGCCGCTCGAGTAGATTTTTACTCGAGCGGCAGCTTTCTCAACGCGGACTGGTAGTTTCTCATCGCGAGCGGTCGCGAGCATACGCGACCACTCGCAATGAGAAACCTGACCTCCCGCGTTGAGAATCTCGCCGGGAGGTTTATTTTCCACGTTCGCGATCGGCAACTTGATGTTGCTGATCGCGAACGAGGAAAAGTCTCGCCGGGATGTCATTTTGCTTGCTCGCGGTCGCCAACTTGACGTTGAGGACCGCGAGCAAGCAAAAAATGACCGCTGCACTACGCTACGCGTGTTTGCACTGTGCTACGTGCAATTCGCGTTGTGCGAAGTAGCGCAAACTTCGCAAACTACGCGAGCGTAGCGTAGTGCTTTGCCCAGGGTTATCTAAATTACAGTAGCGACGCCCTTGACACGCAGCTTTCAGCGGGTCTCTTCTACAAGGATACATACGCCCAGTTTGAAACCACGGCTCTGGACGGTGCCAATCATGGTTTTGTAAAAAGAGCAATGTTTGCAGCAGGCAGTCGCAACTTTGACCTCCTGGGCCGCATACATTCAGATCTCTTCTTCCAAGATAAACTGCTCATCAATGGTATTGATCCTAAGATCAAGCTCACACGCAACAAGGATTCATTCTGTCTCATCAGCGGGGATGCGGACCAGTACAAGCTGGACATCCTGGCTGCGAGCCTGTTTGTAAAGAGAGTGAAAGTGTCCCCGAGCGTCAGATTAGCGCACGCCGACGCTTTGCAAATATCAAACGCCAAGTACGCTGTGGAAAGAGTAGCTCTGAAGGTGTTCAGCATCCCAGCAGGTACCCGTTTAACCCAGCAGCAGAATTTATTTCTAGGGCAACTACCCAAACTCATCATCATCGGTTTTGTGGACAATACAGCATTTAGCGGCACCTACACCTTAAACCCCTTCAATTTTAGACACTACAACATCAACTACGCGGCGCTGGTCCACGAGGGCACTGTGATTCCTGCAAAACCCTACACCCCCAGCTTTATAACCTCCAACTACATCAGGGAATATCAGGGGTTGGTTTCAATAACCGGGAAGCTGTGTCAAGAGAAGGCTATGGGGCCGGGTACACGTTGTTCGCATTCGACCTGACCCCCGACATGGAAGACGGCGATCACTACAACCTTGTCAAAAACGGAAATCTAAAAGCTGAGATACGATTCAGTAATCCGCTACCGGCGAATGTGAACATGGTTGTATTCTCGGTATTCGACAGCATCATTCAGATCAACCACGCAAGACAGATTTTGTTTGACTATCTTTAAAACATTTTGTGAAATGGACACTGTGCAGATACGATCGTTCTTAAGCAGGCATAAAGACGCTAGGAAATACTTTTTAGGTGTTTTCCCTAGCAATGGTTTACCCCCTGAAATAGGGTTAGAAAGACCCCGCACCCTAGTCTTTAACACCGACCCGCATGACAAGAGCGGAACACACTGGGTGGCCTTGTTTATAGACAGTGACAAGGTTATATTGTTTGATAGTGCCGCTGAATTCCCCGAACATCGTATCTATACACCGCCTATATTCAAGTTTGTGAAAAAAGCCGCTGCGAGGTTGGAGTATAACAAGCTGAGGGTCCAGGATTCCATAGCCATCACATGTGGGGAACATTGTATTTATTTTATCAGTAAAATGTCTGAGGGTATGTCGTTTAGAAATTTCTTAAATCTATATTCGCGTGACCTTGTTAACAATGACAGTATAGTTGTGAAATATGTAAAAGAAAACACAGTGGTCTCGGTCAGACCTGTGAAACCCGAATATGTCGCTTGTCAAAATTGTAAGTCCGTGGGACATGTGCATGTTTAAAAAGCCGGTATTCAGACTTTGTATTTCTATGCTACCACATACAACATAATTAAAACATTTTAAAAGACAACATAGGCAGGTTGTAAAGTTATAAAAAAAAAAAGTGTTTTATTACAAACATCTATGCAGGGGTGTATTACACCGACAACCAATGCTCAAGAAACATAAGAAGAAGAAGAAAAATCAGACGCTGCTATACGCGTAATAGACACATTTTATTAAAAAACAATAAAAAGTCTGAAGAAACATCAGGGTGTAAGCCAGGTACTTGGTTTGAAAAATGTCTTTTTTCGCGGTACAACCACCGTTGCAGGGGTAGTCCAGGAGGGTGATAGCCGTGGAACGTCAGAGCCTGTTGGTGATGGGTGTACGGGGGCTTTCAAATTTTCAAGCAAACGCCGGTGCTCGTTATTACCCACGAGCGTTGAAGGGATGTTGAGTTCAGCAGCGGCTCGAAGAAACGCATCCCAACCACGCGGTGCGTTTTGAGGCATTATGATTTTGGGGTACGTGAGACCTTTGACTAGATCGTACATGTGTGACCCTGCAACCGGCTGTCCCTTGTAGAGAAATTCGCCTCGTTCATTCCAAGATGTTAGGTCTTTAGAAGTTGCAAGTTTACTCATCAGCATTTGCGCGGCCCCCCTGTGTCTTTGACTTATATTTTTTAAGAGATCGGCAACAAAGGCATCTGAGGGTGATGCAAGGTCCTGTGATGGTTGCAGGGGTTGAGGGCCATTTGGAGGTGCGGCTGGTTGTTCAGAGTCCGGGCGTATAGAGTCAGCTTATTTTTCTCGGTATTCCATTGGTTGTAGTAACTTAAAAAGTTTTTAAGGGTGCTGGTGTAAAGGTTTGCCTTGTCGTAGGGGTTTAGATCGGTTCTGTTCAAAATGTCTTTAATTTCAGCATCCAGACGCAGAGTCTCATTTCGGCGTATATCCCAGGCGTTGCCCTTTGAAGAGCTCAGATGGTCCATTTGCTGCCTTGGAACCAAATACATCTTTGTGGCATGCTCCATTACTGTCCCGAGAGGAGGCTTGTAATTATGGGTATAGCTATGCCCAGCAAAGAGCCTTTAAAGCCTCCAGACTGTTTCACCAGTTTCTTCTTGGTAATGAGTGAGGCCCTTTTATTACTGAGCTTCTTGATAAGAGCCCTCTTCTTCTTCAGAACCTGTAACTGACTCCTTGATATAGGGACGTTGCCTTTTAGGGTATTTAGGGCAATTTCAGAAATGGCAGACACTAAGTCGTCAGAAGCAGCGCACAGGATGGCCTTTCTGTGCTGGGGACTGGCTGTAACAAGCATTTTCAGGAGAGCTAAATTACGGCGTAGGCGGGCCGACATGGTCAACACCTTATATTATAAGGGACAGGATTGTAAATGTCTCTAAAAGTCATCAGCGCTGCTTTTTATAGGTCCGGACCTTGGGCTTAGGGGTGTAAGCGACTGGTAGATCGGGGGCAAATATATCAGCCCTCAGTCTATAGTCTTCTAGAGTTTCATTTTTAAGTCGACCAGCAGGTAGCCGTGGGGTTTTGCTGTAGCGTCGTTAAAGGCCTCCATGAAGAAGTGTGTGTTTCCTGGGTACATCTGTTTAGCTATGACTGATATTTGTTGTTTGTCACGGGGGTTTTTAAATAAAACAAGGTATGAAGCGTTGCGAGCTATAGACCTGCTGTTCTTGCCCTTGTAAAACAAGTTCTGCACAATGTAGCAGATGCTTAGATTACGGTGATGCGAATATTGAGTAAAAGCTCTCTCTAACTCCGGATGATCCCCACCTTCACACATAAGGTCATCGACAATTATCATGTTTACAAGGGACGGTGGCAGTAACTCATCATCGTTGAGATTATCTGGTATGCCTTCTATAAATCTGATATGGGGGAAACTACGGGCCAGATCAGTATAAAGAGCTTGCCAGCATGAATAAAGCCATACAATGTTATTAGGGGTTTGGGATAAAACATCGGCAGCATTTTCTAAGAGCTTTTTTATAAAGTAGCTCTTACCACAGTTTGAGGGCCCTGCTAACACGCATGCGAATGGATGCTGTAATATGGTGTCCATGGTGCGGGGTCTGTATCTCTAATGAGGCTAATAACCATACGGCAGTGTTTTATAGTCAGCAGTCAGAACCCTTTTATCAAAAACAACGCGTAATGTTTTATGTAAGGGCTGGGTTGTAATTTCCCACTTCTTTTTGGACCTGACTATACACGGCTGGTTCACAACTATGGTTTTAGCATTTTCACAATTGTCGGAGGCAGCGTATTCGTGCACCAGATTCTTCAGACTGTCAAAATTGATTTTTAGGGTGTTGCTGACATTTAATGTTATGCCTTTGACCTTCATACACACTTTGTTCTTGTTTGTGCGGTAGGAGTAGGTCTTAGGTCCGGATGACGTGTATTCTATTATATGCTCATCCTTATCGAGCTCGCTGGTCAAATTACCCAGATAATCCCCAAGAGGAGGGTCTTCATCCCCTGGTTTACTCAGAAAAATCACCGAGTCGGTATCGTGATACAAGCAGCGGTCCTGGAGTTTGTCCATAACCTTGTAAAGTTCTAGACGGGCGTGGGCGGTCGTGAAGCACGCTATGAAGATGTTGATGTTGTTACACGTTGTGGGGTACGCTTTTGTGTATTTCCAACACACCGCAGCGGTCTCGTCATCGATAAACCCGCAGCTGGACACCTCGTAACATGGGGCAAACAGGTACTTAAACAACTCATCAGGATCGGTTATTAAGGTCGTATTTGACAGGTTTGTACGCTGTGCGAATTTTCCCCATAAGGAGTTGAGGCAGAGTTTGGCTAACTGCCGGTGGGCCGGGTTGACCTCTATCAAATGGGGGCGTAAATGGATACCTTCGTGAGCGTAGTAGTCATTGATGTATTTCTGCTTTGCATCCTGACTAGTACACCATTCGGGATACCCTGAGGCCTCCTGCTTGTCTCTGAGAAACATATTAATGTATGGGGCAAAGAGTCGGGTCGTGGTCCTCGTGTATCCTACCGAGCCTGTAACCTTTCTCTAAGGCCGCTTCTACCTCGATGCTGCACCAGGTTCCTGTGAGCATCCTTTGTTCATCGGTGTGCCTACAATCGTCAACCTCTTTAAACACCGCACATGTGCGACAGAGGGGGAACATCAGTTTACCATCGACTCGGTATGGTAACACCGGAAAGTAAAGCTGTCGTGGAGGATAGATTTCACATTTGACTAGCCCAAAGTATTCGTATATGGGCTTAAAATCTCTATATATGATGGTGGGGTGTCCTAAGGGGTATACCTTCATTTTGTTCACAAATGGGTACAGACTGGTGAAATCATAGTAGTGTATTTTCTCACCCTCACCCACGGCCCTGTACAGTTGTATGGCATTTGTACGACCCCCGAATAAGGCATCGCGGGGTTCCAGAGGTTCTGGTAAATCACGACTCTGAAGGAAAGAGCAGAGCGCTGTGTCGGTTGTTAACATCTCTAACCACTCATGCTCCCAAAGAACCCTCATAGCAAAGCCACATTTTTCAACATACTGAGCCTTCAACAGCGTACGTCTGTGTAAGTGTTCAAATTTGACACCCAGCAGTCTGTTAAACTCATGGGGTTTGTAACACTGAGGGCAGCCGTGGTAAAAGCAGCCATTGTTTTCAAAGGCCGTCGGCACCCCCTTAATTACAGCGTACCCATCCAGGTAGTAGGGACCCACACGGTATTCACCACCCTGTAAGGCGTGTTGAATATGTACGTCTTCCTTCTCAGAAACGTACATGAGCCACCGGATCGAGGGGGTTGAATATCGTTTCTGTTTGCCATTATAGAGGTCTACCGGCACTAGAGCAATACTTTTTGGTCTTAAAAACATGTGTTTGTAGATGGACATACACATGGAGGCCAATGTGATGTTTTGAAAAGGGTCTATGTATTCGACAGCCTTCGGCATTTCAGGCGTATTGGGTTTCAAGACCCTGACTTTCTTTGTCATTTGAGGCTTCTTGGGTTTCACGATCCTGACTTTCTCTGTCATTTGAGGCTTCTTGGGTTTCAGGATCCTGACTTTCTTAGTCATTTCCACCACAACATCTCTGAAGAGGTTGCACGCTTGTCGTAGGATCATTACATCAGCCTGACAATAAGCTTTCAACTCTGTTTGAAAATGAAACTCCTTTTCACGGTTTTCAGAGTACCATTCTAGAAAGCTCTCCTTCTCGGATGGCATCATATATTCAACCCCGTAGCTGTCAGGAGGTGGCATGTGGCCCACATAATTCTGGTTCGCCCAGGTGTTAAAAAAGTGTGGAAAATAACCTTTACAACCGGGGAATCCAAAGGCTTTTGGTAGCTTGCTCAATTTCATAGGTAGGAAATTCAGGGTATCTATAAACCTTATTTGTAACCTAGCGGCTGTTAACAACATCAGCTTGGAACCCTGAGTGATGAGTTCTACTTGTACCTTTTCACGAATCATATTTTGTAAAATAAAGAATGAGTCGTATGCTTTTGAGTTGTGGGCCAGCATGGTATACCCTTTGAATTTGGCTTGAATGAAGGTGTTAAGGAAATCACCAACGCACGTTCCGCCTTCAAACTCCCAGCTGTCGTCGGAAGTTACATGGTGTGCGTAAATATAGTTAGGTTGGTGTACTCCCGTCTCTTGTGTGCACTCTATATCAAACACTATGTAGGCTTCGGTTTTGGTCTGGGGTCTGCCTGTAACCATGTAGCACCGATGGTTGGTACCCGCCTCAAAAGACGTCTGACACCGGGGGCATTTCATACCTCGGCATTTGTGATCTGTCGCCACATACCGACCACACTCAAAGCAATCCATTTTAGGGCTGCATTTAACAGCTTTCTTATGGATGCTCAAACAGTCTTGAGAGCGACAAAACATCTTACAGGTGCAACACCTCACCTTCAGGGCAGCGTCTACGATGCAACCATCACTCCGGCACATCTTACAATGCATTTCACACTGATGACGGTCCTTACTGTTGTATATGTGGTCACAATGTGTGCACACGTACTTGACACCCAGAAAACTTTTAAGGTTCAAGATACCGTAAAAGTGATTTTTGTGGTGAAGGACATATACGGTCTTGTTTCTCACACGGTCCCCTGTTGTAAAGTACTTCCAAGAGCTGTTGTGATAAAGAACTTTCACCATCACAGAGAAATAGTTCTCAAAAAGACCTATGTCGCCAAAGCCGACCATGCGGTCTGGTGGTATTTCAAGAACCTCGTGGGCTTCAGCCGCTCTAGACATGATGGCCGCGTCGGTGGTGTTGCGCCCCATCAACAACCCTACGATGCTGGCCGCCAGACAGATATTGGGTGTGTCGTTGTTAAAGTCGAGCAGCCAACGCTGTTTCTTACCAATTATCTGACTGTATAGCACACTCTTTAAAGGTCTTGAAACACCCCCTCACGACCCCGTACAATGAGGGCTATGACACGGAAAGTACCGTAGGCGACTAGTTCAGCCTTGCTCTGTAAAAGCCTCGAAAGGTTTTCTAAAAATTCCACGGCGTCAAACACATCTCGGGACCTCCGTTTGGTGAACAAAGGACTGTCAAAACCCTGCCCCTGGAAGCGTAGTTGGAAAAAATCATTAGGCCCACATCGCGTAACAACCTTTCTATGAGCGTTTGCACCGCCTGATGTATAGCTAAAACACCGTGATCGGAGGACCTTATCTGGTGGAGGTTGGTAAACCTAAACTCCTCGTAGTGCTCGGTGGCATTAAATCTCTCTACATCACGCCTGTAGCTTCTAATGCTCTCTAAATAGACACCCTCTGAATCCTCATCTTGAGGGATTTGACTTATTGGGGAGCTTACTGATGTATCATTTTGGGGGTTCTGGTTTAGTAGGGTCTCTGGGGGTCTTTTAAGCACCCGTGTAGCACATATCCGGGCTTTCTTTAATTTACTTATTAAAAGCCGGCGCTGCTTGGCGCTATTAGCCCACTTTTGTTTTTTACGGGACCAGGCTTTTCTAGGTAACCGTCCACCTCCTATCTGAACAGTATGGGATGTGTCTATGTGCGCTGTACTCCTGGAGGCCTCTGCTACATGCCCACCCCTTGACCCCTCTAGGGGTTCCGGATGTCGATGTGTTGGTGTTCTACCACCAACATCATTCAATTGCCCTCCCCCAGGACCGTTCCCTCCTACACTTTACGTATTGGGGGGTGGATGGCATCGTGGTATGACTCTGATTGCATGGTTCTATGTACTTTTTACGCTGGAGTATGCGTAAGAAGCGCAGGGACTTTGTCAGTACTGTTTGGACCTTACTGTTATATTTTGATGTGTGTGCTTTTTTATTAGAACCGCTAGCATGGGGTTTCTTTAGGGTATGGCGCTGTCCTAGACACGCCTGTATACGCCATATGTCTGATCCCGCTTCCTGGCACGTATTGAGAATCAGCCTTTTACACATGTCAACTCTTTGCAGTATCCGTTGCTGTGCCTCCACCATGGACCTGTCGCCGCTACCCCCCAACCCCATTTTTAAGGTTGCGGTTTTCGCTTGGCGTTTTAGCTTTCTGACAGCCATTTGTATATCCTTTACATGAGCATCTAGTACCGGATTTGGGTCTACAGCGTCGTATTGTGGAGGGTTAGGTATGAATACGGTGTTTGGCTGTATAACAGCCTTTAACACCCCGGGGGCCTCTAATGGTCCTTCATCCCCAACGCCATTCTGTAACTGAGGGCCTGAGGGGATCATAGAAATAGGATCCCAGTGCGAACACCCCGGGGCATTTGGGAAAGTCGCCTCACTAAATGTCACCCCCGTACTATGAATTGACCAGTCGTCCCACCCTGTACTGTCAGTGTTGTATGTTGTCGGGGGTGTTGCGGAGCTTACACTGGCCGCGGGGCCGTTTGGGTCATAAGCTCCCTGAGGGGTGATAGGGGACATAAGGTCCGAGGAGTTTAAATGACTGTTGAAATAATCGAGGTTGGTAACGGCTAAGGTATTGTCAGGGCAGGGGTTGGGTGAATGTATAACAGGGGTCTGCAAAACCCCCTTGTATGTGCTAGAAGGCCCCTCGGGCGCTGCTTCTGAGGGTTTATCAAGTTTGTCTACCATACTTGCCAGTGAATTGAGACAGCTTTTGCTGATGGTATACGAGCCTCCTAAGGGCTGCCCTTTTCCAGACCCGGGACCCCTAAACCCATCAGTAACGACTATAGAAGGTTTTGAGGTCTGTTCTACGGGGCATTCCTCTACAGACGTCGCTAGTTTATTTGAAACTATAGAGGTCTTCAGAGGATGGGAAGGGTCCTGTGGTGTAGCAGGTTTGTTTAAGGGCCCTTCCAATGTTTCTACTTGTAACGCCTGTACCCCTTGCTTATTCTTAAGATAATTTCTTAAAAGCTTGTTGACTTTAGGGGTTTGAGTTTGTAACAGAGCTTCCACACCAGGCATCACAGCCGGGAGGCCCAAAGAGAGCGCTGGGGTAGATGGATCGTTCCCCTGCTTAGCAACATTTTTTAATGCTAGATCTAAAGGTGTAGCTAGGGTCTCAGGGACCACCTGTTTCATGCTGAGGTCTAAAGGGGCTGCTTGGGATTCCAGGACCAAAGACGGCTTCTTGAGGTTTAAAGGACATGTCTGGGGTTCTGCGGCCATTTGCTTCTTCTTAAGTGTGGGCTTGTTTGAGATTAGAGTTCCTTTTGAGGCTTTGAGAGGGTTCAGATACACATTGGATACGTCGGTTCTCTGTTGTATGTGGGTGTAGTATGTGTAGATCTTATTCTGGCATACACGCCTACTCTCTCCTTTTGCCGCAGACCCGGTGTTCAGAACGGTCTTTGTTATATCCCTCAGCGGTTTTGTGGACCTCTTAGACTTATGCGTATCTTCGCCGTGGCTCTTTTGAACGGCTCCTAGAATGTAACATAAAAAATATATATTAGAAACAATAAGGAACATAAGATGCTTACAATACCCTCAGTAGTACATTTGGTACTACATGGCTGTGCACCACTTTGTTTGAGAGAATACAACCCAGAGAGTTCTTTTTTCACACCCTTTTTGTATAAAACACACCTTTTAGATGTCTTTTCACAGATCGTTTCTTTGCCACAGGCCCTTCTTTAGATGTTGAAGATTTCCTTTTCACAGGTCTTTCTTTTGGTCGCTGCGCCGGCTCTTGCACAATCACTGCTTCCGGGTGTGACTCCATGGACCCTGTAAAGAAAAAATAATCAGATTTGCAGTATACCGCTGGTCTTAGTAGACCCCTCTGCGGTGCGTTCCTATAGTTCACAACTACGGCTTTTGGGGTCTAGACACCCCATGGTCTAGACCGTTTAAAGAAGCAGCGCCTTTCTGATTTACCTGTAAGAACGGGGCTATCCTGTACACATGGCGATGCGTCTTGACCCCCCTTGGGACATTCTATATCATCAAGAATCCATTGTAGTTCGGGATCCAGACCTATAAAACAAACCATACATGAGAACACCCTTAGAAACACCTAACTTCTAAGATATATGTGAACAAACCTACGCGGAACTATACACCTCAAAACACATGTACCTGTCTGTAGGGCTAGCATTTCAGAGTCTGTTAGGATTAATTCCGGCATGTCCTGCATCTGGATAAATAAAAAAAACAAATGTTTTAAAACCACACTTCATAAACATGATATTATAAGTTCATACATTCACCTTAGAAAGCACCAATACACAACGCAGAGAGACAGACATCCTTACACAGAGTCTACATAAAACAGTACCGAGGAATATGGGCCCCTGGTTATGGGTGTACAAACTGTAGACATGACACGGCCGACCCCCCAGCTAAACATCCTGATTAAAGTTTGGGAAAGTTTGGGAAAACATAAAAATCTAAATTGAAAACAAAACTCAGCCGTTTATTTATTTTATTTTACCCTGTAAGCAGATGTACCAATAATAGAGGTATCTGGTACCGTTAGATTAAATAACCCCTTAAAACTATGGGCGAGCATTTGCGTTGTAAAAAAAACACACACACACACGTTTATTTATTTATTTAGTTATTTTTTTTTTTTTTTGCATGGCATGTTTCTAACATTGTATCCAGATATATGATACAGCATGTAACAGCAGCAGGTCTATTGTCTTTGTCACTGGTTGTTAGTTGCATAAGATAAATAAGCCGCAGCTATGACGTGTATATAATATTGAAAAAGCTTCCATTTAAAGCCCTGGTGACACCCCTACAATTCTGCTGTTTAATGCCTTGTTACACATCCTTAGGAGGCACTTCCCTGGGTGAGAATACCGACCGGGAGCTCCCCCTACGTGTTTCACGAAGGAAGACCCTCCCCAGCCGTGATGTCATCACAGAGGGGAGGAGCTTCCTTCATGAAACGCTGAGGGGAAGCTCCTGGCAGCCATGCTACTGCAGCCATCGCAACCCTCGTGGGGGACCCGGAAACGGCGCCACCAACCGCCCCAGAGCAACGCCGGTGGTAAGAGGGCTCCGTGGTCTTATTTTTATTTTTTTAAAACAGGGCCTCGAACCATACACTGAGCCCTAGGCCTCAGGGCCCCCACTGTGCAACAACCCCGGAGCACCGCGTGGAGCTCAGCGGGCTCCGGGGCCTTTAATTTTAAAAATGGGTCCGAGCACCACACACGGAGCCCAAGGCCGCAGGACCCTCACCCAAGCACCCGGAGCTCCGACTGGTGCAAAGCGGGCTCCAAGGCCTTTAATTTTAAAAAACCGGGCCGAGCGCCCCGCACGGCGACTAAGCATGCCGGCCCCTCACCCCCACCCGCACCAGAGCTCCGGAGCCCCTGCATGGTGCATAGAGGGCTCCGGGGCCTTTAATTTTAAAAAAGGGGGCCTCGCGCCCACACGACGCCCTAGGGCTCAGGACCCCCACCCCTATCACACAAAACCCCGGAGCACCGCACGGTGCATAGCGGGCTCCGGGGCCTTTAATTTAAAAAAAAAGGGGCCTCGCGCCCACACGACGCCCTAGGGCTCAGGACCCCCACCCCTATCACAAAAACCCCGGAGCACCGCATGGCGCATAGTGGGCTCCGGGGCCTTTAATTTTAAAAAAAGGGGCCTCGCACCCCACACAGCGCCAAAGCACGCCGGACCCTCACCCCCACCCGCACCAGATCCCCGGAGCAGCGCCCATGATAGGAGGGCTCCGGGGCCTTTTAATTTTAAAAACAGGGCCGAGCGCCCCACACTGCGCCAAAGCATGCCGGACCCTCACCCCCACCAGCACCAGATCCCCGGAGCAGCGCCCTTGACAAGCGGGCTCCGGGGCCTTTAATTTTAAAAACTGGGGCCGAGCGCCCCACACGGCGCCAAAGCACGCCGACCCCTCACCCCCACCCGCACCAGATCCCCGGAGCAGCGCCCATGACAGGCGGGCTCCGGGGCCTTTAATTTTAAAAACAGGGCCGAGCGCTCCACCCAGCGCCAAAGCACACCGGACCCGCACCCCCACCCGCACCAGATCCCCGGAGCAGCGCCCATGATAGGAGGGCTCCGGGGCCTTTTAATTTTAAAAACAGGGCCGAGCGCCCCACACCGCGCCAAAGCACGCCGGTCCCTCACCCCCACCAGCACCAGATCCCCGGAGCAGCGCCCTTGACAAGCGGGCTCCGGGGCCTTTAATTTTAAAAACTGGGGCCGAGCGCCCCACACGGCGCCAAAGCACGCCGGCCCCCCACCCGCACCAGAGCCCCGGAGCAGCGCCCATGACAAGCGGGCCCCGGGGCCTTTAATTTTAAAAACGGGGCAGAGCGCCCCACACGGAGCCCTAGGCCTAAGGACCAACACCCCCGCCCACACCAGATCCCCGGAGCAGCGCCCATGACAAGCGGGCTCCTGGGGACATTTTATCTTTTATTAATTACGGGGCCCACGAGCCCCTCACAAGGCCTCCAACATGCCCCCGGAGCCCTCCAGGAGCGCAGAGGGCTCTGGGACTACCCCAGGCACAACGATCCTTACCAGAACAAACCATTGAACCCTGCATCCTGGCCCCTCAGATCCTTCGGGTCCTTCTAGGACCTCTAGTATAAAACTAGGACCACCAACCACAGAAGCCTCAACAGACTGCAGCCCCTGTCGACACGAATATCGCACAATGGACACTGGTGAGTACTGAAACAGTGTTTATTTATTGTCAAACTGTTTTATGGTCTCTGGGGCCTCTAAAGCAGTAGGTAACTATGTAAAAATGTCTCTAGACAGTGTTAATCATTAAAATTACATCTAAAACCAATTAAAAACTCTGATCATTTAAATACAGGCATCAACATATTAAATAAGCCCATACCCTCTTAAGCCTGTAACACAGCCCCTTATTTACGTACCTCCATTAATGTGTAGCAGGCAGCGTCAATCTGGGAGAAGCTGCTCTGGTCCATTGTTGGCTTTAAACTTCGGGGCTGGTGGGCCTGTGCAGCAAAGACAATCACAGCAGATCGCTCCTAATGGGTTTTTGAATGACTGCTTGTGTCGGCGCTCTAAAGTATGCTTTTTATACCTGGCAGGGCATGTTAATTGGAAGGAGGACCCTTTATGGAGGGGAGTGTTTAGAATCTTGTAGTACGTGTCATTATTGGTAATAGAGCATTGTAGTGAGGGTCATTATTGGGACCGTTTTCTGACCATTGCACTGCTTTGTTAGATGGCTCTTTGACCTTTGACAGCTACTAATTAAACCTAGGACCTGTTGGGGGATGCGGTCCTGGGAAGGAGGGACGTATGTTTTATAAACAAACCCTGTACTATACAATTTAAGATGCGTGGGAAGCTTGGGACTGGCTGATTAGTTTTGCCTGTTCTCAACGGTGCTCTGTCAGGGTAACTGGCCTTTTGTTCTTGTGTTTTCACATTGTGACTTGTGACTTTTGTTCTTGTGTTTTTACGTCGTGACTTGTGAGCCTAATGGGTAGTTTTCTGCCCCCAGCTACGGCTGGGATGCATTTCAAACTGCAGCATCTGATTCTAAAGAAAGACCCTTTTAAAAAAAACTCTGCACCGTAAACCCTTGTGTTAGACAGCCCCAGATGTCCCGGGGCTGGTGGGGGCTTGGGGATGCCTGCTCAGACGCCAACTGCCAGCAACACAGCCCTCGGTTTTAAACAGACACACACATGTCACTTTTGGGGACACACATGTCACTTTTAAGGACACAGCGAGGGGAGGGGGACCTGTCACTTTTAAGGACACAGCGATGGGGCGGGGGATCTGCGGAGGGGGACCTGTCACTTTTAAGGACACACATGTCACTTTTAAGGACACAGCGAAGGGGCGGGGGACCTGCGGAGGGGGACCTGTCACTTTTAAGGACACGAATGGTGATGGGTGGTATCCCCTTATACTACTCCCAGGCACAAAATCTTAGTAAATTTGGGGCCTAATGCCTTGCTGACAGCACTGTCCAGTTACGTTTGATCTGGGCTGGATCAAAGCCAAAATCCAAGATAAAGCTGTTTCCATGGCAAACGCTATTCATTTTGACATTATTTGCCTTGTTTCTATCTAAAAAATACATTTGTTCTTTTAAGCATCACTTTTTTTCTCATCTGAGGCTGCTCTTCAAATGGCATTAACCACTCCATTGTAACTGACTTATGATGCGGATTAAGGTAGCATCTTGTAGGTCAATCATGTTGCAGGGTTAGTAAAGCTGATCTCCCTTGTCATTTTCAATTCCTCAGGGTGAGTTTTCTCTTCAAGAAAATAGGCTGTGTTCAGTGGGAAGTTCGGTAGTACAAACACATAAATAAGAATCGCCTTTTTGCAGCAGCCATGCTGTTTCATTTATGACAGATTTCTTCGTGGATTTTCCAATTCTAAACTCAGGCACCCCATGGCCAAGGATGATTCAACATCAAAATATCAATACATTGATGATTTTGAATCTTTGTTATGCTTTTAATTGTGTTTTTAATAGTATACGTGTTCAAATTCCAAATGCGCAAATATGCCTTAAACAAAGAAACATGTAGCAATACATGTAGCCCCATAGATTCCCCTTTAAAATGAGGAATCGTCAAGGCAATATGTCATCCAAATTCTGATTCTCATGGTTATTCCACATTTCCCAACCAGAACTTCACTCAGAAACTCCACCTGCTGTTATAAGGTGGAATCGCCGGACACTTGACCAGCAGTGTTCCGGTGAGACTTATATTTCTGAGGTACTTCCTGTTCCTAACCCCATCGGAATTACAGGACTCAAAATCTAGCCTTTGCGTGATATTAACTATACATCACCGGTTCCGGTTTATAGCGCTACAAAGTGACCAAACTACTTGAAACCATAATGGTTTAGTGGCTCATTTCAAAACCAGGAAGGCCTAAGTCGGTCAGTCCATAAGCAGAGCTATCATGAGCCTGATAACTGAATAGGCGGTCTTGTCAAGAGACAGTTAGAGGCAGGAAAAGATTTCTAATTGTAAGAAAAAAAGACAAAAACAACTGTATATAGCTGGCAGGCTCGCAAAGTTATCCACGCACTGGAAAGAGTGGAAACGTATGGAAATGAATAGTCAATTCTCAGACATTACGTGGATAAAAAAAATGCTGGCACCCGCTAAACAAAGATGTGAGTGATTTACAAAACTATACAAGTAAAATAGCATTTAAGGAACTATTCCAATTTATTATTAAACCCTGTATCTCATTTTGGAATTCATTTATATACTTGTGAATATGTTTGTCGACTACTTGTAGTGAGATTCACAGCATGGTGGTGTGTATCGATAGTGGAACACAAATAAGCCTGTACAGCTGAAGATAGGGCAAGTTTGCTTGCAGAGCAGTGTGTGTCAAAATCATTGGAGCAAGGATCAAACTATTTTCAGGGGGTTATGAGCTATGAGAGGATAGGATGCTGATGAAGAGGCAGCCGAATCAGTGGTTTAAATAGAGAGGCATGAAGAAACAAAATACTGAAGAATCAGAAAGCGTGGCCCAACTACACCAAAACCTCACAACAGACAAGAACATAGCCACACCACAGAATATCTGGATCATAATATTACCGCCTATGATTAAAAAAAACTTGACTGAAGTGCTACAGCTATCGATCTGGTGAAATGAGAATGATGTAACCTTGAATTAATCTGTTCTAATCTACAGAGGATTTATATTACATTTATGATTAAAAGTGTATACATCAAAGTGCTTGTGCCCTTCTGCAATAACCACTACTGCCACTTTGGCAGAATCGAAGTCAGTGATGGTGTTCTACTGATTTAGGAGCTACCTTAATCACAGTCACCTCGGATTTACCACAAATGCCACTTTACCAAGACCGCCAAGACTAAAATATTTCCCTTCTGTGTTATCATCTGCTCCAATTTGTGTGGTGTACCACATGTTGAGAGAGCTGTAGAATACCTATCCTGTCCAACACAACCACAGTCACAATTCCCTATCTTATGTACTTATGTCGTCCCCTTCTTTCCCATGAAGGGATTGTATTGTAGTGTATTGAAATCAATTTTTTGCTGCACTTTCAGAATTATATACCTGATTTTTACTCTTTCTTCTTTGTAAAGTGATGAATCCTAGTGTTTGTCTAAATCTCTATCGGACAATTACATTATTATGTAAATACTTAGCAACTTTAAATGAAGGTAGCGTAATTTCACAAGGGTATCTTGCTTTGTTAGGCTGTATTGGTTTGCAATTATACAGTGCTTTTTCTCAGAAGTGGCTATATGGTAGGGGTATGCAGTTTTTCAATTCAGAAAAACATATTATTTATAATATGGTTTAGGTGGTAAAAGCTTGGGTGGAAGAAGTTAAAGCTTTCACACCCTGGAGGTCTCTGGAGTTGAATGGGTCTCCTTCAATGGCGGCACCGATAAAACTGCTGTTGGGAACCGAGGAGGGCTCCGTGTCAACGGATACCGGCTTCAAGAGAAGAACATAGCAGGAGCTATGTAGAAGTCAGGCCCACTGGCAATGCACCCTCAGTGAACTGGCTGGACATTGGCCCCAGTCTCCAGATGGTTCTCCTGGTAAAACGTTTCTAAGTCCAAGGTTTGAGGTTTAGGCAGAAGAAGTACGCTCAGGCCAACGGTTCCAGGACCTCACGAACAGGACTTGAGGTCAGGGCTCATTTCAAAATAAGCCACCAGCAAGGTCCAAAGCAGGTCAAATTGAAACTAGTCACCTGGGCTCTTTCAGGAAAGTGTCCTTCTTGCAGCTTTAGTGTCCCTGTAGCTTGACACATGGTCAGCCAACTGACCCTTGGAGCCCATTTCTTTGTCCTGGGTATAAGTCGGAGCAGGTCCAACTGTTAAGGGTTTCCTCACAGGTCTCAAAAGCAGGTGCTGTCCTTCTTCTGTCTTCCACAGGTCCAGTAATGTTCTGAAGAGAATGTCCAGGGGTGTCACATGTATGCATGGCACTAGCCTATGGGTAGGGGTGACTCCTGTCCCCCCTGAACCAATAGAAAAAGTTAATAGGGGAATCCCTACCCACTTTTGCAGAGTGATTCCTGTGTGCCCAATCACAAACAATCCCACAGTGACCATCTCTACCTAAATCTAACATGGTATAACTTTCCTTCCATTACTTAATGGACCACAGTGGTGGCGGTACTCGGTGAACGTTTCACATCAGAGTGTAGGAGCAGATTCGGGAAGCGTTAAGATAATATTCATACCGGATTTGAGCATTTGGCACAAGGCTAACTCGTGTGAGGTATTTATATGAATCGAAGATCTTGCTGCACAGCCATTATTATAATGACTTCCTGGTTGTATATGATGAGATATGCCCCTGAAGAAGGGACCACGCAGTCCCGAAATGCATCGGGCCTAACAAATGAATTGTAAAAAATGTGTTTGTGTACATAATGAGATATTCCTATATGTTTATCACATTTTGTGTTTTGTATTAGAGGAAAGTCTCACTGAAGAATTATTTCTGTTGTAAACAAATATACATGATGTACTAGCATTATGGCGCTAAACATTATGAATTATGTGTTGATCATAAAACAAAAATAAATGTTTGAAGAAAGGAAATATATGTTACATATGGTTTAAAGTGTATTTCAGTAACTGAAGTGAACAGTGCACACCGTAATCAGGATTGTGATCTTGTTTATTAAGTAATGAGTAGAAGCGTGTGTTGACAGCACGCGCAACAGTGTACCACCATTGGATTAATTTAGCTAATATTCATCTTAGGAGGAATATAGTATATACGGAAAAGGGAGTGCACCTCTTACCAAACATATTCGATTGAGTATCCATAACTTTCCTTCCCCCATGCAGAGGTCATGTGCCGTCCAAGAGGTTTGGCCACGAACATGAGCAGTTCCTCCTCTGTGGTCACTCATATGCGGTTCTGGGGGCAGCTCCCCTCCCACTGGGATTGGTGCCTCACTGACTAGAGGGACAAAGGAGGTGGCAGGCCCAGGTGTAAGCTGCATCTGCCTGTGACAGAGCGAGCAGCTTTGAAGTTAATTAAGTTCCTAGGCACTGCCCAATGGTCATCCTGTGAGAGGAACCGAACACCTCCCCATGCCAAAGGCCATTGTATCAGCTTTGGAGCAAGTCCATAAGTCACCAAGGGGCTATTCAGCTTCTAGAAAATAGCTTTTGGAGCCTTGGTACTGTAAGGACATATTTTACAATAAACCATTGCGTGTCTTACTTTTAAATACTAAGCACCATGCCGTATTGGGCATTGAGGCTTATTTAGGGATGACTTAATAATATTTAAAAAATGGGTCTAGGCCTGTCAAAAGGGGTTATTTTGACAGGTTGAAATTGCAGTTTTAAAACTGCACAGTCAGACAATATTAGATGCCTGTAGTCATGTTTTGCATTGTTACTCTAGTGGTGGCACAATGTGTGCTGCAGTCCATTAGTGATATTTAATGTACAGGCCCTGTGTACACTTTGTACCATATACGAAACTTACAGGTAAGTTCAATATGACAATTAAGAGTATAGACAATTTTGACATGTTTTAGTGGTCAGCACATTTGCACTGTGGCCTGGTTAGCATATTCCCATTGCAGAGTAAAAAAAAAACAGCAGCATCACTCCAAAAACATTAGGGTGAACATGCAAAAAGGCATTTTCCTACACTGATGGATTTTATAAAATATGTTTTATGAAGTATTGGTCCTTCGAAAATATGGGCAGCTTGGGTCAACTGGATCTGGTATGTTAGCAACATCAAAATGAAGCACCTCATATCCGCTTGGAAACTCCACTATCAATCTTTCCAGCACTGACCGTATATGTGTTTTTTTTGTCAAGCATACAAATACAAATGATTAAATATCTTTAAAAATTATATGAAATAGGAATATATATACTTCATATGTAATGCATTGTGATAAATATGCTTGGGTGATACTTTTTTTATTTGTTGTAGGCAGATGTAAATCTTCTGATAATTTCATACATTGGCTTTGGTTTTAAATCCACCTGCCACTGATTACTAAAAAGAATAATGCAAGTGAAATGTCATGCAGCACGCGTTGTCATTGATTTTCACAGTAGGGAGTATGAAACATGTATGCATTTCTCACTGAAGGGACAGAAGACTGCATCTGTGGACCAGTATGATAAGTGAATAACCAGTGTTAAATGATAGTGCTATAAAAATAATGGAGCCAGACTATTGTCTGTCAAAATATTGTACGGTAAGTATTTATAGGTAAGTATAGATATAGTATGCTTAACTCCTCATGTATTTACTTTGACAATATACATATCCTCAAAGTACATAGAATTGGGTAAATCAAGTGGGTTACACTGGTCAAGGTTTTTACATTAGTATTTAGAATAACTATTTCCTGGAGCTCTAAGTCCTCTAGTGGGGCAAGGTAGGAAGATGAAGCCAGAATGGGTTCATCGAAGTCTGATATGCTGCCACAGAGCTCTCACTGAAGCAGTTGATTTTTCATGTCAAAACCTCAGTGCATTAAAAAACAGGTTTCCCTAGCCCAAAGGTTGGTTTACTGCCTCGCACCAGTCCAATGTTGTACTCAGCCACTTTTTTGGTTCTCAAAATCCACCATTGGGGCAAGGCCAGAACCTGTAGCTAGACAGGGCTACACAAGGCCAGATTCCTTTAGTATGATCCTGTTTTCAGAGGAATGAAAAGCTCTGACTTGGGTAAACCTGTTTTTCATTCTTGCCGATAGTGCACACTCCTAGAGAAGGCTTAGTTTCTTATCCTAGTCCTCTGAAACATCCACTTTCTGGTCACTCCTGCAGCCCTGCAATCCTCACAGCAGACTTCAAGTTATCATGTCTCTTTCCAGCCAGGTTTCTTGAAAGTGCAGTATAAATGCACGGCTAGGCTATCTTGGGATCAGGAGACTTTTGCGTTCTTGTGGCAAATAACAGAGGGTCAACCACTTGACCCTTGGAGAACGGCTCTAATAACCCATGCCAACAGGGGTCAGGAGTCATTGAGTCTTCTTTCTCCCAGCTTTCAGGAAGAGTCTTCTTATTACAAGATCTTTTAGTCCCTGGAATATTTTGAGGGTGAAGTTGTGAAGTTCCAGTCTTATTCTGTAACTTTGTCAGTAGCCATTCATTAGAGAATTTGTTTAATCTAATCCTAACTACTTTTCCACAGAATTCTGCCATCTTTTTTTGCACTTCCCATCTCATTTTACTGCACACTTTCTCAGAGTCCCTGAACAAAGATGAACCCAGATATCCTCCACCTGCCTGAACACTGGCCCTGTCTCTAGCCAGTCTCCTATGGAGAAATGATGCCCTCCATTCTGTCAGTGCTCGAACTGGTTTTTACTTCTGCTGGGAATGGAGTTTTAAAGTCTAGTGTGGCTATGGGAATCAATATTTGCACTTTCTGCTAGCCCCATATGTAATTTCCAAATCAAAGTAACAGCTGTGAAAGCTGTGCCTTTCTGTGTCTCCCTCAAAGTAGGCAAATCATTGCTAAGTGGCCAGTTGCTAACAGCACATCTGCCTTCCTGCTGCCATAGGACAGACCATTGTTTCCCTGGAGGAGTGTCTTTATCAAGTCAGTCAAGTACATGTATTAGGTCTCTGGGCAATATTAGAGGCAAACCCATTCCAACTGACTGAACTCTCAGGTAACACAAAGTACACTTTGCTGAAGTCCACTAAAGTTATCAAACACATACTTTCACTATTCAATTGGAGTTTTTTAACAAGGTGATTTTATGGGCAGCCAACTTTGAATAGTAGTCTTGGAAGCCTGCATCAGCTCTGCAGCCACAGTTTGAGGAGGCCCTGCTGCGGTGGGACTCAGCCCCCAGCATTTATCCTGCTATCAGGAGGGGCCAGTATCGTCAGTGCTACTAAAGCGTCACAGGTGTTCCGCAGTGCGGGACGCGCTACCGGGCAATCTTGGAAGCCCGCATCAACTCTGCTGCCACAGTTTGAGGAGGCCCTGCTGGGGTGGGACTCAGTCCCCCAGCATTCACTCTGATATCAGGAGGGGCCAGCATCATCAGCACTACTAAAGCGCCTCAGGTGTTCCGCAGCACGGGATGTGCTACCAGGTTGTCTTGGAAGCCCACATCATCTCTGCAGCCACAGTTGAGAAGGCCCTGCTGGGGTGGGACTCAGTCCCCCAGCATTCACTATGCTATCAGGATGGGACAGCATCGTCAGCACTACTAAAGTGCCACAGGTGCTCCACGGAAAAGAGTGGGCCCATCTGTGCCTGTCCGCTGCCGTTCAAGGCTGAGCTGGGCCATCCCTCTTTCTACTGAAGCATCAAGCCTTCTTGGAGGTAACTTTCTTCCTGTTTTTGAGTAGAAGTATTCTGACTTAGCCCCATTACCATCTGTTTGTCCTTTTCTCAGGACTTTTTAGTAACCATGGGCGAAGCAGGCGTAGTGCCTCTACGCAAAGTTCCACAGAGTTCGAAAACAACTCCGTGGAACTTCGCTCCGCGCCCTCCCAAAGTAATTATAAAGTAATTAAAAAGGCACTTACCTGTCATGGCTGCCTCCTCCTCGCCATGGCCGCTCTCTTTCCTCGTCCTCGCCGTCCTTCTTCTTAGATAACCCCTACGTTGTACATCTTGTGCGTGCGCATGTGCACTCGCAAGACGTACAACGTAGGGGTTATAAGTGAAGAAGGACTGCGAGCAGGAGGAAGGAGAGCGGCCATGGTGAGGAGGAGGCAGCCACAGCAGGTAAGTGCCTTTTTAATTACTTTATAATTACTGTGGGAGGGTGGAGGGGCTAGCTAACCACGCTCCGCCACAGAGTCGTAGTTTTACCTAAACTCCGCGTTCGCAACAGAACATGGAGTAGACAAAACTACGTAAACTACGCTGGTGGAGCGTAGTTACCCGCCCGGGCTTACTTTTTAGTGAAATATTGGGCAAGTATAGGCAAAAGGGAACTACAAGGCACAGGAGTGGAAAAAGTCTACCCTAACGGCTGCATCTACACCAGTTTTGGACTCCCCTCCCATCACCATTTACTTGTCAACAGTTATGGGTGCGCTTAACACTGAAATAAGTTGGGTAGAGGAAAAAATCACCGCTATTAGGAGGCGCTCTCTGCCCCTACCTGTCCTGCAAGTTCCAGCTATCCAATTAATGACCACTGAGGGGGTGACCTTTTCACTTGGAAACTGGCCGAGCACTAGTAGGCAGCTGGGGCATGCATCACTAAGTAAGTCCCATTCCTCTAGCCCGTTGCGCTCAGAAATCGCAGTGACACTATAGCTAGCATAGCAGATAACTCTGTGCGTGCATTTGGAGACGCTGTAAATTCTCCTAGTAATTTTACAACACATTTAGCAGCCGCTGCTTCTTGCGCTAACTCTGATTCACCACCACCAAAGATGAGCAAGCATACAAATAAGCTGCTTCTCTCAAAGAAGAATTGTCAACAGCCTCAAAATTTGGATGTTTTAAGTGTCTCCTCATCCAATACGGGCCCCCACGATGAACTTATGGCACAGCTAGGTACATTAGTCAAAACTGGAAATGACGATCTTTTTAACAGGATTGAATTATTAGTCCTAGCCCTTAAAAAGGATTTGTGTATGAAATTTGAACAGTGCCTGGAAAAAATCACCTCCCTGTGTGACCAACATTTACCTAATTTTCAGAGGGCCTGCCACACTGAAAATGATCTTAGACCTCCTCCTTCCCAACGATATGAGGCATCTCAACTTACTTCTGATTCGCAATTTGGGAGGCCAGCTGCAAACGCCAATATGTGGCCTATTTCTGATCCTGCAGCTACTGACTTAGCCATATTGGGTCTCAGCTACCATTCAGTGCAACCCTTTCTGCTAGCAATAAGAGTCCTCCAGTAAGGTCAAAGACTATTTCAACAGTTCAACCCCAACCTTGACAGTTTCATCTACACCTCCCCCCTGAATCAACACCATATGTTATTGTTTTGGACCATGTCCCTATTCTTCCGAGTGGGGAATTCAAATTGGAGGAAGCACTGAGGAATAACGTTTTGTATTGGCTGAGTACACATACCAGGACCTCTACGGACCTCTCATGTGAAATCCTCACAGTGAGGCGAGTGTCGGGTGTCAGCCTCCCTCTGTCCATTATCAGCTTCTGAGGAATGTATTGTAATTAATTTTAGATCACTGAGATTAGTGAAGCAGCTCCTTTCTGCCCTAAGCTGCCTGACAGACTCAAACCATTTGATTGGGCATTGCCATTGGGCCATTTTTATCCACCTCTGGGGAACTACGGGTAGGTTCTCAGAGGAATATCAGGGTTCGTTTTGCTCCTATACATCTTTTTACCCCTCCTCGGTTCTCTCTTACTAATCATTTCTCTGCCTTATCTAATTTGGAGGAAAATGGCTGACAATCCTCAAACACCACTGACTCCTGCAAACCCCTGACAAATATAGCTCCATTAACCTCGGCACCTCTCCTAGTTTTCCATCTGTCAGAGGTTATAGTAAATACCTCAGACTTTAGGATGTCTGGACCTAACTTAGATACCTTAAGTGCCAAGGGTACAGTCATTTCTTCAACCTATAATGATACCCCCCTTTTCAAAGTATTGACTTGGAATATCGCGGTGATACAGTCGAAACTTATAGATTGGCTGAAATTCATCCTGGGTTATGAGTTAGTCTGCCTTCAAGAAAAATTGTCCCTAACAGGCTTTCATATTAATGGGTTTCGCTCCTTCTGTAACTCGTCTCTGCCAGTCTCCTCGGAGAGGGGTGGCACAGCAATCGTGAATTCTCTCAATTGTAACAGGGTCAAAGTTAAGTTGTTAGATTCTACACCATGGTTTCAATTAATACTGTTAACTGGCTTATAACCTGCTGATATTTTGGTGATTAACTTTTATCATAATGTTTTCGATCAGAATAACACACATACTGTTGATATACTTAGCAAGGCAATCCAGAAGAGAAATACTGAAGGATGTATTTCATGTATTTTATGGGCAGGGGTTTTAATTGTCCCCCTTGTCATTTCAGCAGTACAAGGGTGTGTGGTTTGGTAAATGAGGCTGGTCAACCTACAGCCCACTTTAGACACTCCAAGCAGGGTGATGCCTTAAATAACATTGCCTTCTCAAATGACTTCATCCTTTTGTCAGATTGTGCCAAAGAGGATCTTATTACTTATCCTATCTTCTTGGGTGGCTTGAAACCAAGCACAATAGATTTTATGCTATTAGCCAGAAAGTATAGTCATTTGGTTAGTGGTTTTAATGTGATACTGAACTGTGTTAGTGATCATAACCCCTTGGCAGCAAGTTTGTAGTTGAAGTACATGGTAGGAAATCCACAACCCGTACAAACTCCCATTACGTACAATCAAAACCAAGGTCTTAGACTGAAATGGGAGCAGACTGATTCTGTGGCCTTTGAAGCCAAACTAGTAAGGGGAAATGCCAGCTTGATCAATAACTGCCTGTTAGATGATCCGTCCACTGATTCTTTGATAAGGGACTTTGAGCTGCTGTGCCAAGCCATCTCATCAGACCTGATGGTGAAATGTCCCACTCAGTCTGATAAGCCTTACTGCTGGTTTAATAGTGCTTGCAGTAAAGCACATAAACATCTTGAAGCTGCATTAAATGAAGCCCCCAGAAACAAAGACTCAGTCAGGATAGTAATTATAAAGTTATTCCTAATGCAAGAAAGGAAGAGCTTAGGGCCAAAGCCTGGTCTGATCTCTTGGCCGCCAGGCACTACAAAGCCTCAAAAACATTTTGGAGCGTTATAAATATCCTGATATTTACTGAGGGTCCCCAAACTGAGAGCCTGATAGATGGGGCAGCATGGATGGCACACTTTTCTCCTATTCTTAATCCCCTGGTTAAGGCAGCAGCAGACAGGGATGGTGATATATCACCTCCAGAAACTGGATCCTGGCTTCTCAATTCAGTTCTAGAATTTCAGTCAAGGAGGTAGAATTGACCATTAAACTGGGCATATGGTGGAAAGCGCCAGACCCGGAAGGGATTCCACTAGAACTTTTTAAAAACAACTCTGCTCTGTGGGCCCCAATCCTTACTAACATCTTTAGGGCTGTTGTTCTTGGTCCACTTCTAGTTTTGTGGAAAGAGACCATAATGATTCCCATCTTTAAACAGGGAGACAGAAACAACCCCGCATGCTACTGGCCAATCTCCCTGATGGATGCCACTTCTCCTAGAGCCCTTTTAGCCTGGCTAGAAACATGGACTGCTGAAAATAATTTATTATCTAGGACCCAAAATGGCTTCAGAACTGGCCGTGGGACAGTTGAACAGTGTCTGAACTTAGCGCTAATTGTCAGCAAGTATACAAAGTCCATGAAGAGCTCAATACATCTGGCCTTCATGGACCTGTCGAGCGCTTTCGACACTGTAAATCGGGAGAAATTATGAATGATGATGAGTGACATAGGGTGGAGGAAGCCCTAGCTAACCTCCTTAGGAGGTTCCATTGGAACACCACGGTGAAAGTACAGTGTGGCCCTGACAGTAAATGCACTAAATCATTACTCTCATTTGAGGGTGTTCGTCAGGACTGCATTCTAGCCCCCTTCTTGTTCCTCGCCTATATAAATGGCCTTGAGTCCTTCCTTTTGCAGAAGAACCTGGATTTTCCTACGGTTGGCAATCAGTTTGTATCCACTCTTCTTTACGCTAACGAGGCTGTCCTCTTGGCAAGGATAGCTAATAGCCAGCAAAATGCCCTTGACGCTTTTGTGGAATTCATGGCTTCCTTTGATTCAAAAGTAAATAAAAAGTCCCATATAATGTTATGGGGTCCGAAAAGAACCAAAACTAATACTTTTTATTTACAAGGAAATGTTGTAGAAACTGTTTCAAATTTCTGGTACCTGGGGGTTCTTTTTAATAAGCAGCTTGAGTGGGATCCTCTTTTAACTTTGAAGGTGCAGGCGGTTGAGGCTCTTTTTCAATTTGCAGCTAAGCTTGGGCAAAAACCAATCCGAGAAATGTTAATGATTTATAAGGCAAAGTGCATTTCCATAGCAACCTATGGTGCTGGGGTTTGGGGTTATGGGGATTGCTCTAAGCTCCTAGTCATTGAGAACACCTTCCTTAAGAGACTCTTGATGGTTCCTCAGGGGTCCTCAACTTCGTTTTGTCACTCTGAAGTGGGGCTTACCTACTTAGAAGACAGCATTGGGCTTGCACCCCTACTACTTTGGGTAAAAATCTGGGCCATGGATGATTTGCACCTTACCAGGCAAATCTTATGTGACTGCTTGACCATGAGTAACTACAAGAATATCCCATGGTTAAGCTACGTTAAATGTGCCCTTGAAGATTTTGGCTTTTTTCACATTGAGCTAGTATTTTGCCCACGGCCAAAGTACAAATCAAGTCAGCTTATACGGAAAAGGCATTGGCAAGCTGTAATAGAGCAACTCCTCGCCAACTTTGTATGTATATTAATCCGATGGATGATTCTATTTTACCAGTAACGCAATTTTATTTGACACTTAATTTAAAACCTCAGCATAAATTTTATTAAACTAGGTTTAGACTAGGCACAGAGCAATTTTTGGTGGCATTCCCTACCCAAGGAGGGTGGACACAGACCCCCCTCCTTATCCTTGCGATAATTCTTCAAAACAATCCACCATACATTTTTTATTTTTTTGTGCCCTTAAGCACTCTGTGAGGAGAACTTTTTTACTTCCGCTTTTGAGATTGCATAGCCCCGTGTTCCCTTAAGAATAGTTTTAAAATCCTATATTCATTGGGATCTCATGAAATTTGCCTAGCTGTTCTCAGTTTTAATATGGAGGCTGTCAGTATTAGGAAGCGGTACTGTTAGTGTGTCTTTTAAAAAAACTGTTTTTGTTTTCTTCTATAATTTCATCACATAGCACTGCGCTTTTGCACTTTCGTTCAATAATAACAAACTTTTATTCTGTAAAGCTTCCTTGCAAACTTTTTAAATTTTTGAATTGTTAAAAGAAATGCATTTGTGCTGCTTTTATGATTCACTGAAATTGAATAAAGTTTTATGACTGACTGACTGAATAGCAATTCTCCATGGAAAGAATATGTCTTCTAAACCATTTTAAATTGAAGAAACTGAAAACTCTTCTACAATTAAATTCAACGACTGGCTAATAGTGATCAGTAATTTTTTCCTAATTTGTAGTGAAAACTATGGAGCCTTAGTTGGCTGTCCAAGGTAGGCTATCCTTATTGTAAATATTGGCTTCCAATGCAATACTGTAGCAATTATTCTGACTAAGTAGAATCATTACCAAACAGTCATTGAACACAAATTGGTGAGATAGACTGGACACGTAACATTTTAGTGCAGTAGATGTTTTGCCTAAATATATCATTTTGGAAATTGATAAAGCCAAGATAAAACTATCCTCAAAAATATTTGCTAAAGGACATACTACGGTGTAGGAAACTGCTGTTTTGGCATGATCCCCCCATTTTTTTGGGACTTATGCTGCTTTGTTTTTTCCTCTGGTACTGGGACACAGATAACCAGATCCCAATGCATGTGTTCAGACCTCTAAAGTTTGATACAATTGGCTAACTCCTGATTGGCAACCTTAACTTTTCTATAAGGCCATAGTATGTGCTGCGGGAATACACTCATGGCATGAAAAGTTAAATGTCACCTGGGTACTTCAGCACTTATTGTTCCATCCACTAGTGTAACAAAGAAAAACTGATACCGCTGTGGCATTTCCCAGTTCAGCTGCTGTCCTGCCTGCCACTCTACAGAGAGTGTAGCTTAGTTGGATGAGACCTCTTTCTTTCTCAGCACAGTGGGTCGCAACATTTCTCTTTCGGATTTATTTGTCGGCAGCTGACCCGCTGGCCTAGTCCTCCTTTGCTGCATTCTTCTCTGTGTGGGACTTTTTGCAAACAATGTGTACTACACCATGGGCCTGCTTGGACTTCTCCTTCCCAGGGTTCCTTGGTGAGGTCATTGGAGAGGGTAATATCTGTCCTAACCTAGGATGACCATTGTCCTGAAGGTATTACCTAAATCAATATAGATATGGCACAACTACCTATTCCTAATCTATAAAAGGAAGAGATTATTTTTACTCTTTGTGTTGTAACGCTTCAACTATTTCCTTGCTCCTCTAGTTCAGCTAGTTCCTTGCTCCTCAATTTATCCTTAACCTTTGCCTGTTTTTTCCTTTCCGTTATTCTTTTGCACTTCAGTAGTCTTCTACCCTCACCATTGTCTTTTCTTTATCCTTGTGCAAGACTGCAACTCCAGCTTCTATCCATCCAGATTATATCCAGCTCACTGTTTGGTATCTTCTGGGTCATATCATCTCAGTCTTCTGAAGCCTTTGTGGATTGTTCTTAGAGGTTTTTGCCCATTGGGCTTTTTTCCTCCTTCTGGAAAGGCATTGTTTGCTCAGTTCTTTTCTGTGTCAGCAGCACCATGGCTACTGGAGAGGGCCACTCTTATTTCTGGCAGGCTAAGTCTGTGAAGACTAGCCATTGAGGCTGAGAAGCTGTCAGTAGCCCCTGCTGGGTGCTGGCCTTCATGGCAGCACTTTACATGGCATGGAAGGCAGACCCCATATCCAAAAGCATGTTAGGCCCCTTGACCCTGCTGGTTATGGTGGGATTGCTCAAATGTTGGGCAACCTATGTGGGTAAGCTAAGTGTTGCCCTAGCAAAGTTAGGGATAGAAGACGTGGGCACCTCACTACCTAAAGTAAGAAGTGAGGAAGAAAATTACACAGGTGTAGTGAAGTTTCAATTTAAAATGGGTCCTTTTACTGTTGAGAGGGGTCAACCCCAAAGAGGGAGTGACCTTAGCAGGAGGATGTTAGGCACAGTAGGTCCTGCAATAGTACAGCCTGTTTTCTTTACTTTCTTCCTCACGTGACAAGCCAGGAAAACTCTCCCAGGGTTAGGCTGAGTCTCCTTTGTGTGGTGGCTGGGAGAGGGTGAGAAAATAAGGCTTTTTGTGGATGTACCACCGCTTTTTGCCCCCATTTGGACTACTAGATGCTGGTTTTCTGAATCTGAGTTTGCCCTGGGCTCTGCTAACCATGTTCAGGGCCAGTGCTCTGTTTAAAAGGTATGTGGTAATAAGATGTCATTCCAATTGGTTCTGACAACCTACCTGTAAGTCCCTAGTATATGGTAGGGCATGTAGGTTGGGAGGCCAGTGGATTTAATGCACTTAAATGTGCACTGCTCTGGTGCCTGTTGTCATTTTTAAAGACTGCCATGCTTTGCTGGCTGCTTTTAAAATAAAACTATGTCTAAATTCGACTTTGGAATTAAAGGTACTTCCAAAGTCTTAAACTACTTTATTTGTACATATAAGTCACTCCTAAGGCCTTCCCTAGGTGTCCCCAGGGTAGCGTACAATGTTATAATAAGCAGAGACATTACAAAAGGTGTTTTATATGCCCTGGTGAGGGAAAAACTGCCATTTTTGTTTTCTCATTGGTCAGAGGTGCCCCTCTTTTGCCAGCCCAGAAACTGGAATAAGTATGGAAGAGCTGCCCAGCAACTCAGATCCCTGCCTGGAAACATCAAGAGAAGAAGGAATGCCCTGTTGAACCTCTGGTCTGCACCAAGAGCAGACTGCACTCACAGGAACTGCACCTGCTGCACACTCTGAGCTTCACAAAATAGTATTTTGCCTTGCTTCAAAGGTTTAGGGAGTGGACTCCCTGAAAGCAACAGGTAGAAAAGAACCTAAAGATGTCACCTGCATCATCTACACCAAGACAAGCCCAGCTGACCAGCTTCACCTGGACTTCAAAGGATTTGATCAGGCGCATTTTGGGAATTGTAGTCCTTTGCCTCCAAGATGCAACTCAGAGCTTCTGGACCCTTGGCAGAAGTTGTCGACCCTCAAAGACCCAAAGGAGACACTCTGGAAGACGCTCCAGAAGTTTGAGAAGATTTGGACAACTTTTGGTGAGAAACTTCATAACTTCATTGACGATGAGAGTAAAGCCGTTGGCGTTGAACTGTGACTCGGCCTGAAATTCAGGTTTGCCCCACTGAAAGCTCCAGAGGTCTTCACCGTCAGCGATGAGAACCAAGATCTCCAAGACCAACCAATGCATCGCGCTGAAGCAGGCCACCATCATCGAACTGAAACCCGGCTTGCCGAGAATCGCTTGATGTTGAGGGAAAAAGAAGCAAAAAAGTGACTATGTGCGAAGGTAAAAATGTGCCCATCCCCAACTACCCAATGTATCCGAATCACACTCCATCGCAGTTGGCCTGAAACTTTCACTTGGTCCTGGTCAAGTGCGTCCGGATAGTCTCTGTTGGCACCTTTCACTTTTTGGCTCTAAAAAGCACATTTTTACATTTAATCTTTAGAATTTCATATTTCTAGGTTCACTAGATTAGATTTTTTATCATTTTTGTTTCATTTTAATTATAAAAATATTTCTGATTTCTATAAATTGGTGTTGGAATTTTATTGTGTATTGTGTTTTACTTATTTACTGCTTTGCTGATATTAAGTGCTTTACACACCTGTCTCCTAAGTTAAGCCTCACTGCTTATGAGCCAAGCTACCAAGTGGTGAGCCAGGATTAATTTATTCAGGCTTGTCTAGATCTTATTTTTGAATGTGCTGGTGTTATTAGCTGTAGGTACCTACTTGTACCAATTAATAAACTGCCTTCCAACACTTATCACCCAGTCTTGTGGGGATAAAATGAATGCTTTAGAGGTGACTTACCATATCCATAAAAACTTTTTTTTCTATGTGTCCAAATACCACTGCAGTGCTTTTAAACTGCATCCCAGCCAGAGCACAGTTGTGCACCCTAGAGCCCTAATGTTTGTTATATAGTTTGTCATATATGTAGGTTGTGGAATTACACACTGCTTCGTTTAAATAAATATTTGTATTCATGCTACTGTTGCAATTTCTGAGCCAACCTACAATGGCCGTACTGCAAAATTAAATGCACTAATTGGGTGAAAAGAGTTTTACAGTACAGTTCGAAAAAACAAATGTTAAGGTGATTTAATAGGTAGGTGTTGAAATCAGATAAAAACTAATGTTTAAAAATCTAAATAAAAAAACTCTGAAACTCACCAATGATAATTTGTTGACCTAACTATAACTTGCACCTCCGACATGCACTGCCTATAACCTCACATATTACATCGCTCATGATAATTTAACTGACACCATTGATGACATCACTAATAACATCAGAGTCATATTCAGCATAGAATTACTGAGCATACACGTGTGAGTCTAAAGCATGGGAATAGAGTATGCCCCAGAGACAAGTGTAATTGTGCATCATAAAAGTCATATGGTGTACTGCTTACAATCACTAAAGTCTGTGGTGGATGAAGTACTCCATGTTAAGCAAGATAAAGGCTGAATCCACCTGATGTGGTTTGCTGAACTATGGGGTCGATTACGATCCGCCCGCCATTTTCATCCGTCCGCCACCAAATTCCCCCCGTCATATTACCATGGCGGAGGGGACCCCGGCGGACGGAAAGACCATCCCCATGTTTTCCGCCCGGCCGATCAGTCGACCGGGCGGAAAAGGGATTAATATGGTGGCGGTGTCTGCAAGACACCGCCATCCACATTATGATGCCGGCGGTGATGAGCCTTTCCATGGCGGCATCGCCGCCATGGAAAGGCTCGCGGTCCCTGACATTGGGGGCCTGTAGCGGGCCCCCAGGTATTTTGGGGGGTGGGGGGTGCACATGGGGGTACCTATGGTACCCCCTGCATTTGCATATACAACATGGCAGGCACCGCGCGGTGCCTGTCACGTTGTGCATACAGATGCACAACATGCATTTCCAGCACTGTGGCGGGCGGTGTTGTGAGCACCGCCCACCACAATGCTGGAAATGGGGGATGCCACCACCACCGTGGTGGTGGCATCCTAATCACATGTGCGGGACCGCCGCACACATAGCGGGCGGTCCCATTTACCGGGGTGATGGCGGGCGGACAAAGTCCGCCCGCCATCATAATCGGCCCCTATGTTTGAATGTAGGTTGTGGCTGAAAGCCAAAGTCTTTTCTGATAAATCTGTAAGAAAGGCCAAAACTGCTGTTGACAATGCCAAATAGTTGTAATTCAGTGGTATAGACAAAGTCAATAAGCTGAGCATGTTTATTTCCAGAACTTCACTGAAGATTTTGAGGCATTGCAGATTATTGTAGCGATGTCCCGCTTAAAGTTGGTTTATACCTATACTGGAGGTGTAAGCATGGCTCTAAGTTTGTACGCCATTGTGCCCATCTCAGGAATGTGTGTAGTGTATTTTATTAAACTATAGAGCGTTGCCCAACGTGCTTGACAGAAGGTATCTTTATAGTGGCATATGTATACCTATCAACCACGTATCTACAGGTGTAGTGTGTTGAATTACTTCAAGTCCACAAACCTTGTAGGTCAGTGTCACAATGACTGTATGGTGTCATCAGTGATGTTACTAATGATGTAATTTGAGATGTTATCAGTGATGTCATCAATGTTGTCATTAACCATGTCATAAGTGATGTAAGATCAAACTTCATCAGTGGTTGGCACATGGCAGGGGTGCAAACTCTAGTTAGCTCAGTAATTTATAAATGTTACATTTCAGAGTTTTTGGGGTTTTTAAATGTTAATTTTTACTGTATTTCAACACTTTAACCTTTGTTTTTTCTGTGAATACACACACCTATATATATATATATATATATATATATTATCTACTGGCGGTCGCCAGTAGATAGTTATAGTTACAACCTATTATCCATAGGAAATCCGCGACATTCTATTTGAAATAACTCTCTTGCCGGTTGACGTATCTTCGCGAAATTTTCAAACTTTGTGGCCCGCTCCGGTCCGCTCCTACCCTGAAAGTCTCGGGGGATTCGTCAAGCGGGGGCCGAGAAAAAAGGGGGGTCCCAAAACGTGTTTTCCCCATGCATTTTCCCGTAGGAAACTTTAGACACGGCTACAGCCCGAACTGCTGAACGGAATTACACCAAATTTGGCAAAGAGGTAGTTCTTGGTTCAGAAAGAACCCTTTTGTTAAATGGTGTAAATCCGTTCAGTAGTTGCTGAGAAAATGAAAAGTAAAAAGTTAGTGATATCTATGGCCGAGTAGGGTCCGCGTACCCTCCCGATCACGAGCTGCATGTTAATTGGTTGTCAGCTGGCTGTCAACATTCCGATTCAGGAAATGTTGGCAGCCATTTTGTCCCTCGGTAGAACCGAGGGACAGAAACAAGTGCGCAAAGCGCACAAAGGGGGCAGGGTAGAAACACCCTGACCCCCTAGGTTGCTCAGGGGTCCCACAAGGACCCCTGGGCAAAATAAATAATTTTTTTAAAAATCGGCAGGATGCGCTCAGGGTGCGCGAATCCTGCCGAAAAAAATCGAGCGCGGTCTCCCGCGCTTTGATGTTAATTGGCCCCGGGTGGCCCAAGTCCCGGGGCATGGTGGGGGATAATTTAATGTGTGGGGGCCTCAAGGGCCCCCAAGCCCCGGGACCGCCACCCCCCGGGCTTTTTTAAAATGGTGCGGGAGGGCTCTGAGCCCTCCCGCAGCCCCGGGACCACCACCTCCCGGGGCTTTTAAAAATAATTATTAAACCTGTGTGGGGGCTCCAGCCCCCACACGCCCGGGACCACCACCTCCCCGGGGCACTAAACATTTTAATATGGGGGTCCGTTACGGACTCCAGAGCCCCGGGGACCACCACCTCCCGGGGCTGTGTACTGTATGGGAGGGGGGCCGCGCGGCCCCCTCCTGGAGCCCTTGATGGCCCTGGGGACCACCACCCCCAGGGCCGGCTCCTGCAGTGTCCCGGGTGCCTACCCCCGGGACACTGTAGTTTGCTATGGCAGGACGGGAGCCTCGCGGCTCCCGTCCTGCCATAGCAATCTGCTTTGGATATTGGAAGAGAGAGCAGGAAACCTGCTCTCTCTCCAATATCCAAAGCGATTGCTTTTCCACATGGGGAGCAGCATGTCAGCTGCTCCCCATGTGGAACAGCAATGCCGGCTCCCAAGGGACGTGGGGAGCCGGCGGGACTGTGGGGGATTGGGGACCCCCACAGTCCCCAACGGAGAGGCCAGCCCCGGGGGATGGGGTCCCCGGGGCAAGTAGTGGCCCGGGAGGGGACACGCGGCCCCCTCCCCAAAAAAGAGAAAAATTTAAAAAAAAAAAAATGGAAAGGCTGGCCCCGGGAGATGGGGTCCCCGGGGCCTTAAAATGGCCAGAGGAGGGGGCCACGCTGCCCCCTCAAAAAAATAAATATAGAGGCCATGCCCCGGAGGATGGGGTCCCCGGGGCCAATACAGGCCCAGGGAAGGGGGGGCCACGCATAATTTAAATAATAAAATATGTAAAAAAAAATTGTTTCTAAAAATGTAGTAAATCAGTATTTTAAAAATTTATATAACAATTAATACATTTAAAAATTGTCATTTACAAAACCTTTGAAATTCACTGAAAAAACGTAGGTTTCAGACATGTTATAGTTACAAATTAGCATTTAAAAACCTTTGAAATTCACTGAAAAAACCATAGGTTTCAGGGACGTTATAGTTACAAATTAGCATTTAAAAAACCTTTGAAATTCACTGAAAAAACCATAGGTTTTAGGGACAGTTATAGTTAGTTGGACATTGCACTCGTACAAAACCCGTGAAATTCCCCGTTATAGTTAGTCCAGCTAACTATAACTCGCGCCCGCAATGCACTGCTGATGACGTCACATATTACATCACTCATGACATGGTCAGTGACATCACTGATGACATCACTGATGACATCTCAAACGACATCACTGATGACATCACTGATGACATCATCCATGTGATAATTTCATGCATCTTCTCACACCCTAATATAACCTTTGATACACCCACTCTAAAGTACAGACTGCCATTCGCAAAACCATAGACACTCCAACACCAATAACTACATACCCACTCACTGATTCTTAGGTCTACGCACACATCCACTCACTCACCCGAACAGTCACTCATATTTACGGTCACTCAGTACAGGACTATCATATGCACTCATACTCCTATATAGACACTCAAACACCGCCACTCATCCATAGAGGTACTCACACACCTAGTCAGTCATGCAAATAATTAAACACACTACCATTTACTCACCTATACAGTTATACACACACCAGCTCACTTACTCATACAAATACTAGCACATTCTTACGCTCTTATACAATCACTGATACAAGCACACACTCATCCATACAGCCACTATCACAATCAGTCACTCTTGCTTATAGCTATTTATATACTCCAACACACATATATACTGCCTTTCACATATGTAGTTACTCACACATGTACCACTGGGACATACATTCACTCACTAACACACTCTTACACACACTTACCCACCCATACAGTCTATCACAGATGCACTCTTGAAACCATCCACCCAGTGAATCACCCACTCACACATCTATGCACAGAGTCGCACACACCCCTCCCACACAAACACTCAGGCACCCATACAGATACTCACACAAGCATTCAATAACTCATATAGACACTCATGTAGCTATTCTCAAACACATGCAGCCACTTACACAGCAACAGACAGACGGATACAGACATTCACCCAGTTTAGTCACTAACCCATGCATTCAGTAAGATACGTTAAATCACTCACTTATACAGTCAGTCACGCACCTACTAAATCATCCATACAGACACTTACACACCCACTCATTCTTCAATACGTCTTTTCCTATATATATTAAAAATATTTAAACTTTACAGAAACACACAGTCACTGGATGATGTCATCAGTGATGTCATCAGTGATGTCATTTGAGATGTCATCAGTGATGTCATCAGTGATGTCACTGACCATGTCATGAGTGATGTAATATGTGACGTCATCAGCAGTGCATTGCGGGGCGCGAGTTATAGTTAGCTGGACTAACTATAACGGGGAATTTCACGGGTTTTATACGAGTGCAATGTCCAACTAACTATAACTGTCCGTAAAACCTATGGTTTTTTCAGTGATATATATACAGACAGTGTAAATAAATATATTCCGTATGGGCAATACCTAAGAGCAAAGCGACTGCAGTATAGATACAAACTTTAAAAACACCAGCACTGATATGAGCCATATATTGAGACAGAGGGGATACAGTAACAACATTCTTAAAACAGCTGTTCAGAGGGTTGAGAAATGTTCACACAATGGGGTATTGTTTAACAAACATCGGGAGAAACCACGTAAGGAGGTCCAAAATGCATTGAGAGTCAGCACTTCATACAATACTGATCATTACTCTGTTAAGAAAATTATGTCTAAGCACTGGCACCAACTAAAGAGTGACGCTGTAATAGCCAATAAGATCTTTAACAAACCACTCATTACCTATAGAAAAGCCAAATCATTTAAAGACAGGTTAGTCACAAATGACATCAAAAGTGGGAAAATATCTTGGTTGAAACCAACTGTTGGGTTTCATATGTGCAATAAATGCAAAGCCTGCAAACATGGAGAGAACATCACTTCCATTCACACACTATTTGGGCAAGAGATTAAGATTACAAAATCTCTAACATGTAAAAGTGAATATGCAGTATACATGTTGAAATGTGAATGTAATAAAATCTACATCAGCAGCAAGATATTACAGGCACACAAGAGGGTTCTGCAACAACTCAAGGCCATTAAAAATAGATTTAATAGCTACCCCATAGCGAGATACTTCTGGCAGACACACCAAAGTAATAGTAATCTATTACAATATTCGGTGACACACACAGGTACATTGCTGAGAGGTTGTCAGAGGCCACACCCCCTTTCTCCACCACTTTGCAAATGCACCTGCAGGCACACTACTCATTAGGGGAAGAAGTCCACTTTAGTTCTGAGGCCCTCGGGAGGCAAGGGGACCTCATCTCCCCACCAGCAGTGCACAAGGAGGTGCATTTGCAGAATGGTGGAGAAAGGGAGTGTGGCCGCCGAAGACCTCTCAGCAATCCTGCTGTGTGGGACTTACTGGAGGTAACAGGAGGGCTGTTGGCACCCAAGGACCCTCTGGAGCCAAGGGGACTTCATTCCCTAACCAGCAGTCCACAAGGAGGTGCGGTGAATACTGCAATGTCCTGGGGGTGGGCTGGAGCCAGCCCTGGGGGTCACGGTCCCCAGGGCCATCAAGGGCTCCAGGAGGAGGGGCGCACGGCCCTCCTCCTTTCTTCAAATTTGTCCCTGGGAGGTTGTGGTCTGTGAGGCTGGGGGTCTGCAAAGGACCTCTTTAATTATTGCATCTGTCCCCTCGGGAGGTGGCAGTCCCCGGGGCTGCAGGGGAGGCCAAAGGGCCTCCCCGCCTTTTCTTTTTTTAATAAAGTATGTGGCTCAGGGAGGTGGTGGTCCCCGGGGCAATGGGGGTCCGCGAGGCCCTCTACATAATTTTAATTAGCCCCGGGGAGGTGCAGTCCCTCTGGCAGGGAGGTACACAAGGCCCCCCATATTATTGAAATTAGCCCCAGGGGGAGGTGGCAGTCACCAGGGCAGGGGGGTCTGCAAAGCCCCCCACACAATTTGAATTAGACCTGGGGAGGTGGCGGTCCACAAGGCTGTGGGCGGGCCCAATGGGCATACCCACATTCATAATAAAAAGCGCTCTGCGGAGGTGGCGGTCCTTGGGGCTTTGATAAGCCCAAGAAGAGGGGCCTCTGTGCCCCCTCCTATATTTAGCACATGCCCCCGGGACCTGGCGCACCCAGGGGTTAGTCTAAAGCAAGCGCAGGAGCCCTCACTTGCTTTTTTTAAAATAAATGTTGTTGTGAATTCACAATTATCATGATTTCACAGCAATTTTAAAAAAAAAGATTTTATGCTGTCGTGAGGTCCCAGCGGGACCTCAACACCATAGCTTGGGAGTCAGATTATTCCGACCCTGCCCCCTTTTCTCATTTTAACTTTTTCTTTTTGGGCATCTGCGACGCCGAGTCTCAAGATAGTTACCATCACTTCCTGGTTGAAGTGTTGGCAGCCAATCAGAGCGGTGCATTTCCCTGCACAAGTTCGTCTTTTTTCACGAAGGCTTCACGACCAGAGATATCACATTAATTTTCAACTTAAATTTCTGAATAACTACTGAATGGATTTTCACCAAATAACAAAAAGCACAATCTGAGTAACAACATCTACGTTTCTGTCAAATTTGGTGTCATTCCATATAGCAGTTCGGGCTCTAGGTTCGACAAAGTGTTCCTATGGAAATTAACATTACAAACACACCCTTATTTCGCACCCCTAATTCTCGGTCTTCACTCCACGGATCACACCCAAACCTTCCATGACACACAGCACCTACTTTCCCACTTGTTATGGAAAATTTCATGATGATGGGTCAAATGACGCCAAAGTTATAGGCAAGTCAAAAAAGACTTTTCCTATGGAAACTAGGTCCTGTAATGTTCATCCCCCAACCAGCAGTGCAACGGGGTGCTCATTTACAGAGTGGTGGAGACAGGGGGCGTGGCGTCCAAAGAAATCCTGCTGTGTGGGACTTACTGGAGGTAATAAGAGTGCTTGTTGACACCTAATGACCCTCTAGAGCCAAGGGGACTTCATCCTCCTACCAGCAGTGCGCCTGGAAGCGTGGTGCAGAGTTGTGGAGAAAGGGGTGTGGCCTCTGGTGACTTGTCGGTCTTTTATTCTTTATTATTTATTTATTCAGGGAGGAGGGCCGCGTGACCCTCAGCCTGGGGACCCCACCCCCAGGGTCGCACTACCCCCCACTAGGGCCCGGCCTTTAAAAAAAAAAAAATACCATAAAGGGGGAGGGGCAAAGCAGCCCTCCTCCCCTGGCCCGGGGCGTGGCCTTTTAAAAAAAAAAAGTATAACCTCAAAGGAGGGTGCCGAGCGGTCCTCCTCCCGGGCTGATTTTTGCCCTGGGGACCCCATCTTCTGGGGCCCATACTCTGTTGTGGGTGCCCTGGTCCCTGATTCCTTGCTCAAAGTGGAGCACAGTTTGCTATGGCTTGGCAGGACTGGTAAAGCTCCCGCCGAACCATAGCAAGCAGCTATGTCCCAGGGCTGAGAACCCCGGGACGAAGCAGGAGCCGGCCCTGGGGATAACGGTCCCCAGGGCCATGTATAGCTCTAGAAGGGGGGCCATTTCTTGTAATTTGCCCTGGGGAGGTGTTGATCCCTGGGGCTGCAGGGGGTGCCATGCACCCCCTGTATTTTTAATTTGACCTAATCCCCGAGGAGGTGGTGGTCCCTGGGGCTCAAGGGGGGTCCGCACAGACCCCTCCATTCTTTATTGTTAAAGCCCTGGGGAGGTGGTGGTCCCCTGGGCTGGGGGTGGTTCACGTGGTGAAACTGCATCCTTTCATGTTAAAGCCCGGGTAGGTGGTGTCCACAGGCTGGAGGGTCTAAGAAAGTCCCCATTATTAAATAAATATGCCCCGGGGAGGTATTTATCCCCGGGGCAGTGGGGGAGACCATTTGGGCTTCCCCTCACAATTTTTTGTAAAAGAAGCCCTAGGGAGGTGGTGGTCCCGGGGGCATCAATGAGCCCCAGGATGGGGGGCTGTGCGTCCCTACTCCTATTTTATATTGCTCTGGGACCTGGTCCAGCCAGGGCCGGTTAGAAAAAAAAGCTTTTTTGGCCCTGCAGGGTCTCTGTGGGACACCCCCTCTTTTCTTTTTTTAATATTTTTTCCTGTGACTCAGTTCACACAAGATGGCTGCCAACACTTCCTGGTTTGCAGTGTTGGCAGCCAATCAGATCTCAGCACAAGATCTCGGGTGGGGTCACGGATCCTCTGCTTCCCCATCTGTATATCTGAAAAACCTTTAAATAACTCCACAACTACTGAATGGATTTACACCATTTAACAAAAAGGATGTTTTCTGGACCAACAGCTACATTTTTGCCAAGTGTGGTATAATTCTGTTCAGCAGTTCGGGCTGTAGCCCTGTCTAAAGTTTCGGAAGGATTCGTCAAACGACGCCAAAGTTATTGGCAAATGAAAAAATGCTCTTCCTATGGAAACAACATCCTAACTATAACTGCCTCTTGGCGACCATCAGTAGGTGTGCATGTATATATAGTGTTCAGATTTAGGTACACTGATAAAATGCTAGAAATGTCTCATCCCACCCTACTTATCATCTACAGTAGCAATATTAATATTGTTTTGAAATAGGATCAAGCGTGTTTCCCGAGTCTTCTTTCAAAATACCAAAACGTTTGCAAACGTTGGCTTTCCCTGTTGTAATGTGTCGGAATAACAGTCATGAATGAAGCAACCATCTTTAGGAAGATGTGACAAACATGCAAGGACGGGTAGTACAATTGGACATTTTCAGTGTATCCAAACCTTAAATGAATCTTGAACAGACACAGGGCTCTAAAATGAAGATTGATATCATCAACCTTGATTGGACTGTACCTTGTGAGAAAATGTTGCTGCTCATACAAAAAAAACTGCCAGTGTTGCACATATACTTCAATTTACACTTGCCAAAGCTGGCCCTCACAGAAAACATTGTGGATGGCTGCAGCAAATCGGAACTGAAAAGGTCAAATTTGTGTTTTAGAAAGGCTCGTGTGACCGTGTGGACTGAGCAAATGTATATCTGAGCGTTAGAAATTAGTTTGAAATTGAAGAAAACTAAAATGTGAGATATATCTGTCCGTGCTTTACCTGGGTGCTTCTGTAAAAGAGCAAAGCTAAATATTTGTAATGAAATTCAGTACGTACAGCAATACAATCAAGCACTGCACAATAGCTGGCATAGTATTGCATAACCAGGGTCGCAATAAATGCATCGTTTAGTAAGTAGTACTGGCTGGAACCGATGAGAGAATCTTGCATTGACCCAAATTGAGACGCTGGCATACCTTTTTACTTTCAAAACGCGTTTATCTTTTCAATAAATAAGCCGAGACGCTTGCACAGAGATTTATGCTCCTTTTACTAGACGTGAACTGCTCTGCCTTGAGAGGCATCTGAAATGTCTGTTTAAGAGACAATACTTCAATCATAACTTTTTCAGATTCGAAACAAATCTATTATGCTTATCTTTTAACCCAGGTTGTTTTGAAAGATTTCGATGTTTTAAATCTTAGAAGCCTCGGTGGGTGCAGTAAAAGAATGGAATGTGCTGAGAATCAATCATGTTAGTAAGTTATGTGTGGGAATCTGTTTTAATTTGTCTATTTTCAATAAAAATGTCTGCCAAATGTTGAAATTAGTTATCTCTATTTTAACATGCTATCCAAAAGATAGTTCCCCAATATTTTCCAATTTAAATCATTTGTTCTTATTTAATATAATTCCCTTGGGGTCTGATTCATCAGTAATAAACTTAAAATTACTTTAGTTTATTTTTACACATTACTGTATTGATTGTGACCTTCATGAAAAATGGGATGCATTCAAAAAAACTGAAAAGTTTCACAAATTGGTTCTGTCAACATTCACAAAAGGAAGGGACTCCTTCCCCTTTGGGAATGGGTTACAACCTCCTTTGAGGTGTCGGTAATCTGTCAATGCAACTTGGAAGGGAATCCTCAAAACTCCCCTTATAATTTGAAATTTGGTATGCATTTGGAAACCTACTTTGCAATTCAGTAAATTTTACTGAATCACAATTTGGAGTTTGTACATACCGAAAAGCTATTTTGCGTTCACCAAGGCTTCAATTTTGTGACTAGGAACCTTTGTGACAGAAACATATCTTTCTTCATAAGCCCCCAGGTTTTTATTGAATAGTCTGTTGATAAATTGTTTGGAACTATTGGGGCTGTATTACAAACAGTGCACCAGGGCTACAACGGGTGTGTGTGCATTCTGTCTGTGTTTCTGCAGCACTGTAGTCTCACAGAAGGCGCTGTCGATACTTTGTGGCACCTTCTGTAATAGATATAAGGCCAGCGCACATTTAGCCCCATAGCTAACTTTAGGCAGTGTTCCCTCATTTGCATGGGAGCATGGCCCCATATAAATCAGTGAAGAACCTTGCCTTTGGGGCCGTGCAGCATTATGGCTGAACATTAGAGCCAAAGAGGCTACACAGAAGCTCACTGACTGTGTGCCACAAAGACGTGGTGAACAGTCATTTCTCCTCCAGAGGGCACCCACAGAAAATGGGGAAAGGAGCTGCCATAGGCACCCCCAGCCATGCTTCAGGCTGGTACAGTCACTTATTGCACCCGTCTGCAAGGGGATCTCTGTTTCTTCTTGAGTGCGGACCTGGTGTCACCTGCATTGTTTAAGGCAATGAAGCTGATACAAACAGCTGCTCCAACTTTCACTAATGTGCTGCCCTCAGGGCAGTACATTATATGCAATAGAGACCACAGTCCCATTTGCACCCGTCGCACTTCGTTAAAAGGTGCCTTGTGGTGCAAACATCCAGCTTCTCTATCCGTGTGATGTAGGTTTGGTGGTAAAAGAAATTATGTCTGAGTTGCTGAAAGAAGTTTCCGGAAAGCTTCTCCTTGTCATCTTCTACCAAACAAACCAATCGCAAGACAATGTTCTGGGGGAGCAGGTAGACTCCCTAGTTTCCCAGCTTCCATCGAAGAAGCAATCATCTGGAAGATCCATGGATGTAACATCAGTCCAGTCTGCCTGGTACAGGTTGGTTTCTCCCTCCGTCTCACTTTCCAAATCCGAGGCCAAACTTTAATTAAATAGATGACTTCCCATAGTCTACAACTGAACACTTAGGGGCCGATTCCGATTCCGGCCGGAAAACGTACCGACCGACTCAGAGCAGGAATTAATTCCGACCGACACGTACCGGTGCAGCCCGACCCGCCAAGTACGATGAGAAGCGAGCAAAACCCGACCGACTCGTACGGAACACAAGCCGAAGGACCGAGCCGCGCGGAAAACAGCAATCCGGACGGAAAAACACGCGATTTGAACCGACCGACTCGCACCCGGAACAATACCGAACGAGACGTACCCGCGGACTCCCATCTGCCAAGTACGATGCAAGGCGTGGAAAACACGACCGAGTCGCACGGAGGACAAGCCGTACGACCGACACGCATACAAAACTGCGAGCCGAAGCAACCCAAAACACCGTGACCGACGCGTACGCAGTATAGAAAACAGCACAAGCACAGCGTGAATGAAACGGACGAGCCCATACGAGACAACTGCAGGGTCCGACTCGGTCACAAGAACGTCTCCTACATGCACGAAAAGTACAAAGGGAAAATACACAAAAAAGGCCAAACAAGCAATTACAAAGCCAATAAATACTGGGGGGAGGGGCAGGGAACAAAGACACACCCACAACTCCACCCATATAAAGGACACAAATCCCTACCATGATCCTTTGCAAATTCAAATTACCTGCCAGCACTCAACAGACAGCAACCACACACCCACAGCTCATCCATCACACAAGCCACACACCATCAGCACCACAACAAATAGAAACCTCACATACACCTAGCAAAACACACACTCACACACCTTCACCTGCACACCAACACACACATCACTCACCATCACCACCCATCACCATGCCCCCAAAGAAGAATCACAAGTTCCCAGATAGTGAATTGGAAGTCCTGGTAGATGAGATCCTCAGGGTAGAGCCACAGCTCTTTGGTACACTGGTCCAACAGACACCCATGTCACAGAAAACAAAGATGTGGGAGAGGATCGTCGACAGGGTGAACGCACAATCACCATGTTTGCGCACAAAGACAGACATCCAGAACAGGTGGTATGACGTGCGCAGGAGGGTGAAGGAGCTGCTGAAGAAGGACTACATCTTGAGCCAATACACCGGCTGTGGCCCTCCTGCCAAGCCAGTATACCTCAGGCCCTGGGAGGAGAAGGTGCGGGCCATCCTACCACCAGTGAGCGTCTATGGACTAGAAAACATCCCAGAGCCTGGTGAGTACACAACAAATGTACACAATATTCTGCGACTACACACACACATCACTGTCAAGGGAGAGTCAAACCATGCACTCTTAGCAAATACACAGCAACCAGAACAGAATCATCCCAAAATGTGTATGTCACTCAGAGAAACACAACACATGCCATCACAAAGTGACATTTAACTGTGTCATCACATGAACAAACACAACTACAACTACAGCTAGGCAGTGGCACAAATATAACTGACAAACACATCCAGACAAGTAGCCACCACTACAACACCAGCACACAGTGAAGCCCACTGAAAGAAAGGAAATATGTGTATGCTGGGCAAGTCAGTGTAGCCAATAGCATGATGGGAGTTGTAGGCACAGATATTGCTCACCCCCACAACTGTCCCATCAACACCACCCTGAACCATGCGCACATCACAGGGAGTGGAAAACAACTTACAAGATGGCTGACACTGGCTACTGCTGTGGGGAGCACAAGGCCCTGCTGGCAACTGTGCACCAACCAACAGCAGGACACCACTGACTGACATCCTGAAAGACAACTTGCACTCCCTGCAATGGAAGCACGTTCCATGGTGGGATATCTGGCTGGGTGGGAAGGAGGACTCACAGCCCTGACCATAGTTACCAGCAGCGTTTCTCACACACACCCCTAACACAAACTCCACAAAACTCACCTGGGAGAATGCATTGCCTCACACTCCAATCAAATATCCCACAAAGAACCACAACCCTGGGTCATGCTGAGTAAAGCACAGGGACACACATGGGACTTGTAGCAAAACTAACCCCAGGATAACACTGTCAGCCATCTTGTCAGCACAGGCACACAACCCCACAGGGAAGCAGAGTCAAGGGAAGGAAGCATGGGCATGCTGGGAAGGGGGGTGGAGGCAATAGCATGATGGGAGTGGTAGTCACAGCTCAACATCCCCCACCCACATGGCCCAGCAAGCTCACACTCAAGCAAGCACACCCCACAGAGAGTGGAAAGCCCCATCAAAGATGTCTGACACTGGTGCTCTGTTGTGGGGATCACAAGGCCATGCTGGGAACTGGCCACCAACCAACAGCAGGACACCACTGTCAGCCATCTTGCCATTGCTCTCACACTCACACACAGTGAAGTCCACCCAAAAGCAAGTAAGTATGGGCATGCTGGGAAGTGGGATGGAGGCAATAGCATGATGGGAGTGGTAGTCACAGCTCAACATCCCCCACCCACATGGCCCAGCAAGCTCACACTCAAGCATGCACACCCCACAGAGAGTGGAAAGCCCCATCAAAGATGTCTGACACTAGTGCTCTGTTGTGGGGACCACAAGGCCCTGCTGGCAACTGTGCAACAACCAACAGCAGGACACCACTGCCAGCCATCTTGCCATTGCTCTCACACTCACACACACTGAAGTCCACCCAAAAGCAAGTAAGTATGGGCATGCTGGGAAGTGGGGTGGAGGCAATAGCATGATGGGAGTGGTAGTCACAGATATTGGTCAACCCCACAACTGTCCCATCAACACCACCCTGAACCATGCGCACATCACAGGGAGTGGAAAACAACTGACAAGATGGCTGACACTGGCTACTGCTGTGGGGAGCACAAGGCCCTGCTGGCAACTGTGCAACAACCAACAGCAGGACACCACTGACTGACATCCTGAAAGACAACTTGCACTCCCTGCAATGGAAGCACGGTCCATGGTGGGATATCTGGCTGGGTGGGAAGGAGAACTCACAGCACTGACCATAGTCACAAGCACCTTCCCTCACACCCCCCCTCAACACATACTCCACAGAAGCCACCTGGCGGAATGCAATGCCTCACATCCTAACTCAAGGTCCCACAAAGAACCACCGCCCTGGGTCATGCTGTGTGAAGCCCAGGGACACTCCTGGGACATTTAGCCAAACAACTGCCCGGACAACACTCCCAGCCATCCTGTCAGCACAGTCAGCCCACCCCACAGGGAAGCAGAGTCAAAAGGAAGGAAGTATGGGCATGCTGGGAAGTGGGGTGGAGGCAATAGCATGATGGGAGTGGTAGGCACAGATATTGGTCACCCCCACAACTGTCCCATCAACACCACCCTGAACCATGCGCACATCACAGGGAGTGGAAAACAACTGACAAGATGGCTGACACTGGCTACTGCTGTGGGGAGCACAAGGCCCTGCTGGCAACTGTGCAACAACCAACAGCAGGACACCACTGACTGACATCCTGAAAGACAACTTGCACTCCCTGCAATGGAAGCACGGTCCATGGTGGGCTATCTGGCTGGGTGGGAAGGAGGAGCGGATGACAACCAAATACAACTAATGCAGACCATGTACACACCCCAACATTCACATAGAAATGCCCAAATAATGCAGGACAATGTGCTACACCAATATCAACCCCTGACTGTGACAACTTAGGACAATGCATTGTACAGGCCCGCATCCAGAGGCACAGTCACAACTGTCAGGTGTGTCAACCATTGATGCCTGCAGAAACATAACATACATTGTGTGTGTCTCCCAAAAACAGGTGATGATGGGGACACAGCAGCAGATGCTGAGGAGTCCTCGTCCCAGGCTCAAGAGGATACGGAGCTCACTGGTGTGGAACAGCCTCTGCCCTCCTCGGATGAAGAAGACTTACCTGGCACCTCCGGAGCAAGTCATCATGCAGCACCAGCAGGACCACCAGCTGCACCCCTGCACCCACCCCTCCAACGACTGTCAACACACATACCACCCCTGCCGACATGGACAGACCAAGGAGCAGCACCACCACCAGCACAGGGACCCTGGACCAACGTGGGGCCATGGACACCACCACCACCAACAACCCACAAGGTGGCCCAGGGTCACCTGTGCCTGCCACCTCAGGTACTGCACGTGTCACCAGGGGTGGTGGGAGGGGTGGGAGACATAGGTCGCTGCTCACAGAGGGGTCTGGACTGCATGATGACCCACAACTGGCACGCATAGCCGATGCGTACCAGTCCAGCACCGGAGAGTTCAGCCAGGTAGTGGGGCTCCTCAGGGACATTAAACAGCAGCAGGCTGCCCATCATGCCCGCTTGGACTCACACATGTCCGCGTGGAGTCCAAGTGGGACACACTGCAAGAGATGACGGCGGTGCATAGGGACATATTACAATGCCTCCGCCAGATGAGCAGCAACCAGTCAACACCTCCCTGTGTGCCCACAACATCTGGTGCTGAAACAACTGCAACTGCCACATGGAGGCAGGATGACTCTGGCGGAGAGTCCCCTGCACCGCAGCAGCCTGCACTTGAGGGTCCCCCCCCAAAGAAGAGGGGCCGTCCGAGGAGGGGCAAGTGAGAGGCCGATGGCCATGTGCAACCCCCAGGAAGCCAAAACCTGTTCTGGAGAATAACCTTTGTGCGCAAACTGTTCACCCTGTTGACTGCAACACGACTCTCCCACATGACATGGGGAGCTCAAGTTGGACCAATGTCTCTGATTACTGTGGACTTTACTCTGGACATTTCTGCTACCAGGACTTCCAAATTATCTAGGAACTTTGGATCACAATCACAATGTACAGCACCCAACAACCTGTGCACTATACTCACACATGTATGTCAATAAACTCACTTATACACCATACTTGCCTCTGTTGTGATTCCTATGTTGTCTCAGAAGTTGCGATGATGATCGGGGAAATGACACTGTGCATGCTAACTGCTACAGCAAGTACAACACCGGCATGTGAGTCATGGCGACTTCACACATATGGGGGAGGCACACCACCAGGGCTACACAACACATACACACCATGGACATCTGACTCATCGCCTACACTGGTGTTGCCAGGAAATACGTTGCATTGCACAGACCCAACACCTATTCACAGTCTGTGTTAACTAGCCCACTGGTGCAGTAAGCAAATGTCAGTCAGATGTGTGACCACAGACAACGCACATCACAAAGTGAAGCACAGGTTTATTACACATTTGCAACATGTTGTAACCACCACAGATGCAAGGTAATCCCACCTGGCAGCGGGCACATAGTCAACAAGTGTAGAAGGAAGGAAGTCCATGGGTGTGGTGCACATCACCTGTAGGGACACAACAGCTAACACCCGGGAAGTCGAATCACGGTGTTGGGGATCACAGTTGACCAAACGACTCTGAAAGTACCCTGTGAAGGACAGAAATGACACACAGTCAAAAGTACTGAAGAACAGGACAGAACTGCAATACTCATGCACAATACATGTTACAAGATACCCACCCATAACCAAGTTAGCATGTCAACACTGTTGGGGAGTACAGACTACCTGCAAGGACACATCGCTACACGCATACAGACATGTAGCCCATGGACACACTCAAACAGCACCAGAGCACCACCAACACATATCATGCAAACTCACATCATTGACATGCCATCTCTGGATACTCACATTCAGCTGAAGAAGTTGGTGATGAGCTGTGTGCGGACATCACCCTCAACATCATCATCATCATCACTGGCATTGTGGTCCAGGCCAGGATCCTCCACAGGTGGCGGACGTTGGTCATCGTCATCCAGGATGAGAGGCAACTCCTTCCGCACTGCCAGGTTGTGGAGCATGCAGCAGACGATGATAATCTTGCACACCTTTGCTGGGGCATATGGGAGGGACCCTCCTGTCTTGTCGAGGCAGCGGAAGCGGCTCTTCAGGAGACCAAATGTCCGCTCAATCACTCTCCTGGTCCGACCATGTGCCTCATTGTAGCGCATCTGGGCTGGTGTCACAGGGTTCCTGATGGGCGTCAGCAACCACAGCATGTTGGGGTATCCAGAGTCACCTACATACAGACAATTGCACATTAGCAGAGTTGGAAAAGAGGGTGGAACACTACATAGCAGAACACACAAAATGGTACAAAGTCAGTACACACCTACAAGCCAGGCACGCTGGTTCCGCATCCGTGCCATCATCCTCGGGATGGGACTACTCCTCATCACGTAGGCATCGTGTGCAGAACCAGGGAAACGGGCACACACGTGTGTGATGCTCATATCTGCAAGACAGACCACCAGTGCATTGACCGAGGGGTAGTGTTTGCGGTTACGGTAGGCCTGCTCTTGGGCCTGTGGTGGTACCAACGCCACATGTGTCCCATCAATGGAGCCAATGACATGCGGCATCCTCCCCAGGGCATAGAAGTCACTCTTCACGCCAGTGAGTCGTTGGAGTCTAGGGAAATAGATGTACTGGTTCAGGTATATCAACATAGCCTCCAAAACATCCCAGAGCACACAGCTGAACATGGTCTGTGACATCCCACCAGCAGTCGCCAGAGTGTGTTGAAAGGTACCAGTGGCAAAGAAGTGTAGGGCTGCCATCACCTTCACCTTGGGGGTCAGCGCTGTAGGGTACGGACGGCCAGGTTGCAAATGTGGTGCCAAGCGCAATGCCAAATCCTCAATCAGCTGCCTGGTGAAGCCGTACCGTCGGATGCTGTCACGTTCCACCATCGTTGCCAGGTCAGGGAATGGTCTATGGACAGCTGGTGCCCTGCAGTGCATAGGTGAAGAAAGCAAGATTGTCAGTCACCCCACATATGTGGCATTGAACACACTCAACATCACATGATACATCATAATGAGGCACAAGTACATGATGTGTGCAGTTCCGTACGGATATGTATGGCACATACATGGCCAATATCTAACATCACAGTCCAACAAGTGGCATCAATAAGTCCCAGGTCATGCCATTGTGTGGAAGTGGTCCTTCTCCAACCTCCCACAGGTACACCTATAACAAGGAAGACCAGCAGTCGGAGGTAACTGTAACATAAAAAGATTTATTTCGCTCAAGCGGGTACACAACCTCACAGCTCCATGTGGCTATGAGAGAAGTGGACAACTTACACAGTCATAGACAGCCTTATATATCTTTCTGCTGGAACAAGTGTAGGTGGGAATGGGTATGAAAAATTAGCAGCTGCCTAGGATGATTAATAATCCCAGGATGATATCATGTACTAGTCAGGACCAGTACCTCTGGAAATATGTATACATGGCATGCAAAACATATATATATAAGGATTACTCATTAACTCCCACCACTCATCAGTAATCCCGTGGTCAACAGAAATAAAGCAGAACTGTACATAACTTGCGTCAGACATATAAACATAGACACGCCTGTGGTTACAGAGTCAGGCGCTCACTTGATTAATCATCTGGATATGGAACAAAAGGTCGCACGTCCTGTATCAACAATAATTTGTAGACATAAGCAATTTATGCAGCTGGCTGTAATACATGTGATATCAGTGAATAGGAATGTTAATCATTGACCGTTTGTTAAATGCATCCTGCCCTACTTGCGTGCTAGCAAGTAGAGAGCAAACATATGCTCTGGGGTCTTTTGACGTATCCACATTGTTCTGTGTAGCTGAAAGGAGCACATTATTTTGTGCTGAGGAGACAAACTAAGAAAAGCTTACCTCAAAATGGTGGCTACAAAAATATAAAATGGAGGAGCTTACGTCCATTATAAAATCTGTATTTCCACAATCGACCCTTTGGACGCAAGGTCCAACATTGTTATCGACTCCTAATGTACGTGTTCATATATTGGCCGACTGTTACTATAGTGGGCCTCATGGCGTTCATTAACATAATCTACTGCATTTGGGAGGGAGGTGGCGTTATCCGAAACATCAATATCCATCAATTGTTGAGTCACAATATCCCTCATTATAAGAGCGTTAGTTAGTGTCACTGGAGGGACTGGGGGTGGTTTCAGCAGTCGCCCCAAACACTGGCAACATATGGGTAGGCAATTAATGAAAACACAGCACCCAATTACTACGAGGAATATGGTCACTAGGAACATCCCTATCTTCCAACCCCATGCCGATAGAGTGTTCCAAAAAGAGCCCGCCGGATCCCAAGAGCCAACATCACTATGGGCCTGGGCCCCTATATCATATAGTCTTTTGACAGCTTCCCTAACTGATGTGGAGGAGTCAGGTATATACACGCAGCAGGACACCCCGATCACCCTACAGACTCCACCCCGTTCTGCCAACATCATATCTAGAACCATCCGGTTCTGAAGGGAAACCAATCTGACAGCCTTGAGCTCCACTGTGATGTTCTCAATAATCCCTGCTGTCTCCTCTACAGTTGCTTCCAATAAACGGGATAACCTGCGAATATTTCTGGAATTTATGGCAGGGCCATACCAAGGAACAAAGGCCTTCAGCACATCACCAGCTATCTCTGATACTGTATCTCCTTGATCAACACTCCTCTTACCCCTTAGTGTTTTGGAGGCTCTATTTACCTCCTTTGTACTTTTGATAGACATCGCTGGTGTCACAAGACCTAGATGACAACAGCCACCCCAATTCACTGGTAGCCAAGTATAGGCCCTAGAACCACAAATGAAATAAACTGAGTCACCGATATAAAGTGGAACTGTCATTTCCTGAGCAGCCATCTCAAATGTCATATTACAATTGGTACTATTCCCCATGTCGGAAGTACCATTACTTCTGATACATATACTCCCAAGTACACTACGCTGCCTCATTTTCAAAAAGGGTATTTCTCTGGCGTCTCTATGAAGCGGAGGTGTACTTACATTGTTTACCAAAAATAGTGGGGTGAATATATTAGAAAAGGGGAACGTTGCATTAGGTAAGACAACTTCAGTGCAATTTCCTGCCTGGAGGATGTCATCTTGATATCGGTTGTATAGTGACACAGTTGATGTTCTGGTGGTAGAACGGGAGGTGACCAAGTTTTTAAGGACCCCTATTAGCTCAACCTTCAACATCACGGTATGTAACGCATAACAGGATGCTTCAAACGGCAGGGGTACTTGGAGGAGGGGTAGTCCTTCGTCTACATATGCCGGAAATTGCATGCATATCCAACAATTATTTTTTTCAATTACTTGATGAGTCTGATGAAGTAGGGTAAGAAAAGAATTATGACGCATTTCCTCCCTGTGATCCATATCCTCAGGTGCTACAGTAACTGAGGGGACCTTGTCAGAGGGAAGCGGGGCTGGTTTTGCTATAGGGTGATAAAGCTCTAAAAGATAGAGTAAGCCGATTATCAAAGACATTACACAAAATAACACACATAATATGCATAGTTTGGAGTACCAACGCCTCTTTTTGTTCATTGTAAGGGTGGAATAGGTATCTTCCATGTCTGACGAAAATACGGTCCCAGATAGCAATACGGTTAGAGATAATGCTTAAAAACTACGAAATATACAATCTCACTTAGATGTGATAGTTCAACAGTGTTCGTTATAGGCCTCACTGTTACAGGCTCTACAGATCTTTGTCGGCAGTGTCCTTATTTTACTAACCTCACTGCACAAGTTAGTCCTTTAAAGTTGGCACTACCCAGTGCGTGGCAGTTGGTGCTTGCTCCGTCCTAAGCACTCTTCAGTTTCCTTGGGCGTAGATTATATCCTGATACAGTTCGTTGATCGTCGATGTGGGTAGGAGGGCAATCACCAGTTCTTCGGTCAGAACGGTCCTCTTCCGGGGGCAATTTTGGCCAGAATGGTGGTGCTCTTTTCACATTCGATAAATGAATCCAGTTTTTGTGTCCATCACATCGCACTGCTGTTTGTGTGACTAACAAAACTTGAGATGGTTCCTTCCATCTGGGTTGTAGGCTGTTTTTCCTTACAAAGTTCTTGGTCAGGACCCAGTCCCCGGGCCGGATGTCATGCACTTCTCCTTCCAAAGGCGGGGACCAAGTGTCTCTGACCTGTTGGCGAATGGTAGACAGAGCAGTAGTTAATTCTTTACAATAATCCAATAAAGCAGAATGTGTCAATTCTTGCAACTTTGATGGAGAGGCAAACCCATATACATTTGCGGGTCTCCCCATGACAAGCTCATATGGGGAGAGTCTGTTTTTGGATGTAACAGTTGTTCTCATAGAGAACAAGGCTATTGGCAAAGCATCTACCCAGCTGAGAGTACTTGATGCACATATTTTTTGCAGTTTATTTTTTAAGGTAGCATTGCAACGCTCTACAAGCCCTGCTGATTTTGCATGATAAATTGAATGGAATTTCTGTTTTAGCCCCAGTCCTTGACATACTAGATCCATTATTTTATTCGAAAAATGTACTCCGTTATCACTCCACAGACTTTTGGGCAAACCGTAGCGAGGGAAATACTCTTTCAGCAGCATTCCTGCATCCCCTCAAATGTGTCCCAGGCTTCTCTTTTAGTTATTTCCCCTTGGTCCATCCACTTTTTGGTCATTTTCTTTATAGCGTTCTTTTCAGAAGGGCCTAATCGTGTGTGTCTAACCTGCGTGTCTGGTGTCAGTCTGTCCCTAATTGGTGACCTAGAGTGAGGGGAATCTATCCAGTGGTCCGGTCTCCGCATAGTTATTATAGGGGAGTGACTGTGTGTGCTAAATGGTGTTGTGAACATTGGGGGCGTGGTGCTGGAGGATAATGTTGCTGGAGCGGACGGTACTGTTGGGGTGTAACCTACCGCTCCCTGTGTACCCTGAAGATTAGTAACAGGGGTTATCTGCTGGGCTTGCGCAACAGGAGTGGCTACCTGCTGAGCCTGCACAACAGGAGGGGGCGCTTGCTGAGTAGCTGGTGGACCCCCAGCCCCGGGACCTGGGGCAGGAATCTGGACAATATTATACGGGGGAGGTTTATCTAACAAATCTTCTAATACTTCATCGATAGGAGGGCACTTTCTTTTTTCTATTGCAACAAAACATTTTTCTGTTTTCATCCTAAACTCTCTGTCATGCTGTTCAATGTTTTCGTTTATTTTTATATTATTATATTCTGCTACTTTAGCCATGGTTGTTTTTCTATTCTCTCGTTCCCTATCTTGTTTTTGTTTCATATTCCGAGTTCTGGCAGATTTCTCCCATGTTTGAAATACTTCAAACATAGCGGGTCGGACCTTCCGTTCCATCATACATTGTTGTAAATACTGTAATTTAGCTAAATCAAAGGTACCATCAATAGGAAATTGTAATTCCTTATCTTTTTTGTATACTGATGCCATATTCTATTGTATAAATTCACATTCACTCCTTTTTTATCATTAATATCCAACCAGGACTGTCTTCAACAGGAGTGGGGACACTTTCGTCCAACCGGTGACCTGATTTTATACAACAGAACGTTTTAGAAATGCATTTCTTCATTGTTCCTAGTACTTCGTAGTTATAACTATTATTTTACCAAACTAATCAACAAACTTAAGTAACCAAACTTAATTAACAAAACATGCAACAGAACAATCTCACCAATCTGTGGTGTCCTCAAATCGTCCGACTGTTGGTCTTCGGACAACACGTCTGTTTCAAAAGGGATCAGCTCGTGGACCTCTGCCGGGGAATCCTGTGTCAAGAGGCCAGTCGGGACTTCAGATGGCAGCTGCGGAGAAACTCTGTCTCCTTAGTGCAGGGGCCCCTACGATCCTTCAGTCCTCAGTCGCACCTCTCAACCACGGACTCAGCTAGCCGTTGGATGTCCCACGGAGAGGTCCCACCAGAGTCGCCAATTTGTGGAAGTGGTCCTTCTCCAACCTCCCACAGGTACACCTATAACAAGGAAGACCAGCAGTCGGAGGTAACTGTAACATAAAAAGATTTATTTCGCTCAAGCGGGTACACAACCTCACAGCTCCATGTGGCTATGAGAGAAGTGGACAACTTACACAGTCATAGACAGCCTTATATATCTTTCTGCTGGAACAAGTGTAGGTGGGAATGGGTATGAAAAATTAGCAGCTGCCTAGGATGATTAATAATCCCAGGATGATATCATGTACTAGTCAGGACCAGTACCTCTGGAAATATGTATACATGGCATGCAAAACATATATATATAAGGATTACTCATTAACTCCCACCACTCATCAGTAATCCCGTGGTCAACAGAAATAAAGCAGAACTGTACATAACTTGCGTCAGACATATAAACATAGACACGCCTGTGGTTACAGAGTCAGGCGCTCACTTGATTAATCATCTGGATATGGAACAAAAGGTCGCACGTCCTGTATCAACAATAATTTGTAGACATAAGCAATTTATGCAGCTGGCTGTAATACATGTGATATCAGTGAATAGGAATGTTAATCATTGACCGTTTGTTAAATGCATCCTGCCCTACTTGCGTGCTAGCAAGTAGAGAGCAAACATATGCTCTGGGGTCTTTTGACGTATCCACATTGTTCTGTGTAGCTGAAAGGAGCACATTATTTTGTGCTGAGGAGACAAACTAAGAAAAGCTTACCTCAAAATGGTGGCTACAAAAATATAAAATGGAGGAGCTTACGTCCATTATAAAATCTGTATTTCCACAATTGCATACCATGAGGCTGTGTCCCAGTACCCATCTCCTGCTGCCAAATAACAAACACACGCCACAGTGACATGTGAGGACTGATGTGCCCCAGGCATCACTGCTCAACGACAGGTAGATACCCAGGGACCCTGTATTGCCACATGGACACTGGCATGACATGGTGTATCATGTATACACCACAGCAAAACAACCATGAGCCCCACAGGTAGTGGTCCGTGTTGCCTCGGCAGGACAGACATGGACGTCTGTGACACACACACGCACAACATCAAAGTCCATGCACAAACAACGTGGATGTAGAGACTGCCTCCCATTGTGCACATGAAATCAGAGACATTGTAATCACAACATGCACACAGACTGTGGAGGACCATCAACATTGTGCCAATGGGTCACCCTGGGATGAACATAACATCCCACATGGGACTCAGGGGGTATGTGACATGACATACACATACACCACCGTGAACTGTGACCATGCCACATGCTCAGATATGAACAGTTGCACATCACAGTGGTCATGTACACGAAACACCAAGGATTCTGTCCCCATAAACACGTGCACAGCCTGGGGGTGGCTGCCCCCAAGTGACACCCACAGAACAACATGTTCACCCCCATACATGGAATAGGTAATGCAGCCTTACATGCCCTAGGATACAGTTTGGACAGGCTGTGGTGTTGTAGGTGTGCCCCTCACTGCCTGGGAAGTATATGTGGCTGGCATATGTTCACCTGTGACAGGCATGGTGACATATGCCAGTGACTTGTACAGGGATGCGTTGGACAGCAAGGGACCGATCAGTGCACACACATTGGCCATTGCATTCAATGTGCGCTGGTATGCGTTGTATTGGCAATACGCCTTGGACAGCAATGGACCGATCAGTGCGCACACATTGGCCATTGCATTCAATGTGCGCTGGTACGCGTTGTATTGGCAATACGCCTTGGACAGCAATGGACCGATCAGTGCGCACACATTGGCCATTGCATTCAATGTGCGCTGGTACGCGTTGTATTGGCAATACGCCTTGGACAGCAATGGACCGATCAGTGCGCACACATTGGCCATTGCATTCAATGTGTGCGGGTACGCGTTGTATCCCATGTACGCGTTGAACAGCAATGGTCCGATCGGTGTGCCCCGCCGGCCCATTGCATTCAATGTGTGCGGGTACGCTTTGTATCCCATGTACACGTTGAACAGCAATGGTCCGATCGGTGTTCCCGGCCGGCCCATTGCATTCAATGTGTGCGGGTACGCGTTGTATCCGCAATACGCGTCCAACAGCAATGGTCCGATCGGTGCGCACCCATTGGCTATGGCCTGGCCTGGCAACGGACGCGTTTTCAAACTTTGAACGAGTCTGATGCTATAAATTCAGTTGGTCACCCACAACAATGTTGCAATTTCATGGGTGTCACAAAGTTGAACATTTGAAGGATGCTGGGGGCGTGTGTAAGTGGTGCAATTCCATGGATTGGCCAGATTCAGATGATGCAAACGACTTGGACCTATCACTTTGGACACATGGAACAGTATCTGCCTCTGCAGCACACATATAATGCTGGCTGTTCCCCTGAGAGCTCACTTGCCTGCACTACATGCTCCAGGACGACATCTGCCACTACACTGCTGCTGTATCTGCACCCTCTGGACCCTGCAATGGCACGTACTGTGGAGAGAGCCCCAGCCTTCAGCACTGAGGAGAACCAGGCCCTGCTGGATGGCCTCCTTCCACAGTACAGCAAGCTGTATGGGAAAGCAGGGGAGCAGGTGAGTGTTCTGTCCACTGCCTTTCTAAATGTGCATGTTGTCTGACGAGCAAGGCTAACAGTCTGCACGCCACTGGCTAGCAGGCTCACTGAGTAGTTGTCACCCCCCATAGTGTGTAGTTACATGCACTGGACAGGTATAGTGCAGTGACAGTGCATTTAAACAAGGTTTTACTTCCCAGGCAATGATACCATGTAGTAACTGCTGGCATACTGTCCATAGCCATCGTTGCACTGCCTGTGTACATCATGTGCCCCTGTGATTGAGACATGTATATCCAACTACACTGCACGGATATGTTGCATGTGTAGTAATGGCATTCTCACTTTGTTATCCTCACAGGTTGATGCCCACCAGAAGCAGAAGATATGGCTGACCATCGTCCGGGCAGTGAGATCCGTGGGGGTCTACAAGCGCCGGATCCGCAACTGCCAGAAGAGGTGGCAGGACCTTCGGGGCTGGACCCGGAGGATCGCACGGGTCCAGCTGAAGCTGTCGCCTCCTCGCAGGAGGGTCGGACACTGGACCCTGACCCCCCACATGCTGAGGATCCTGGCGGTGGTCTTCCCTGATCTGGATGGGCAGCTGAAGGCCAGAGAGCAGCAAGGAGGGGGTGAGTCCATGTCTGCATTGTGAACTATGTCTGCCATGCTATGTGCCCTCCTCTGGCCTGGTTAAACTTCCACAGTACATCAGTCTTGTGGTCCAGGACCCATGTCCCTCTATTGTGCACTGCCCACTCCTCATCTGATACCCAGGTGTGGCCCTTACAGTCAGGGTATTGTGACACTTGGGTACTGTGTCCTTGCAGTTTGCTTGACTCAAGGTGGGGGACAGCATCTGTTCCCCTAACTGTGGTGGGCATCATGGGTGGGTCCATTGCTTACACATTGCCTGTGTTCTGACATGTGTTCTGCGTGTCATTTTGATATGTGGCCCAATTGCTGAGCTGATCCACCACATGTGCCTGGGGTATCTGGCACACACCCATGCTGCGGGTGGGAACAATGTTTGTGCCCCAGGAGTGTGTATATAACGTGTGTCACACATACTTAGCCAGCTGCCTACTGTCCAGGGCTCATCCCTCATTCATGTGGGACAGGACAGTCATGCCTACTCCAGGCCATACAATACACTCTGTACTCCCACTGCCGTGTATCAGCTGACACGTTTTGCTCAGTGATTTGTCCCCTCAGGTGTCTGCCTCTGTGTCAGTGTGCTGTGGCTTCATTGTCAGGTCTGCTGGGGTGTTCCTCGGTTGGGGCTCCGCATGCCACCGGAGATGTGACCATAGGAGATGATACATGTGTGACACATAGGTGTTTGATCACCTGACCGTGCAGACTGGGGTATGCGAATATGAGGTTCAGGCATCTGTTTCCCATTCACAGCAGATTGTGATGTGCTCAGGTGCAGAGGGTAGTGTTACAGGTCTCCCATATGTCCAATGGGTATGACCTGGACAGATGAGGGTACAGATGATGTGGTGTGTGGGGGATGTACATGTGCACTTGTTTAGCTCCAGGACTTGCATTCCCCATGATCTACTATTGTGACACAGTGCAGAGTGTTGTTCTCTGGCTGCCCTGCCCATGTGACTGGAGACAGTGATGTATGACTTAGCAGGCATGGCTGTGCCATGGCATGTGACTTCCTATTAGTGATCCTGCAGGGGAGTGACATGTGCTACATGCACACCATTGTGGCAATGGCTATCAGGACATGGGTGCATCATGGTGTCTGTCGCTGGTATGCATCACATGCATTTCCTATTTGACTCTGGGCATCACTTTCATCCGGACACCTGCACTGACTCAGTGGCAAGAGTTGTGATGTGTGCATGTCCACATGCTTCACCGGGTTCTCTGCACTGTCCAAATACTGTGTAGGTGGTGCATGTGTCCACACTGGGGTATTGCCATCCAACAGACACCAGACAGATGGGTGCAAGGCCAGGTGGGATGTGAGTGCCATGGTTGACCATCAGACTGACAATTGACTTCTCCTGTTCTGTTTGTGCAGTTTTAGCAATGTTCAACTAAGGATGCCAGGGCTTGCTCTGTAATGTGCTGTGCTTACTGTGGTGTGTGCGTTCGGTGCAGGTGACTGATGTCTGTCTGTTTCCCTATTGATTGCAGATACATCCACGGCCACAGGAGGGGACAGCTCCACGGACCAGGAGGATCCGCAGAGCCAGACTGGGTCAGCAGCCGAGGAGTGGTTGGAGGGACCCAGTGGCACGGAGGGCGAGGGGAGCCACACCGAGGAGTCCTCAGCACCATCCACCTCAGCTGAGGACCAGAGCAACTCGGACGATGACTCCCTTATGGAGGCGGGTGTCAGCAGCCACCACACCCCAGCTAGTGTTGCTGTCCCCGCCACCACCACCACCACCACCGCCCTCCCGTCGGCTCCCATTCCCGAGGTCCGTGGAGGCTCCCATGTTCGGGAGCGTGTCTCCTTCGGGCCAGGCACCGCACCCCCTGCCCCTGTGTCCCCTGCTGCCCTGAGTGAGGAGTCTGTGTACCTCCTCCGCCAGCTCCATGTAGGACAGACAGCGATGCTGAGTGTCCTCCATGCACACACCAGTCTGTTGACTCAGCTGGTGTCATTCATGGAGGGCATCTCATCGGGCATGTCTGACCTACCGAGGGGCAATAGGTCCATGGACTCCTCCCTGACGGCAGCAGTGTCCCTCCTCCGACAGTCCCTCACCCCTCCTGCCTCTGCCCCATCCACACTCCCCAGCACCTTACCCGTCCCAAGCACACACACACTGGCACAGGCACACACCAGCACAGACACATGCAGCACATGGACACACACGCCACAAACAAGATGCACATGCACGCACCGTCAGGGGACTGCAACGACACTCACAGGGGATGGGGCACAGGCACAAACACACGCATCCACAAGCACTGCGCAGTCCTCAGTTGCCTCTCCCTCCAAAGACCCCTCCCTTGCCTCACCTGCAACCCCACCTACAAAGCAGCTCTTCCTCTGTGACCTTGGCCTCTTCCCCTCCGACCCAGCTGATCCAGCATTCAGGGGGAAGAGGAAGCCCACCCACACGGAGCGGAGTGCCCCTGGCCCCCGGACACCATCCCCCAGGTGCAGACCGACTGAGGCCCCCACCCGCAAGTCCCCCCGGTCCCGGAAGAGCAAGACCCTGCCGCCGCCCTGCAGCTCAGGCACCAAGTCTCCTTCCTCCATCCCTCAGGCCCCCACTCCACAGGTGCCCCCACCACACCCTGACCCAGGTTCCCCCACCCACAGATACACCATCCCCAGAAGGGTCAGGCCTTCTCCCGCTGCCACTTGCTCTTCCGGCCCCACACCCCCCGCTGCGCTTGTCTGTACCACTGATGTGGTGAGGGTGTCCTCCCCCTCTGTCCTGCCCACCTTACCTGATCCCCATTCTCCTCCCCTGGAGGTGGGCACTGCAGTGGAGTCCACTATCACCCTGTCTGACTTGGGCGCTGCAGTGGCGGACCTGTCCACTCCATCTGCAGGGTCCACTGCAGTTGTGCCGGCACCCACAACATCTGAGTCATGCCCCCAGTTGTGACGGCACACACCATGTCAGACACCTCCACTGCAGTTGTCAGTGGCTCTCCAGCACCCACCACCCCTTCCCTGCCTCCTCCTGGTGAGCCCTGATCCTGTCCCTGCGGTGCCTGGCCTGCCCCCCGTATGCCCCTCCTAGGGGATTGTCCCCGGTTGTGATCAGTGCAGGCATGCGTAGGGTGACATCTGCCACTGTCACCCTGTATAGACTTCCTTGATGGACTGGTCATTGGCCTTTGTTGATACCTTGCAGTTCTTCCAAGTTTTGAACCCATATGCTGAATAAAGCAACTTTCTGTTCTCTCGTGGTTTTGCTTCTGATGTACATGATGTTGATGATGCTAACCGTGCCCTTGCTGCAGTGATGGTGATTTTTGGACTCATGAAAATGAAGTGTTACTGTGCAGGAACCCATGTGTTCCAGGGGGACAGTGTCCTATCCTGTGGTGAATCCATGTCGTCCTTAGCAGCATCTGAGGGTGTGATGTATTCAATATTTGGCAATGGGATTTCCTACTTACATTAGCAATGTCACATCTGTGGGTTCCACCCTTGCACATCTGTTGTGTTTGCCATTGTTCAATTAGTCTAGTTCCCTGACCGTGTGGCCATCTCCACTGGACATGCAGGTTTGGGCATCAATGGGGAAGGACTCTTCTGTGTTGTCAGTGCAACTTGCTATACATGTGTGTTGGATCTGTGCTGTTGATTTCGTTGACATTCCCATGACCAGGCTGATGTGACGGGAGCCTTCATTTGGTTCTAATTGTTGACTGTGTGACCAAGTGTTCTGCTGACATGATGGAGCCCTACTGATGCGACATATGGCACAGCTTTCTTCACACAGGAGTGGAGTCCCCTCATGGCAGTGTGTACTCCTGTGACATCTCGTGCGCCCAAGGTGTGTGTTGTATGAGCATGTGTGTGTGTTCACTTCCATGTTGCTGTGCATGCTGGGATCCCTAGTGATGTTCCTGTTTGTGATGCTTGCTGAGTTGAGCTATGTTCCCCCAAAGTCTTCTCCCTGGGTTCTCTGTGATGTGGGTGCATGGCACATTACTGGTCATCAGGGTGTCACCCATAGGTGTGTTTGCTGTCAGGGCTGAGTTTGTGGGCAGACGCTGATGTGTCACAGTCCGGATTCCCCTTTGCATTTGTTGTTTACACCTGTCATGTGATTTCTGGTTTGTGTTAGCTTTCATTGGTTGTGACACGTTGTGTGTGTGACTGCTGGCACTCCTCAGGGCTGCAATGTTGGTAGTTGTCTATGTGTGTTCTTTGTGGGTGACCTTGGCTTCTTCATAGGTGTGTGACTGTGGCTGGGATCCCATTGGTTGGTGTGGTATTGCCGTCATGTCCATGTACAGCGTAGTGTGCAGTGTGTCAGACATTCAGGAGTCTGGTAGAGTGGCCATGTGTGATGTGTTTCTGCACCTTGGTTCCCACCACCCCCCCTGGGATTGTCATGGGTGCATGTGCAATGTCACCAGTGCATGTGAGCTTCACTGCTGCACATTGTTGGAGGTCGAGGTGTGTGGTGTTGAGTGTGTGCAGATGAGAGTTGTTGCCTGGCTAGACCCCTGCGTCCATGTTGGCCTTGGCTGACAGGCCGTGCTGGTTGATTTGTGCTTGTGTAGGTGTGATGGTAGTTTGTTGCTCAGGACACATGACTGTGGTTCACAGTGTGAACGACATCTAGCTTTGTCATCACAGTGGGATTGTAATGCAGCCCAGGGTCACCACATTGTGGGGGCCCTGGGTGTGGTGCTGTGGTGTCTGTGTGTCTTGCTGTGTCAGTTGCTGTTCCTACATGCTTGTGTGACATGTGTGATTTGTGCTCCCTCTCATCTGACAATGCCTGATTGCCCACATAGGGGATTTGGATCCATGAGTTACCTTTGTGTGGCACTGTTTGCACATCTGTGTAATTGGTATTCAGGCCTCCTCATGTGTTGTGTGATTGCCTGGGGACACTGGTACCCCCCTCACCTGTTGTGTTTGATGTGCAGTGTGGGTCTGCCTGTTTGTGTATGTGCATCGGCACCACTGCATTGGCATATCTTAGGTGTGCCATTGGCTGTATGTTGTTTGGTGTGTTTGCCCTGCTGTCCCTGGGACTCCTAGGTCATCAGTCAGCACAATGATCATTGTGTGTGTGTCCCATTGCTGCCATGGTATGGTATCTGTTCACCTCCCTTCTACAGTCTCCACTGGGTATCTGAATTTGTGTGCCCATTGGTGCAAATATGTGGGTCTGCATTCTGATGGTCACTTCTGTCATTGAGTCATTGATGAATGTTGACAGTGTCAGCCCCCATGGGTGATGTTTGTCTGCACATGGCCAAAGGTATGTCTTGTTTGCACTGCACTGTTTGCCTCCCCATTCTATGTTGCTATGGGACACAAGCACTACTTTGCCACTGATGTGTTTGTTGTTCTGTGACCAGGAATCATCCATAAAGTTTGGCAGTTGCAGCTTATTCTTTGTCAACACATACATTTTGGTCACTGTGATGATGGGGGTTTGGACCCCTTTGCCACAATGTTCAATATGTGCTTCAGCTATGGACCCCACACTCACATTTTGGTCACTGTGATGATGGGGGTCTGGACCCCACTGCCACAATGTTCAATATGTGCTTCAGCTATGGACCCCACACTCACATTTTGGTCACTGTGATGATGGGGGTTTGGACCCCATTGCCACAATGTTCAATATGTGCTTCAGCTATGGACCCCACACTCACATTTTGGTCACTGTGATGATGGGGGTTTGGACCCCATTGCCACAATGGTCATGGCCTGCTTGCATTGTGGGTGCCACACACATTTATGTGTGGCACTTGTGATAGGGGGTCACATTGTATGTCCACAGTCCTGTTCAGTGTTGTAGGCATTTGACACAGTCTACACACGCTTGTCATGGTGTTGGGGGGATGTCTTTGTGTTGCAGTCTTTCTGCTGGTGTGTGCTTCTTGTGGCATGTATTTGCCATCCTGTGAGTGGGGGTGGTAGTAGTAGGCATCCAGCCCCCATGGGTAGAGGTGGTAGTAGTGGTAGGCACCTGGCACCCCCATGGGGTAGAGGTGGTAGTAGTGACAGGCATCCAGCCCCCCATGGGTAGAGGTGGTAGTAGTGGTAGGCACCTGGCACCCCCTGGGTAGAGGTGGTAGTAGTGGTAGGCACCTGGCACCCCCTGGGTAAGGGTGGTAGCAGTGGTAGGCACCTGGCACCCCCATGGGTAGAGGTGGTAGTAGTGGTAGGCACCTGGCACCCCCTAGGTAGAGGTGGTAGTAGTGGTAGGCACCTGGCACCCCCTGGGTAGAGGTGGCAGTAGTGGTAGGCACCTGGCACCCCCATGGGTAGAGGTGGTTGTAGTGGTAGGCACCTGGCACCCCATGGGTAGAGGTGGTAGTAGTGGTAGGCACCTGGCACCCCCTGGGTAGAGGTGGTAGTAGTGGTAGGCACCTGGCATCCCCTGGGTAGAGGTGGCAGTAGTGGTAGGCACCTGGCACCCCCATGGGTAGAGGTGGTAGTAGTGGTAGGCACCTGGCACCCCCATGGGTAGAGGTGGTAGTAGTGGTAGGCACCTTTCACCCCCTGGGTAGAGGTGGTAGTAGTGGTATGCACCTGGCACCCCCTGGGTAGAGGTGGCAGTAGTGGTAGGCACCTGGCACCCCCATGGGTAGAGGTGGTAGTAGTGGTAGGCACCTGGCACCCCATGGGTAGAGGTGGTAGTAGTGGTAGGCACCTGGCACCCCCATGGGTAGAGGTGGTAGTAGTGGTAGGCACCTGGCACCCCCTGGGTAGAGGTGGTAGTAGTGGTAGGCACCTGGCACCCCCTGGGTAGAGGTGGCAGTAGTGGTAGGCACCTGGCACCCCCATGGGTAGAGGTGGTTGTAGTGGTAGGCACCTGGCACCCCCATGGGTAGAGGTGGTAGTAGTGGTAGGCACCTGGCACCCCTGGGTAGAGGTGGTAGTAATGGTAGGCACCTGGCACCCCTGGGTAGAGGTGGCAGTAGTGGTAGGCACCTGGCACCCCCATGGGTAGAGGTGGTAGTAGTGGTAGGCACCTGGCACCCCTGGGTAGAGGTGGTAGCAGTGGTAGGCACCTGGCACCCCCATGGGTAGAGGTGGTAGTAGTGGTAGGCATCTGGCACCCCCTGGGTAAGGGTAGTAGTAGTGACAGGCATCCAGCCCCCAATGGGTAGAGGTGGTAGTAGTGGTAGGCACCTGGCACCCCCATGGGTAGAGGTGGTAGTAGTGGTAGGCACCTGGCACCCCCTGGGTAGAGGTGGTAGTAGTGGTAGGCACCTGGCAGCCCCTGGGTAGAGGTGGTAGTAGTGGTAGGCACCTGGCACACCCATGGGTAGAGGTGGTAGTAGTGGTAGGCACCTGGCACCCCCTGGGTAGAGGTGGTAGTAGTGGTAGGCACCTGGCACCCCCTGGGTAGAGGTGGTAGTAGTGGTAGGCACCTGGCACCCCCTGGGTAGAGGTGGCAGTAGTGGTAGGCACCTGGCACCCCCATGGGTAGAGGTGGTTGTAGTGGTAGGCACCTGGCACCCCCATGGGTAGAGGTGGTAGTAGTGGTAGGCACCTGGCACCCCCTGGGTAGAGGTGGTAGGCACCTGGCACCCCCATGGGTAGAGGTGGTTGTAGTGGTAGGCACCTGGCACCCCCATGGGTAGAGGTGGTAGTAGTGGTAGGCACCTGGCACCCCATGGGTAGAGGTGGTAGTAGTGGTAGGCACCTGGCACCCCCTGGGTAGAGGTGGCAGTAGTGGTAGGCACCTGGCACCCCCATGGGTAGAGGTGGCAGTAGTGGTAGGCACTTGTCGTTGCTTCGCCTCGTCCTCGTCGCTTGCGTGTTCGTCTCGTAGCCGTGGATCGTGTTGTGGCGCGAATCGGAGCTTATGTGCGCCTCTCCCGGATGCCTTGACGTGCCGTGCGTAGCGACGGGTTCGGCGCGTACGGGAAGCGCATCGTACTTTTCCGGCCGGACGGGGCTGCTTTTTGGCTTCCGGGCGACTCGTATCTGCGTTTACGGATCCGGCTCGGTCGGGGATCAGGACCTGGATTGGGTGAGTACGACTGGGTCGGAATCAGTGCTGTTGTGCGCATCGTACTTGTTCGTTCGGATTCATGTGCGGATCAGTCGGGAAACAGGCATTCGCATGGCTTTTTTCCCGACCGAATGGCGTTGGGTGCGTCTCCGACCGAGATCGGAATCGACCCCTAAGTATATTCTAACTTAACTGGCACATTGATAAAGCACCTGTGAAGGAGAGAAAACAAGATACTTGAAAACATTTTACAAAACTTAATGTATACACTAAGGCCTAATTACAGGTTAGGACTTAATTAGATTTAAACAGGTTCCAAATAAATGCAGTTAGCATGAATGATTAGATCAAATGCAAATAAAGGAAAGTATACATTTCTTTCATGGTGAATACATTTATTATAATTCATCTAAAGGTACAGGTGGTTCTTTTCAAAATGAATATACAGCTGTAGTGTGACCCTCTTGGGCCCACTTTGGTTCTCCCTTTTAGCTTTATATTTTACACATTTTAGAAAACTTTGATTTAGTCATGTTACCTTTCACTTTTTTACTTCCAAATATTATTCTAAGAAACTCTGTACATGCTGCTTGTTTTTAGAAAGCCTTTTCTGCAATATAATCAGTACGCTACATTCAAAGGCTAAGGAACAGAACAAGATATCCTAATGCTTGCATTGTCCATTTGGAGGCAGCTTCTAACATCTAGACACACCATTACATCAGGGCTGTATCTCTAACACACTAGCATTATTTTATACATTGTACATTGTCCCTGAGTGGGTCAGAGAGGGCATTCCAGCCACGACAGTCCTGGAACAAATGCTGTGGTTGAGATGCAGCTCTGCTAAAGCTGATCTTCTATCCTGATACTGCAGAGAGGGATTGCCAACCCATTTCCTGTCCAAGTCATCCAGGTATGGAATTTCAGGCTTACCTAAGAGATCAGGCTGAGGGTGCACCCCCAAAGCTCTCAGAGGAGGGATAGAGCTAGGTAGGATATATGTATATATCAAAACGATACACTTTCAGGCATAGAGTGATGCATAAATTATACAAAAAAGCAGCAGAAAACTCTGGGTAGTACTCAAGTTTAGGTAGAAACCGCTTTCCACCTAAACTTGAGACCTACCCAGAGTTCTCTGCTTCTCTTTTATATAAATATATATATATGTGACCAAGACCACGGACGTGGTCGAAACGCGTCGTCCTTGTCTGCAGCTTTGAAAATAAATTTCCTGCCACCTTGTTCGTGTGGGCTCGAGCAATCTTTATTTTCGGATTCCTTGGAAATATATATATATATATATTCACTGAAAAAACCATAGGTTTCAGGCACGTTATAGTTAGAAATTAGCATTTAAAAAACCTTAGAAATTCACTGAAAAAACCATAAGGTTTTAGGGACAGTTATAGTTAGTTGGACATTGCACTCGTACAAAACCCGTGAAATTCCCCCGTTATAGTTAGTTCAGGTAACTATAACTCGCGCCCCCGCAATGCACTGCTGATGACGTCACATATTACATCACTCATGACATGGTCAGTGACATCACTGATGACATCATTGATGACATCTCAAATGACATCACTGATGACATCATCCAGTGACTGTGTGTTTCTGTAAAGTTTAAATATTTTTAATATATATAGGGAAAGGCGTATTGAAGAATGAGTGGGTGTATAAGTGTCTGTATGGATGATTTAGTAGGTGCGTGACTAACTCGATAAGTGAGTGATTAAACGTATCTTACTGAATGCATGGGTTAGTGACTAAACTGGGTGAATGTCTGTATCCGTCTGTCTGTTGCTGTGTAAGTGGTGCATGGGTTTGTGAATAGCTACATGAGTGTCTATATGAGTTATTGATTGGTTGTCTGAGTATCTGTATGGGTGCCTGAGTGTTTGTGTGGGTGGGGTGTGTGCGACTCTGTGCATAGATGTGTGAGTGGGTGATTCACTGGGTGGATGGTTTCAAGAGTGCATCTGTGATAGACTGTATGGGTGGGTAAGTGTGTGTAAGAGTGTGTTAGTGAGTGAATGTATGTCCCAGTGGTACATGTGTGAGTAACTACATATGTGAAAGGCAGTATATATGTGTGTTGGAGTATATAAATAGCTATAAGCGAGAGTGTGTGATTGTGAGAGTGACTGTATGGATGAGTGTGTGCTTGTATCAGTGATTGTATAAGAGCGTAAGAATGTGCTAGTATTTGTATGAGTAAGTGAGCTGGTGTGTGTATAACTGTATAGGTGAGTAAATGGCAGTGTGTTTAATTATTTGCATGACTGACTAGGTGTATGAGTACCTCTATGGATGAGTGGCGGTGTTTGAGTGTCTATATAGGAGTATGAGTGCATATGATAGTCCTGTACTGAGTGACCATAAGTATGAGTGACTGTACGGGTGAGTGAGTGGATGTGTGTGTGTAGACATAAGAATCAGTGAGTGGGTATGTAGTTATTGGTGTTGGAGTGTCTATGGTTTTGAGAATGGCAGTCTGTAATTTAGAGTGGGTGTATCAAAGGTTATATTAGGGTGTGAGGAGGTGCATTAAATTCTCACATGGATGATGTCATCAGTGATGTCATTTGAGATGTCATCAGTGATGTCATCAGTGATGTCACTGACCATGTCATGAGTGATGTAATATGTGACGTCATCAGCAGTGCATTGCGGGGCGCGAGTTATAGTTACCTGAACTAACTATAACGGGGGAATTTCACGGGTTTTGTACGAGTGCAATGTCCAACTAACTATAACTGTCCCTAAAACCTTATGGTTTTTTCAGTGAATTTCTAAGGTTTTTTTAAATGCTAATTTCTAACTATAACGTGCCTGAAACCTATGGTTTTTTCAGTGAATTTCAAAAGTTTTTTAAATGCTAATTCCTAACTATAACGTGTCTGAAACCTATGGTTTTTTTAGTGAATTTCAAAGGTTTTTAAATGCTAATTCCTAACTATAACGTGTCTGAAACCTATGGTTTTTTCAGTGAATTTCAAAGGTTTTGTAAATGACAATTTTTAAATGTATTAATTGTTATATTTATTTTTTTGATACTGATTTACAACATTTTTTTAAACTATTTATTTTTAGATATTTTATTTTTTAAATTACATTGTAATTACATTATACATTACATTACAAAATATACATTCTCAGAATGAATTACTTTAGTTTAAATACTTTGCAAATAGGCAATAGACTTTTAAGTACAGTAGTTACAGATGTTGCAATGGGCAACACAATTTCAAAAACAAAGCAACATTGAGCTCAATGTGAATTTCTAGTTAAATGCAATTAGTTACTTTATGGATTACTTTTCTAACCACAGGACTGGATCCTAGATTCAGTCCTGGGACATCTCCTGTAAACAGTTGAGTAAAAGCGTTTTGGTTACAGTAGTGATTTTTAAGGAATATTATTGTATTTTAAAAGTTGACACTTAGAAACGTTTTCATATAGAATCACCAATGTTATCCTAAGGGAGGAAATTCACTTAGCAGGTAAGTAGTGTTATCGTTACTTTTTGTTACTCAGTGGTGGATCCTGGATCCAGCACTGATGCATCTCCTGTAAACAGTTGAAAGAATGCGTTTAAGTGACACATGCGAATTTTAAGGAATATTTGTAGTTTGTGAAAATCGACACTTTGAAACTTTTCTGCTGAAAACCAGACAATGGATTCCTATGGAAGGAAATTCAAGTTACTGGTAAGTACGGTTAGAATTACTTTTCAGGGTCAGTGCTGGGCTAAAAGATGCAGCACTGGGTTCTCTCCTGATAACAGGTGAGTAAATCGGAATTCATAGTTCGGCTGATTTTAGAGAAATATTATAAAGTTCCAAAACTCCACACTTAGAAGAATTTCCAAGTGAAACCAGTCAATGTTAGCCTATGGAAGGAAATTCAAGTTACTGTTAAGTACGGTTAGAATTACTTTTCAGTGTCAGTGCTGGGCTAAAAGATGCAGCACTGGGTTCTCTCCTGATAACAGGTGAGTAAATCGGAATTCGTATTTCGTCTTATTTTAGAGGAATATTTGTATGTTTCAAAAATCGACACTTAGAAACTTTTTCAGCAAAAAGAAGGCAATGATATCCTATGGAAGGAAATTCAAGTTACTGGTAAGTATGGTTAAAATTACTTTTCAGGATCAGTACTGGGCTGAAAGATGCAGCACTGAGGTCTCTCCTGATAACAGGTGAGTAAATCGGAATTCGTATTTCGGCTGATTTTAGAGGAATATTATAAAGTTCAAAAACTCCACACTTAGAATAATTTCCAAGTGAAACCAGTCAATGTTAGCCTATGGAAGAAAATTCAAGTTACTGGTAAGTACGGTTAAAATTACTTTTCAGGATCAGTACTGGGCTGAAAGATGCAGCAATGAGGTCTCTCCTGATAACAGGTGAGTAAATCGGAATTCGTAGTTCGGCTGATTTTAGAGGAATATTTGCACAATGGTGAAGGAAGGGGGTGGGGCCTAAGGTGACATGTCTGCAAACACGCCCTGTGGCGCGTTTTAAGTTGGACAATTAATTCCTCCTCAATCCCGAGTAGGCTGCGTTGCAGAGAGGTGTTCAGAGGCCACGCCCCTTTTTACAACACTCTGCAACGCAGCTCCGTGGCGCTTACTGGAGGTACCTGGTGGGCTAGTTGGCCCCTAGGGACCCTCAGGATTGAAAAGGAATTTATTCCCCATCTTAAAACGCGCCACGGGGCCTGTTTGCACACATGTCACCTGAAGCCCCGCCCCCTCCCTTCACCACTATAGTAGATAATATATATATATATATATATATATATATATATATATATATATATATATATATATATATATATATATAGCTGTTTGCTATGGCTTGGCGGGAGCTGTACCGCTCCCGCCAAGCAATAGCAAACTGTGCTCTGCTTTGAGTAAGTGAGAGCATTTTGCTCTCGCTTGCCCAAAGTGGAGCACAGTGCTTTGCACACAGGGAGCTCCATGTTAGAAGCACCCTATGTGTAAAAGCAATGCCGGCTCCCGCAGGAAGCGGGGAGCAGGCAGGGACTGCGGGGCCTTGAGGCTCCCCCTGTGGTCACCAACATTTCCAAGTGGGTGCCCTGGGCTGGGACTAGGGCACCCACACTAGATGTTGGGCCCCCGGGATCAGGTCCCCGGGCCAAAATTGGCCCTAATTGGGGCCTTGTGGCCCCCCTCCCCCATTTAAAAAGGGCTTGCACCAGGGGATGGGGTTCCCGGGACCAAAAAATAAAAAATGTTTGAAAAAAAAGACCGGCAAGTCACTAGCCCACGCCTCCTTTCTCCACCGCTCTGTAAACACGCCTACTGGTTCACTGCTGGTTTGGGGATGAAGACCCCTTGGATGCTGAGGGTCCTTGGGTGGCAACAAGCCCTCCAGTTACCTACAATAAGTCCCACAGAGCGCAATTTCTGAGAGGACTTTGGAAGCCACGCACCTTTTCTCCACAACTCTGCAAGCCGTGCTTCCTGGTGCACACCTGGTTGAGGGATAAAGTCCCCTTGACTCTAGAGTGTCCTTGGAGGCCAACAAGCCCTCCTGTTACCTCCAGTAAGTCCCACCCAGCGGAATTGCTGAGAGGTCTTCAGAGGCCACGTCCCTTTTCTCCACCACTCTGCAAATGCGTCTCCTGGCCCATTGCTGGTTGGGGGATGAAGTCCTCTTGGATGCTTCAGGTTCTTGGGGTCCCAGAAGCCCTCCTGTTACCTCCAGTAAGTCTGATGTATGTGTATAAACATATATTTATAATTTAAAGTGATGAAACAATTTATAAACAATTTATTTTACAATTACTTTCTTGGTTTCTATAGGGCTCCATTCTCTTTGTTTTCTATTTGAGTCTGTTGCTGCGTGGCTGTACCTGCAAGTGGCCATGTGTGGTGCTTGATTTACTCTGAGGCTGAACTAGAGTGCATTTACAACTGGTTTGACACCTTTAGTGGTGTAGTAACTTTAGAAATTCAGTCTGTGAATAGAAATGGTCTTAATATTTTGTGGGTGTGAGTTTGTATTAGCATGTCCCCCCCTAAACCCCTTCTTCAAATTCCTTGAACCGTTTCCATTTGGTATTGAGCGTAAATGTTTTCCAACTAGTCCTCATTGTCCCTCCCACATTTCCTAGTGCATCATATACGTATGTATGCCTGAGACTACTGCCACCTCTCTGTACAGAAAAGATAGGAGAGGTATCTACCTTAAGTTTCTGAATAACATTTTGTAGTACATGAATAGTACTACTATTGAACTGCTTTGATTTCTACAAAATGCAGTGTGGAAATAGGACCCTAAGGCCCTCATTTATGGGGATTTGGCATAGGGCAACGCAGCAAGTCATCTTGCTGTGCTGCCCTACACCAAAGTGAAAGAGCAGGAATGCATCTTATTTATGCAATACAGTGCCTTCCTGCCCTTTCCCCCTGAGCTAGCGATGTTTCAGCTGCTTAGCACCAATGCAGGCACCCTTGCACCATGGTGCAAGGGTGCCTGTGTTGTCAGCAGGATTGTTTTTGTTCAGGAAGGGGCACCTTCTTGCACAGAAACAACCCTAACAGGTGTTTTCCTCTTTCTATGTGTGCTGCAGGATGGAAAAAAAACAGGAGAAATAAAGTTATTTCTCCTTTTTACGCCTCACATTGGGAGGCGTAAGGTTTTGGCACTTCCCCAAGTTTACATGCTCTCATAAATCTGGGAAAGTGTTAAATCCATGAGTGTTGCATGGGAAAACCCACAGCAACGCCCATGGAACATCTCCCGAGCACAGAGGAAGGCAACGCAGCGATTTGCACTGCCTTGCCTTACTCCATATTTATGAGGCCATTCAATGCCACCCATAGTAGCTTTGGGCCGCCTCATAGATATGATTTTGTGATTTCTGCCACCAGAGCGTCACAAAAAGTGATGCCCTGGTGGCGCAAGGGGCTCATAAATATGTCTCCCAGTATTTATTTTTAGCAGAAAAGCACAGACTCCCTTGAATTCAGCAATATTTAATTGAGCAAACTTAGTAATTATTCTTAAGATATATGTAAGAGACTTCTATCGAGATTGCTTCAGTTAAGCCTAGATTTTAATTTACAACTGATACTGTAATGACAATATAACTTGGATGGATGCCTTACAATTACCTTTATTTAGAGTAATGTCTTCAAATGAAACCAGTTAAGTAATTATTGAAAAGAATCTCTACGTACTAATTCTTTCAAAAGAAATACATCAACTCTTTCTTTCAAAGAACGCTTATTATGCAGGGGATTTCAAAGAAATCTTTGCATGTCGTTTCTATCAAAGTGAATTTTATCAGCTCGGGGCACGCTATGCATTAGATATGGAAATGAACAGGAGAAAAGCTCGCGATTATGCCCTATGTTGAAAAAGTTAACTACATTAGTCTTAAAAGAATAATGTCACATAGTTTAAGGAAAGGTTGTTATGTTATTATGATGAAGTCAATAGCTCAACCTGTGTTTTTCATCACACATTTCAAGATGTATGAGGTGCGCGTTTGGGAGATGCGAGATAGGCAGATGCAAAACATCGATTTAAATTGCTGCTTTCTAAGCACACTTTGCACCTCATTACTGAGAAAGGATGTTTTGCATTTGCAAAATCACAGCTAAATTCGTTAAATGCTGCCAATATTTTCATGTTTCTTCCAAACTGCAAAATAGGTCTATGAATTCTCAGAGCGGCACTAGTGTGTTACAGTAAGCAACACTTGTTCCGAGTATCAATTGCATAAGTTTTGGAATGAATGTTGTTTTTCTTTTCTGGAAGGTCTGTTCTGCTAGATTTAGATGGAGGTTTTGTGTTTCTATTCATGTTTTAGTTTTTTGTTGGTATGCTTCGATATCAGGAATTTTTGCCAATATTGTTGCGCCTTTGATTGTTTGATAATTTGAGAGGATCAGATTAGTACGAGAAATGGACCTTTAGACTCACTGGATTTTTGAGGGAAGACCATACATTACCAAGTTTTATCTCAATTCACCATGCCAATCTCCTTGAATAATTTTGATCTATAGACTGGGTTTGATTTAGATCTTGGCTTCATAGGATATAATGAGATTTATATTTCGAGGACGGGATATCCGTCACGTTGTTATGGAGTACCCCATCCGCCAAGATCTAAATGAGGTCCTATATAATTGTTCCCAAAGTAAATGAAAGGGTATGTATTTAAACATCAAAAGTTGTCACAAAACGTTTGAAAGAAATAATGTTACTATCAGTAAAAAATGTAACATGTGAGATGCATCCTGATTTGATCAGGTACTTTATTCATAAATTGCTTTTTTACCAAATGAATAATGTGTATGTAGTATCCACTGTGACTTTCACCAATTAAATCATATCAAGGGTCTTACTGGTCTGATCAGCTCAACAATTAGTAGTACAAAGTACAGTATGCTCACTATGAACCCGAGTAAATGTTGCATAGTAATACAGTGGTACATTATATAAGGGATAAAGTATCCCCCACAATACATTATGAGGATATTGGAAGCCACTGAGGAGTTCCTTAACCATATAGAGGAATGAGGCCGAAGTTTTGGACCTCCGAGGTGACCTGCAATACCCTTATCATGTACACTGGGGGTACTTTCCCACAATCCACTTTATATGAAAGAGCGAGCATGTTTGCAAAAATGAAGAATACAAATAAAAACTGTGGTGAAAAACCTGTTAATTATTTGCTGCAAACAGATATTAAAAATAGTTTAATGGAACTCAGGTTTTTTTCCCAAAAACAGAAAAGCTGCACTAGCTCGAAATGAGTAGCACATGCAGAAAGATTCTAGCTTTTCTCTAACTTTCTGACGAGGGCAAAAAATAAACATGTTCTCTCTCCTTGTCATTGTAAGCTAAAAATAGAGCACAAGAAACAAAAGCATTGTTGCCTTAAACAGCTGCTTCAAATATGTTCCCTAACCTGACCTGCCTTTACCCTCAGCTGCTGGCTCTGGCAGCAGGCATTGTGATGTCAGAACTCAACTTTAATTAGTTATAATAGTTGAGTTCTGACATATTTTCTTTATAACTGGTGACTGAGTGTGTCACAACCTGGCGATTATAAAGATATTATAGACTGGTATTTAGACAGGGATTACAGAATCCCATGTATTATAGACACACACATATAAGTATACATATAAGTCCATAGAGAAACACCGTTTTAGTAAACATAGGTCAGATCAACAATTCAAACATAGCTTAATAGTGTGAGATATTAGGTTTTTTTGTGTGATCATGCTCATTATTGCATTTGGACTGCTTTTTTAAAATCTGAACACTGGGGAACTTCTGTTCCGTCCCCAGTGTTCATGATCTGACCCGTAGAACATGGTAAAATTGGTTAACTCCAAAATGACTTTTTAAACTTCCCAGTAAGACCTTAGCATATGTACATGAAATACATCAATGGCATGGACAAGTTAAATGTCACCTTTGGACTGCAGCACTTTATGCCATCTACTAGGTTGACAAAGGAAATATGGCTTCAGGGCTATCTGTGTAGCTTGACTCTTGAAGCTTTCAAGCCTGCACATAACCAGTCAAAATAACCCTTTTTAACAGAATAGAACCCTACTTTTAATATTTTAATTAAGCCAACCCTAAGTAGGTGGTGTAGTCCACATGGAAGTGTGCCTGGTATTTTGAAGTGGTACATTCAAGAATTTCAGCTGACATATACCTACAGTGACTACCCACCCAAAGCTACTTTGACTACGAAAGGCTATAGTTATGAGAAAAACTGAAGTGATGAATAAAATCATAAGACAGCTAACTTTGGATCGGGATAAGCTACAAAGATTACTAAACCACTATTTTTAATATTATTCAACAGCCAACACATTGGTGAACTCAGATTTTTAGTAAATATTTAAAGAAAAGTGACTGTTAGAAATGTTCACTTTACCTTCCTGAGCCTCCAATCTACTAACTAGCTTTATCCTGCTTGCAGATTGCAAGGTCAATTGTTCCCCTTAATGTGGTGTGAAAACTGCTCCAGTGTAGAAGCAATGGCTTATGCCTATTCAGATGAAGACCTGAGTGTGAGTTATAAGTCAGACATCAGCTCAGGAATGTGAGCTGGCTAGGGTTTATGAGGGTGTAAAGGGAGCCTTTGGGAAGGGAAGCCTTTTGTTCCATAGGCCTTCTGTAGACAGGGTTCCACCAAACCAGTGGGAGGGGAAGCAGGTCCCAGAATCAGTTTGGCTGAGGAGGAAAGGACTGCTCATTTCCATAAACACACCCCTGCCTGGCACACAAGCTCCTCTTGGGGCAGAATGATTCTGTCACTTTGGATTGGCCTCAGAATAGTGCACTATGGGATAGTTTGTAATAAGGCAAACAGCTTGACCTGCAAAAGTGGGAAGGGTTGTCCCTGGGAAGTTTTTATCTGATTGGATGCAAAGTGTCCAGGAGTCACCACCATCCACTTGTGAATGAAACCTAAAAATCTGGCACCTCATCCCCTACTTATGAGTTCACTCTCTGGACCTGTGGATGGACAGAAGAGGACTGGGCCTGCTGTTTGAGACCTTCGTGGAGACCTGAAAAGCTGAACCTGCTCCCACTATGAAGGACTCAGATGTGGACTCCAAGATCCAGATTTACTAACATTTGAGGAAAAGCAACACAGCACAACAACTTTCTGCACTGTGTCACATGGAGAGAGCAGTAATTCATCATATTTATTAAGATATGGCACGTTCCTGCTCCCTCTCTGCACTGATGCACTACGTGTTGCCTAGTGCCAATGCAGGAACTTTTGCGCCATGGTGCAATTGTGCCATTGTTACAGGCGGGACGTTTTTTGTGAAGTAAGGGAACTTAGGGGCATATTATCAAGAACGGCGTTAAAATTAAGGCCACTTTAGCGGCAGAAAACTGCTGCTGAAGCGGCGATAATGGGCTTGATAATATGCCCTTGAGAATTCCAATAGAAGCCCATGTTCTGGTGTAAACATGGGCTTCTATTGGAATTCTCAAGGGCATATTATCAAGCCCATTATCGCTGCTTTAGCGGCAGTTTTCTGCCGCTAAAGCGGCGATAATTTTAACGCCGTTCTTGATAATATGCCCCCAACTAACCAAACTCGGTTCAGTGTTATCCAATTTTGTCAACTCCCCAGATATCGACCCATAGTATCGGTTACAAGTATTTTTTAAGCAAAATAATTTACCCCGTTGTAATCACGTATTTATCCGTCATGCCGATCGGGTCTTCGTCAGTCAAACAGACTCAATTGGTTAGTCCACCCTTTATAAACCTCCCGTAGATCACGCATGTGTGTCAAATCAATGTTTAAACCTGGCAGACATATTAGAGTCAGGCTGAAATTCATCTTTTCATTCATTCCATTCCTTAGCCATCTTCTAGTTTTACTATTACGTGATATGTTATGACTCCTCAATCAGAAGAGATGATCGTTCACCACGCATGCGTGGCTCTACAGTGTCTTCACTGGCGGCCATATTAAAATCAGGCAGTTATGTTATTTAAAGTGTAATATGATTTTCCTATATATAAATGCATTCCTCATCTGGGGATAAAGAAGACATTCTCAACCAATGTATTTAAACTCACCCCATAATATTTTTTTATTTATATGGGTATTCGGATGGAATTAAATCATGAAACAATATCTTATTAATAGTTTGCAACAGGTGTCTCAGAGTTTTTAATTGTATTTTCCTCTACCAATTTATCACTATTCATATTGATGATCTTATCCCCTGTGCCCGTCAAAAAACACCATCACTACTCTTTGATGATCATTTTTCATTGAGCGCAAATACAAATAGTCTGTTGTATACTGTGCCCATAGAAAAGATTTTATTTTTGTTATTAAAACTTTTAAATATAGCCAAGATGCAGAGTGAGAGATATTCTCATCTATAACCATTGTAAGATGTAAATAACAGATTTTCAGTGTGCCCTGTCTTTTATCTATCATATATATTGACAAATCCAATTATTCTTTCATCTTCTATGGGCTTTTATCTTTTTGAGTGCTGTGCTGCGTTGTGTGACACATTTGTGAATTAGGGCCTTAGTGTTATAAGTAACTTTTTTTTTTGAACTGACAGAAACAAGGTTCAATAACTTCTAGTATTACAAAATGTGCATAATTTAAGTTTTTAAACATGCTTAAGGGATGGGTTGGGTTTGGTTTTGTAAGTGGTTTTTCGGGCTGAGGGCAGAGTTGTTTTTTGGGGAACAAATGGGGGGTGGATTATTTACCCCTACAGGCAAAGAGTGTCAGTGTTAGAACAATTTACCCCGCCCCAAAAGAAAGCTTAGAATAGAGTTCTGTTTAGCGCTAGTAAGGAATTATTATGGTTTAGGGATAAGATTGGTTTAGGGGTACAAAGTGGCTTTTATGGTTGGGTTTAGGGCCTGGAAGAAGGGCTGGAGGATGACACCCCCAACGGAAAGAAAATAATTGAAATTTTGAGGGTTACCCACTAAATGGAAGCATGCAATATGATTCATATATGCATATTACAGTAATTTATTTTGGGGGTTCAGGGATGGGTATTTATTTAGTTTGGGTGTAAGCATTTTATATTTTTAATTGAAGATGTTAATTAGCTGTGAAGAATGCAAAGTAAAGAGGTGTCCCGGGTGGGGAGTGATTTAATTTTTGCAACTATTTTTGGGGTGAGGATTTTTATTTGTGTTATGGTGTAATTTAATTTCAGGGGTGAGTATTTGCCTTTTGATGCAGTTGGCAAAGGTAAAAGGAGCCCCGGGTGGGACTTAATTAATTTTGGGCAACTAATACTGGGGTTGGGATTTTATTTGTGTTATGGGAATAATTTACTTTAGAGGTTCAGAGGAGGATATATTTTTGTGCGCATTGGTATTTATTTTATTTTTTATATCTCTTCACTTTGCTTTCTTTCCCTGTGTTGCAGATTCCCTGAAAAAGATTGTGCTCACATATTTCCTCGAAACATTGCATCTTATTCCAAATTTCCCAAAAATGGTAGAAGATGGGGGTGTTTTTTTCAATAGAGGAAAATAAATATTAGTGGCTTCCATCAATGGCATTTTTAGTTTTTGCTTCTGCTCTAAACAGAACAAACAGGTCGTGAAGCAGGTTCAACAATCATTGTGAAATTGTAGTACTCTTCTGCAACCCGACCCACTTAGATGACCAATCCATTTTTCTTCAATATAATTTAGCAATAGAGCCAGTTTTATTAATTTTGTGTGTAATATTGAAATATTAGGATTGAATTGTCAGAAAGAACAGAAGCTAATGCTGCCAGTTTAGTTTTTTCTTTATTTCAAATTGTAGTTTACTATTGCTCATGTTATCTTCAGCTATGGGTGTTTTTTGTAATTTTGCCCGGAGTGCACAGATAACTTGGAAAAAACAACCTGAATTTGGGTGTCAGTATATTCCTTTCTAAATTCAAAAATCATAGCCAAATTATAGTCAATATTATTTTTATAAGTTTTTTGTTGCTTTTCTTTTATCACTGTTAGAAATGTGCTATACATTGAAGACTGCTTGTCGGGTTGTAAGCCTTAGAGCATCTTGTTAACATCCAAAACTGATTTGTATTATTCCTTCTATTGTTTGCTAACGTCAATGTTCAACTTGCAATCATAAGAAACTTATCTGCCTATCAAACTGATTTGCTGTAACTGGAAACTGGACCTCTGGCCTTTGCTGTACATTAAAAATGTTATTAAATAAATAGATAAATAAATATATGAATAAATGAGTAAACAGGCATGTTAGTAATGTTTACTTTTGGATGCACAGTGTAAGTTTGGGTGAATGGATGATGTGTTATTTTAAAGGTACTATCCATTATCCAAATTTCACTCATTTCCAGTGTTACCTAATTATAAAGGAACACATAGTAGTATTAATGTCTATGGGTTGTTATTATTTTAGAGTAGAAAATGTTCATGGCAAAAAGGCTGGATTAGTTCCTCAGGGATTTTTATGTCGCGAAAACTCTCGCTTGTATGTATTTCACTAATAAAAATTGTCTTTAAATTTGGGATGGCAGACATTTGTTTGGCAATATGCATATGTATATTCTGAGTAATCTTTTTTGGCACCGCACTAGGGGTCTATTTGAAGTGCTAGCTAGAGATTTCAGCTGTTCAGCAGCTTCTCTAACTTCAATAGCATAAGCAGAGTGGTTATGCCCTAAAAATACCCCAGATTAACCACTCTACCCTCCAGAAGCTAGAGAAATAGTTGACACTTCCGTGGATTTGGGGGCATATTCACAAGGACTTATCGCCGAGTTATCGCCACCTTAACGCATCAAAAGTGGAGATAGATTTAATGCCCCATTCACAAGCGTGTGCAAACTGCAGACATCGCCAGTATTCCCGTGATAACTGCCGCAAATTTTATCCCCACGGGAGACACCACCATCTAACCCTAATGAGATGCAGAGTAGGCGTTCCCGTGCAAAAACACACGAAAACACCACTACACCACTTTCACAACGAAGTGCCAGATCTGCGATGCGAACCAAAAACAGGCGATAAGCCGCGGTAGCAGCAGGGAATTAACACCTGCCTTCTGCTGGTGTTAAGCAGGACGACTACCTGCAGTACGAAAGGGAGCCCAGCCCAGAGCCACATCGGAAGACCCACAGATGCCATGGAGCCAATGAAAATGCAGCTCGGAGACCCAAGACGGCCACAACACCCACCGCCACCACTCCCAGGCCCCCCCAGACCACCCCCCCAGACAAACACATACCGTGCACGACACAAGAGCCACAAAAAGCGCATGATGTCGCAATGACAAAAAAAACACACATGTGTGGTCAGAAGAACGAGAAACAGTCACTCATCATTGAAGTAACAACCAAAAACTTTATTGAAATACAACACAAAACACCAATGCGGAAGACTCCTGTCGGGTCCGTCCGGGACAATCGTGATGTCACAGCCTGGTAAATAAAGCACAAAATCAGAATGTGTGTAATGCGCACATCAAAGGAGCGAGACACAGAGAAACAGAGAATGAAAGAAAGGCAGAGAGAGAAAGAGAGAGAGAAAAAAGAAAGGGAGAGAGAGAGAGAGAAGGAAAGGAAAGGAAGGGAGAGAGAGAGAATTGAAATAACATTTTTATAGCGCATGGCTACCCGGAGGCATCCCAGCGCTGGCAGTAGCAGCAGTAGTGAGTTTCATCAGTTAGGGAAAAGCGAGGTTTTCAGCAATTTACGAAAGACTAAGTGATTAGATTCTACACGTAATTGGGGGGAAGAGAGTTCCAGAGTCTAGCCGCATTAAAAGAAAATTGCCGGCCCCGCTTCTAGCTTTCTTGATCCTAGGGACGATGACAAAATTCATATTCTCAGAACGAAGGCTTCTGTTGGGCCGGTAAGACTGAATAGTGCTCTGAAGAATGGCGGGGCCTATTCCGGCTAGAGACTTATGGGTAATGCATAGAGCTTTGAAATTAACTCTCTCCCGAACTGGTAGCCAATGAAGTGCTCTCAGGGCAGGTTTGGCTGAATGATGTTTAGGAATGCCTAATAAGAGTCTTGCTGCCCAATTCTGTATTGTCTGTAGCTTGGAGAAGGTCGCAGCAGGGGCACCCAGATAAAGGGCATTCGCATAATCTAGCCGGGACAAAATGAGAGCCTGGACCATAACCTTCCTTGCTTGGAAAGGGAGAAGGGGAAGTACCTTCTGAATCATTTTCAAAATACCATAGCAAGTAGCTGCCGTAATCCGTGCTTGTGTCTTAAATGTGAGGTCTTGGTCAATCCAAACACCCAGACTTTTTAACTGGGTCTTAGGGGTAGGGGCTAGGCCGAGAGAGGTCGGCCAGATTGCTTTTAGATCAAGGGGAGAACTATTACCCAAGATCATAACTTCGCTTTTTCCCCATTCAATTTTAGGAAAGACTCATTCATCCAGTTGGCAATTTCTTCCAAGCATGGACGCAGACTGAGAGGGGAATTTTCGGCTCTATTGAGCCCAATTACAAGTTGCGTGTCATCTGCATAAGTGACTATGTGCACTCCAAAAGGTAGAACCACCTCTGCAAGGGAACAAGTGTAGACATTAAATAAGGTGGGACTCAGGGAAGATCCCTGAGGGACTCCACAACAAAGGGGCATCTGCTTAGAGTTCACCTCATTATCGAAAACCTGAAAGGATCTATTGCTCAGAAAGGACTGTAGCCATGACAGAGCGGTTCCAGTGACACCCAGTTTCCTAAGTCTGTGGATCAAAATGCAATGGTTTACTGTGTCAAAGGCCGTGCTGAGGTCCAGAAGGAGGACCACAGCGGTGCCTCCGGAGTCCACTATTTTTCTTGACTCTTCCACTACAGAGAGCAAAGCTATTTCCGTTCCCTGAAGGGGACGGAAGCCTGTTTGAGACCGATGGAGAAGCTTGTGAGTCTCTAGAAATGAAGATAATATTGAATTAAAATATTTTTCAGCAATTTTGCTGACCCCTGGAAGCAGGGATATGGGACGATAATTTCCCAGAATGGAAGAATCAAGGCTGGGTTTTTTTTAAAAGTGCTTTACCATAGCTTCCTTCCATGGGGGAGGAACCACTACAGAAGAAAATGAGGTATTAATTAATTCTAGGATTACAGGGGAGACAGCGCCCGCCACCTTCCTCAGTATCTTTAGAGGGGCAGGATCTTTGGGTGATCCACTTTTTACCTGAGTCAGAAGGCTTTCTAACACAGGCATTTCCATCGCCGGAATAGTGGCCAAAGAAGGCTGGTTACTACAGGATTGATAGAACAGAGTACAATCTTCAAAAGGGGGAAATGAGGTAAAAATAGTTTCAATTTTATTGGAGAAAAATTCCGCTAAGTTGTTGCACCGTGCCCCTGAGAGATCAGGGATAACTGGTGGGGGGGGAACTCTAGAGAGAGTTTTGGCACTATCAAAAATCTCACGGGCGGAGTTAGTTGCTGATAACATTTTATTTTCGTAATAAGCCGCCTTGGCTACTTTGATTTCGGCTTTGTATACATTAATGCTTTCTCTATATTTTAATTTCCTGTCAATCGAGAAATTTTTCCTCCAATCTCTCTCAAGCTTTTTGCAATTTTGTCTTAGGCCCCGGAGTTTGGCAGAGTACCATGATTTCCGGTTACTTCCTATTTTCGCTGGAGTCCTTTTTACAGGAATAAGCGTATCTAGTGATTTTTGAAGCCAGTTGTTAAAATTGTCATTGGCCACAATAACATCTGAGGAAGACACCGGTTTGGTTTCTTCTAATATTGTGGTCCAGTGTTCAATTGACAATTTAGACCAGTCACGTACCTTGGAGTAGATGGGTGTCATATGTGAGGTCATATAGGGCGGTGCCCAGGTAAAAGGTATAAGGAAGTGATCTGACCATGGAACAGGGGTAGGTTTCTCTCCTTTTAGCTCCTCTATATTTGAAAAGATAGGATCCAATAAGTGCCCTCTTATGTGAGTGGGCTCACTAACATTTTGTACAAATTGAAAGGCTGCTAGATCATCAATAAGTTCAGTTGCCGATATCTGTAGAGGGTCCTCAAGATGGAGGTTAAAGTCCCCCAATAATGTAAAGTTGGCCAGAGTGCTTGCCAGGTTTGCAGCCAAATCTGATAGAGAATTACAAAATTCCACTGAGGAACCTGGGGGCCGATAAATTAATATACCAGAAAAAGTGAGAGCTGGAGAAAATTCGATAGAGAAGACAGCGTTCTCACAGTCTGGCACAGGGCTCGCAGTCAACCGACAGAGAGAGAGAGAAGGAAAGGAAGGGAGAGAGAGAGAGAGAAGGAAAGAAAGAGAGAGAGAGAGAGAGAAGGAAAGGAAGGGAGAGAGAGAGAGAGAGAGAAGGAAAGGAAGGGAGAGAGAGAGAGAGAAGGAAAGGACGGGAGAGAGAGAGAGAGAGAAGGAAAGGAAGGGAGAGAGAGAGAGAGAGAAGGAAAGGAAGGGAGAGAGAGAGAGAGAAGGAAAGGAAGGGAGAGAGAGAGAGAGAGAGAGAGAGAAAGAACCACGTGCCGGTATACACTGCAAGCCACCAGGTCTGCAATCTGTAATCGAGGCCAGAGTCAATCATGGCAGAGTCCATTCCATTGCACACGGCAACAATGCCTGTCCTCCCCTGCGCACACATGCAGCCGCACCCTAGCCCCTCCCGCCAGCCAGCGCTGGTTGTCCGCACTTGCGCACCCAGGTCCCACTGCTCACCTGCCGCCAACGGTGTGTCCACCAGTGGGCACACCACGCGCCCGTGCAAGTTCCAGGCCCCGGTCCCGCCATGATGGCATGCTCCACATCATGCGGACCTGCACCGCGGCCCAGCAGGTCCCACACATGACGCTGAGTCCTGAGGCATCAATGGCAGAGACCACATCAGTGCACACGTCATCATCGCAGGCTGCACACCTGCTCAGCAATTTCGGTGCCACTAACCCTGTGCAACCCCAGTCAGCACCACGTGGTGGTAGGCCCGTGTCGGCTGCAAGGCTTCGGGTGCCACTAACCCTGTGCAACCCCAGTCAGCGCCACATGGTGGTAGGCCCGTGACGGCCGCATGGCTTCGGGTGCCACTAACCCTGTGCAACCCCAGTCAGCGCCACGTGGTGGTAGGCCCGTGACGGCCGCATGGCTTCGGGTGCCACTAACCCTGTGCGCAACAACTCATGGGCCCTTCCTGATTGAGAATCGTGGAACGTCCGCCATCCAGTCACCTCTGGCAGTGGGGAATGTGACGTTGTCGGCCACTTATATTGGCGGGGTCACATGGCCTGTGGTGCCTGTGCCGGATGGGTGTGGTGTGTGTTCAAACCTGCCCTCAGGGAGTGGCCGTGACATGCTGACAACTAGACCAGTGACCTGCAGACCACTAGCGTGTAAACCTGTGACATGTAGCAATGTGGCCCCCCTTTCGGAGCGTAAGCGGAGTGGTCTGGCCTGGCGTAAGCCGGACCAGCGCAGGGCTTGCAACAATGACTCAGGGTCTCTGGGCATGGTTCAGTCCATGTCCGGACAAGAAAGTGACTGATGCGTGTTTCCCTGTTGTTGTGTCTACGGCACCCGTAACGCAATCGGCAATGTAGCACACTGTGACTGGAATCCCACTAGATGAGCATCATTGACGTTAGGGGGAATCACTGACCCTACATTCATCCACACATTCATACTTGAATGATGAAAGACATGACACAGCAGTGCGTTTCTGAATGTTTTTTTTAAGTTGTAAAAGAAATTTTATTGGATATGAAAATAAGATATAACAGCAATAAAACACAGCATATAATTATACTATAATATAAATAGTTCATGGGGAAAAAGGAAAAATGGAGGGATGGGTGTGGGGAAAGGAGGGAGGGAAAAGATTATATGCAGTGATATAACTGATCTTATAATAAAAATACAACAATTGAGTTACATTAATTCCTATAATAGTAGCTTATAAGGTGATCAAAATATACAACAATATTAAGAAAACAGATGAGTACTTTTAACTTCAAGGAGGTTTGGGTACTTCTTCATTGCAAGGAGTATGTAGAGCCAAGGATTGAGCTGAAACGTTTAAGAAATCAGTAATAGGTAACCAATAGCAAGTGTAATTGGGTAAACATATGCCCTATCTAATCTATGATTGTAGCAAACTCCATATCACCAGGCTTGAAAAGAGATGTTTGAAGCATTTTTCCATGACTTAGTGATCTGCTGAAATGCTACAGCTATAAGCAGATCAACAATGGATACGTTAGTAGAAGAGGAGGACCATATTTCTGAGATGCTACCTAGAAAAATATGTGTAAAAGAAAAAGGGAAGCGTGTACGAAAATTTTTGTTAATTTGTTGCCACACTCTAATCCAAACATTATGAGTAGCTGGACATGTAAATAACATATGCTTAAGGTCAGCTATGGGGGTCGGACAAGACCAACAGGTAGAGGGAGTATTGGGATCAATGTGATGAAGTTTGGCTGGAGTGATTAAAAGTCTATTCTATATAAAAAATAGGGTTTGTGTAATATTCGCTGCTCTAGAAGACTTCCTTATTTTAATCCAAAGTTTGCCCCATGTTGAGATATCAAAGGATTCCTGTAAATCAGATTCCCAGTTGCATTCTACGTTAGATTTATCACGTATAGTAACAGAATTTCTTAATTTGTTATAAATTTGAGATGCAGAAGAAGAAGACTGTAAAAAAGTGAGCGAGATGGGTGAAGAATTAGTCTGAGTAGAGGAGGTTGTGAGGGTATCATAGGAATGTTGAGCAGCTGCGATCAACAAAATATATTTGGAGTGATAGGAAGAAGGAAGAGAAAACGGGATTGCATCATAGAGAAGGGGATACAAGTTTCGCCGTGAAAGAGCTGATACGTCCATTTAAGACCAAAATCTATCCAATCTTTCCAAAAAAGAGTCCTATTTTTAATTTTAATAAGTTTGTTATACCAAATTGGGGATTGGAGAAAACGAGTACGATCATCTAGACCATCTGATATAAGAGGATGAAAGATTTTACGAGCATTTTTAAGAATTGGAAGAGAACATTTTTGGGGAGTATGAGAAATAGAAATAAATTCTTCAAACGAGAAGGGATAGAAAAAAGAATTTTCAACCTCTACCCATAAAGGCTGGGATGTGGAATCAATCGTATTCTCAGATAACAAGGAGGAAGAGAATTTAAGAAAAAATGAAGTATGATATGAAGAGAAATCAGGAAAATTGACTCCACCTAAATGCTTAGGTTGTTTAAGTTTGGAAAAAGACATCCTAGCTCTTTTGTTTTGCCATAAAAATTTTGAAAGAATATTATAGATATTCTTGTAACAGGATTTAGGGATATTAATTGGAAGATTAGATAAGAAAAATAAAATTGTTGGGTCTAACATCATTTTTATAGAATATAATCTACCCCACCAAGATAAAAATAAGGGGTGCCAGCGTGCGGTAGAATTAGCTAAATGTAATTGCAGATTCTTTAAATGTAATGATACAGTATCTGTAATAGAGGGTGTGAACCATAAGCCTAAATATTTAATCTTCGTTGGGTTCCAGTGAAAGAAAGACGTCAAAAAATCAGCATGGAAACAATGTTTGTTTAAAGGAAGGATTTCACATTTATCAACATTGAGTTTATATCCTGAAACTAAAGCAAAAGCTGAAACTTCTGATAAAAAAGTTGGTATTGAAGTTTGGTGATTAGAAATAAATAAAAGAATATCGTCTGCGTATGCTGAAATCTTCAGATGCTTCTCACCATATGGAAAACCTGTGATATTTTTATTCATACAAATTTTTGTTAGGAAGGGTTCTAATGCCAAGATAAATAAAAGAGGAGAAAGTGGACAACCTTGTCGTACCCCTCTGAAGAGTGGAAATGAGGAGGAAACAAGGCCATTAGCTAGAATAAAAGATCTAGGAAAAGAATATAATAACGAGATATAAGAAAGGAATTTAGGGCCAAAACCAAACCAGACAAGTGTCGAAAAATAAACTGCCAATTAACCCTGTCAAAAGCTTTTTCGGCATCTAGTGCAACAGCTGCTAGAGATTGTTTATGGGAGTGGGATTTACTAAGAACATTGAAAAAGAGTCGAGTATTATCTGATAAATGACGGCCCTTAATGAAACCACACTGTTCTCTTCCAATTAATTTTGGTAAGATGTTATCCAAACGGAGCGCAAGAATTTTCGCAAACATTTTATAGTCTAGGTTAATTAAAGAAATTGGTCTATAATTCTTACATAATGTATGATCTTTATTTTCCTTAGGGAGAAGACAAATCAAAGCTTCTTGGAATGAGCCTTCAGATTTTTGGGATGCAATGAAAAATAAAAATAATTGATGTAATTTGGGAATGAGTAGATTAGAAAAGACTATGGGGCCGATTCCGATTCGTGTCGGTAATCTCTCCGACCGAGCCGGCATCGGAGAGATTTCCGACCGAATCGGACCCGTGCAGTCTGACCGAACGAGTCCGATGCATTCGTATGCCACCGGACAAGAGTCGGTCGGACTCCCATTGAACTCAATGGGAGCCGGTCATACAACGCGTACGCGGGCTCCCATTGCCTCAATGGGTGCGAGGCAGACAAGGGCGCCCCCTACAGCGAGTACGCCGCGAGCGCTTCGCGGCGTACACGCACAGGTAGGGGGGACCCATGGGTCCCCCCTGTGTGCGCCTCGCACGGGTACGCGTACAGGGGGTCCGACACGGACCCCCAAAGTACGGCTCCGACAGCGAGTTCGAGTCGGACGGCGCGAGTCGGTCGGAGCGGTCGAGGTGCGCATCGTACTTACCCGGCCGGAAAACGTCTCCATTGCGCGGTGCGATCGGGTCCGAGCGAGTCGGTCGGAGCGGTACGATCCGGGAACCAGTCGGTCGGAGCGGTCGGGTCGCCCGGACGAGTCGGTCGGCGAATACGCATCGTACTCGCTCACCCGGACGCGCGTACGACTCGGTCGGAAAATAGGGCTCCGGATCGGATCCGGTAAAACCGAATCCGATTCGGAGCACTACCGGCCGAGATCGGAATCGGCCCCTATGTAGAATTCTATGGTAAATCCATCCGGCCCAGGAGCTTTTCCTTTTTTAATTACTTGAATGGCTTTAAGAATGTCCTTAGGATGTATATCGGCTTCTAAGGAGGAGAAATCTAGATCCGGGGGGGAGGGTGAAGGAACGGAGGATAAGTATTGAGCAATGTCAGTCTGTTGAGGAGGGGATTCAGGGGTATAAAGTTTTTGATAAAAGTTAGTGAATTCTAATAGAATATCTTCATCTTTATGGGCTGTAGTATTAGAAGAAGATACAATAGATTCAATTTTAGTGCGTTCCTTTTTAATTTTAAGATAATTAGCAAGAAGATTGCCAGATTTATTTTGTGCACTATAATATTTAGCACTAGATTTAAGTAAGTATAAATTCGCAGAATCAGTAGAAAGTTTATTAAAAGAGAGTTTGGCTTTAATAAGTTCATTCAACTCAGATTGGTTCTTAGACAAATAATACGAATGTTCTAATCTTTTAATTTGAGTATTGAGTAATTGTATGGACTGAGAGGTTGCTCGTCGTTTTTGGGCAACAAAAGAAATAATGAAGTCTCTAGAGGCAGCTTTAAAGGAATCCCATATAATTTGGGGAGATACCTGAGGGGATTCATTTTCTTCAAAAAATAAGTTTGCAAAATCAAGAAAGGCTAATGTAAATTTAGAATCTAATAGAAGAGAGTTATTGAATCTCCACCGCTTAGTTCCTTTAATGGGAGGAAGTAAATCCAGATTCAAAGAGACTGGGGCATGATCGGAAATTAGGATAGAACCTATGTCAGAGTGGGAAATGTGTTGAGTTAGGGCTTTGGAAATAAAGAGATAGTCTATCCGGGATTGAGATGAGTGAGCAGGTGAATAATAAGTGTATTCTTGTAATGTAGGATGACAGAGTCTCCAGGAGTCTACAAGAGACCTTTGAGAAATAGTGGAGGTAAATTGAGTATGCATAGAAGAAGGAGAGAATCTAGAGTTAGACCTTCTATCCATAAAAGGGTCCATAATCATGTTACAATCACCTCCTAAAATTAAATATTCGTCAGTGTATTGCATCAAAGAGGATAGGATTTGGGGCCAGAACAGTTTATCTTGGTTAGTGGGAGCATATATATTAAAAATAGTTAAAGGAATGTTGTTTATCAGTAGAGACACTGCAATCCATCTGCCTTCAGAATCATTGTCTTGATTTATGAGTTGGACATCTAAACGTTTATGGCAGAGTATAGCGACACCATTACGCTTCCCTGAACCTGGTGATGCAAAAACATGTCCCACCCAGTGACTTCGTAATTTAGATATCTCAGTATCCGTTACATGAATTTCTTGCAGTAATGCAATATCACCTTTTAAACTTGCAATATGTGATAAAACTCGCTGACGCTTAACGGGAGAACCCAAACCCTTAACATACCAAGATAAAATATTTAACGACATCTAAATATATACGTTAGAATAAAACACTGTGAGAAGAATACTTATATGTATATATGAATAATAATATATCACCTGTCAAATTATAAATTTGAAGAACTGTCATATAGAAACTGTAATTAAAGATATAGAAAAACAGAGAATAGAAAATTAAGTGAATATGAGATGGGAAATAAGAATTGTAAAGAAAAGATAAAAGAGAAGACCAGTACTTAAGATGGAACAGGAGATTAGGGAAAGAAAGATAAAGGGGAAAAAAAGAACAAAGAACAGAAAAACGGAACCCAACAAACCTTTGATGAGACAAGACAATAACGAAAAAAAGAAAACATACCACAAGAAGACAATAAAGGTGGGGTTGGTGGAGCCACATAGGGGAGGAAGGACGCCGAAGGGAGGACCTCAGGACGAGAACGGCAAGGGGGACATCATCCAGGAAAAATGGAAGGGACAAAGAGCGAGGGACCACATATTCGCAACCTGATAAGGAAGAAAAGAAAACATATTAACAAAGGACATTACAAAATTACAAAATACGTCAGGGATGGGACAAACTTACAATAAGAAAACAGACATGCAGCGCACAACCAATATTAGGAGTAACACAACATTTATGATCTAGCTATGTCCATAGACTCCTGTCTGCAGGTGTTCAAAAATTGCTGGAGAAGTGCAGGATCTTCATAATTTGTTGTTTTGTTATTATAAGTCACTTTGAAGAGACAAGGGTGAAACAGGCCATATTGAGCATTCAGGTTGCGAAGCGCAGGTCTCATATCCAGGAACTTTTTCCGACGGTCAGCAGTCGTTTTGGCATAGTCTTGGGCAAAAAAGAGGTTAGATCCATTCCATTAAATCTTTCCTCGTTGTTTGGCAGCATGAAGAACCTTAAGTAAATCTGTGTACTCCAGAAAATATAAAATAATTCCTCTAGGCTTCGCTGAAGAAGATGAAGACTGGGAGCTCTGCCCCAAACGATGTGCACGTTGAATATTCAATGATGGAGTATCCGGGAGACCAAGCAGAGTTGGGAGAAAGGATTGAAAAAAGGATATTGGATTAGAACCTTCGAGACCTTCAACCAGACCATAAATGCGTAGGTTGTTGCGTCTATTACGGTTTTCCAAATTTTCAACTTGTTGTTTAAGATGATCTATCTCTCTGTGCATAAGGGGGACCTGACTTGTGAATTCTTGAACAGAGTCAACTCGTTTCTCTAGGTCTTCAACCCTTTGCTCAGTGTGAGACCAGTTGTCTTCCAGGCTTTGTAGGCGTATGTTGGTTTCTTCCATACATGGTTTAAGAGCGTGAATTTCCTCAAGGAGGAGCTCCATAGAAATTGAAGTTGAGGAAGTAGTAGGAGAAGGTGGGTTTACCTTCACTCGCTTGCCTGAAGTGGAGGACGACGTTGCTGGTATTTTGGAACCCTGTTTGGGACAGGGGCGAGGTGTAGAAGATGCCGAGCCCTTTGCACCAGCAGATTCAGTGAAAACATCTTCCATGTTCTCTAACAGGATATTAAAAGGGTTATGATCTTCTAAAGGTGAGCCTTTGATATGTTGTGCACTGTTACGACTAACACGAGGCATTGCCATGAAGGAATTTGAGGAGACACTCTCTTCAATTATCTTAAAGAACACTCTATACTAATGGAGTCACACAGAAGATAATGAATAATGCACACTGTGTAGAGTTGCAGTGAAGTGAAAAACCAATTATATTAGTCCCGGGCTTTATGCTGCTTAAAATAGTACTCAAAACGAGGAGAAACTGGCACAACAGGAAAGAGAAATATCAAAATAGTGCCAAACGTGCATTTTTTGTGACGGAAAAGTATTCGAAATCCATCAGCGTTAGTCGAAAGGAACGTTGAAAAAACAAAATGGCGGCCGCAACTCTGTGAAGAATCGCAGCCAGTGAATAAAGTCAAAAAGGCATTATTTGAATGCGTTCCATACCTCCGCGACGAGCGCACATTGAGGAGGAGAGATTCCGACACTCGTGCAGTTGGAAATTGGGGTCCCAAAATGAGAAGAGAAGCCTGGATAGTTCCCATCGCCTCACGTCGCTGCGGAGCTCCCGGGAACAGCGGCCATCTCCGAAGGCTCCTAAGCCACGCCCCCGCGTTTCTGAATGTTTAATGCACATCCAGTGGAGTTTTGCAGCTGGAGCAGTACAGGGCCATGCCAACGGCAATTCACAAATGGGCCCGTGGAGGGCCAGCCAAAGTCCATCGGGGAATGACAAGTACAGCGGAAGAGGAAGAGTACAGTCCGCAGTCTGGTGGCCGTGTCATTAGTCACCAAACAGGATATGGCAGTCCATGTCGCGGTCCAGGGTGAGTGCAGCAGAGTGTATCGGGGGTCAGTGGAAGGTCATGGGGCCATGTGCGGCACCAAGCAGCAACAGGCCAGGTGGCGGAAATGAATGCTAGTGCCTCCTTCTGAACTCAATCCCATCCACGTCCTCGTCCTCGGATGTGTGGTCTGCCTCACCTGTGGGTGCTGCAGTTCCGGCTGCGGCACTGTGTGGCACTGGCACATCAGGGGCCGGAGGAGGATTGTCGGCCACACTGTGTGGCAGTGACACATCAGGTGCCAGAGTGGAAATGTCTCCCACACTGTGAGGCACTGACACACCAGGGGCGGAGATGTGGATGGTGTAGGAGCAGCAGCATTCATCTGCGCCACGCCTTGTGGCAGCAATGCCATGATGAAGATCTGCAGGGCATGGTAGATCCCAGCTACATTTTGCTGATGTGCAGCGGTGGCTGCCATCCTTTCCGCCTCCATCTGCACCATGTACTCCATGAGCCTCCACATGTGTGCCAGCTCACGGCTGATATCGCTGGAGCCACTCTGAGCGGACAGGTGTTCTTGTCTCTGAGTCATGACTCCAGCGATGTCAGCCAGGGCTCATTGGAGACCATGGAGCGACCTGTGGGTGTCCATTAGGGACTGGAGGTGGTCCCTGATGGGACTTAGACACCCATGGATGGCGTCGAGTTTGGTAGCCATGAGGTCGAACCCCACCCGCACCTGCTCAGCCATCTCCCTCTGGCCCTCCAACACACGGCGTTGGAAGACCATGTGTTGTTCGTGGGGGTCCTGGGAGACAGCCGGGGTTGTGGGTGCCTCCTGCTGGGTGGTTTGTGGAGTGGGTGGGGTCTCCTCGATGCAGCTGGGCTGCCCTGATCCTGGAGGTGATTGGCGGATGAGTTCAATGATGTCTTGGAGGGCTTCAGTGTCGATGCTGGGGGTGTCCATCTCATCATCAGTGAAGAGTGGCTGGGACTGCTCTGCAGGAGGTGTTGATGGTGCCTCTGCAATGTGAAGGGGAGATGCTGTATTACAATGTGTCCACATGTATGTAGCCGCATGGTACATGTTCACAATCAGACAGCATGGCAATGTACATTATGACAGTCTGTAGATCAGGGCCATGATCCAGAGTCATTGTGGGTGTGCACTGTGCCCTGCTTGATTGTGCATGTGTGCCATTGTGGCCATCTCCCTCCGGCCCCCCAGTACCTGGTGGTTACTCACCCTGTTGCTGTTGTGTGGTGTCATGTCGAGCAGTGTCCGCTCCCCCGACTCCTGCCATGGTCTCCACACTGATGACTGTTGACACCAGCTCTTCCACGTCATCCAGCTCCAGCTGTGGCGCTGGGCTCCCATCTCCAGTCTGCATTGCTGCCTTCTGGTTGCCTGCGAGTTTCTCCTTGGTTTTGCGCTTGATGTCAATCCATTGCCTCTTGACCTCGTCCATTGACCTCTTGTGCTCTCCGACGGCATTCACCTTGTCCACGATGGACCACCATATTCCATTTTTGGTGCCCAATGACACATTGGAGGTGACGAACAGTTCTTGATGGTGTTCCATCACCTCCGTGACCAGGATCCTATTCTCCTGCGGACCGAACCGCCACTTCCTCTTCTTCTTGTCCTTGCCCTTCCCTGTCCCCGAGGTCCCAGGCTGGTCGTCCGGGGTGCTTGTGGGGTTCCGCTCGTCCTCTGCACCTGCTGCCGGTGTGTTTTTTCTACTTTTGTAGTGATTTTCCCGCCTGCCGTGTGTGTATTGCATGCCTGGCGCTGCTTATCGCTGATTTCCTCATCGCGGTTTGCCCCATCGCATGTTTTTTTGCGTTGGGGTTTGGGTTTTTATCACCGTCGCGGTTGTTGTATCGCGGATATTGTCCGCGTTTTCGGGAGACTATCGCATGGTACCGCCGTGTTGTGAATTCCACGTTAACACGGGGTTATTTTCCCGCAATAGACTGCGATGTGTGAAGTTTCGTTAACATTTTTTGGAGATGTTTAGCGCACGTTCTTGTGAATATACCCCTTAGTGTATCCCTCCTGGCAATACTCACCCACTGTGCTTTAAACATTGGCTTCCCAGTTTCAAAAGATCATAGGTTGCTTTTCCATTTGTCCTGTTCTACTGATCAGAGAGAAAGTACAAAAATTGTTTAATTTTATTTAAATATTTTCATATTTCTTCTTTGAATGTTTCCATTCCGTTTCTTAGCTGCAGCCCCTGTATCTTTTTGGGTCTTCAGAAGTACATTTGATTTTAGTGCTTTGTTTCTTGAATGGGTTCTTTGGCTTTGTTTTGTGTATTTTTCTGTAGCTATCTGATGAAAAATAAAATGTTGAATTAATCGTATGCTTACTGGTCTATTAATTTTTTCTTCCTGCAATATAAAATGTTTCGTTTCTGTAAAAAGAATAATTTGTTAGCTTTCCTAAAATTCCAAAAATATGGTTTATATTGTGCCTGTATAAAAGAAGTCTTATTTAATTTTAGTGGTCTTTTCCATGAAATTTTTAAAGGTAAATAGATGTTTATCTGGTTTTAAAATTCTTTTCTGTGTAAATCTTCCTTGTTTTTTAGAAATCACTTTTACCACTCACCTCATATTCTTTGACTGTGGTGGTCGCTAAATTTTCTTATACTGTGGCTAGCTAGAAATTAAGAAAAAATATTAAATAAAAACTGTCTGTCTTTCATCATTTTATAAGTTAATTGATTTTGTAAATATTTATTTTTGTTCAATGCTTGTGCTTACCTATGCATTCATAAAGATGGCAGAGTAGACATATACTGCTAGAGCTTCCTATCACTTGTGAAGTCTCCTCAATGGTCTCCAGACAAGAGAGCAAAAAATGATGGTCACTCTGTTTTACAGTTTTTATCAGTTAAGATATGTAGAGTTTGAGTCTGAGTGGTCAGATTTCTAACCCCCGGTGAAAGGATGTAATCAATGTGCCACTACGACTTAGAAATCCGGTTGTACTACAAAACATACACAAGCCATTGAGCAATATTGTGTAGGAATTGCTGCCTAGAAATTATCAGTTCCATAAGATGTGTTCAGGGACAAAGTGGAACTAAAACCCTCTTTTGTTAATGAATAATAGACTGAAGGATGGCACTAAGGGGCCAATTACGATCACGGGTGGATCGCCACCGCCGGGCCGGCGGTGGAGATCCGCCCGCCAAATGACCCATGTGCACCCCCCGCCATATTAGTATGGCGAGGGGCACTGCGGCAGACGGAAACATTGTCCGCCGCTTTTCCGCTGGTCGGATTGCCGGCCGGGCGGAAAAGGCTCAGGTAATGGTGGCAGTGCCTTACAGGCACCGCCATCCATATTAGGATGCATGGCTTTCCATGGCGGAGACTCTGCCATGGTTAGGCATGCTGGAAATCACCGTGGGGGCCCATTGCAGGCCCCCGGGGGTGGGGAGTGTGGGTGGCTGCACTGGGGGGTACCCATGGTACCCCCATCATTGCCATGCACAAGGTGGCAGGCACCGCGTGGTGCCTGTCACGTTGTGCATGGCAATGCACAACATGGGCTTTGACATTGCCGCGGGTGCTGCTTACAGCACCGCCCGCCGCAATGTCAAAGTCGAGGATGCGCCCGCCAGTGTGGCGGGCGCATCCTAATTTGCCTGGCGGGACCGCCGCAACTTCGGCGGTCGGTCCCGTGCTCCGTTGCGGTGGCGGGCGGACAAAGTCCGCCCGCCATCGTAATAGGCCCCTATGAGACAGGATATATTTTTTTTAATGTTTATTTTAAAATGCTAACCTAGTGCACACAATTTAAATGATAGCCACACAGAATATTAAAAGAAATCTAGCAACATGTCATGGAAAATGAAAACTGCAAGAAATCTCTGACATTGTGATTGAGTTGATATTGTCCTAACACCCTTGAGACATTTCTAAGTGTGCACTAAGATCTAGTTAAAGCAATAAATAATAACCCTGATCTCAAATTTCAAAAATGGTTCGTACAGCATACTGTGTTTTAGTTATGAAATAGCAAGCCACCTATTTCCTATCATAGCTTGTTGAGGCTCCAAAATAAACAGTGAATTTTGAAGGCCACTTCTTCCAACTGCCACCTCATGCTGTAAAATGATGTAATCAGCCTCAAAAGCCCCCTTGAAAAGTTATTTGCTAAATTATGCTCTGATACCTGGGTTTCATAGTATGATTGTCGATCCTATTTTGTAGTTTGAAAATAATGATGGTGCTAGCAGACACTAAACCAGGAATCAGACAAAAGAGTCATGGTTACAAAATTAGTCAACTTGATTATCATAATGATAAAGCAGGTGCATAGCGTGCAGAAATTTCTAAGCATGTTTAAAACTACACTCTTTCAATGAAAGAAATAGAAAAGTCTAAATAAGAAATGGAATGGAAATAAGTCTGAAAGGACAAAATGAAGGAAGTGAAAAAGTCTGAACAAGAACTGCCCCAATATTTATGACAGTTACACTGTTTTACAGTACAAGGTTCAAAGGAATCTGAGTTTTTTAACTGGTATTTAGTAACAGAAACCTATTTTTCAACAATTGTTTAAAATAAAATAAAAACTGTTTTACCTTCTTGTTGGTGTTTGTGTCGGTGCCATACTGGTTAGGGATGCCCTAGTCAAAATTCCTTGAAAGATTTGTATTTTAAAAATATGCAATAGTAAAGTATGAGAAAGTGGAGTATTATGTAGTTTGGGGTTTAGTCCTCACCATGTGATACTATCACAATACACCAAAGATGGTCCTTGGATTCACACTCCCAGTCAACAGAGGAATAGCCTTCAAACTCCTCACCCACACATACAATGCCCTGCACAACGCCGGACCCGCATACCTCAATCACTGCCTCACATTCCACGTACCCAACAAACACCTCCCCTCCTCCCAGCTTTCCCTGGCTACCGTCCCACGAATCTGCAAGACCAGAACCAGAGGAATGTCCTTCTCCTACCTTGCCTCTGATCCAGCGCAAACCCAATAAATTGATCAGGGATAAATATTCAATAACATCATACTTTTGCCCATACACATTCACCCAAATCCCTGATGCGCTGATGTCAAGTTTGTTAACTTTTCTTCAATTTATTCCTGTTATTTATGCACAAAATTTAAACATCCTGTAATTATAATCGACTTTTCATCTACTTGGTCGATGGACCAATTAGTTGAAGAGTTGATGGGAAATGGTAATTCTCCAAAAATAAAGATTAACCTTTAGAAACTGGCTAAAATGACCACAAACTCTTGGTGTGATTTAATAATTGTATCTAGTAATAATAAATGCTCATAGCGATCACATTCATAAGCTCAAACACTGGAGACCTCTTGAGAGAGAATAACAATCTAATCACAGTAACAACGGAACTATCATTCAAATATACATTGCAAAGAGTGGATAGATGACGAGAAATTAGATACAAGTAAAATCTATCAATTTAAACCAACAATTCAGAGGGGATAGATGAAGAGACAAAATGTTCAATGACAAGAATAAGACTGCAAAAATAATTTCTGCATTGCCAAGTTAGATCAAATACAAACCCAAGGGATCTGTAAGGGGAAAACCACCACGAGGCCTAGGTAGTAGTGGGGGACCCCTGTACCAAGAGTCAGGGATCAAAGATTCGAGAACCAGGACAAGGACTGGACAGGAACAGCTAGGCCTCTCAGCAAACCGACGAAACAGCGACGCTTCCCTCTCTCAGCCTAAGCGACCCCCGTAGCCTAAAAACCACACCTCTAAAGTACCTATTCTTGTACCCTAAAAGTACATGTCCGTCCCACAATAGTTGCTAAATTAACATTTTCTAGCTAAGGGATTAGTTGGATTCTAGGGGTGGGGTGTCACCCCACTATGAAATCATCTACTTTTGACTACACCATTGTTCTAAACATTTTTTTTATACAGTCATCAATACTTCTTCTCTCTCATGAGTACACATGCAACAATTTATTGTACATTTTAATAAATTTACCAACAACAGGTTCCGTTCCCATGATGACACTCGCTTTGGCTGCCTTTCAATGTTCTGTCCTTCACCAGGTCAGGCCTTTTCAGTTTGCACAGCAGTTCAGTGACGTGGTCACATGGTTCATTCTCGCTCCTAATTCCAACCCCCCTTGGTTTGGCTAATTTTAAAAACATGGAGAACTCGTCCATTACTAAAAGAACAGGAAAACAAACATTTATTAATTATGTGACAATGCAATTTTCACGGTTTACCACCCACTTTAGCTTTACTTCATATTAACGGTTAGCCTAGCATAGCATTAGCAGGAAAGCTGCATTATTTTATTAGTTTAAAGCAACACTCACTATGCTTATCACCAAATACACGTGCGGCTTTGCCATGCAAACCTCCTAGATTCATTCAAAACACAAAATTATTACATTTCCGGTTATTTACGCATTATTTCTGGTTAGTTCATGCATTTTGTAAAGCATAGCTTTCCACGTGTAATGTAAATGTGCACATTAGTTGTTTTAATACTACTTACTGTTAGTCCGTATTATAGGGGCGTTCGGTTGAGCAGGTTTCTTTCGCGAAATCCTGCTCCATTACCTCCAAGACATGGAATATCCTGCCCATCCACCTCAGGAAATCACCCTCGCATACGCAATTCAGGAAGGACCTCAAGACCTGGCTCTTCGGATGAACTCAGCACTTAGGGGTCGATTCCGATTCGGGCCGGAAAAAGCACCGACCGACTCGGATCCGGAAAAAATACCGACCGACACGTACCAGTGGCGCCCGACACGCCAAGTACGATGCAAGCCGCGATAAATCCGACCGACACGTCAGGAAACCAAGCCGACCGACCGAGCCGCTCGGAAAATTGCAATCCGGCCGGAAAAACACGCGAATCCAACCGACCGACACGCACCCGGAACAAATCCGACCGAATCGTACCCGCCAACTCCAACCCGCAAAGTACGATGCAAGGCGCGAAAACACGACCGAGTCGGACGGAGGACAAGCCGTACGACCGACACGCATACAAAACCGAGCCGAAGCAACACAATACACCGCGACCGACGCGTACGCAGCATACAAAACTGCACAAACACAGCGTGAACGAAACGGGAAAACACCGTACGAGACCAATGCAGGGTCCGACTCGGTCACAAGAACGTTTCCAACATACACAAACAGCACAAAGGAAAAATCAACCAAAAAAAGGCCAAACAAGCAATTACCAAGCCAATAAATACTGGGGGGGGTGGGGACAGAGAACAAAGACACACCCACAACTCCACCTATATAAAGGACACAAATCACTACCATGAGCCTTTGCAAATGCCATTCCACTGCCAGCACCCAAGAGAAAGCAACCACACACCCACAGCTCATCCCTCACACAAGCCACACACCAGCAGCACACCAACAAATACCTACCTCACATACACCCAGCACAACACACACCCACACACCCTCACCTGCACACCAACACACACATCACCCACCATCACCACCCATCACCATGCCCCCCAAGAAGAATCACAAGTTCCTAGATTGTGAATTGGAAGTCCTGGTAGACGAGATCCTCAGGGTAGAGCCACAGCTGTTTGGCACATTGGTCCAACAGACCCCCATGTCGCAGAAAACCAAGATGTGGGAGAGGATCATCAACAGGGTGAACGCCCAATCACCATGTCGGCGCACAAAGAGCGACATCCAGAACAGGTGGTATGACGTGCGCAGGAGGGTACGGAAACTGCTGAAGCAAGACTACATCAACAGCCAACACACCGGCAGTGGCCCTCCTGCCAAGCCAATATACCTCAGGCCCTTGGAGGAGAAGGTGCGGGCCATCCTTCCGCCAGTGAGCATATATGGACTAGAGGACATCCCAGAGCCTGGTGAGTACACAACAAATGTACACAATATACTGCCACAAAACACACACACATCACTGTCAAGGGGAGAGTCAAACCATGCACTCATAGCAATCACACAGCAACCAGAACAGAATCATCCCAAAATGTGTATGTCAGTCAGAGAAACACAACACATGCCATCAAAAAAGTCACATCCAACTGTGCCAACACATGTACAAACACAACCACAACTACAGCTAGGCAGTGGCACAAATAGAACTAACACACACATCCACACATGTAGCCACCACAACAACACCAACACACAGTGAAGACCACTCAAAGGAAGGAATTCTGTGTATGCTGGCCAAGTCAGTGTAGCCAATAGCATCATGGGAGTCGCAGTCACACATATTGCCCCCCCACAACTGTCCCATCAACACCACCCTGAACCATGCTCACATCACAGGGAGTGGAGAAGGACTCACAAGATGGCTGACACTGGCTACTGCTGTGGGGAGCACAAGGCCCTGCTGCCAACTGTGCACCAACAAACAGCAGGACACCACTGACTGACATCCTGAGAGACAACTTACACTCCCTGCAATGCAAGCACGTTCCATGGTGGGATATCTGGCTGGCTGGGTGGGAAGGGGGACTTGCAGCACTGACTATAGTCACCAGCACCTCCCCTCACCCCCCCCAACACAAACTCCACAGTACCCACCTGGTAGAATGCAATGCCCTCCATCCTAACACAAGATCCCACAAAGCACCACCACCCTGGGTTATGTTGTGTGAAGCACAGGGACACTCTTGGGACTCTTAGCCAAACAACTGCCAGGACAACACTCCCAGCCATCCTGTCAGCACAGCCACCCCACCCCACAGGGAAGCAGAGTCAAAAGGAAGGAAGCATGGGCATGCTGGGAAGGGGGTGGAGGCAATAGCATGATGGGAGTCGTAGTCACAGACATAGCTCACCCCCACTACTGTCCCATCAACACCACCCTGAACCATGCTCACATCACAGGGAGTGGAGAAGGACTCACAAGATGGCTGACACTGGCTACTGCTGTGGGGAGCACAAGGCCCTGCTGCCAACTGTGCACCAACAAACAGCAGGACACCACTGACTGACATCCTGAGAGACAACTTACACTCCCTGCAATGCAAGCACGTTCCATGGTGGGATAACTGACTGGGTGGGTGGGTGGGTGGGAAGGAGGTCTGGCTGACAACCAAACACAATCAATGCAGACCATGTTCACACCCCAGAGAATACATAGAAATGCCCAAATAATGCAGGACAATGTGCCACACCAATATCAACCCCTGACTGTGACGACTTAGGACAATACAATGTACAGGCCCGCACCCCGAGGCACAGTCACAACTGTCAGGTGTGTCAACCACTGATGCCTGCAGAAACATGACATACATTGTTTGTGTCTCCCAAAAACAGGTGATGATAGGGACACAGCAGCAGACGCTGAGGAGTCCCAGTCCCAGGCTCAAGAGGATGCCGAGCTCACTGGCGTCGTACAGCCTCTGTCCTCCTCGGACGATGAAGAACAACCTGGCACATCCGGTGCAAGTCAACATGCTGCACCAGCAGGACCACCAGCTGCAGCACCAGCAGGTCCACCAGCTGCACCCCTGCACCCACCCCTCCAACGACTGTCACCACGAATACCATCCCTGCCGACATGGACAGAATAAGGAACAACACCAGCGCAGTGACCCTGGACCAACCTGGGGCCATGGACACCACCACCACCACCAACCCCCAAGGTGGACCAGGGTTATCTGTGCGTGCAACTGCACACACTGCACATGTCAGCAGGGGTGGTGGGAGGGGTGGGAGACAGAGGTCGCTGCTTGCAGACGTTGCTGGTGTGCATGAAGACCCACAACTGGTACGCATAGCTGATGCGTACCAGTCCAGCACCGGAGAGCTCAGCCAGGTAGTGGGGCTCCTCAGAGACATCAAACAGCAGCAGGCTGCCCATCATGCCCGCTTGGACTCCCACATGTCCCAAGTGGAGTCACACATGTCACGTGTGGACTCCCACATGTCACGTGTGGACTCCCACATGACCCGCGTGGAGTCCAAGTGGGATGTACTACATGAGATGACGGCGGTGCACAGGGACATTTTACAATGCCTCCGCCAGATGAACAGCAACCAGTCCACACCTCCCTGTGTGCCAACAACATCTGGTACCGAACAAACTGCAACTGCCACAGGGAGGGAGGAGGACTCTGGCGGAGAGTCCCCTGCACCGCAGCAGCCTGCACTTGAGGGCCCCCCCAAGAAGAGGGGTCGTCCGAGGAGGGGAAAGTGAGAGGCTGATGGCCAAGCGCAACTCCCAGGAAGCCTGAACCTGTTCTGGATTTTCGCCTTTGTGCACAGACTGTTCACCCTGTTGATGGCAACACTACTCCCACACATAGCATGGGGAGTACAAGTTGGAACAATGTGTCAGACAACTGTGGCCCCGATACTGGGGATCCTGTCTACCTGGACTTTCTATTCATCTAGGAACTTGGGATTGCAAGATTCATGTACAGCACAATCCATCCTATGCACTATTATCACAATAAACACACTAATACACCATACTTGCCTCTGTCGTGATTCCAACGTGGGTGCTGTTATGGGGATGATGAACTGCAAAATTACACAGTGTATGCGAACTGCAACAGCAAGGACAACACAGGCATGTGAGTACAGGCAACGTGACACATATGAGGGAGACACACCACCAGGGCTACACAACACATACACACCTAGGCCATCTGACTCATTGCCTACACTGATGTTGCCAGGGAAGACGGTGCAATGCACAGACACCACACCCATTCCCAGTTGTAGTCAAGTAGCCCACAGGTGCAGTAAGCAAATGGCAGTCAAATGTGTGACCACAGACAACGCACATCACTAAGTGAAGCACAGGTTTATTACACAGTAGCAACATGCCGTAACCACTACAGATGCAAGGTAACCCCACCTGGTAGCGGGCACACAGTCAACAACTGTAGACAGAAGGAAGTCCATGGGTGTGGCGCACATCACCTGTAGGGACACAACAGCTACCAGCCTGGATGTGCAATCACGTCGTCGGTGGACACAGTTGACCAAACAAATCTGTAAGTACCCTGTGAAGGACAGAAATGACACACAGTCAAAAGCAATGCAGTACAGGACAGAACAGCAAAACTCATGCACAATACATGTTACAAGATACCCACCCAGAACCAAGTTAGCATGTCAACACTGTTGGGGAGTACAGCCCACCTGTCACCACACATCGCAACACACATCCTGTCAAGTAGCCCATGGACACACTCCAACAGCACCAGAGCACCACCCACACATCATGCCAACTCACATCATTCACATGACACCTCAGGATACTCACATTCAGCTAAAGAAGTTGGTGATGAGCTGTGTGCGGACATCACCATCACCATCATCATCATCATCGTCACTGGCATCGTGGTCCAGGCCAGGATCCTCCACAGGTGGCGGATGTTGGTCATCGTCATCCTGGATGAGAGGCAACTCCTTCCGCACTGCCAGGTTGTGGAGCATGCAGCAGACGATGATAATCTTGCACACTTTCGCAGGGGCATATGGGAGGGACCCTCCGGTCTTGTCCAGGCAGCGGAAGCGGCTCTTCAGGAGACCAAAGGTCCGCTCAATCACTCTCCTGGTCCGACCATGTGCCTCATTGTAGCGCATCTGGGCAGGTGTCACAGGGTTCCTGAGGGGTGTCAGCAACCACGGCATGTTGGGGTATCCCGAGTCACCTACGGACAGACAAGTGCACATCAGCTGACTTGGAAAAGTGGGCGGAATACTACAGATCAGATCACACACAATGGCACAAAGTCAGTACACACCGACAAGCCAGGCACGCTGGTTCTGCATCTGTGCCATCAACCTGGGGATGCGACTACTCCTCATCACAAAGGCATCGTGTGCTGAACCAGGGAAACGGGCACACACGTGTGTGATGGTCATGTCTGCAAGACACACCACCAGTGCATTGACCGAGTGGTAGTGCTTGCGGTTCCTGTAGGCCTGCTCCTGGGCCTGTGGTGGTACCAAAGCCACATGTGTCCCATCAATGGAGCCAATGACATGCGGCATCCTCCCCAGGGCATAAAAGTCACTCTTCACGTCAGTGAGTCGTCGCAGTCTAGGGAAATAGATGTACCGGTTCAGGAAGAGCAACATTGCCGCCAAAACATCGCGGAGCACACGGCTGAACATGGTCTGTGACATCCCACCAGCAGACGCCACAGTATGTTGGAAGGTACCGGTGGCAAAGAAGTGTAGGGCTGCCATCACCTTCACCTTGGGGGTCAGCGCTGTAGGATACGGCCGGCCAGGCTGCAAATGTGGGGACAACTGCACTGCCAAATCCTCAATCAGCTGCCTGGTGAAGCGGTACCGTCGGATGCTGTCCCGTTCCACCATCGTTGCCAGGTCTGGGAATGGCCGATGGACAGCAGGAGCCCTGCAGTGCAGAGGAGAAGTAAGCAAGATCGTCAGTCACCCCACATATGCGGCATTGAACACACTCAAGATCCCAACATACATCATCATGAGGCACAACTACATGAAGTGTGCAGTACCGGAACGACATTTATGGTACATACATGGCCAACATCTGTCAACACGGTCCTACAGGTGGCATCAATTTGTCCCAGGTTGGCCCATTGGATATCATGATGCTGTGTCACAGTCACCCCCCCAGTGACATGTGAGGACAGATGTGCCCCAGGCACCACAGCTCAACGACAGGCACATTCCCAGGGACCCTGTAATGCCACATGGACACTGGCATCACCTGGAGTATCATGTGTACACCACAACAAAACAAACATGACCCCCACAGGTAGTGGCCACACTTGCCATGGCAGGAGAGCCATGGACGTCTGTGACACACACGCACAACATCAGAGTCCATGCACACACAACGTGGATGTGGAGACTGTCTCCCATTGTGCACATGAAATCAGAGACATTGTAAACACTACATGCACAAAGACTGTGGAGGGCCATCACTATTGTGCCACTGGGACACCCTGGCTCAAACATACCGTCCCACATGGGACTCACGGGGTATGTGACATGACATACACAAACACCACTGTGAAATGTGACCATGGCACATGCACAGATATGAACAGTTGCACATCACAGTGGTCACGTACACGTAACACCCAGGATCCTGTCCCCATTAACACGTGCACAGCCTGGGGGTGGCTGCCCACAGGTGACACCCACAGGACAACATGTACACCAACATACACACAATAGGAAATGCAGCCTTACATGCCTTATGATAAGGTTTGGACAGGCTGTCGTGATGTAGGTGTGCCCCTCACTCCTGGGAGCTATCTGTGGCTGGCATATGTCCATCTGAGACAGGCATGCTGACATATGCCAGTCACATGTACAGTGATGCGTTGTACTGCAATGGACCGATCGGTGCCTCCGGCCGGCCCATTGCATTCAATGTGTGCGGGTACGCGTTGTACCCCTGTGCGCGTTGTACCTCAATGGACCGATCGGTGCCTCCGGCCGGCCCATTGCATTCAATGTGTGCGGGTACGCGTTGTACCCCTGTGCGCGTTGTACTGCAATGGACCGATCGGTGCCTCCGGCCGGCCCATTGCATTCAATGTGTGCGGGTACGCGTTGTACCCCTGTGCGCGTTGAACAGCAATGGACCGATCGGTGCCTCCGGCCGGCCCATTGCTTTCAATGTGTGCGGGTACGCGTTGTACCCCTGTGCGCGTTGTACCTCAATGGACCGATCGGTGCGCACCCATTGACAATGGGCTTGCCTGGCAACGGACGCGTTTCGAATATTCGAACGAGTCGGTTGCTGGAAAATCAGTTGGTCACCCACAACAATGTTGCAAAATCATGTATGTCATGAAGTTGAAGATTTGAAGGATGCTGTGGGCGTGTTTTGGTGCTGCTATTCCATGGATTGGCCAGATTCAGAAGATGCAAACGACTTGGACCTATCACTTTGGACACAAGGGACAGTATCTGCCTCTCCAGCACATATATATTGCTGCATGTTCCCCTGAGAGCCCACTTGCCTGCACTACATGCTCCAGGACGACATCTGCCACTGCACTGCTGCTGTCTCTGCCCCTCTGGACCCTGCAATGGCACGTACTGTGGAGAGAGCCCCAGCCTTCAGCCTTGAAGAGAACCAGGCCCTGCTGGACAGCCTACTTCCACAGTACAGCAAGCTGTATGGGACACCAGGGGAGCAGGTGAGTGTTCTGTGCACTGCCTTTCTGAATGTGCATTTTGTCTGACTAGCAAGGCTGAGAGTCAGCACACCACTGGCTAGCAGGCTCACTGAGTAGTTGTCACCCCCATAGTGTGTAGTGACTTGCACTGGACAGGTATGGTGCAGTGACAGTGCTTCTGAACAGGGTTTTACTCCCCATGCTATGATACCATGTAGTGACTTCTGGAAAACTGTCCATGGGCAGCCGTGCACTGCCTGGGTACACCATGTGCCCCTGTGATTGCGACATGTATATGCAACTGTGTCATGCACGGATATGTTGCATGTGTAGTAATGTCCTTATCACTTTGTCATCCTGACAGGCTTCTGCCCATCGGAAGCATGAGATCTGGAAGGACATCGTCCGGGCTGTCCGGTCCGTGGGGGTCTACAAGCGCCGGATCCGCAACTGCCAAAAGAGGTGGCAGGACCTTCGGGGCTGGACCCGGAGGATTGCACGGGTCCAGCTGAAGCTGTCGCCTCCTCGCAGGAGGGGCGGAACACGGACCCTGACCCCCCACATGCTCAGGATCCTGGCGGTGGTCTTTCCAGACCTGGATGGGCAGCTGAAGGCCAGAGAGCAGCAAGGAGGGGTGAGTCAAAGACTGCACTGTGTACTCTGTCTAACATGTTATGTGCCCTCCTCGGGCCAGGTTGAACTGCCACAGTACAGCAGTCATGTTGTCCAGGAGCCATGTCCCTCTATTGTGCACTGCCCACTCCTCATCTGATACCCAGGTGTGGCCCTTACATGCAGGGAATCCTGTCACTTAGGACTGTGTCCTTGCAGTTTGCTTGACTCAAGGTGGGAGACAGCATCTGTTTCCCTGACTCTGTGGTGGGCATCATGGGTGGGTCCATTGCTTACACAATGCCTGTATTCTGACATGTATTCAGCGTGTTACTTTGATCTGTGGTCCAATTGCTGAGCTGATCCACCACATGTGGCTGGGGTACCTGGCACACACCCATGCTGCGGGTGGGAACAATGTTTGGGCCCCAGGAGTATGTATATGACGTGTGTCACACATACTTAGCCAGCTGCCTACAGTCCAGGGCTCATCCCTCATTCATGTGGGGCTGGACAGTCATGCCTACTCCAGGCCATACAATACACTCTGTACTCCCACTCCCGTGTATCAGTGGACACATTGTGCACAGTGATTTGCCCCTCAGGTGTCTGCCTCTGTGTCAGTGTGCTGTGGATTAGTCGCCAGGACTGCTGTGGAGTTTCTTGGTAGGGGCTCAGCATGCCACTGGAGATGTGACCATAGGAGACGATACTTGTGTGACACATAGGTGTCTGATCAGCTGCCCATGCAGACTGGGGCATGTAAATGTGAAGTTCAGGTAGCTGTTCCCCATGCACAGCAGAGTGTGAGGGGCTCAGGTTCAGAGGGTAGTGTCACAGGTCTCCCATATGTCCAATAGGTATGACCTGGACAGATGAGGGTTAAGAGGATGTGTTGTGGGGGGATGTACATGTGCACTTGTGCAGCTCCAGGACTTGCATTCCCCATGACCTACTATTGTGACACAGTGCAGAGTGTTGTTGTCTGGCTGCAAAGTCATACATCACTGAGACAGTGATGTATGACTTTGCAGTCATGCCTCCGCCATGGCATGTGTCTACTGATTGGTGATCCTGCAGGGGAGTGACATGTGCTACATGCACACCATAGTGGCGCTGGCTATCAGGACATGGGTGCATCATGGTGTCTGTCGCTGGTATGCATCACATGCATTTCCTATTTGACTCTGGGCATCCCTTACATCCGTAAACCTGTACTGACTCAGTGGCAAGAGCTGTGATGTGTCCACACCGTGTCCTCTGCACTGTCCAACTACTGTGTACTTGGTGCATGTGTCAACACTGGGGTGTTGCAATCCAACAGACACCAGACAGATGGGTGCAAGGCCATGTGGGATGTGAGTGCCATGCTTGGCATCAGACTGACAATTGACTTCTCCTGTTCAATTAGTGCACTTTTAGCAATGTACAACTAATGATGCCAGGGCTTGCTCTGTGATGTGCTGTGCTCACAGTGGTGTGTGCGTTATGTGCAGGTGACTGATGTCTGTCTGTTTCCCCATTGTTTGCAGATACATCCACGGCCACGGAAGGGGACAGCTCCACGGACCAGGAGGAGCCGGAGAGCCAGACTGGGTCAGCAGCCGAGGAGTGGTCGGAGGGACCCAGTGGCACGGAGGGCGAGGGGAGCCACACCGAGGAGTCCTCAGCAGCATCCACCTCAGCTGAGGACCAGAGCAACTCGGAGGATGACTCCCTTGTGGAGGCGGGTGTCAGCAGCCACCACACCCCAGCTAGTGTTGCTGTCCCCGCCACCACCAGCACCACCACCGCCCTCCCATCGGCTCCCATTCCCCAGGTCCGTGGAGGCTCCCATGTCCGGGAGCGTGTCTCCTTTGGGCCAGGCACCGCACCCCTGCCCCTGTGTCCCCTGCTGCCCTGAGTGAGGAGTCTGTGTACCTCCTTCGCCAGCTCCATGTAGGGCAGACAGCCATGCTGAGTGTCCTCCATGCGCACACCGCGCTGTTGACTCAGCTGGTGTCGTTCATGGAGGGCATCTCATCGGGCATGTCTGACCTACAGAGGGGCAATAGGTCCATGGACTCCTCCCTGACGGCAGCAGTGTCCCTCCTCAAACGGTCCCTCACCCCTCCTGCCTCTGCTCCATCCACACTCCCCAGCACCTTACCCATCCCAGGCACACACACACTGGCACACACCAGCACACACACATCCAGCACACTGACACACACGCCAATGACAAAACGCACACGCACGCACATTCAGGGGACTGAAGCCAGACTCACAGGGGATGGGGCCCTGGAACACACACACGCATCCACATGCACTGCGCAGTCCTCAGTTCCCTCTCCCTCCAAAGCACCCTCCCTTGCCTCACCTGCAACCCCAAAGTCACAGCAGCTCTTCCTCTGTGACCTCGGCCTCTTCCCCACCGATGAAGCTGCTCCAGCATCCCGGGGAAGAGGAAGCCCACCCACACGGAGCAGAGTGCCCCTCGCCCCCGGACACCCTCCCCCAGGCGCAGACGGACTGAGGCCCCCACCCGCAAGTCCCCCGGAGTGCTAAGAGCAAGACCCCGCCACCGCCCTGCAGCTCAGGCACAAGGTCTCCGTCCTCCATCCCTCAGGCCCCCACTGCACAGGTGCCCCCACCACACCCTGCCCCAGGTTCCCCCACCCACAGATATACCATCCCCAAGATGCTCCGGCCTTCTCCCCCTGCCACTTGCTCTCCCAGCACCACACCCCCGCTGCGCTTGTCTGTGCCACTGATGTGGTGAGGGTGTCCCCCCTCTGTCCAACCCACCTTGCCTGTTCCCCATTCTCCTCCCCTGGAGGTAGGCACTGCAGTGGAGTCCACTACCGCCCTGTCTGACTTGGGCACTGCAGTGGCGGACCTGTCCACCCCATCTGCAGGGTCCACTGCAGTTGTGCCGGCACCCACGACATCTGTGTCATGCCCCCAGTTGTGCCGGCACACACCATGTCAGACACCTCCACTGCAGTTGTCAGTGGCTCTCCAGCACCCACCACCCCTTCCCTGACTCCCCCTGGTGAGCCCTGATCCTGTCCCTGCGGTGCCTGGCCTGCCCCCGGTTGCCCCTCCTAGTGGATTGTCCCTGGTATTGTGCAGGCATGCGTAGGGTGACATCTGCCAGTGTCACCCTGTTTGAACTTTGACAATGGACTGGCCATTGGCCTTTGCTCTAATTTCTTCTGGACGTCGTTATCAGACAACACATATGCTGAATAAAGCAACTTTCTTTTCTCTAGTGCTCATGCTTCAGATGTACATGTTGTTGGTGCAGCTAACCATGCCCTTGCTGCAGTGATGGTGATATCTGGTCTCATGATTATGAAGTGTTACTGTGCAGGAACCCATGTGGTCCAGGGGAATGTGTCCTATCATGTGGTGTATCCATGTCATCAATAGCAGCATCTGAGGGTGTCATGTGTTCAGTATTTGGCAATGGGTTTCCTACTTACATTGGCAATTTCATATCTGTGGCTTCCACCCCTGCACATCTGTTGTGCCTGCCATCGTTGCATTTGTCTACTTCCCTGACCGTGTTGCCATCTCCAGTGGACATGCAGGTTTGGGCATCAATGGGGAGGGACTCATCCGTGTAGTCAGTGCAACATTGCTATACAAGTGTGTTGGATCTGTGCTGATGATTCCGTTGGCACATCCATGACCAGGCTGATGTGATGGGAGCCCTCATTTGGTGCTAATTGTTGATTGTGTGACCAAGTGCTCAGCTGACATGATGGGGCCCTACTGAGGCAACATATGGCACAGCTTTCCTCACACAGGAGTGGAGTCCCCTCATGGCAGTGTGTACACGTGTGACATTGCCTGCGCCCAAGGTGTGTGTTGTATGTGCATGTCTGTGTGTTCACTTCCATTCATCTGCGCATGCTGTGATCCCTAGTGTTGTACCTGTTTGTGATGCTTGCTGACTTGAGCTATGTTCCCCCAAAGTCTTCTCCTGTGTTCTCTGTGATGTGGGTGCATGGCACATTACTGGTCATCAGGGTGTCACCCATAGGTGTGTTTGCTGTCAGGGCAGAGTTTGTGTGCTGACGCAGATGGGTCACAGTCAGGTTTCCCTTTGGCACTTGTTGTTTGCCCCTGTCATGTGATTTCCAGTTTGTGTTATCTTTCAGTGATTGTGACACGTTGTGTGTGTGACTGCTGGCACTCCTTAGGGTCCGGGCTGCAATGTTGGTTGTTGTCTATGTGTGTTCTTTGTGGGTGACCTTGGCTTCTTCATTGGTGTGTGACTGTGGCTGGGATCCCATTGGTCGGTGTGGTATTGCCGTCATGTCCATGTACAGCGTAGTGTGCAGTGTGTCAGACATTCAGGAGTCTTGTTGAGTGTCCATGTGTGATGTGTTTCTACAGCTTGGTTCCCACCCACCACCCTGGAATAGTCATGGGTGCATGTGCAATGTCACCAGTGCATGTGTACTTCACTGCTGCACATTGTTGGAGGTCGAGGGTGTGGTCTTGAGTGTGTGCAGATGAGAGTTGTTGCCCGGCTAGGCCCCTGCCTCCATGTTGGCCTTGGCTTACTGGCCATGCTGATTGATTTGTGCTTGTGTAGGTGTGATGGTAGTTTGTTGCTCAGGACACCTGACTGTGGTTCACAGTGTGAACGACATTTAGCTTTGTCATCACAGTGGTATTTTTCTTCAGCCCAGGGTCACCACATTGTGGGGGCCCTGGGGGTGGTGCTGTGGTGTGTCTGTGACTTGCTGTGTCAGTTGTTGTTCCTACGTGCCTGTGTGACATGTGTGTTTTGTGCTCCCTCTCACCTGTCAATGCCTGCTTGCCCACATAGGGGATTTGGATCCATGAGTTACCTTAGTGTGGCAGTGTATGCACATCTGTATGATTGGTATTCAGCTCTCCTCATGTGTTGTGTTGTTGCCTGGGGACACTGGCACCCCCACCCCTCACCTGCTGTGTATGATGACAGTGTTGGTCTGCCTGTTTGTGTTTGTGCATCTGCACCACTGCATTGGCATATCTTGGGTGTGCCATTGGCTGTATGTTGTTTGGTGTGTTTCCCCTGCTGTCCCTGGGACTCCTAGGTCATCGGTCAGCACAGTGATCATGGTTTGTGTGTCCCATTGCTGCCATGGTATGGTATCTGTTCACCTCACATCTGCTGTCTCCACAGGGTATCTGCATTTGTGTGCCCATTGGTGCAAATATGTGGGTCTGCATTCTGATGGTCACTTCTGTCATTGTGTCATTGATGACTGTTGACGGTCTCAGCCCCCATGGGTGTTGTTTGTCTGCACATGGCCAAAGGAATGTCTCATTTGCACTGCAGTATTTGGCTCCCCCAATTTATGTTGCAATGGGACACATACACTACTTTGCCACAGATGAGTTTTTGGTTCTGTGACCAGGAATGATCCATGCAGTTTGGCAGTTGCAGCTCTTTCTTTGTCAACAATTACCTTTTGGTCACTGTGATGATGAGGGTGTAGACCCCATTGCCACAATGGTCAAAATGTGCTTCAGCTATGGACCCCACACTTGCCTTTTGGTCACTGTGATGATGGGGGTTTAGGCCCCATTGCCACAATGGTCATGGGCTGCTTGCATTGTGGGTGCCACACACATATATGTGTGGCACATGTGCTAGGGGGTCACATTGTATGTTCAATGTCATGTTCGGTGTTGTAGGCATTTGACACAGCCTGCTCACACGCTTGTCATGGTGGTGGGGGGATGTCTTAATCTTGCATTCCCTAGGTTGTGGTGTGCTTGTTGTGTCATGCATTGTCCATCCTATGAGTGGGGGTGGTAGTAGTGGTAGGCATCCAGCCCCTGGCTAAGGGTGGTAGTAGTGGTGGGCATCCTGCCCCCTGGCTAAGGGTGGTAGTAGTGGTAGGCATCCTGCCCCCCTGGGTGAGGGTGGTAGTAGTGGTGGGCATCCTGCCCCCTGGGTGAGGGTGGTAGTAGTGGT